>OU015447.1:2500000-3750000 GCA_907164795.1 Hemaris fuciformis
CATTGACCGTTCTCACCTGAATAATCTAAAGATAATGACGCTTTCTTGTTATTCTCATAAAGTCTCGTATCATTAATACTAGTATGTAAATACTAGTCAACCTAGAAGTATATTTTCAGTCACAATTCACAATGATTTATTACGTACTTTAACGGTAATCATGATGAAACCTGCACACCTAAAAGTTCTTAGGAATTTCTTAGGTGTGTAGTCCGCCAACCCGCACTAGGCCAGTGTGGTGGACTAACCTAAACCCTCTCAGTTGTAGAGGAGGCCCGTGCCCAGCAGTGGGACGTATACCTATGGGCTGATAATTATGAATGAATTATATTATCATTCTTAGATCTCGTTACTCATATTATTAGTTGTAAATCTTAAATATGTTAATAATAATAAAATTTTGAGTTACGACATAACATAGCACATAATATTTTTTCCCCGCAGCAAAGTATGTGGATATTTGCATGCGCATAAAATTTCCAATAATATTTTTCACAAGCCAAATAGAGATGAAATTCGGATGACAGCAATAACTCTTGTGCAGTTTTTGAGTGTAAAATACGAGTTAAATATTTTATTTTTCGTATAAACAAAAGAATCGCGTATTTTTTTTACAAAAACTTGTCCATAAATTTAACGTAATTCTTTACATTATAGGGACCTCTAGAAAAATATAGTCAGACAATATAATCTGCTTAAAAATAAATTAAAGAGATATAAAGCAAAGGCATTCTTCAATATCTTTAATCATTTTTAATTCAAAATAATGAATTTTTATTTAAAACAATTTCAATAATAAAGAATCCATTTCATGATCAAACTGCTTCGTTTAGTCATTTCAGATGCATAGTAATACGCGTGGAAACTGAAAAGTCATATCATATGAAATATGCTGAAGCACTAAAAATTGTCGTAAAACCAAGCTAGAAAATATTATTTTAAATGTCTCTTAAAATTTGAAATGTAGATTCATTTATCAAAGTTTATGCAAAAACTTTAGCGAATACCATTAATGTATTTATTTCACCTTTTATATGTCCCACTTGTGAGCATGGGCTTTTATAACTGTGGGAGGTTGGGCTTAGTTTGCTGGCCTAGTGCGGGTTGACGGACTACACACTTAGGAAATATTATTTTCAACTTCTTGTTGTGCAGGTTTCATCAAGATGATTTCTACCTTAGTCAAATTGCGCGATAACTCATTGTGAACCAATAGATAAAACAATTAAAACCGAGTCTTTTTTTCTCCAACGCTCGCCTAACACTCAAGGCGATCACTAATCAATTTATTACAGAGAGTCTTTCTAGACAAAATTATTTATATTTTAGTTGATTCAACGTTTAATAACTTGTTTGTTGACTTACTAAACAATTGAAGTTAAAATATTTACAAAGGCCGCAAGATGTGAATTATTAGGCCAGTTATTATGCGGATTCGAGAATAACAAATTGCCTATAAATTACCTGTAAATGTACCCTTCAAAACGATTTGTTATTTTAATGAGAACAATTTTTGATGGCATTTATCACATTAATATTATAAGCACACCTAAAAGTTAGGAATTTCTTAGGTGTGTAGTCCGCCAACCCGCACTAGGCCAGCGTGGTGGACTAACCTAAACCCTCTCAGTTGTAGAGGAGGCCCGGGCCTAGCAGTGGGGCGTATATTGGCTGATGATGATATCATCATCATTATAATATTATAAGCAAGGTTTTGCTTGTGATTTTGTTTAAATTCAACTTACAAGTAAATAAAAATATGTGGTATATAATCTGTAGACTTCCCATGTAGTAGGTGTTCTGTTAATCCTTCAGAATTGCGTCTAGAAACAGATCTATCTTGTACCAAAATACATCACAAGTCACGGTAGACTGTCCGCTTTATCAAAATAATATAATATCAAAAATAAAATATCAAACTATAGCTGATTATTTTAATATAACAAAATTACTAAAATGATACCATCTATACTCAAATAAATACTTTTATTAATTCACGTGAAACGTTGAAAAGGGTAATATTTGTATATTATTCAAGTTGTTTTTCTATTTAACATAATTAGCAGTTTCTATTGCCTCGTGGAAAAAAATATCCTTATGTAAAGTATCTACCGAGTCCTTATAATACACAGTTTTTATTAGAAGACTTTTTCTCGGTAACATTGAACGGGGAATTTCATTAGATGTTTTGAAAATAATAATAGGAAAGTATTATTTGCCTAAGACTGCGTTTACTGACTATGGGCTTTTTGTTTATAGCATTACGTTCTTATCACATCTTAAGAATGTATTCTGCATCAGAATACCATTGGGACAGACTTATTTTTATGAAAAAAAAAAATTGTTGTAATAACGTGTATGCAAAATTAAATGATGGTCGGTTGATAGTAAAAACTTAACTACCATGCTTTTATAAATAAACGGAATTAAAAACCTGCATTTTGGTAGCGTAGAACAAATTGTTTAAAGGTAAACTATTGTTGGCTTGTGACGTCGTCTACGTGGATTTTAAAATTGAGTCTAAAAACTTTACTTACAGTCCTATCAGTCGTCAAGTCAAGCCATTCATCATACCTGTTTCAGAAAAACATCTCTGCCTTCCCCTTTGTAGGACACAGGACGTGTGTGTTGGTCTTTAAAAACTATCTGATTGCAATATTTAAGAAAATTAAAAATATGTTCCTTTTACAATACAAAGCTCCATTATATCTTTTTAGGTTACAATAAAAAGTACATTACTTTTAAATCAGGGGATTTAAGAATGAATTTCTTTATCCTTGTTTCGTTTTTGGTAGCACGACTTACGTGCTTACCTTTAAAAGTAGCGTGATCTGTCTGTTTTTGCAACGATTTCACTAAGCTACGATGCTCTAACGAGTCACTCAATCACTTGTGCTACGAGTGCATCACATTACGCGCTCTTAATGCTACGTAGTGACAGCCACGAACACTGAGTGACCAGATCTAAGCTACGAGCCTCTAAAAGAACATTTAAAATAGTGCTACGAATTTATTATGACAGCTACGAACTGAGTGACCAGATCCAACTGAGCTCCGAGCCCCTGAAAAAAGAAATATTAAAAAAAATCCTACATCTCTTTTCAACCTAAGCCATATAAAGTACGCAGCGCACTCCCCTCTCGTTAGAGCCCCAGTTAGTTCAGAGAGGTTTTCTGCGTGAGCTACTCTGGTTTTCGTATAACTGAGGAAATTTTAGTTTGAAAACATAACGTGCGGGGGCTTTTTAAGTGAAAAAATGACCTGGGAATTGGATTTATGACCTATTTAACATTTTGCGGGCGAGAATGGGTTTATTTGTGTAGGTGTTATAAATTAATATTAATATTTATTTATATTTTGTGGTTTATTTGCTGAATTTAAACAAATGCCACAAAAATATTTCCGTCATTTAATTTCACTGTTGCTTTAATTTTTTTACTTCCACATGTAAGATTATAGCAACGCTAATCAATTTATGTACTTTTAAGAGGATGTTATAATAAGCTTATTCAAATGAAATTTTCGCCAGTTTGTTCAATGTAAAATACCTAAAGAGTTCTTCGATAGCTTTGGTAGATAAATGTTGCGTTTTTGTGGTCATGAAAAAACATGAAGCTATGGCAAAAATTTATATGAGAATTAAGAACAAATTATGCCCCAAAAATGTATATGTCTATTTCTATACATCGTTAAAAACTCACGAATTAGCGCAAATAAACGACACAAAACCATTATAAAGCGGCGTTTTATTAAAATACCTGTTCCATTTATTCGAAAGAAGGAAAAATGCGAAAAAAAAGATTCTGTTATTTACAAAGCCCGTACACGAAGACATGGAAAAAAATAAATGTTTTCTTTAAACAATTTAATGAATAAAATTGTAATTCCCGGTATTCGGAGGTTACCTTTATAAAGCGAGGGTAAAAATATGCGAGGAAACATCAAGAAAATACCTCTCCAGCGTCTAAGTTGACGTTGATATTTCTTTGAAAAAAGGAATTGAGAATCGTTAGCAGCCTTTTTTTTCCGACAGCCTTAAGTATTTTTTTAATGAAATGGTTTTAAATTTATGTTTTAAAGGGAAATAACTTGTGTCCGCATCCTTTAGTTGCAGGCAGAGACTATTGAGCGCCACAACCTACGATCCAGACGCATCTCTTTTGCTTCCTCAAAATTAATAAATAAATACACCCAACAGTCACATACATAGTTCTAACCCCACACTAGAATACAAGTCCTGTGTTGTGGGTATCAGAAACTATAGGTACGAGATACTTTTCGGTCTCACAATCACCCAGACCCGAAACAAATATTTGTGGATCACACAAACATTTGTCTCGGTGCGGGAATCGAACCCACGGCCTCTCGTTTCACAAGCTGATGTCTAGCCAACGGCGTCACGGGGCTGTAATAATTACTGTTAAATTGGACACAGCAGCGACATCATTTACTGCTAAAGTAATATATAGTCGCTCTTATCCTTGAAGTGCTTTGCTATGGTCTTGGTTGACGGTAAACTTAATCATTCTGTAATAAAGACAGCTTAAATTATAAATGTCTCCCCACCAATTTTACTCATTTTCAATGTTATACATCCAGTTTGACCCACCTATTTCTCATCAATGTCACTCTTTAGCTAATTATATCGATAGGAACCATTGGCTGTACTTCCATAGAAGCCCAAAAGCTTGACTTGCTAATTGTGTAATGTCTAGTTTATAGTTGTTTATTGTGGGGTCAGTATATTCTCATTTATATGATAAATTACTTTTGTTTAATAAAGATATAAAGCCTAATTATTAATCGGAATTTTATAGGGCATACTGGGCTTTTGGGCTTCTATGGAAGTAACGCCACCGATAGGAACCTAGTCCGTTGCTGTGAGAAAGAACGACTAAAAACACAATTTTGTATCATAATAACACGATGCAGGATTATGCTTCCTGCTTTCATTATGTACTGGAGTTTGGTAACAGTGTTTTCATCGGATGAAAAGTTTCATTATAAAACAAAGTAATGCAAGAATTTTACAATAGCGCAATTCTCAAGCTACAGCAGAAAGCATCAGATATCCTGTTACATTATTTAATAATATTTCCAGCGCCAGCCAGCCACTCTACTTGTCCTCGCGCTAAATAAAGAATAGAATGTTTCCGACATAATATTTCAATTTGACTCGTACTTGCTCGTGAATTTGAGATGCAGTAAAACAACGTTTTAATATAACAGATTGCTAGAAACATAGTTGCTGTATTCCTTCTAAGTGGAGCATTGGAAATAGGACATAGAAACATTACACATATTAAAAATGTCTTCGTTAATGACACATGTCGTCCTTGTAGCTCGAAGTGGAACGTAAAAATATAATACTTAAAAATGATCATATAGTGTGTAGTAAAGGTAAATAAAAATTTAAATAGGACAGTCAATTAATGCAATAAAGCATGTAGAAATGTGAAGACAAGTATGTATTTATGGTAGGTATCATAGAAAAATCGGAATCATGTTTAGTCCATATTAGTGTCTATTAATATACTAATGTATATTATCATATTAGTAACTGCCTCGTGGTCTCGCGGTACAAGTATGTGCCGTGCGATCTAGAGGTCCTGGGTTCGATTCCCGGGTCGGGCAAAGTGTTATTGGGTTTTTCCATTAGGAAATTCTCAGTAACAGCACGGAGTCTGGAAATGTGCCCGAAAAACGGCAATAGGCTCGCCCCCTATTACGTGGGACTGATACATACCTGGCGAAATGTGGGTGCAGAAATGCACCTCTGCCTACCCCTTCGGGGAATACAGGCGTGAGTTTATGTATGTATGTGTATATACCTATCAATCAAATAGTTTTAAATTAGACCAATGTAATTGGGTTTATTTTTGAAAAGGACTTAATGTTCAAAAGTTAACTTGACAAGAATGATGACATGGTTAAGTTTTAGGTAGTCAAAGTTCATCATCATCTTCAGTTTATATACACAGGCCCCATCTGCAACTGAAGGGGTTAAGACCTTAGTCCGCCATGCTGGCCTAGTGCGGGTTGGCGGACTACACACCTAAGAAATTCCTAATAACTTTTAGGTGTGCATGTTTCCTCACGATGTTTTTCCTTCACTATTAAAGTTAAGTTAGTCAAAATTTTGTGAAATATATTCAAATATTTCAATTAAGATATGAAACACACCCAAAAAATACCAAAAAACTCACAAAAACATAAAAATATAGCAACAAAATTGTCACTGGAATTCAATTCACTGCTGTATTGCTTTTTCTAGGACGTAGTAAGTACTGACGACTCGTTTCATTTAGTAACAGCAGCCAGCATTTTATAGGTCAAGTTTTGAACGATTCTGTAGTAAAATCGAAATATTTTTTAACATATAAAGAGCTATCCGAAGTATTATTTATTGGATACAAATTCCTAGATCTGCTTGGATGTTAGGTAGTTAATAATAGATTTGAAGTATATACACGTCCTAAGTTGTTGTTATAGATCAATTTACATAAGTTTATTTTTAGTTTTTTTATTTATTGTTTTATTTACATAAATTTGTCACCTTCATGGGGTCCATTTTATTTATCGCCGCTTTATACAAGTAGTTACAACGTTATACAACATTTTTGCTTCTTCCCTTAAGGGGTAATCCAAAATACAAATACAAATAAATACAAATACATCCAACAGTCACATATATAGTTCTGATCCCACACTAAGATACAAGTCTTGTGTCGTCAGAAACTACGAGAGACTTTTCGGTCTCACACACACCCAGACCCGAATCAAATATTTGTGGATCACACAAACATTTGTCTCGGTGCGGGGATCGAACCCGCGGCCTCTCGTTTCGCAAGCTGGTGTCTAGCCAACTGCGCCACGGGGCTGTCAAATGCTGTTAATACTTCCGTCGCACACAAAATTCTAAATTTTGTATTGAATAGAACCCTTTCGGCTTCGTTTCGTACATACTTTGTAATAACATATGTTGTTTACAACACTGGCGTAATGTAGGCTGGTAAAGCTCGCATACCTTCGCAACTTGTAGAATGTCTAAGCAATGATTTCCACGCGATGTTGTCCGTTATTAATGACGTAAGCGATTTTACAAACATCATCATCATTCACTTGCCCTGTTCCCAATTTTATTTGGGGTCGGCGCAGTATGTTTTAACCTTCCAATCATCCCTATCAGCCGTCATGTCTTCAGCCACCCCTTTTTCTTTCATATCTTCTCTCACGCACTCCATCCATCTTTTCTTTGGCCTGCCTCTGTTTGTCCATCCTTCGACTTTCATACTCATTACTTTTTTACCAATATATGTTTCGTCCCTTCTCATAATATGACCGTACCACGACAGACGGTTTCCTTTCAGCTTATCTATCACAGGAGCGATTTTACAAACATATACATATACATAACCTTACGTCGATACTCCCCGAAGTTGTAGGCATAGTTGCATTTCTGCACCCACATTTCGCCAGACATTTATCAGTCCAACGTAATAAGGGGCGAGCCTATTCCAGTTTTTCGGGCAAAACCAGACTCCGTGGTGCTACTGAGAATTTCCTGATGGAAATCCCAATATCTCTTGGTCCTTTAAAAAATATGTTTATTAAAATAAAAATGTAGGGTGGTACTTACTTTTAATCTCGCATTTCCAATTAAATCATCTAAAAGAACAACATTACTCTGATTGAATAATACAAACACCATTAAAGTCTATCAGTTATTCCCATAAAGTTTATTGAAACGGTAAAAAGCCATCGTAAATTGAACTAAACGTGGCTTTGACTATGGTTCGTACGCGTAGAACTATCTCAACAGCTCATAAAATCGACACGCGATCGCGAGTCACGAGCCAATCAATGCATCTCGGCCAAGTTTTTATCTTTCTTTTGTTATTTCTGTGGTAAAGTGACTGCATTGGAAGTATAAAGTACACATTGGCTAAATAATAGTCATGTTATGGAATTATTATCTCATAATCATCAGCCCAAATACGTCCCACTGCTGGGCACGGGCCTCCTCTACAACTGAGAGGGTTTAGGCCTTAGTCCACCACGCTGGCCTAGTGCGGACTACACACCTAAGAAATTCCTAAGAATTTTTGGGTGTGCAGGTTTCATCACGATGTTTTCTTCACCGTTAAAGTACGTGATAACTCATTATGAATACAACCATAACTTCGAAAAGCCAGAGGTGTGTGCCTGGGGTTTGAACCCGCGACCGTTGAGATTCTCGACCGCGAGGCCATCACGACTTATCTCATAAATCATGTAATAATTTTCTCATTTTAGTCCACCGAGGAAATTATCCGAATTAATATAATTAATGAAAGCCCCGTGGCGTAGTAGGCCGCGGGTTCGATCTCCGCATTGAGACAAATGTTTGTGTGATCCACAAATATTTGTTTCGGGTCTGGGTGTTTGTGAGACCGCAAAGTCTCTCGTAGTTTCTGATACCCACGACACAGGACTTGTATCCTAGTGTGGGGTCAGAACTATGTATGTGACTGTTGGGTGTATTTATTTATTCTTTTGTTATTTCTGTGGTAAAGTGACTGCATTGGAAGTATAAAGTACACATTGGCTAAATAATAGTCATATTATAGAATTATTGTCTCATAATTCATATAATAATTATCTCATTTTAGTCTACCAAATCACTGCGAATTATTCAAAATAATAAAGTCATTGGGGGATGCCTGTGTCTAATGGACATCATTTGGTAGATATTGATTGACCATTTAGTGACAAATTAGTATTATTTGTACACATTGTTACCTTTAAGCAGTAATGGCCTCGAGGTTTAGGCGCGCGGTCGAGAATTTCGGCGGTCGCAGGTTCAAACCCCAGGCACACACCTCTGACTTTTCGAAATTATGTGTGTATCCACAATGAATTATCACTTGCTTTAACGGTGAAGGAAAACATCGTGATAAAACCTGCACACCTAAAAGTTCTTAGGAATTTCTTAGGTATGTAGTCCGCCAACCCGCACTAGGCCAGCGTGGTGGACTAAGGCCTAAACGCTCTCAGTTGTAGAGGAGACCCGTGCCCAGCAGTGGGACGTATAAGGGCTGATGATGTATTGTTACCTTTAAAAATCAATGCTATACGTAGAAGCACTATTATCAATCGTTTTTATCCAATATAATAATTTTATTAAAGCACTAAACGGATGGAGACTGGGCTAAAAATATTGGCACGGAAAAATCGCAACAAAAAAGAATAAATGGTACATTAACAATTAAACAACTTGCTGAACTTAACTAAAAATGTCAAACATAATAGTGTTTTTGGGATACCATTGACCTGAAAATTTGACACAAATATTACACCATATACATTACATAACCTTATGCCTGTGTTTCTTGAGGGAGTAGGTAGGGGTGTATTGCTGCACCCACATTTCACCAGGTATGTATGAGTCAGCCCTGTGGCAATGTGGCGTTAGAATCCCACCACGGTATCCCCTGCCTGTCGTAAAAAGCGACTCAAAGGGGCCCTTGGGGTCGCTGGACGCGCTGCTGGGGGCAGTACCACGTAATAAGGGGCGAGCCTGTGGATGATGGGTGTAGGTGGCGATGATGGGTCACCGCAATGATGAACACAATCCACTTGTAATTAAGTTTATTAACAGTCACAACAGATAGGTACAGTACAGCACAATACAATAGTCCACACAACACAGTTCTTAACTAAAATAGTTCGTCGCGATCTATATAGCGAACGTGGTTTCGCGGGAGATATAGACGCGTAGATACGGATCGTAGAATAAGTAGTACGGAGGTGCGCGCTAAGGAAGCCAAAGGCGGACTAAGGTCACGCGCACGTTGCCGTCAGGGTCCGGCCGTTGGTAGGGTCGCTCTGCGATTGGTGCAGGTACGCAACGCGTGTGCGCAGGCGCACGATCATGCACGAGCGTCTCCGAAGGCGCTGCGCGTGGTGTGGTTCGCACATCGCGCGTGTGTGTGAGGTAGGCTACAAGCCTTTTGCCGTTTTTCGGGCACAATTCAAGACTATGTGCTGTTACTGAGACTTTCCTAATGGAAAACTCAATAACACTTAGTCTGAATCGGGACCACTAGGTCGCACGGCCATTCTTGTGCCAGGAGACCACGAGGCATTCGAAATAATAGTTTTTTGTTAATTTTCCATCACTAATATCGACCTGAATACCTACTTCGAATATTCGGAGTTCATATTATGGATATATGATCAATAGGCCAGTGGCAAAAAATATTTTACATACTAAACTATCAAATCGTTACTGCACGACGCCATTAAGCCATGCCCTTGGGTTCCAGTAGTATTGAGTTCCTTAAGCGTAGTGTGAAGAAGCAATTAAGCTGGCCGGCATAATCATTGCCACGGCTAAAAGATACTCGTGCCTCTCGTTAGTCGACATTTTCTTTTGCCTCTAATGCTTTTCTGTCCTAATTTAAGAAAAAAAGAGATAGGGGTTTTTACGTAGGAAATTGTCACTATTTACGCAAATACTAAGCTGCGATTAATTTTTTATTATAAAATGACGTCATATGTAAGAAGGCCACGAGAGTACATAAGAGCCACATATGATTTGGGGTTGAAATCTCTACTGGATTATTGTGATGTGAGAATTTGTGGTTGGACATTATATAAAGTTTCTAACATAATCGCTTCCAGGCTTATTTATTTCAGTATCAAATTTCATTGTTATTAATTTGGTAATATACATACATATGTAGTCGTGAAATGCTATCAAATTACATTCGTAAATTTACAAAAATTATTTCTATTAATCAACATTCATCATCAGTCCAACTACGTCCCACTGCTGGGCACGGGCCTCCTCTACAACTGAGAGGGTTAAGGCCTTAGTCCACCACGCTGGCCTAGTGCGGGTTGGCGGACTACACACCTAAGAAATTCCTAAGAATTATTTAGGTGTGCAGGTTTTATCACGATGTTATCCTTCACCGTTAAAGCAAGTGATAATTCATTGTAAATACACACATAACTTCGGAAAGTATGAGGTGTGTGCCTGGGGTTTGAACCTGCGACCGCCGAAATTCTCGACCGAGCGCCTAAACCTCGAGGCCATCACTGCTGCTTAATAATCAACATTATCATAACAAAATACCATGACCACTTTAAAAATATTATCACGTCATGACGTCATTTGGACATACTCCTCCCACAAACGTCTAGAGTGACCTGTGGAAGCGATCACAATAACAAATATTAAATTTTATGGCAGAGTCGATGGTAGAAATGAATTTCGTTCGCGAATGTGATGGTAGAGTAAAATCTGCAAATAAAAACTGTTTGGAATATATTGATTCCATTCACGCGAGTGTATTCGCGCTAAAACCCGCATCTGTACTCTACATATTTCGTATTGGCTCTATGGAATCAATATCCTTTTAAAATATTGGTTGTATACCTAAAAATCGCGCAGTTTTCGATTTAGCATTTGTTTGCCTACGTAAAATGTTTGTATGTAAAACTGTCTATGCTCTTTGAGAATATTTTTACTCTGTTGAAATTTGAGAATTTTTTTTAAGCCTGGATCAATTTGTCATATATAGGAAGTGAAATTCGCCACAGTCACCTAGCAAGGGATTTCGGGGTCTGCTTTTTTATATCACGTTACTTGGCCTGTATGAATAATTGTCACGAATTGGACTTTATTTCACTTGTAAAAATGAGATTTTTTTAAACCAGAATTAGCTCAATCAGAATATAAGCAAAAAAATTGACATACATACATACATGAACTCACGCCTGTATTCCCCGAAGGGGTAGGCAGAGGTGCATTTCTGCACCCACATTTCGCCAAGTATGTATCAGTCCCACGTGATAAGGAGCGAGCCTATTGCCGTTTTTCGGGCACATTTCCAGACTCCGTGCTGTTACCGAGAATTTCCTAATGGAAAAAACCCAATAACACTTTGCCCGACCCGGGAATCGAACCCAGGACCTCTAGATCTAGATCGCACGGCACATATTTGTACCGCGAGACCACGAGGCAGTAAAAAAAATGAGTTTAGTATAGACTGTTCCATTCCAGGCCCGTTATGAACCACGAACCGCTCCTTACTGCCGGGTGTCAACGAATATCAAACATGAGATTTTTCGGAGGGCCCTTATCTCAGAGTATATTGTTTAGTCAGCACGCCCTCAGCTTTTTTATTGTGTCCGGCGCTAAACGATCCTTCAAGTGGCTTAGATTAGCTAACGCACTTGAATATTGATGTTTTGACCGGGTATTTTTAGACTGATAAAGGAAGGTCTATCTATCAACTTTGTATTTTATGGTGCAGTAATGTTCCGATAGATTAACGAAATGGTAAGAATAATTTCTTTTTTTCGTTAATTTTGATGGCCTCGAGGTTTAGGCACGCGGTCGAGAATCTCGACGGTCGCGGGTTCAAACCCCAGGCACACACCTCTGACTTTTCCAAGTTATGTGTGTATTCACAATGAATTATCACGTACTTTAACGGTGAAGGAAAACATCGTGATGAAACCTGCACACCTAAAACTTCTTAGGAATTTCTTAGGTGTGCAGTCCGCCAACCCGCACTAGGCCAGCGTGGTGGACTAAGGCCTAAACCCTCTCAATGGTAGAGGAGGTCCGTGCCCAGCAGTGGGACGTATATGGGCTGATGATGATGTAAATTTTTCTAGACTCATTTTCATTTCTAAATTTTTAAAGGTGCATTGTGCTATACAAAAAGAAAAAAGTGAAAACTTCATCATTAACGTTGTGCATTTTTGAATATTTTGAAATGGTTAGGGAATAATTTCGCACGAATTGCTTTATTTATCAGTATAAAAGTACTACCATTCACGTGGTACAATACAATAGTTATTACGCTATCGTACACAAACATGACAACGCGACAACAACGCATGACAAAAAACGTCTTACGCATTTTCGATCAGGGTCACGTGATCTGACGCGAGCTCAACATTTTTTACCCATCCCAAAAAAAGTGCACAGCGCTGCTAAATAATTTTTCACTACAAAAAAATTAATCGCTTTGCAATAATTCTCGAATCAATTATTATATGTTTCATCTTTAAATCAGAAAAACATAAGCGTAGCGTAACCTTCACTTTTTTAGCCGTAGTTCTAAGTAAAGTATTACGTTATAAAATCATGTTCCTGAAAGAGAAGAAAAGAAAGAATAGGGCATAAATAAAACCTAACCAAAGCCCGTAAATGGTACGATCAATTCAAACACGTTTTATCATGTACTCTCAACGTTATAGGTTGTCAAAAGCATGGATTAACAAAAGAAACCGTCATTCTCTGTTGGAGTTTCAATGCATTTGTCCGCAGAAATTCAGATGATCGCAGAGCAAATTCGTGGAATTGTGCACACGCTTTTATGTTTTAAAGGCGATTTTATTGGACGTATTGCGGGTTTCGCTCGTTTTATAATATTTCCCATTTCAAAACGATTTTACCGCAGTTTTTATATTTCAATAGACAAATATTTGTTTCATTCTTGTAGTTTTTAAAATGAATAAGCTTTTCATACATTTCATGGCCAGTAGATTTTAGTAAGTAAATTTTTTGACTTTGACTTGAACCGGCCCAGGAATCGAACCCGGTTGTCTTGATCGCACGGCACATACTCGCACTGCAAGGCTACAAGGCAGTCGTATAAATTAATTTGAATTTTCCTGACATGCCTCAAAGCCGTGCAAGAAGAAAACAATCGTTTTATGAATCTAATCATGAACATTTTAACTTAGTAATAATCTACTTCGTTCCTTTGGAATTTAATATTTGTAGTTTTTATTTATTACAACAGAGATTAGTATTGAATGACTATCATTAAATGCTGTCAGAAAACTGTAATTATTTTTCGCTGGACAATACTTTGCTAACTAACACTGGATTCATCATCATTCCCTAAAATAATACTGCTTTATCATTGGGTATTCATCGTCAGCCCATATACATACATCTTCTGCTGAGCCTCCTCTACAACTGAGGGGGTTTATGGCTTAGTCCACCACGCTGGCCTAGTGCGGGCTGGCGGACTACACGCCTAAGAAATTTCTAAGAACTTTTGAGGTGTGCAGTTTCCTCACGATGTTTTCGTTCACCATTAAAGTAAGTGATAATTCATTATGATCACACTCATAACTTCGAAAAGTCAGAGGTGTGTGCCTGGGGTTTGAACCCGCGACTGCCGAGACTCTCGACCGTGCGCCAAAACCTCGAGTCCATCACTACTTGGGGCAATCACTATTTACAATGGGTATTAATTTAATTTAATATATATAACAACCAAACCTATCGATAGTTATACTTAAAGATTCCTCATTTACACTCGCACCAAGACGAAGTTTTCCTAACAAAGCTACGTACGTGCACCTCATTGTCTAGAAAATCTAGCCATCTAAATTCTCCAGCTGTCTTGTTCGGTGGCTTCATTTGCACTTCCCCCAAACCGTAACAGCTATTAGGGGAACAAAGTAATTTAACAGTCACACAGGGGCAATAAAAGCACTCCAAGAAGCCTGATTACTCACTCAACATTAAGTTAATGTAATTTTTTCGAATGCCTAACCTTTTTTGGCAACTTCGGTTGTAGACTCGCCAAAATGGGAATGCCAGTAATGGTTTTTGAATTCAACGAAACAAAGTAATAGGTTTGGAAGTTTAGTTGCTTTATTTTTATAAGTGTTTTAAAGAAGAAGTGAGTGAGCCTAAAACGCTGGACGGATTTCTGTACCGATATAGCCCTAAATAATAAATAAATAAATACACCCAACAGTCACATACATAGGTCTGACCCCACCACATTAAGATACGAGTCTTGTGTCGTGGGTATCAGAAACTACGAGAGACTTTACGGTCTCACAAACACCCAGACCCGACACAAATACTTTTGGATCACACAAACATTTGTCTCGGTGCGGGGATCGAACCCGCGGCCTCTCGTTTCGCAAGCTGGTGTCTAGCCAACTGCGCCACGGGGCTGTCGAAAATGGTTAAAGGCATCTAAAAATTTATATTTTTTATATGCTTGTGGGACTATTTTTTATTTTGGTTGACAATTTTTAATTATTAGCAGAAGCCTAGCCTAAAAATGTTTCACCCAAAGGATATTTATTAATTTGAGAATATGTATTAGATTTTATATTACATTTTGAAATTCCGCATGAAAACTCTTAAATATTTCAGTGCGCTATCGCCATGGGTTCTCAAAACGGACATTAGAAACCCTGGCCATGTTGAAAAACTCCATTGAAATGAACCCACGCAAAAATACATTGTTCCAACTTAATTTCTGCAGCCGAATCGTCACCCACGCTATACGACAAATACAGAAACAAGTTAAACACATTCAAAAAATATTCTTATTTTCCTGCGTGCATGACACATTTTTGTTTGCACACTCAAACGCCGCAAGTTCTCAGCGGTGTAACAGTAAAATTGGTACTATGGCCTCAGAAGGCCGGGCTGTCGTTCTGCCCCAATGGACCTCTTCCTTTATTTGAATATTTATTAAATCATCCCCCCTTACCCCAAAACGATCCCGAGCCCCCCTTTAGTGTTGTGACAACGAGCCGCTCCTTCGCCTTTCATTTGGCTTATCGCGGGAAATGTTCGTGACAAAACGTTTTTTGACTATGCAAATAATTCCTGCTCTATAACAAAGAAAATTGAGTATACATATATCGGGTGAAAAGGTAAGGTTTTAGCAGTAATTGTAAAATCATATAAAGACATTCGAGGACTTGGCGAAAATCATGCATATTATTATAATTTCCAAAACTTTTATTAAATATCCATCATCATCATCATCAGCCCATATACGTCCCACTGCTGGGCACGGGCCTCCTTTACCATTGAGAGCGTTTAGGCCTTAGTCCTACGCTGGCCTAGTGCGGGTTGGCGGACTACGCACCTAAGAAATTCCTAAGAACTTTTGGGTGTGCAGGTTTCATCACGATGTTTTCCTTCACCCTTAAAGTACGTGATGATTCATTGTGAATACACACATAACTTCGAAACGTCAGAGGTGTGTGCCTGGGGTTTGAACCCGCGACCGTCGAGATTCTCGACCGTGTGCCTAAACCTCGAGGCCATCACGACTTACGGAAATATTAACTTATAGAAATATTATAATGACAATATTTTTTCGCTTAATCGCCGATTCGATTACGAGGCTAAGACTTCCAAAGATTCGCATATTCATAATGTACTCCAACCGCACGACGTAAGAATAACGATAGTCAGAAAGTTTCTGAAAATCTACAAAAAAGAAAAAGGTATTAAAACAAACTGTAAAATATCAAAAAAGAAATAAAAAGTTACATTAAATTATATTAGCTCGCAAAATCCAAACTGTCTACAAAGTGACAACGGGCCGGAAACTTCGGGGAATAGCAGGAAATGTCTGGATTTAAATAGACCACGGTGTATCGGGAAATGTCGGAATTAAACTAAATTAAAATACGTTCCATACGAAATTTACTGTTATTGGTTGAATATTTGCTGAGTGATTAAGCTACGTTAGTGAGATAATTGAATTAAAAACTCGACTCATATCGGTACTACTTAAATGTATTGAAATTAAACAAATATATTTTTACTCCCCATGTTTAACGTTTATTCTCGAACCATGCTTAATTGGAGTTATGCTGAATTTGAGAGACAATGGTAATTATTGATCGACAGAGACTTGATTTGGACTACACTACACTTATTAGGAGCAGCTTTAAATATATAGTAAAAATAGGATAAAGGTGTGGGAATTCTAAAAATGTGTATTTGTTCTGTAACGTGTATATACATCAGTATAATGGTTTAGACAAATAAAAAGTACAAATGGAAGACCAAAATGTCATTTGGACAATACAGTATTTATCTAATTTCATGTAAACTGTGTAGAGAACTGATGTCCGAAAGGCAAAAAACCTTAATTTAGTCCATAAAAATTGCAGATTATTTCCAAACTAGATGAAAGAGTTTCAAGTTTTTCTGATTGTTTACAAAACAGTTCCTGTTCCTGGGTCTAATGACTTTTGTTACAGCGCGCGCGTGCATAAATTACTTCTCACTGCAATCATTACATACATAAATACACCCAACTGTCACATACATAGTTCAGACCCCACATTAAGATACGAGTCTTGTGTCGTGGGTATCAGAAACTACGAGAGACTTTTCAGTCACACAAACACCCAGACCCGAAACAATTATTTGTGGATCACACAAACATTTGTCTCGGTGCGCGGATCGAACCCGCGGACTTAATTTGTCTTTCACGGATATCACTTTATGGTATTGTAAAAAAAATGCATAAAAATACTCAGGCAGCAGTCATGAACCCTTAAAAGAATACATTTTCAGATTCCTACCGACTCGCAATCCGATTTACAGCACCATCTGTTTGCGCAGTCGATAATCGAATTCATCAGACGGTACAGCTGTCTGCCGAAGCAAATTAATACCGGATAAGTTGTTGCCGACGGGGATGTAAGGCAATGCGCTTCGTTTCTGCTCATTGGTGACAGGAAATCATAAACCTGATCTGCGGATGTTGCGTTAATTCGATCCGCGCCTCCGGATCTTGGATCGCTATGGAATTGATAAGTAATTGTCACTGGGGTTCATTATTCGCGTTTGCTAAAGCGTGGTTAGATAGTAAGACGGAAATTGAGCTTCTGATCAAGATTTTGATTAATACGCTGGTATTGAATTTAGTCATTGGGGCAATTAAGTCAAAACTATGATAATAATTGACGACAGCCCCGTGGCGCAGTTGGCTAGACACCAGTTTGCGATCCCCGCACCGAGACAAATGTTTGTGTAATCCACAAATATATGTTTGGGTGTTTGTGAGACCGAATAGTCTCTCGTAGTTTCTGATACCCACGACACAGGACTTGTGTGGGGTCAGAACTATGTTTGTGGCTGTTGGGTATTAAAAAAAATGGTTTGTTGATGAGTTCTTACTGATAATATAGTTATATCTGATTTCTACCTTTATTTTGATGTTTTAATATGTTTTCCCTCTAAGTACATGCTTAAGTGTACAATTAAATATAATAATTTTCTCATAAGCATACAAAAACTTGCATGAGAGAGAGAGAGAGAGAGAGAGATTCAGCAATGCGTCTGTCTTGACATATAATTTTTATTACATTGTTTCTAAAATCATCCCGAGACTTATTAGCTTTAGTAGTTATTATTAGTTAATAGTATTTAGATTATAATAATATATCGATTGTAAAACAAACCATATATACATATATATGTACATATAGCTGCAGTTGTCGCCTACCACACGCAGCGGTTGCACGAATTTTCTAGTTTTAAGCATAATTTTGTACGAAATTGCTATTGTAACCATATAAAAATGATTAAATTATTATTATATGTATAAAAATAAGCTACATCATTGACAAAATCGTCTGCATCTCCAAAACTATGGCCAGAAATTACTCCGCGGTCGTAACTAAGCGGCGTACTCGGAGGCACCATTGGCACGTCCCAATTGGCATAACAATTAGATTTGTTACCCAATACCGGTGAACAAGCTTCCCGCTAATGACTTTAGCGGTCGAATACACGTGTTCCGCCTGTCAACGTCATTGGATACACTGGTGCTGTTCGCGGTGTGGATTGACTGAGATGGAATAATTGAAGTGTTTGGCTTGGCTCGGCGCTGTTCCGCGATTTTTGTCGGTGTGAAGTTTACAGAGTTTGTTTCAACGTGTGTTTTGTGGAGTAATCTACCTAGTGTTTTGAAAATAACTACGGCTGCCTACTGCAACCTTAGCGATCAACCCATTAATCAGGTAGAGTTTTGTTTACAGATTTTATTTTAAAATTAACATTTGCTCTGCTATTGCCCCAGATACAATAATTGGACCTTTTTACTACGATGTAATAATACCTGTAGGATATAGTAAAATTATTCTCACAGCAACACAATAAATGATATTAGTAAGTCACTATTTATTTAAGCCACTGAACTCAATGAAAATAAAAGTTAAAAATGAATGCTTAAATTTCAATTTTTCATTTTAAGTGAATACAACGCAAATTAATAAATACATTTAAGCTTACTTTATGTCAAAAGAATACAATATTATTGGAAATGGGAATATTAATTAATTTTAACATAAAGATTTATTCGACCACGGATCGTAACAAACATAAATTGACATAACATTTAACATGAATTTGAAATAACAAAATGTTAACATTAATGAGGCTTCCGCACTGTAAACCGGCCGATGAGTGAGTGCCGCCCGATGCTCAGCTACCCCCGAAATATTTTTACTCCTAACAATATAATAGTTTTCGTAATTCACCACACAAATTTACGAACACACTTCAAACAGATCAACGACCTGCCAAAAAGCAAATAAATTTTTTTTAGGCGCTTTTCCATCGAAATAAATCCCTGTGTATATCATTGTAATAAAAATTGTGTACTAATTTTAAATTCATAGAAAACCGCGCCCACGGCGTATTAAGAATTTCATTGTAGTAAAAAAAATTTTTAGACTTTACCGAGTTTTTCATACGTTCTTAAAACCTTTTCTTTCGTCCTTTGAAAAAATGATGGAGACCACACATTTTATATTTTAAATAATTCACAGTTTAAGAGCAAGCATTTAAGACTGCTTTTTTGTTGAATTATTGACTACTAATTCACGATAAGTTACTTATTTTTTTTTTCATATTTATTACTTTGAGTTTGCTAATTATATTTAAATTCGTGAATTTTAAGTTCATTTGTTTATATACCACCGTTATTAGTATATAATGCATTGTGTAAATAATAGTAATGCAAATAAATGGACTGTGTTGTGTTGCATATACTCTACAATGCTACAAATCCAAATAAACTTCTGTGTAACTGTCATTAATATTTTCACGCAAACTCGTCGCCTACGCGAACATTTCACTTAAATAATTCAGCAATTTATAGCTGCTAGGATATTTTTAACTCAAATAATAATTACCTACAGCAAGTCAAACTATCTAAGCAACACTTTTCCTATATAGATCTTTCTTTCTTTCAACCTGGCGTTATTCCGCCTAGAGCCATCCGCCTCAAACTTAGTCTTCTAGACATTTTCTACATTGATCCTTGCTTAATCTTTCAATCCACGATTTCCTTTATATTATTTCCTAAACTAAATTCAGAGCTAAATGGTTTCAGTGATAAACAACAGTCTGAGACGCCTAACAACATAACTTGTGTGTGGCACAACAATTTATTGATCATTAACGGACCTCTCGTGCGAAGATGCAGCATGCCAAGTTTTGCATCTAAACTAAGTTGGTAAGCTCATCAAACTGTCTTGGCTTCGGCAACGTGTTGTACTGGCCGCTGTTCCGCTAATCTGTTATAGATTGGTCGAGGCAGCGTTTGTTGTCTTTTAGTATTGTTGAATTTTCTTTCATTTTAATGCAGAACCTATGTTTTGACTCGAGTGTTGGTAGGTTTAAAGTGCATTTTAATCAAATTGTTATTAGATTCAGGCAGTCCATAACAGTTATTCTATATTCTTTACAAATGTTTTTTGTTTATTTAGTACTATAAAATTACATTTTAACAGTCGAAAATTATACTAATATAAATAATTGACACATTATTTTCGTCGTCTTAGCAAATATAGCATTTCCAACGTTACTGCCGAAGATGTTTAATTCACATATGCATTAGATACATTATAAAGGCAATTTCCAATTTTCGTATAAGGTAGGACTGCCTCGAGGTCTCGCGGTACAAGTATGTGCCGTGCGATCTAGAGGTCCTGGGTTCCATTCCCGGGTCAGGCAAAGTGTTATTGGGTGTTTCCATTAGGAAATTCTCAGTAACAGCACGGAATCTGGAAATGTGCCCGAAAAACGGCAATAGGCTCGCCCCCTATTACGTGGAACATACCTGGCGAAATGTGGGTGCAGAAACGCACCTCTGCCTACCCCTTCGGGGAATACAGGCGTGAGTTTATGTATGTATAAGGTATATCACTCAAATTCAGCTTCCACACTCGAGCGCCTCGAAACAAGAAACTTGCATCCAACAGCTTAAAAAAGTCCGTATTTTTAACAGCTCGCTGGCCATGAGCATAATTAATTTGTCGCCGATCGAAAATTTATGTCAAGTCGATCACTCAATTATTTCTGGGGACCTCGAACGATACATCAGTTAACTGGTATATAAAGAGACCATATTAACTCACTAACTGTGCTAAAGTGGCCGAAATTGACCGCAATTTCATTAAAAGAATTGAATTGCTTTCATTAATTAAAAGGATTTCATGGTTGTTGGTAAATTTCAATTTCACAGTTGTCATTATTCAACGACCGATACATAGTGGTTTTGCGGTTGAGCATTTATTGAATATTGTTAACATCGAAAGGTTTGTATCATAGAGGAAGGAGCTTGTATACGTGTTATAATATTACTATGTTCCTGGAGGCAGATATGTATTTTTCTATCGACATAACACCCCAAACAATAAGTTGCGATCTTGCTCTTCCAACAGGCGTTTTCATCATCGTGCTCAAGCAGTGATGGCCTCGCCTCGAGGTTTAGGCATGCGGTCGAGAATTTCGGCGGTTGCAGGTTCCAACCCCAGGCACACACCTCCGACTTTTCGAAGTTATGTGTGTACCTATTCACAATGAATTATCACTTGCTTTAACGGCGAATGAAAACATCAAAGTCAAAGTCAAAGTCAAAATCACCTTTATTCAAATAGACTTTTACAAGTGCTTTTGAATCGTCAAGTAAGTTTTTTTTAAACTATTGCCGCTTCGAAACGTGTTATCGCTGTGGAGAAGAAACGGCAAGAAACTCCCTCAGCAACACGAAATGTCATTTTTTTTTATATGATAATTTTTAATTATAATTACATTTTTATTTATTATATTTAATTTAACCTCATACATGTCATAACGATACAAATTGCAGCAACCTCCGATCAGTTTAAATTTCATCGTGATAAAACCTGCACACCTAAAAAGTTCTTAGGAATTTCTTAGGTGTGTAGTCCGCCAACCCGCACTAGGCCAGCGTGGTGGACTAAGGTCTAAACCCTCTCAGTTGTAGAGGAGGCCCGTGCCCAGCATTGGGACGTATTTGGGCTGATGATTATGATGATGATGATCATCGTGCTCCTAAAATTTATACACTTGGTGTGTTGCATTCTAAATGTATCACTATTCCACTTGATTTTGATTGAGGCGACATTTCGAAGCAGTAAAATAATCAAGTTGCTCTTTGATTCGCTAGTCCGCAGCAAGCTCGAAGCTAGTGCCTGCGTATGGCATCCTTATAAGAGCACTTACACCCTGTTGCTCGAAAAAGTTCAAAAAGCCTTTTTGAGGTACCTTTATAAGCGCCTTTATACATACTATCCACACATGTATCCCACTAAATATCTGCTGGGTTGCCTCGGGTACAACTCCTTAGAGGTGAGAAGATGGAGGGACCAAATACTAATAATGTGCAAAATTCTCAGGGGTATGGTAGATTCTCCTGACCTGAATGGCGAGTTGTGTAGACTGTTCGTTCCTAATGGTTACACGCGGGGAAGGGGGCACCGGCTGTTCGCAGTTCCAACATGTCGTACTGTGGCTCGTGCCAGATCACCCATACCGCGTACTCTCAGTGCGCTCAATGCTCTCCTGGACAGTGCACCACACTGTGATATATTTACGGAGGAATGGAAGGCGATTTTGTCTGAATGTTTGCATTTTTGTGAATTGAATGTGTGATGAATGAATATGTTTATAATATATTATTAATTGATTATTATTATTTTTTTAGATGTTTTATATTGTTAATGGTACTATAATTTTATGTAATGTTAATTTTTATCTTATTTCACTGTTTTTTTTTTTCTTTTATTTTATATTTTATTTTTATGTTTTTGTTTGTGTTCCTTATTTTTATGATTATTATTATTATTATTTTTTGGATTTTATGGTTTGTTATCGATTAGTGTAAATGGTGTAACCGTACTAATTTGAATAAATAAATAAATAAATTTCATCACGTGATTAACGTAAACCCTGAAAAGAAAGCAATTATTTATAATAAATAAAAAGTAATTTCCTCTGCAACTTCGGCCACAAAGAAGGGGTTGTAAAAATAAACACGATTAAACAGAATACCCGCAAAAATAACCGGGAAATGTACCGGCGCGGTCGCTATGAGCCGTGATGATGGGAAAAACGTGTCGGTGGGTATGCGAAGAGAAAATTTCCACGGAAAATGATAATGATACGGGCAGACTGTGTTATCGCTTTTAAATTTGCCACATATTCATTTATATATACCAATAATTAATTTGTATATTGCTTTGTGCATCTAATGGTATAAAATGGTATGATATAATGATTTGATTCCCAAAGTGTATTTGGTCACTTAAAAATCTAGTAATTTCAGAGATTTATTACGTAGCAATATTAATGGTGGTCGAGAATCTTGACGGTCGCGGGTTCAAACCCCAGACACATACCTCTGACTTTTCCAAGTAATGTGTGTATTCACAAAGAATTATCACGTAATTTAACGGTGAAGGAAAACATTGTGATGAAACCTGCACACCTAAGAGTTCTTAGGAATTTCTTAGGTGTGTAGTCCGCCAATCCGCACTAGGTAAGCGTGGTGGACTAAGGCCTAAACCCTCTCAATTGTAGAGGAGGCCCGTGCCCAGTAGGGGGACGTATATGGGCTGATGATGATGAATTAAAAAGTCAAAAATATATGTGTAAAGGTGCATCAAAAAGCAATAAAAATTTATACCACTGCATAGTTATCATAGCGATTATTACCAGGTTTATATGATATAGTACACACACGTAATACGTAACGTTGAAATTATGTCTGAGAAATTCAGAGTTTGTGCTCCACGAAACGTGTTGGAAACTCTGAAAATGCTCGTTAAAAACAAAGAACGGGGCTAAATAAAACCTTTTAACCTGCGTTGCGGTGCTTTCAAGGCGCTCGCTGAAATGTGGTCCGGCTGAAAAACTTTTACGTCACACACGGATATTTGCGAAATATTTTTCTAGTTAGTTAAAATGGCGTGCAATATTTTGGCCCCAGGTGGCTGGATTATGTACGCTTGATAGTTGAGGTTACAATTTTGTTCCGTGCGAGTTAAAAAGTTTGAACATGAAGGCTACTGGTGTTTATATTCTGATGTGTGAATGTCATTGATGCTGGCACGAGTAAATAGAATACTGTACGTCATTTGTTTCACATATTCATATTTGACTAGATCGTGGCTAATGTGCACACTATACAGGTGTATATTGTGCCAAAGTTCTGGATAGCCTATGTGTAATTCAGGCCAGTCTCACTGTAATTAGGTAAGGGTAATAAACATCATCATCAGCCCATATACGTCCCACTGCTGGGCACGGGCTTCCTCTGCAACCACGCTGGCCTAGTGCGGGTTGGTGGACTACACACCTAAGAAATTCCTAAGAACTTTTAGGTATGCAGGTTTCCTCACGATGTTTTCCTTCACCGTTATAGTACGTGATAATGCATTATGAATACACACATAACTTTGAAATCTCAAAGGTGTGTGTCTGGTTTGAACCCGCGATCGCCGAGATTCTCGACCGCCGAGGCCATCACTACTGAACACAGGGTAGTAACAATTGTGTCTAATTTGAAAACGATATATTTTATATCAAATGGGGTCTATTTGCCCCGTGGCGCAGTTGGCTAGACACCAGCTTGTGAAACGAGTGGCCGCGGGTTCGATCCCCGCACCGAGACAAATGTTTCTGTGACCCACAAATATTTGTTTCGGGTCTGGGTGTTTGTGAGACCGAAAAGTTTCACGTAGTTTCTGATAACCGCGACACAAGACTTATATCTTATTGTGGGGTTAGAACTATGTATGCGACTGTTGGGTGTATTTATTTATTATATTATTTCACATTCTCGTATTAATAAGATAGGACGTTGTAGAAAAAGCTACGTGATTTATTTCTACTCGTAAGAGAAATAAATATACTAACGACTGTGTTCTTTTACTAAAACACACTACGATTTTCTCTGTTTCACAGACTATTTACAAACACGCTTTAAATTCACACACCAACATAATAAAATTTGGGCCGTGTGGGAAACGAACCTAGCTTTTCTAGCCTTGAAAGATCCTTAGACTCGGGATCGATTAGATCACCTAACGTAATTTGAGTAAAATAAAAAATCGTTCTAATTTTAATCATTGACTTATTCACCTCCTGTTTGTGTTCCACCAAGACTTGCAAAATTTACTACCGCATATAAAGACCAATGATTGTCATATAGCAGGTATTGTGACGGACCTGACCGCGGCTGACTGACAATAGGTCGTGAGCGGCCCGAATCAAGTATTTGTCAACCTGTGGCTTTTGTACTTTTGACAATACGTAACATGTTTTGAGGAAGGTCGCGTCGGCAAATTACTAAACGATTGGATTCAGCTCGAATTCCTTGCTATCTTTTATGTTTGGATGTTGATACTGTTTTTTTTGACGTGATTTATTTTATCTTTATTTTTGTTGTAATCATTTATAGTGTTCCTTTGTAGCCAGTATTATGATTAATTTACTTTGGTTTAAAAAAACACAGTTGTTATTTTGATAATATAAAAAAAAATATCCTAATTTTTGTGTTTGAGTTTTTTATTTTGCAAAATAAATTTAACACACCTCTGACTATCCCTACAGTGACAAAAGCATGAGTTTATCTATGTTAATTTAATGCGTGTCATAACTAATTATAATTAATTACTTATGTCAAAACAAAAAATACAAGATTAAAAAATAAACGTTCTTATGAAACATCAATAATAATCTGAAAAATATTATTTGCCGGGAATCCGAAGCTTGTAAGAAACGGCAGTAAATATCTAACGAGCGAGTTATCACAGCTAAATCATATCGAAGAAAGAAAAACAAGTGCTTGAGTACACAAGCGGCCTATAACAATATGTTAAATGACCCCGTGGCCCCGTTACCCCGGTTGCCATGGCAACCGAAGTTTTCCGTATTTGCCCAGGCAATTACCACGGCTACTTGCGTTATGGGATCAGAACACGTAATGTAATATGTATGCAATCAGTGTATATTTGCGTTATGGAATATTATTTCACGCGAGATTTGTAGGGAGAGCGATGTAGGGAGAAAGGTATCAATATTGCAACGAAATTGAAAGGTTGTCAAATTAAAATTTAAAAATGATTCCAGAAGTATAAATAAATACATGTAATACGTATTATTTGTAATATTTTTAATGAGTATTATTCCTTTAAATATAAATTACTTCAAAACTTTAAAATTTCGATTTATAATTCATAATCATCATCGTCATCAGCCCATATACGTCCCACTGCTGGGCACGGGCCTCCTCTACAACTGAGAGGGTTTAGGCCTTAGTCCACCACGCTGGCCTAGTGCGGGTTGGCGGACTACACACCTAAGAAATTCCTAAGAATTTTTAGGTGTGCAGGTTTTATCACGATGTTTTCCTTCACCGTTAAAGCAAGTGATAATTCATTGTGAATACACACAAAACTTCGAAAAGTCAGAGATGTGTGCCTGGGGTTTGAACCTGCGACCGCCGAAATTCTCGACCGCGCACGATTTATAATTACGTTTAGGAAATTTTATTTTCATCTTTTTAAGTTTTCGTTTGGATGATTTTTATTTATCTTTAAGTTTCATTATTATAGACAATGCTTACTTGTTTTCGTGATTGTTTATAAGCATGAAAATTCTAAAACGTCAGGCAACTTCATTTATGCTGTTTTAATATAAAATGCCTTTTTCAATCTACCTGAACACGTAGGCATATATTTACCGTTGGCAAAATTTCTCATCTCACATTAAGATGAGTTGGGTTTTTTTAAGTCCACAAAGTGCGCCCTGTGATACGCCAAGCTCAAACGTTCGGGGTCGTATCGTAAAAATATATGGGGTGTTGCCCTTGCATAATATTCTCTTTGAAGGCAAAAATTAACATAAACAGAACTCCTATTAGTGAGATAAAGGCGTGAATGCGACGCGTGGGTGTTCGTGGAGCGATAGCGTGTGACTGGTAAAATATTAAGTTATATTAAAAAAGATTTTTTGTTGATCGCTTCGATGTTTTAATGTATTTGTAATACATACATACATAAACTCACGCCTGTATTCCCCGAAGGGGTAGGCAGAGGTGCATTTTTACACCCACATTTCGCCAGGTCCAGTCCCACGTAATAGGGGGCGAGTCTATTGCCGTTTTTCAGGCATAATTCCAGACTCCGTGCTGCTAATGAGAATTTATTAATGGAAAAACCCCATAACACTTTGCCCGACCCTGGAATCCAACCTAGGACCCCTAGACCGCAAGGCACATACGTGTGCCGCGAAACCACGAGGCAGTCAGTCAGTTTAAATTTCTCGTATAATTAAACCTTTAGTGATTTATCGGGCACATTATAAGACTCCGTGTTGCTACTGAGGTTTTCTGATATTTCTAACCACGACATAATCTTCAGTCGTATATTTGAAATTATATAGTTACCTATATTAAAACAATTTATTGACTGCCTCGTGGTCTCGCGGTACAAGTATGTGCCGTGCGATCTAAAGGTCCTGGGTTCGATTCCCGGGTCGGGCAAAGTGTTATTGGGTTTTTCCATTAGGAAATTCTCAGTAACAGCACGGAGTCTGGAAATGTGCCCGAAAAACGGCAATAGGCTCGCCCCCTATTACGTGGGACTGATACATACCTGGCGAAATGTGGGTGCAGTAATGCACCTCTGCCTACCCCTTCGGGGAATACAGGCGTGAGTTTATGTATGTATATATTAAAACAAATATTCTAAGTACTAATGTAATAAATGCATCTGCCTGTTTGTTACTTTTAGCGCGAAAACCATTGAACTAATTTAGTTTATATTAAGTATTGAAAAGGATATAGTCTACATATTTATAAAAATATGGACGAAGCTAGACCCCACCAGTTTTATACTAAATGAATTGTTAGTATTCACTACGTCGTACGTGAATTGAAATAAAAAAAAAAACAATCATTGACAAGGCAAGTCGTGATGGCCTCAAGGGTTAAGCACGCCATCGAGAATATCGACGGTCGCGGGTTCAAACCCCAGGCACGTACCTCTGACTTTTCGAAGTTATGTGTGTATTCACAATGAGCTATCACGTACTTTAACAGGTGAAGGAAAACATGGTGATGAAACCGGAACACATAAAAGTTCTTAGGAATTTCTTATGTGTGTAGTCCGCCAACCCGCACTAGGCCAGCGTGGTAGACTAAGGCCTAAACCCTCTCAGTTGTAAAGAAGGCCTGTGCCCAGCAGTGGGATATAGATGGGCTGATGATGATAATGTCCCTTTTATATCACGAAGTACAAAATCATGAAAAAAGCCTCTATTTCATCCAGACAACATCGAGGCGACACGTATTTGCGTTAAATTTTGCCACCCAACACCGCTTTGAGAGTTTAAATTTTCAAAAACGAGAAACGAGAGCTGCGTTTAAATATTCATCCAGAATACATTCTGTGAGTCCTTGCATATCTTAAAGGGCCACGATTATTCACACCGAGCAGACGTTCCCTTTTAACCTACTTAGCTGTAGAATTTTTAAACAAGCTTTTCTTAAGGTTACCGAACAACATGTGGTGTATTAAGGGAATTTTTGCATGTAATAAGTTAGAGTGGTCGCCAGATGGTTAATGATACAAATATACACTCACACACTCATACAAACAAACCGCCCGTGCCTGGCATTGAGATATGTGTTGATATAAATGGTATTTTTTAATTAGGAATGCATTTTTTATACGAGTTATATGTCATAAAAAAGCAGTGATGGCCTCGAAGTTTAGGCGCGTGGTCGAGAATTTCGGCGGTCGCAGGTTCAAACCCCAGGCATACACCTCTGACTTTTCGAAGTTATGTGTGTATTCACAATGAATCATCACTTGCTTTAACGGTGAAGGAAAACATCGTGATAAAACCTGCACACCTAAAAGTTCTTAGGAATTTCTTAGGTGTGTAGTCCGCCAACCCGCACTAGGCCAGCGTGGTGGACTAAGGCCTAAACCCTCTCAGTTGTAGAGGAGGCCCGTGCCCAGCAGTGGGACGTATATGGGCTGATAATGATGATGATGATGATATGTCATAAGTATATGGCGAATAGTTTATCCTTTGCTCCATGTGATGATCCTTCAAATTACAATTTTCTCTCTCAAATGTCAGCAATCAAGTTATGTTCATAAAAAATATTTTTTCAACAAATTTTAATATGTATTCACAGCAAAAGTGTTATTTAAAATAGCATAAATATTTACAGCCTCGACGTCTAGACTAATAAGCCATTAGACACTCTCAAAGAATAATTTTAACTTTCACGAAACTTACAGATTACGTTTCATTTTAATTGAAGTATGGGGAAAAATAAAATGAGCTCGCAAAGAAATTTATTCACGGAAAAAGGGAGATGGGATTCTAATCCGTTCCGCCGGCGGGGAGCGGATCGGCACCGACAAACAGGCTATATCCAAGAGCATCTGTAAACTTTCCAAATGGCTGTTCTTTTTGAAGTTTAATCGGAATATAATAAGTGTGTGCAGCTGATATTACTTACGCTGTTGCTTCATTTTTATTACACGAACGGCCGTGAAAGCTGATTATCTGTTGGAAGGATATACTGTTGCATATAGCTATGATTTAAGTGGGTGAGCCTTGCCATATACTGTAGAACGTAGGAGCCATCTTAACCGGAGTGATACCGTTGTCTCGTAGAAAGTAAAACAATGCTGTATCACTTTAAGAACTATACAAGAATTCTTTCATTTAAAATACAAGTAAAATTACTACCTTTCTCTCTAAGCTATCTTTTCTCTTTTCGCCTCACTGTTTATTATATATGCATGTATATGTGTATATATGTATACATGTACTTACGACTACTTTTCATCTCTTTTCTTACATCTCCATTCTTGGTTGTCTGTAAGAGATCGCCTCGTGCGATAAGACCGCCTTTTGTACTAATCTAACGTAATGTACTCCATTGTGTTTTTTATAGCGTGTACAATAAAGTTTTAAATAAGAGTGTATGGGGATAGAATTGTCGCGTAATATAAAAAAGGCAATTTTTTCTTGAGGAAGTAGTCCGTAAAAAAATCAAGCCTATGCTTGCTTTAATCTTACTTTATTTTAATCTAATTAACAATCCCCTCCATGGATCACAAAAAGGGGTAAACCAGGATTTAAAGGTGATTTAAAAATGTTGAACTAACAGTATTGTGACCTAAACTAACTATTGGTTTTAACCAATATCCGTCCCATTGCTGCAATGAAAATAATGGTACTATTTTTAAAGAGCGTTGAACTAATGATATCACTTCCAGAACGTAAGAAAGGGCCGATAGGAAATCGATATCCTAACGGTATTTACTATCGATATAGCTTCTATTTCATAAGGGTTCGAAGGTCTTTAAGATATCGTATTTCAGCGACTTAAATACGTAGTTTGTACAATGGACTTTAGACATATTTGTTTTAGCGAGTTCTTTTTCGTACGCGTTCTCTAAGTAGTACATAATTATACAGCCTCGTGGTCTCACGGTACAAGTATGTGCCGTGCGAACTAAATGTCCTGGGTTCGATTCCCGGGTCGGGCAAAGTGTTATTGGGTTTTTCCATTAGGAAATTCTCGGTAACAGCACGGAGTCTGGAAATGTGCCCGAAAAACGGTAATAGGCTCGCCCCCTATTACGTGGGGCTGATACATACCTGGCGAAATGTGGGTGTAGAAATACACCCTTCGGGGAATACAGGCGTGAGTTTATGTGTGTATGTATGTATAATTATAAACTTTGAGTTTTTAAGTTTCTAGTCTAAACATTCTTATAGATTTTGATTCGTGATACAAAATAATTGGATGATACTTTTCTTCAATGACCTAAATTCAAATAAAACCTCGTTGTACATAGTATATATTTTTTATAGTAAACAAATTATAATCTAAATCATCAATTAATGCTTTAATTAATTCGAAACTATATAGCTGTATAACAGAGAATAATTCAAAACTCTCAGAAATAATTCAAACAAAAAAGTCTAGTAAATATACTTCCAAATATAAAAATGTAGAAACTCCGTCGGACTCAGCGAAGCAAACACGAATGAACATTAATAATTTAAGGTTTTATCAGACATATTGAGACCGGACCTCGTGACTTTGCAGTGTAAGTGACGAGCGGTGTTCTCAAATCTCCGCTCTCGGCGAACAAAAAAAGAACAATCTTGAGATTAAGTTGAAAGAGCTGGCTATTGTAAGGATGTCTTGTGTTTTTCAGTTTTCTTTTAGTTCGGGAGCTCTTGTGGGGTTTTAGTAATGATAAATATTTTGTACATATTTAGGAATTGTATGTTAGACTTGAAGTAAACCTGTTATGCAATATGCAAATTGATTTGTCAGACCTTTGTGGTTTTATACTAAATCTTAGAACAAAATTTCGCCATTTCCATCCCAACGACGAGGAATAGATATCAATTGTTATAAAGTTGTTTTCATGTCTAAACCGCTAAACTTATTTCTTATTGATTATTTACTAAAAAAAATATTATTGACGATAGGTTATCATCATCAGCCCAAATACGTCCCACTGCTGGGCACGGGCCTCCTCTACAACTGATAGGTTATACCCAAACATGAAATAATATGGTGAATAAATGCATCACGAATCATTGCAGAGTTTAAATTTTACGAAGAAAAATTTGAATAAAAAAAAGTTTCAAACTACACTACTGCTAATAATGTTTCGTTCCTAAAAATATTAAATGAAATTTATATACTAAGAAAATAAGCAATAACGTTAAAGTTTAAATCTCCGCGAGCTAATCACTTGGATCGGGCCCAAGCGTTCAACAGAACAGAAACGGACCACCCGACTCCCACAACAATGGGCCCCGCGAAATGGCTACAATAAACTCTAGCTGGGCGGATAAATTTTGTCTTACATAGCCTTCTTGTACACTTTTTAACCGGATGTTGATGCAATGAACAGTTTTCTAGCGCTTTCCCGGATAAATTATTTTCCGAGCATACCAGTTTCCTTTTTATGTTTTCCCATTGTTGCGTACGTTGTACTGTCGTATTTACCCTCTGTCGTATCTCATAGGTTTGTACTGGACGCATCTAAATGTATTTTTGGATTAACATGGTACGTGGAATTGCTTGCTGTGCTGTGTTCGGTAATTGATAATTTTTTTCAATTATTATACAAAGTAAGTCTTTCAAAAAGAATTTAAGTTTATATAGATTTATACAGATACTAAGCTCATGTGTCTATTCGTCAATGCCTTTCTCTTTCTCAAGCAACACGACTTTGATATCAAAAAGGTTAAAGAATCAAAGACGTAAAGTGTGTGTTGCAATAGGTATTATTTTGAATACAGACTCATTGGAAAAGTCACACGCAGTAGACCTAAGCGTAGGTCGGGGCACGACCTCGTCACATTGAGAGGGGCTTAGGTCAAAACAATCTGAGCAATGTCGATATATGAACTCGCATTTTACTTTCGAATTTCTTGAGGGAGGTAAAATTGTTTCAACTGGTAAACATTCGTAATTGTTTTTCACTAATAAATTGTCTCTGGACCATACTGCTCATAATATCAAATGACAGAGGTACATACCATATGTAGAAATAACCAAAACTGATCGAAATTGTCTTCAATCCGTTGAAAAAAAATATCAACTTATACATCAATATCCATAAAATCACTCAGCAAACACAAGACCTTCCGAAAATACGCTACTAAAACACCAAGCTTATTTTGTTATCTTCCGAGCAAAAAATTTCCATTTAAGGGCGAAATTAGCGCGGAAAAGTGTTCCGAATGTACACCACGGCTGCTGTGTACACAAAACTAACCCAGTTCCCACGTTGTAACTGGTCATAAAAAAATCCCACCCCGAGTCGCTAACTCTGTGAATGTGCACCCTACGCCAAGAAAAAATAGAAAAAAAAGAAAACACATTCGCTCATTTATTTATGAGAGCGCCTTTGGCACGACTGCCCGGGGCCATTAGCAGGACCACTACGTCTATCCTTGTCTTGCACACACGTACTTGCATTAAGCCATCTCGTACGGATTTTCCAGCTCTATTACTCTTCGGGTTAAAACACTTAAACTTTGAACTAGTGTGGAATACGAAAGGACGTTTCTTTTTATATTGCGTGTGTTGTGATTTATTTCCTCGCTCTGTGGTTTACGTGCTCATCCCTGATCTGAGGTGTTAGGATTTAAACAAGTACATTTAGCGAAGTCAGCAATAGCATTGAGGCTGAAAAATTGACTTATAGTTAATTGATGTTAGATATGTTGTTTTGACCCAACAATACTGTAGACAACATCACTGCCTCATTATTATCACACGAGATTGCAGTTTGACATCCTCCGTTCTTAACAACGTCACATATTTATTTAGATCATGATAGAAACTTTACTGGAAGCGTATCTCGGAATTTATTTTGTAAAAATAATGATAATAACATGTACTTCTGATATGAAGATAAACACATGAACTATATACCTTCTCTAGCCTGATACTAAGTCGCCACTTCCAATTCCATAAAGCGAAATTAATTTAGATATAGACGACTGAAGAATATTCTCTACAAATAGATTTATCCATTAAAATTTCAAGCTAAGTTCTCTAAAACAAATATTTAAATCAACTATCGACTACACAAAGAAGAATAACCAGCAAATCCATCATACTAAAGAACAATATGTCTATATAATCTCTTCATTTACAGTCCAATAAAATATTGATATCAAACAAAAATATTGATTACAAACGGCAAGAAACACTTCAATCCGCGATATCAGAGCTTGAAAATTGACTCAAAAAAATGTAGTCAATAAAAATAAATCATTCGTATAGAAAAATAGCAGAAGTAGTCTTTGTTTACGCGAGCCTGTGTGCGTCCGGAGAAAGCTTACGAATGGTCAGATCAAAGGATTTTCTTTCAAAAGAATATATCTGAGTTTTATCGAGATAAAAAGCTCTATACTGCGGTCTGAAATGTGAGCGGTTCGCGGACAATTTAGGTTACGCTATCGAACAAACAGGTAGATTACAGGCATACTTTATTTTTATGTGTTTCAACATGAGATTTTTTTAAATAACTGGTATCTAGTGCCTATTTTCATGTAAATGTATGTATATGTCAATATACAGGGTTAAAAAAAGATATTTTATTAAGTATGTTGCCTACGATGTCTGTATTATTTTTCTTCAATAAAACATAAACTGTGCCTATAATTTAATGCCATTATTTAAAAAAATATTAGTCTTGAAAAAAAGGCTTCAAGGCAAGGAAATTATTTCAACGCAGATGAAGTTTACGAAATTGGAATTACATATTATGATATGCATTGGCTCACGGTTCACTGGCTGTGCACGCTGTCATTAGACCAATGTGTCGAGAGACTGAAGTCTCCTGCTTATTTGAAAATCCTAGTCATGGTTTTTAAAAATACTTTACTGACTCTCACTTCACATATTGTTTATAAACTCGCAGATATAAAATACTTAAACAATTATAACTGGCCTTATAAGTCACACACGGGCCTCATATGAAATTGTAGAGTTAAAGTTTATAAAAAAAAAAAACAAGAGTCAGTAGAGTCGCCAATCGCCTCTACCTTGACTCTAACAGGGCATTTCGCGGTTCCCGTCGGCTGTAACGTCTCAACGAGCCGAGGGCCCTTACAGATATCTGCGGATAAAATAAATCTCGCGGCGAATACCACTCGCAGACATAATTACCCTTAGTAAATACCACTTGTTGTCACATTTACGGTACCTTTGAGAAAAAACTGTACCGAAGTGAGATAAAAGTGTATTGTTTATTAGTGTCGTTGTGTGAATACTTTTTACTGTTGTGGCAGTATGTATGTGGGTCCATGTCATAGTGGATTTAGGCAAAGGCGTATTTTTATACCGACATTTTAAAGACCAACAGAATAAAGGGAGGGCGTACTGACGCTTTTCAGGCATATATATTCCAGACTCCTAGCTTTGTATTAAGAGTTAAATACTTAATGAAAAAAAAAACACTTACACTTTCATTCTGGAATTGAATTCCAGACCTTTGGATTAAAGGCAGCTGAACTTATCCACACACAAGGCAGTCCAATTATTATTTATATATTTTTATATTATATGTATTTTTTTTATTCAGCAAATACTGATTTTTAAATAAAGTTGATTCTCCAATCTATAAATAAACAACCTCATATGACAGCTTTATATAGAACATAGAGTATAAGTTAATAAAATACAACATAAGTTATGTTCCAAACGGATAGTCCTTGAGCCCAAAAACCCAAAACATGGAAACAACAACCATTTATAATCGTCGTATCAAGCCCGCATTACTGCTCGGGCTGTGTGAAGAAATCCTGCGGTGATCCCTTCCAACCCTAGGGACAACACACGCAATGCGCCGGATTAATAATAAACTCACATGCTTAAATTTGTCAGGGTTACCTACGGTGTGGTGCAGTGGGCTATTCTCAGCAGTTGGACAATATCGGGTCTTGTGCGATCAGTCAGTTTTACTTTTAAAGGACAGTATATTGAGGGTTATAGGGCATTCCGTGGTTAATATAAATAACAAAACATATGATGCTTTTTTATAATTGATAAATTTATAATCGTGTCGTATTTAAGCTTTTAAATAGAACAGTAAAATAATTAAATAAATGAAAAGTAAAATTAAAAGAGCCACGGTCTGTTGATATACAATAATATAAATTAATTATACATGATTTCTCATATTAATACTTCTGTTTTACGTACATCATTGGCAAATGAAAACATCGTTAAAAATAACCAAAAAAATCCATTAAATTGTTTGATATATCACCCCTCTTTGACATAAATGACGCGTCACATCAGTACTCGTAGTACGTATAAATGTCACCATTGAAAACCAATTAAAGCAAACCCAAATCCTTACATAAATGAAAACTCACTTCAACACAAGCCAAATCTTTCAATTGTCTGAACGCGTTGAAAGCTGTAAATCGTCACTACGAGCGAGCGAAGCATTTCTATATTTGGACCGGTCATAAGGTTATATTTAAAGCCAGCCCATTGATCCCGGAGCGGGTACCGCCCGGATACCTGCCACAAGCGGCTGGCGCCGAATTGGCAATTTTGATTCGGTGCCAGGGACGCGGGCACAATACGCATGTCTTTTCTGTGTGCGGGCAAGTTACAAAACTTGCGTGGATCGATGTACGTTTGCTACTCGTGGTATGATGTTGGTGACTGTTCTTTTTCGAAGGATTATTTATGTTGTTATATTTTGCGGTTAAATAATTGTTACAGAACATCTTTGTTTTATTTGTCTTAATTTCGTGACTAGATAGAAAATTACTCGTAAGTTAGATATATGTGATGCGTTGCAATTAATTTATTAAATTGCTTTTATATCGAAAGGACTGAAAGTTGTCTATCATCAGCTAAAAAATGTTTAATTCAAGTCACCTCACCCACAATCATAGGGACGTAAAACAGTTTGACTTTGTTTTTTCATAGTTGAGCAAAAAGAAAATAAGAGGTAAAAACTCAATTTACCGCATCTCATCAGGTTATCTATTTGGGCAATTATAAATAATAATAACGCTCGCGTAAATTTATTTGATACGTCCTAAAATATTGTGAAATCCTAAATTGGATAAACTACAAAACGTTAATGTGTAGATTAAAAAAGGATATTGAAACTACTTGACCTAATAAGTTATAGATACTACGATGGATCCACTCACTTGTAAAGAAGGCCCATGCCCAGCAGTGGGACGCATATGGGCTGATGATGATGATGACCGAGATGGATGATAGATGGCCTAATTCTGGCTTCAAATGAATGGATAAGTGGAGTAGGGGTTAATTACCGAGGACAAAAATTAAATTGTGTCACGAAGTTGGGGCGAAACGCTACTATGGTTAGTAGCCATACTTGTTGCAAATATGCTTTGTATTCCAAACATCATTTCCTATATTTCATGCACCTTCTAAAAGATTTTAGTGACGATACGACACTTTCATTGTCCATTGTATAACAAGTGGCGCATTAAACGATTGAGGGGCTATCTAGGAAAATAGGCCGTTTTTTCATACCCGCTCCACTTCAGTGTTGATAACTTTCTAGATTACTTTGTTAGTGTACAATGAGATTTTAAACTAGTATGGTATTGAGGAAAATTGAAATTTATGATGGCATGTAAATATCCATGTATAACTGTTTTTTTAATTTACCAATGTTGAACATTTTTTTTTCTATTCTGCCAGGGTGTCAATTTTCTAATCGTTCACTTGTTGAATATCCTGATCAATTTACTTTAAATAATATAGGGCTGTGTAGAAGAATAAGTTTATTTTGAAAAATAATTATTTTTTGCATAAAAACTGGCAATGCTTGAATAAAAGCAAGTCTTGTTATACAGCAGAATTTTGTAGCTTATTCTTGAAACATTTTTCATAGTGGAAATAACTCGTATAACTAGGGGTTGGGTTAGGTCTTGGTAAAATACGCGAGCTAAGCATTTTTTCTCGAAACATTACTTTCAGGGAGCGTCGTTGAAAGTTTGCACCGGCGCTCTGCGAACCTATGCCTTAAGATTTTTTATTCGCCGTAAACTTGAATCATCTAGCATTCCGTTTGATGACTGCGGGGCTACCCTATAAATGTTATACTCAATTCTAGCGAAAGCATTTCAGCCCTCTAATGTATACAGACACCCTTTTCCACGCTCTCCAAACATACCCATTCCACATTCCTATTTGACATTTTTCTTTCCCTTTACTTCTTGTAGCGGCATTTTATTTTTATCTTCCCGAATATTTCCCGATGCCTCGCCTCCAACGTAATGCCCGAGAATTTCCAAATACTTGCCACTATTTTCTACTTCAACATCAAATAGTTACGCAGGGAAACACTCGTAACTAAAGAGAAAATGGAAAACAATAAGTTTTATTGGCGAAAGTTTTGCCGCCAATCACACGACGTTTACGCGACGTTCGTCTCCAAAATGTTCGAGATTGAGCATCGATTTTGAGGGAAGTCGATGTTTTTGATCAGGAGTTTCAGCTGGTCCTTCAATTCATTGTCGAATAGTGTCGTCTCGTAGGATATTGACCTCTTCACTCGCAATAAATTTGAAAGGATGTATTCGTTGCATATCATGTTCTTTTTTTCTTTTGATTCATCAGATAACAACAGCGGCTCGCTATTGTTAGAACAGTCCATGAGACTTGCTGTATATGAAATCATCGCTCTTACTGAATATATAACCACAACTAGAAATAGGGAGAATCCAGCAATCAAGTAATTCTTTTCCACACGATTGAATAATACAATTTTCTGGTATTCGTTCATTTCAGAGGAGAATATTAATTTGCGCATGTTATGGAGAGGCATATACATACCGAGGTGCAAGATACAAATGAAGTATGAAATTATAACCGTGTAATATAAACGCTTGTGGTATTTTACGACGTTGTTGATACAGCTAATAACTTTGCGGACGTCGTAGACTGGATTCAGCATTGCTAAAATTAGAATCATTTGCAACAGGAGTAGCCAGGATAATATTATACATGATAAATCCATCTTGGTTTGGACAGCAAGCCTGTTTTTTTTTTAGCTTAGGGTATGTTTATGACGCGTTAGACGGTTTATTTTGACTATGAATTTTATTTCATGTTGCTATGAGTCCTTTCAAAAACGTGTCAAAACGTTATTGACACGAGTTTGTATCGTGTATTCTTTTTTATTCTATTCTACGCTGTCAATGGACAACCTGATTGAACTTTTTGTTTGAATTTCTATGGTAGTCGAAAACGTATCATGAATTTTGCTCAAATATAGGTACTCTGGTGTTTACTGTACCAATCGAAAATCGAAATACTAAAACTGTAAAATACATTCCATTAGTATTTCAAATAAAACTATTATATTTTTCGCATGAACATTTACTTTGTAAAACATTGCAAAAGTTTTAGAGTTACGAAATCATTGTTTCAGAATGCTTGCTGGTTTGCTATTTACATTGGTAGTAATGGTAGTATTGGACATTTGAGTGGCCTCTTCTCTAGTCAATATTGCATGTCTACACATCAGCTCAAATTCCAGCAGCCTAGCAATTGTAACTAGGAAATGTATTATCCTCTCAATTAACATTAGAAGGTAAAGACCTATGAAGAAACATGTGTAACATATCGTAATCTTGCTTAGATAAAATTCCATAATTAATTGAGAATCGTCAATATCATTTAAGAGATGTTCATAATATTTTTTCTCCCATGACAATTCTAAAAATGTGTTAAATAGCATGAAGAACAAAATAAGTAGTAGCACTTTTGATGGATTGTTTGTACTCTCTAACATTTTACACCAAAAATCTCTTATGACGTATGGCTCTGCAACAGGCTTTAGTAATGAAACAACAAAAACTATTTCTACAAACAAGAAAAAACCTACAAATGCACTGAATATGTTAATCATTCTTATTGTCTTCTTTTTTGTCCTTTCTCTTTGAAGTTTCCTCTTTAATTTCAACTACTTCTGACTCAGTTTCTTGGTCTACTTTTCTCAATATCTGTGAATCGTCTTTTTTGTCCGGAGGTTTTTTTTTGTGCGATTCCACTGGAACGTCTTTCAATTCACAGTCAGCTTTTTTCGTTCCTTTGAAGAAAGTTTTTATGCGTTTATGTTCAGTTTTATTTAACTCAACTACAGAAGGCCAGCGTACATTTTCATCATCATCATCATCATCATCGTCATCAATATAGTCATCGACGATAAAAGATGGTTCAGGTTCAACCTCCGGTTCAGTAGTAAACGTTATATCGATCAAATCGTAATTTCCCATCAATTTAGAGAATTCGTGAAGTTTAGCTGAAAATATTATGTATTCAAACAATCTCCATATCACCAAAAGGAAAAATAAAGAGAATCCTGCTAGCAAATAGTTTCTGGTTGCGTTGGTTGAGTCAATTATCCTCATAAGTTTTTCTTCGGACGTCTCGTTGAGCCTCAATATTTTCGGGATCTTCAGTTTATTTAGCGTTCTTGTCGGACCTAATATTCCGTATCCGGCAATCACAATGGCGTATAAAGCCGCAAAAGTTCTTGACAACGGGCTGTTTCCGAATGAATCCTTGTAATGTTTTATATATTTCGACAAAGTGACAATATCTACAAGTGGAAATAGTAAAAATATTATAAATACCATTTGAATTACATTTGTTGTGATTAAAATAGTCGCAGAAGCGTCTAATGTGATCATTTTACTTTAAATTTGTAATGTATGAACCGTCAAAATGACAGCGATTGTTCATTAGTAATTTATTCTACCTCTTTCGTAGTTAGGTAAGAGCGTAAAACTTTTTAGATTCACGCAAAATACTGTCGGTACTTCCTCCTGATTGAATTCGTTATCAACCACCCACAACTGCGTATCCAAATCGAAACTTGTAGCTGAAGCCTATTTACGCTTAGCTGTGAAACAAACGTATACGTCGTCAAAACATATGTTGCTTCGTACCCCTGTTTAGTACGCATACCTGTAACAGGGTGGGTGCGAGTGAGAGGTCCGATGCTCTGTCCTGTTCGTCGCACGTGATCTCCCCGCCTGTGTCGGCCCACCTTCCTTTATCAACTATTACCTATGTCGATTCAATTATGCTGAACTGGTGACTTTGTGGACACTGATATTTTCAGTGGTTTGTGTAACCAGCTCTCCTCTAGAAGCTTGACGTGGTCGATAAAATCTTTAAATTAATTGGTTTACGGGCAGGCTTTTGCGTCCATATAGTTTCAAATTTGCAAATTTCATTACCAGCCTTTGATTGGGACGAGGGTAGACGGCTGAGGGTAATAATGTATATTTTCAATTTATAAAATGTTGACCAAACTTACTGGTTATGTTTTATTACTGGTATTAAATATATTATACGCTAATTCTTCCAGCGTGCCTTATATCACCATCGCTTAAACTGTAGTAATAAAAAAATATATAAATAAGTTGTGCTTCATTCCTAGCTCTAATAGAATTACACATAATTTTCAGTTGGAATACACAACACCGTTTTATGAGCTAATCAGTCTGTGCGACCGCACCCCAAAGTCAGGCAGCCCGCGCCCGCAACTCCAAATTACATTAAACCCAATTGAAGGCGGAAGTTCCGCTTTCATTTTACAAGCACTTCGCGTCCAAACATGAATGATACCGGCGAAGCAGCGCGCACAACAATTTATTAGAGAAGATAAAACCTTATTTACATGAACAAATAAAACTCGCCGAGCAGATTTTCAGTAAATCAAGCCGGGCAAGCGGGCTTTCCAAGATTAACAAGCTATTTTAATGGCAGCCGTAGTTTTGCGGTGTGTCGGTAATTAAGACTGTATTTAAATTCGGACAATATTTGGATTCCTTTTCAGGTCATACAGTTAATGCGCCTGAATAATTGAGGGCTGCGCTCCCGCCAATTTCTTTGTGCATACTTATATAATGTATGTCCATTATAAAGCCAAATCAAACGTCGTTATAATAATAAAAAAAAACTTTATTTGGAATGTCTAAACGAATCTGGATAAATATAGTACATAGAAAAAAATCTGTGTAGAATAGCATTTAGGATATTAATTCGGGGAAAACTAATTTGAACCGTGCGATATCACGTGTTCAATCCTAATGATAGTAGGTAGCTATATTCATAATATTTTATTTCATATTAATCATGCGAAAAAAATATGGCTGCTACCTTTTTCCATACGAAGATCTAAGCTGAATAAAAAAATTATATAAATCTAGATGGAGCCTTCAAAAAGGTTATAGGCTAATTGCGAAAATTAAGTTCAGATGTGAAAAAGGTCATCTTTTTGTGAGATTTAATTATTTTAAAACTTTGATTACTTACAAGTTAAAATTTTCCAAGTTGTGTATATAAGAATTCATATTTATACTGTGAGTGGGGTAGAATAAAGTGGATAAGAGTGCAATGCTCTTTTTATAACGCTGCGCCAAGGCGAATTTGGACCGGGTTTCTACTCTGAAGTAATTATATTTGTACACTTGAAATTTATCCCCAACAATCTTTTGGATATATATTTTCCCCTCGCCTCGGAAATGAGTGAACCAACTTTGAAAAATCACTAATCGTAACCCACATAAGTACTTAAAAGTTCTTTAGAGGGATGTTCTTTTTAGGTAATGTGGATTCATTACATCAGCTTGAGGAAAAAAATATTTTTACACATTACGTAAAAATAGTGAAAAATATGCAAAAACCAGCATAAACGAGATTCTCTCTTAATAGAAATACCACATCCAGACTAAACTTTGTAAAATTATGTTGACACCTTCCCCATCCCGTAAATTAACCATAAGCCCCACAAATTCTAAAAGCTTTTAATGAGACCTCCGACATGACTTTCAAAAACTACTCAACCGTTGAAAATCCTTTTTGTAATAAGCATAACGTTAACACGTTATCAAACTTTGTACTCAGCACACGTGACGTCATTTCCCAAAGGACGTGACACCCAGCGTGTTGAAATTCTGCCTTACGTGATAAAAGCATTTCGCGTGTTATTATAATTTGAGACTGTTCTGGGGCGCGTGATCATTTTTCATAGGCTTTGCAGGAGCAATCAATTTTTTCACTAAATTGCCGTATGATTGTCGCGAGGCTTTTACGGTTAATGGCATGGAACATACTGAATTTTTTTATGACTTTTTTAAACGCTTTTTTATTGAAATCTTTAAGTCACAAAATATCTTTAACGTCCTGGCTAAGGTAGTTGAACTGTGCCAGGTTTTTTACTGCTATTAATGGAATATCTGCTTCAATTGTATCTTCTGATTAATTGTTGTTATCTCAAATTACTTATACCTATTAATGATATTTAAAATCAATCAATCATCATCAGCCCAAATAGGTCCCACTGCTGGGCACGGGCCTCCTCTACAACTGAGAGGGTTTAGGCCTTAGTCCGCCACCCTGGCCTAGTGCGGGTTGGCGGACTACACACCTAAGAAATTCCTAAGAACTTTTAGGTGTGCAGGTTTTATCACGATGTTTTCCTTCACCGTTAAAGTACGTGATAATTCATTGTGAATACACACATAACTTCGAAAAGTCAGAAGTGTGTGCCTGGGGTTTGAACCCGCGACCGTCGAGATTCTCGACCGCGTGCCAAAACCTGGAGGCAATCACGACTTTATTAAAAATTTAGATATTAGATATTTAAAAATTACTAAGTATTTTTTTTATTTGCAAAACCTATTTCTATTAAGTTTATCCATGAGAAATTTAGATATCTTTTTTAAATAGCCGACTTTGCGTCCTCGTTACTTTCTATTACCAAGTAATCTATCTATACTTTAAAATATAATTAAGCACATCTACGCCCATTAAAATGTCCTGTCAGAAAACGTTACTTGCCTGTCGCTTATCATCACAAAATCCCCCAATAGCAGCATAAACGCAAGTTAAAAGAGACAGGCCATAAAAGCCAGAGGCCCCTGGGCGTCTACCGTCAAACTCAGTTAAGCCGTCCTTATTATAAGTTGTAACGGTTCGTCCGGAACATGTACTGTGAACATACATTCTGTTTCATTAGACCGCATTGTTACGTGGTTACTGGGAGAAATTGAGGAGCAACTTCAATCAATAGAAGTAGTTTGAATTTGATATTTTTTTATTTCCTAGCGTCTTAAGTGTCGTGGGATCATAAGGTTCAGGAAGGGAAAGTTGTTTTAGGTTTCGCATTAGTGGGATTTCCTATTAGAAGATTCTTAGTTATGGTACGCAATATGAAAATGTACTTTAAAAATGGCGATAGACTAGGCCTTAGTCCACTACGCTGGCCTAGTGCGGGTTGGCGAACTACACACCTAAGAAATTCCTAAGAACTTTTAGGTGTGCAGGTTGCATCATAATGTTTTCTCACCGTTAAAGTAAGTGATAATTCACTGTGAATACACACATAACTTCGAGAAGTCAGAGATATGTGCCTGGGGTTTGAACCCGCGACCGCCAAGATTCTCGACCGCGCCTTAACCTCGAGGCCATCCAAACTTTTCGCAAACTATTACGTGGGACTTAAAAACGCTGCCGGCAATACGTGGGCGTTGAATTCAGCCTACGCATTTAAGATTGTATGTACATATGTATTTCATTTCAAGATTTTGAAAGTTGAAATACGCAAGAAAATTCCAACTAAAGTAGAAAATAAACAGTTAATAACGTTAGCTACGTGCATTTATTTATCATGTACACAGTATGGCAAGACAATACGTCCAACTTGCCTTATGAAAGTTTGCGACCGAACACAAACACAACTTGCCCGCGCGGATACATGGGGCCTGAGATTATTTTTCTTCGGCTTTATAAATAAAAGTTCTGTTTTGTTGAACATCTGCACAAAGAGAAGTTGATGGTAATGTTCTTTCTCTGGACATAGATGTTTTCTCTCGATTATTGTACTGTATAAGTCGTGATAGCCTCGAGGTTTACAAACCCCAGGTACACACCTCAGCCTTTTAGAAGTCATGTGTGTATTCATATTGAAGGGTAACACTCGTTGAGAAACAAGTACGTCTTCAACTTTTATATTTCTAACAACTTTTATATTTTAAAATATCAATCCGGCTTGCAACTGACAATTCCAACGACTGAGCTCGAACTGCTCAGCGACACCATTTTTATACACATCAATTGACGGTCTTATTTTTAAATATTTTTAAAAAGTCCAATAATTAATTTATATTAATCAAGATTATATTCTCATTAAAGTTATTGACAATTTTAATTATACTTATAAGTAATAAAATCATCAATATGTAATTTTACTATTACTACAATAATTTAGTAAAAGGTCTGTACGCATAAGCTTTTAATAATGTAAATATATAATATTGTAAGGTATTATAATGAAATACATTTATAATTACTAAATATTACTATTTAGGCTAACAATATTATGAAACATCGTGAGGAAACCTGCCTACTAAAATTTATTAGGAATTTCTTCGGCGTGTAGTCCGCCAACCCGCATAAGGTCTGTGTGGTGGACTAATGCCTAAACCCTCTCAGTTGTAGAGGAGGCCTAATACACCCAACAGTCACATACATAGTTCTGACCCCACACTAAGATACGAGTCTTGTGTCGTGGGTATAAGAAACTACGAGAGACTTTTCGGTCTCACAAACACCCAGACCCGAAACAAATATTTGTAAATCACACCAACAACGTCTCGGTGCGGGGATAGAACCCGCGGCCTCCCGTTTCGCAAGCTGGTGTGTAGCCAACTGCGCCACGGGGCTGTCACTGTAATGTAATAACACTAAAATATGGAATAGTAAGGAAGTAATGAAAAAACCATATATAAATCGAACTGAATCTCGCAGTTCATTTGCAGGATGGCGAAAAAATATCGCGAAATCGGCGAGAGGTAACTCGGCAGATATCATTAGACTTAATTATTATTGTGTTAGTGCACGCTCGTTTGGTGGATTGTGCCTATTTATCTGTACGAATTTCCTGCTGTGGTCCCGTCATTATTGTCGAACCAGGGACTTTTTTCCGCTACATAGAGTATGATATTAATTATCTTTTGATTGGAAACGAGGAACACTAGAGTTTCTTGCCCGTTCTTCTCTAGTGATGACTGCCTTCCGAACAGGGTGGCACACTAAATTTTGAAATGACTGATTTTAAGTGATGTGTGTATTTGACATTTTATAGATTTAATTAATATTATTTCATTGCTATTGAGAATTCCCTAATGGAAAAACCCAATAACACTGCCCGACCTGGGCATCGAACCCAGGACCTCTAGATCGCACGGCACATACATGTACCGCGAAACCACGAGGCAGTTATAATGAGGATATCTTAAATGATATCCTCATTATAAAAAAATGAGGTTGGAATGTTAGTGAAAACGTACATATGTATATGTTTTAACGATTTTTTTACAATTTATAATCTGAAGGCAGTCGAAAAAGCCCTTTATAAATATATCAGTTTTAATTTTTTCCTAAATAGTACAAGTTAAACGAATAATACATATGTTTATTTCAGTTCTGAACCGTGGATGTACATATTTTTATAGGAACACGACCCTAATATTATCTAACAAAACGGACGGTACAAAATATAATTAAAAAATAACAGCGACCCACGACGTCTTCCAACCCTCGCCATCAATTTTATTCCAAAACTTTACTTAAATTCATCTGCGGGTCTCCTTCGCTTTACAGGACTTTTTAAGCGCTCTAAACCCTTCATTTAGATACGAGAATGAAACTGTGATGGTAGAACCGAGCTGCGTAAACGATTGTGTGTCTTATCCACTTAGAAATTGAGTCTGACTTCCAAAAATACACGTTAGCATAAATACATCTTGTCAAGATTTTATTCGAAAAGTTGTGTTACTGATTATCGGATCTCGGAATTCTTTTCGGTCACGCAGATGTAATTTGAGTGCGACGGGGTGGAGTGCTTTTACCGCTCTGTCATATTTCTCCAAATCGCTTGCGGCCATTTCTTTTGGAGCGTACGTGAGGTGGTTGCCTTTTCGGAAATCTTTTTGAGTTACTACTTTATGTTTTATAATTGGCGCGTCGTCTTGGGATTGGGGAGTTTATATCCTTTTTGTTGTTATTCAGAGACGTTGCGTATAACATATTGTGATTCAAATCTCGGGTTCAAAGTTTATTCGCTATTTTCTCATTTCTAATATTTTTCAATAGGCAACGAGCTAAGCCAAGTTCTTTAATATAACAGTATACTTTTTTTACTTTAATTTAAGGCAACAAGTCAATACTGTATATAAATATTTTTATTAACCCATATCTTCCCAGTGTTCCATTTTTGGATCGGTTACTTTAAGTATTTTTATTTTTTTAAACGTGAACACAGCCTTAATTATTTTTGTACTGTGGCAACACTCAAGTGATTGGCTGTTAAATTCAATTTTTTATTTTTGCACCTTTCCGCGAAATTTGTGTTATGTTTTGGGTTGTTTACTGAGATTTACCGCGAAAAAATTTTCACTCGTAAAATGTAAGTAATTTTAATATTTTATAATGATAATTGCTACAATTGTTCTCAAATATTATCAACTGTAAGGTCATTTATGAGATTGTTACAAAAAAACACGAAAGTTGAAGGTATTTATACAAAATAAATTATCTTGATTGTACCGTTCCATTATTGGAACAGTAGGATAATATGCCTATGTGAAATGTTATTATATGTGGAACTATATTTACTCAATTATTTCCATTCTTTTGTTTTAGATTGTTTGTTAATGATATTGTTACGTTACTAGTAGAAGATGACAACGTATTGTCTGCGGATGTATACTAACACCTCCGGAAAATTATGATATACTTAAGTGATGAAGACAGTCGTGATCAGGAGTCTTTCAATATAAATAATTTATCTAAACATCAGCTGTTAGCGGAAGCCGACGTAAGGGCATTGGTATTACCTAGGTAGGAATAACTGCAATATATCTCCAGGCAATTATTCGTGGCAAAATCCGCTGAACCAATAAAATAACCTAGCACATCAGCTCTCTGTCTCCAAAAAAAGGTGCCTGGTCACAAGACAATGGAGACACAAAGACATCCCTGAAAAGCCGGACTAAGTTTCAGAGCAAAAAGATGATGTTGATAAACCGCGATGCATCGTGAATTATAACAGATATATGGGAGGGGTCGATAGACTAGATCAAAATGTGGGATGTTATCGGATTCCTATACGCCTCAAGAGATGAACTGGCAGTTACTAATGTTCCCAATTAAAGTTTGTGCCAATAATGCGGTTTAATTGTACAAATTATCTCCAGTGGCACAAATTTATTCTCACGTTTTTTTTTTATCTTATACGAGATACATTGTGAAAACTGACCTAATGACTAAAGCAGTATACCTACCTAGCACATTTGTCTCGACTGCCAATAATCTGACTCCTAGATTTTCTCTTGCAGTTATCAAACTAGTTCTTGCTAGTATAAGACTAGATGGCAAGATCCATCATTTAGTAAAAAAATATAAATAAAGCCACCCTGGGATGTGCCATAAAAATACTACTATGACGTGTGAAAAATTTAGCGTTGCGTTGCAAATGTTCACCTGTTTTTCATTATAAGTAAATTTTAACAAAAAAATATATTCTAACTTTTCAAATAGCTTATTATGTGAACTGTTGACATACTTAATAATAAATAATACTCAACTGAATAACTTTATTTTCTACAATTTCTATACAAAGAAGCTAATTGGTACCAGTGGCATATCTTCCTACTGTTCCATTATTGGAACGGTACTGAAACTGAAATATTATTAATTGAAATATTTTTTTTATTACATATTAATAATAAAAAGGGTAATAAGGTGATGTGCTGTAAGTTTCATCTAAATCGAAGTAGTTTAAGTATGCTTGGGATGATATGGGTTAAAATTGTTTAAATATTCATGCAAAACCATATACGTATGTTGAACACAAAAACGCCCTAATATAAGGGCCGCTCGCACGCGAAACATCGTCTCAAAACTCAGCCATACAACCTCTATGTATGTAAATAAGTTTTAAGTAAAGTGCCTTAGATAATGCAAAGTACTAAGTTACGTAACAACTTAGGTACACTCGACGACAAATAACTTATCAACTTTCTTACGACTACTCGGTACTTACCTGGCCTATCTAGTTTAATGAGCATTCCGACTTACGTAAGAGCGGCTTAATGTATTCAAAATGTCTTCATCTTTGGTGCGTTTTAATTCATATTTAACGCGTTTTCTGAGGCGCTGAAAGCCTTGGACTAGTTACTTAGGTTCGTCTTAGCATGTAGGCCCAATATGAATTATTCTTATTTATCTTCCTATCTGACCTTATTCAACCATTGCTAAGTTGTACCTTCCAAATCTGTCATGTCGACGTCTCTAGTCATCAAGTCCAATTTATTTTGACTGCGTCCGTGGCGCAAATGGCTAAACACTAGCTTACGTAACGTATGAACGTTTGATCCACAAACATTGGTTTCGGTTCTGGGTGTTTGTGAGATCGGATAGTCTCTTATAGTTTCTGATATCCACGATACAAGACTTGTAACTTAATGTGGGATTAAAAATATGTTTGGGACTGTTGCGTGTATCTTTTTATAACATGCTAATATTTTAAAATCCCATGTTTATAATTATATAATTGGGGTTGGGCTATATGTTTTATTTACGAAATAAATAAATAAATACACCCAACAGTCACATACATAGTTCTGATCCCACACTAAGATACAAGTCTTGTGTCGTGGGTGTCAGAAACTACGACAGACTTTTGGTCTCACATACACCCAGACCCGAAACAAATATTTGATATGAAATATATAGAATCTTTCTCTTGTGCTGGACTGCTAGACACTTGTTTCGACCGAAATAGAAGCGATTATGTATACAAAAGTTAACTTATACACTAGACAAGACTTGAACAATATAAAATACTAGTCAACAATTGTCGCTGTGAAATAATCTTAGTTTATATTCAGAACGAAACTTTCCACAGTTGGTAAAAGTTGAACATAACAATGACTATACACTTTTTTATGATTATTTGTGATTAAAAAATATATAGTTGAAGCAAATAGCTTGTATAAAGTTAGGAAATTTGTAATCTCCAGATCATAATATCAGAAAAGATACATAGGTACATACATAAACTCACCCCTGTATTCCCCGAAGGGGTAGGCAGAGGTGCATTTCTGCACCCACATTTCGCCAGGTATTTATCAGTCCCACGTAATAGGGGGCGAGCCTATTGCCGCTTTTTGGGCACACTTCCAGACTCCGTACCGTTACTGAGAATTTCCTGATGGAAAAACCCAATAACACTTTGCCCGACCCGGGAATCGAACCCAGGACCTCTAGATCATACGGCACATACTTGTACCGCGAGACCACGAGGCTGTTAAGTGTTTTAGACAAGGTACATTTAAGAATGAATGACAAGTGTTTATTATAGGGGTATAATTTTGGTGTGTTTGTGCATCAAAAATATACATCATATATATTTATGATACTAGATGTAATACTTCGGAACTTATACTAAAAATGCACTTCATGCGATATCAATTACAATATATTCACGAATGGAACTAGAATCTGTTAATCTATACAAAAGTTTAGCTAAAAACATTATATTTTTCATTCGTATTTCCAAATGTTTGACCAAATATTCCCGACAAGCGTTCAAACTATACATTTGCGGAATAAAATCCTTTATGCAAAAATATCAGCGGAGCCACCGTCGCGTCACACACAGACATAAAACCGGGCGGACAAAAACGGCCAACAAAAAAATTCGCAACGCAAATGTCCAAGCCAATGTATTCCATTCCGCTCCACTAGTTATACTCTGATAAATGATTGCGGGTGATATAGTGTTTTGTGAAAATTTCGCCTTTTTGTTTCCCCGCTCGGCCTGTGTGTGACTGATTTTTGGCCCGCGAAATGTGTTGGCTCGGCCACATTCAATGTTTCAAGTGGGTGTAATGAAAGAGTATTGTTTTATTCCGGTTAATATATGACTTGTTTCTTTTGATAGATGACTTTATTTATTTATTTATACTTTTTAGTACACTATACAATAATTTATACTACATGATTGAAAACAATGAAGACAATAAGTATAGGCACAATAGGCAGTCTTATCGCTAGCTGCGATCTCTTCCAGACAACCTACAAAATCTTGTTTTAGTTAATACGATACTTGGTAAATTATTAATACCCACATTAGTGTGTCTTGTTTGAATGATTTTAAATTATATTCATTTTATTATATTTCAGGTTTTTAAAGTCATAAAGTTTTTAATTATTAACCTTAAAGTTTCAGACGAGAAATAGAAAAGTAGAGATTGTCAAGTCTCTAATTTGTTCTCCTTACCATTGAGTCACATTTTCCGACAATATATAAAAAATGATATCTTTATTTTCATACATACATAGTTAATTTAGACAGTTTTATTTATATAAATGTAGTCAAATAAAAAAAAAATTGCATCCATCTTCAGAACTACATATATACAACGGACAACCGTACACAAAAACAACTGAAGTTCTCTCTTTCGCCATTTAAAAATGATATCTTAACAGAATCGGTCTAAACTTCCTTCATTAGTCCACTCGCCCCGGGCAATGCTCGTTTAAACCATTACTATAACTTTGGAACATTCTTTAAAGATCTTCCAGTTAAGCCGGCCACGTTGAAAAGTCCGCAGCTCGAGCTGAGCGCACGCAAGACGAACAAAACTACACACGGCCGGCTAACTTCGGCGAACATTTCGCAAATTCAATTTCCTTCGCAGTCTGCATCGGAAAAAGCGTGTAACTTGTGTAACTTGAATAATGTAGTAACGAATGTTTGAACGGCGAATTTGCGTTGCAAAGTTTTTGTCGCCGTTCCGCTGCGTGCTTTTTTTGTTATACACATTGCAATATTTGGATACGTTAACAGAATACTGAGCGCGCACGAAATTGTTATTGGTATTTTACGGTATTTTTTTGAGTGTTTGGAAAAAGGAGCAATGCCATTGGTAGTGCAGTGAACTGAAGCTAGTCTTTTTTTAGTTTAGTAATAGTTCGTGCTGTGATATTCGTAATTTAATCTAATATGCTTAAAAAAACTGAGTTTGTCAATTGAGCATTTGAACATTACTATCCAGTTTCGAATCGTCCGACATAATTATGTTAATCGCTCGTTAATCGTTGTTTCTTGTTCGTTGATTTCTTCTAGGCACTAGTAGCCTATTTTTTACATTCATCAAAAATATATTATGATCCATAATATGGTTAAAATCCATCAAAGGTACTAAAACACTTGAATTTTAAAATCTTCCGATATGCTATGTCATTTCGATACGAATATCCAGTTACCAAAAGTTTCCATATTGAAAATACAAAATGAACTATTATCAGTAAATATAATAGATCGATACATATTGTAGGGAGGTGAGATTAATCGAGTACATGACCTAAGCAGCAGGCGTACGGGCGATGTAAACCAGTAACAATGAGGGTTCACACAGAATCAATTACACTAACAATAGACTTCGGGCTGGGAGTATCTGTCCAATACCAAGGAGGACTATCACTCAGGTTATGTTGGGTTCAGTATAGATATTGTATGGTAGCGCAAGATGAGTCATGAATATAATGGATCAGGTCCACGGTATAATGAGATGATAAAAACCAAAGGTGTCTCTGAATGAATATTTAGAGCAGTGGCGGTACTTCCATAGAAGCCCAGTTTGCCTTTCATAATCTTTATGCTATAAATCTTTATTTAACAAAACCCAATGGACATATAAATGAGAATATCCTACTCCACAATAAATAATTATAAACTAGACATTACACAGTTAACGTGTAACGCTTTTGGGCTTCTATGGAAGTACCGCCAATGATTTAGAGTACTTTAGGAGTCTTATAAAAAAAAATGGTCATCCTTATATTAAAATAGCTTAAGTGACATAGTTTCGGTATTGGAATTTCATTCCTTGCTCAATCTTTTTTGTTTATTTTGGTACAGACATAGATGCCACCTTGAAGACGATTATAAATTTATAGATCATAGAAAAAAGTTGCTTAAAATATATTGTTAGCATCGAGTTGTGACGGTGGGCGTGGCTAGCGCACACGTGATCAACCCGTCGTACGACTGGTGACGTCATCGCCCACCGAAAGCGAAGAGGGGCTGCGCACGAGCAGCGCCCACTCATTTCTCTCTGGACACGCGCAGCGCTCACTTACTAGGTAAAGCTCTTGTCAATAAACAAAACAATGTTATTTAAAAATAATTATACCATAAATACATAAGTAGATATATTTACCATTGTTATTTTGCTTAAATTGAAATATACTTTTTCGACAATACTATACTTACGCGAGCCAAGTCGCAGGCAAATATTAAAATCTTTTTGCGCAATAAAACAATATTTTGTATTTTACTTACACTTTGTATGTTATGTAGAATAAGCTATGTACTTTATACTGATCATAAACAATGGTAATCATTTCTCATTCATCATCCAGCACGGTCTCTTTTTCGTGCCAATATAGTAAAACTTCCCAATTCTACTAAACCCATGCACTGTGAAGAGCACAATTGTATGAAACACTGTAATTAATCGCAATTGCAATGCACGAATCGGCACTCGGCAAAGTTCCCAATTACAGGCAAACTGCTGCGAAGTTCGTCTAGTATGCATAAGTGACGTCATGGCAACTTGTTCCTGTAGCTATTATAGAGACGGTATCTGGAATAAGGAAAGTCTGCTTGCATCTATATAACCCTACTTGTGTGTAGGTGTACGTAGTATTAAATGTGTTGAAAAAACGTTATTATGATAATTAATTGACTTGCTTTAAACTTTTAGAAAAATATATCAACCGATTGACATTAAATTTTACAATCTGTTTTTTTATATATATCTGCTGCTGCGTTTAAAATAATGCAAACTTTCAATGTCATTGAAAATAGTCTTTTTGCTTTCTTCCTTCTGTTCGTCTCTCCTCCTATTTCTACATAACAATTACTGAGAACATTCTACACTTTAAAGCTACCCCAGTATTTTTCCGTTCTGGGGGATTTACGTCAAACTATTGTTAATACAGAAAAATATATCCACCCAAACCTTTTTTTTGTCCAATAACTACGCTATTTCGTAAAATAGTTAAAAGTCATCGATAAAACATCCAACGCAACCAGAAACGTAACAAATCAAATGAATCAAACAACAGACGTAACGATTTGTAATAAATAACAATAAATTACGTCCATCCATCAACATGAATTGTTCTGGCCGTGTGTCGCTCGTCTGCTTTTGACTCTACCAGCTCCACCATCAATTAAAGGGCGAGCGATTTGTCAATTAATGCCCGGCGGGACAAAGAAGGTCATTGTGATTGTGAGAGCAACGTGTGAAGGGCTCTTATATTAATGGTTCTCGAGTGGCCAGGCTTTCCCGGCAGATAATTGCTTGAAGTAGCGTTATGAGACGGTATAATTAGACGGGTGCGGATTGATGGGTTTTGATGTCATGGTCGCTTGAAGCTGAGACAACACCTATAATCGGATGATCTGTCTGTAACAGTATGTAAATTAGATCATAGAGTTAGAAATCTACTGATTTTTATACTATAAACACATTTTCTAGAATCGAAAAGACTAGCGCGTTAGAAATATTTCGAAAAATTGAAGCTAAAGCTAACAAGCAATTGTTACCCAGGCATTTGCTGAAGTGATACTAATTCGTGCGGAGTCACATGCCTCCTTTTATTTTGTCGAAATAAAAACTATCTTACGTCGGCTCAACACTACGTGACCACTTTGCTAAGCAGTTTCGGAAAAAACAAACGTTGTGCCGGAACAAAGTCTCTTAGGCAGAGTCAATAGAAACATGTCGGATACTCTATGTTGGCGAAATGTAGTGCTATCAATCTAAGAGTTTGCGAGTATTTTGATACTATGATTTTCATGTTTGGATTCAAACTTTGACCGTCATGTTACTATTTATACGAGTGTTGAAGTTGGAGAAGAACATAAAATCTAAGACCTTTATGTTATACAAGGTCAAAGGTTTTTTCGACGACATACTTAATAGATATGAGTTATGCCAATATTTACACTAAAAATGACTATATAAAATATTTATCTGACACAAATTCTAATAGGTCGTGCCTAAGGCAGTTATGTATAGATAATCGTATTAAAATGTCGACAGCTGAAATATGGCTGGTAAAAACAGACTGTTAAGTGAGAGGCAATTTTTTTGGAGACCATATTACATAAATTCTTGCGGTGATTAACGATTTTTTTTATACTTCGCCAATTCTACATTGACCTGTTTTTCTAAATCATCCTATTTATAATAGTAATGTCAACAATCGATGAGCAATGTCTTTATTCAGAGAATTTAAAGCTAAGTTGACTCTATTCTATACAGACTAATATTACGTTCTTCATTTCATTGCAATGCCTTTTTAATATCAAGTTACATAGGTCTTCCAGGAAAATATCCTCAACGAAATACGTACTAGTTCATTTCGAACTTGATCTTAGTTCGTCGCATTAAAATAAGAGTACCTACAGGCAAATAGATTGTCTTGCTAGGAGTACAAGCCCACTGGCTTGTATGGTGGCAGTGTTGTATGGTGCAATTTATAAACGACAATATACGATAAATTATTTCTTATTAAAATGTTTCAAATCTAATGGCGTCTTTAAGTGATTTATATCGTATTGTTGATAAATAAGTATACCTAACAGTGACCTACTTACATATTTCTGACCTAACACTGAGATACGAGACTTGTGTCGTGGGTATAAGAGTTTATTTTTCAATAGCACAATTAGCCATAAGGATGGTCATCAACCACTGTGGGTCCAAACTTTTTTTACAGATAGTCCTATAAGTATCGTAAAACAGTTAAAATAAATACCTTCCTCTAAAAGCCTTATTGAAATATCATCACAGAAGGCCCAATTTAATTCCATGGCATATAATATAATAATTGTTATATCATTATTTTTCTGATGCATACCAGGCGAACTGTGGGTGCAGAAATGCACCTCTGTACCTTTGCCTAGCCCTTTAGGAAGAACAAGCGTGATTGTGTATGATGTAATGTAAACTGATTAATCTCATGACTGATCAAACACACTTAGATCAAACCTCATAACCAATTATGCTGATTTACGGCATGCAGATAGTTCTTTTGACGTAGGTTAACAAACAAATGTTGACAAGATCAAATGTGAGCGAAACTACGGGCAATTGCTAACGACTGTATGTAGGTCCAAATGTAATCCACGATACATAATACGAAACAAGCTTGCTTCTCCCAACTCAAGCCACCATTATCGGATCGCGCAGGCTTCGAAACTCGAGCAAGTCTGCGAAACTTGGCTGTGCCTCGCTCCGCGCTAACAAGTCGCATTATCTGCGCTCTTATCATATCGCGGCTTGTACAAGTGTTCTCTGACTTGTAGTCTACATATCTGAGATTTTTGACTTAAAACTTTATTTAGGTTAAGACTTCGAGTTCGTATGTTACAAACTGCAGAGTATTGTAGTTTGAAAGGAATGTACTCTTTTATTTCATTAAGTAAGTGTATACAGCATGGACGAATTTAACTGTCTTTTCTTTTATTCTTTAAATTACTTTTTACTTACTCGTATAACAAATGATTTAATAACAACCAGTTGTTCACTTTAAAATCTATTGGAATAACCACTTAAGATATAAAAAAATAAACTCATTCATCATATTCAAACGAGTAAGTACAGATGTATTTCTTCAAGCATGTTCGGAAGAGAGCCTGTTAATCTTACACACTTCCGGAGTAGGTACACTGCTTGCTGCGTAAAATTGCATTAAATTACACACATACACACAAACTCACGCCTGTATTTCCCGAAGGAGTAGTCAGAGGTGCATTTCTGCACCCACGTTTCGCCAATTATGTTTTTGTCCCACGTAATAATAACGCGCATTGCCGTTTTTCGAGCACATTTCCAGACTCCGAGCTGCTACTGAACTACTATAAAGGCAATAACACTTTGCCCGACTCGGGAATCGAACCCTGGACCTCTAGATCGCACGGCACATACTTATACCTCGAGACCACGAGGCATTAAATTAACGGAACAAATAAGTAATATTTTGTCCGACAAATCATACAAAACCGAAATATCTCGATTGCACACGGCAATGGCATCTTTACGAAAATATGTATACAGAACCCACTTAATCTGTCACGTCCAATCACCCGGAAGTAAGCTTACTGACATTCCAAAATGGAAGTAAATTGTAAAGCGTCAGTAAATAACAAAAATAATCCAATGAAACACGTCCCGGCCATCGCTAGTTGACTGGAGGTTCTTCGAGTGCGACCACGCGTTTGGCTAAAGTAAATCATTGTTATTGAGATAGTTAAGCCGACTGCTGAGAGACTTGGCACGGAATTTTGTCCTACTTGGTGGGATTTTACTTCAAATATCGAGTGTTCGGAGGCCAACATTTTTAAAATTAAAAATTATATTTCTCGAGGTTTAGACACGCGGTCGAGAATCTCGACGGTCGACCTCTGATTTTTCGAAGTTATGTGTTTCATCATTTCATCATTATCAGCCTTAAGAAGTCCACTGCTGAACATAGGCCTCTCCCAATGACTTCCATAGTGACCTGTTGGAGGCAGCCTGCATCACGTACTTTAACGGTGAAGGAAAACATCGTGATGAAACCTGCACACCTAAAAGTTCTTAGGAATTTCTTAGGTGTGTTGTCCGCCAACCCGCACTAGGCCAGCGTGGTGGACTAAGGCCTAAACCCTCTCAATGGTAGAGGAGGCCCGTGTCCAGCAGTGGGATGTATATGGCGATATTTGTTTTTAATAAAATAAATATTACATTATTTAAATAGCCATTTATATAATAATTTTGCGAAGAAAAGCTTAAAGAAATAATAGCAATCCATCTAATATGTATCTTGATTTCAAAGAATTAAAATAAAGGTCTTAAATGCTATGCAATACATACAGAAGATACTGCAACTGTAATTATAAGTGTTACGTTATATTATTGCATTACGTTATAAGCTAGTATTGATAAAAAAAATGCTATTTAAACCTAAATAAACTTAGACTTCAATCTCAAATTTTCCTTTTTTAAACTAAATTCTAAATCTCATGTACCAACAGATTGTATTATGCAGATAATACATACATACCAAGAACAGCATATAATATATACCTACATACACACAGACACACTGGCGGCGTGTGGTCTGCGCTGTTTTGTCGGTGAGCGATCGGGTCTTTGCCAGTTGGATTCAACCGCTTCGGTTTCACGCTTGTTGGAGATAGTGAATCGAGTAATTAGTGTTGACGGATACATTTTCACTGGCCATTCACGTGGTTTGCTCCTTTGTTGTGTGATGGCTACGAAATTCCGTAGCTAGAGTGGCGTAGCACCTGCGTAGCAATAATGTATAAATAGCGTGTCAGTTTTTTTGTTTTTACCTTTGTTTCTAAATTATTTTTTTTTTTTTTTTATGGAAAAAGGAGGCAAACGAGCAAGTGAGCCACCTGATGTTAAGTGGTCAACACCGCCCATGAACACCCATAATACCAGAGGAATCATCGGTGTGTTGCCGGCCTTTGAGGAAAATATAGGCTCTCTTCTTGAAGGCCCCTAAGTCATATCTGTTGATTGTTTGATTCACTTTGAAAAATCTGAAAGCAATATAATTCCTGTACATTTGTAGGTATAACTTAAAGAATAGTACTTTTAATTATCATCATTGCTAAGAATTCTTTGCATAAATAACAATTCCTTAAGTCAAAAAAAACTTTATTACCTTTTTACTACTACAATTTACCTTAACTTTTACCGATGCGTCGTTCGAGGGCGCATGTAAGTGCACAAACTAAAGCATTCCGAACACACTTGACTCCGTTGAAGCCGGGAAAATGTTAAAAATGAACCAGAATGCAGCGACCTTTCATTGCAAGCTTTACTAGCGGCGGCTGCGAAAGGCAAAGTAGGTTTTAGATGTTATTACGTGTTGGCGGGTCAAGGCTGAGTAATTCAAATCGCCGTGCACCCCATTTCTTGTTTTTATTAACTTTATCGGTGTAAGTCGTGCCATTTATTAGGAACATACATGAGCCTGTATTCCCCGAAAACGTAGTCAGAGATGAATTTTAGCACCTACATTTCACCCAGTATGTATCAGTCTCACGTAATAGGGGGCGAGCCTATTGCCGAGTTTCGGGCACATTTCTAGACTCCGTGCTGCTATTGAGCATCTCTTAATAAATCCAATAACAGTTTGCCTGACCCGGGAGTTGAACCTGTCGAGATCGCACGGCACATACGTTTGCCGCGAGACCACGAGGCAGTCTCTCGCATCTAATTCCTTGGTTCGTATCAGATTTTGAGACTCTGCAATTTCATTCTTTTAGAACTAAGATATTTCGATGGGTCCTACGTATATGGGCCAAACTAACAATTTGGCAATTTTGACTTTTTTATGGTAAACGCATCCTATCGATATGATTAATCATGTGAGCTATTAAAACAAAAAAATATCTGCATGGAAACACGACTTTTTATTAAAGTATAACGGCATATGTAGCATGAATTTCAACGTACAAGGTCCAAAGAGTAATTTGAGACTTATACGCGGGGAGTTCCCGCGCGTTTGTTTATAGTTTGGCCCTATCAGGTAGTTTAACACTTTATCTTACGGATATTTTTTCGATAATTTTCTGCGCTACTTTTGATTTGCAAAACGTGTTGTTGTCCCGAAGTATATAACTTATCAGTTTTTGATAACGGGAATTTAATTGGTACCTGTTACTTATGGAATGAACAAATTGCAATGAAGGGATCGAACGAAATAGCGAGCTGTGTTTATGATATAATTAAATTAAAAAGTCAAGAAGGTTGTGACGACTTCAGATTTTGGTCAGACAACTGCAATGGCCAAAATCGAAACAGGATTATGTTTTACCTGTATCTTTACGCAGCTAAACAGTTTAATCTAAATATATATAACTCAAAGGTGACTGACTGACATAGTGATCTATCAACGCACAGCCCAAACCACTGGACGGATCGGGCTGAAATTTGGCATGCAGGTAGATGTTATGACGTAGCATCCGCTAAGAAAGGATTTTGATTAATTCTACCCCTAAGGGGATAAAATAGGGGATGAAAGTTTGTATGAAACTTTGTCAATTTTAAACCGATCGGGCTGAGACTTTGCATGCATAAAGCAACTATGACGTAGGCCAACCGTGTACCCAACCCTGTAGTCTACGCGGACGAAGTCGCGACCAAAAGCTACTTTGAATATAAAACACTCTTTTTTTTGAGGTAGGCCACACTCAGAATGAAGGCGACTCCATACACGCCACCAGTGAACTAGCTTTAATATAAAAATATTTACACACCCTCTGAATGGAGCTCATTGATTCGATAGGCAAAATCAATAGGAAGTTCTTATAACGTCATAGATGTACCTCAAAACATGATTTATAACTTCAAAAAGATGCACTTAATGATGACACAGTTTAATAATACTAAAAACTCAGAAGGACAAAAAATCCTTTGGTCTAAAATAAAACAAATTCGTGTAAGCCGAGACGAATCATACGTTTTGTTCTATAAATATGATTTGGGTGAAGATGCTATTGAAAATTATATTAAAATCTTAGATCAATCTGTGCGAACAAGTAGACGAATTACCGATAGACCATTCCTCTATGTTACAATCAACTGTTACCGATACAACCTTCTAAGAAGACTTGCTGGATATTTTATGTCGAAACAATATTATCCCATCTGTACACCACAGTTATTATGAAAATTTAGTAGCATCTAATGACATTGTGTCTATGAATGATAGTGACAATGAAGACAATTAGTGTATTTTCACTTATTAGTTGTAATGTTGATTTTGGAAATTTTGATCACTTGACTGTACTGAGATTCAGAGTGATTAATTAATTATTATCAGTTATTTTTATTTTTGTTTACCTACGCCAGTTAGGATTTTACTTTTATTAAGTTTTTGTGATTTTATTGAGATAATAAGAAGTAGGTACATTAATTTTTATAACCTTATTATGTGATTTTGTTGATCAAACTAAGATCTCAAGTTCTTTTTTTGTTTATTATTCTTATGATAATACCAAAAAAAACATTGAATACGGGTCTATAATTGTAGTTTAAAACTACTTCAATTTTTTTTTCAAGAAATTTTAAAACTATTGTGAGTTTTGTCTATTTTTTATATTATCTAACTGAAAACACAGTTAGTAGGTTAGCAGATTGTAAAACGTATAAGTGTCAATGTGATTTAATTACCTAAATATCCCAAAAGCTTTTATTGTAATTAATTAATTAACAACTGCTTCAGTTGTTCATTGAATTTATGAGCAAAAAGATTTAAAAATATTTATATTATGCAACTTAGCATAATACACGTATATTGGCCAATTTGATACATTGGCCCTTTTATGGTGTTTTTCAATATAAATAATTATAACAAAAACTAACGTAAAAGGGCCAATGTGCAGTAAAAAAAAAACTAATAAATATAAATATAAAATAGTGTAATTTAAATAAAGAGGATAATTGTCTTAGCAAACAAGCAAAGTTTCGTAAATTTCGGTTTAATCAATCTAAAATTATAGCAAGTTTAAACTTTGGAAGCCTCTCCTGTAAAGTTGTCATTTTGCATTTTGGCCCTTATACGTAGGACCCATCGATTTAGTTTAAGAGTATTAGATAGATATACATAGTTGAACCCTATTTATCGAATAAATAAACGATAATATCGATAATTTAAAAGACAGGGTAAATTCTAGAAGAATAAATTTTCAGCTTTATTCAATTTGATAAAACCCAATAATCCTAAAACGTTCCATAATTTAATTCATTATCTCTCAATACAATTTAATCGGAATAAATTGCCCGCAAAATATTCTTCAGCTTGGACAAAAAGGCGGACCGAACGCGGTTAGTTAACATTCAAAATAGGCAATCATTGCCCCAAATATACTGCCGAACCGTAATAACGAGATAGGAATCGAAATAAAAATTCTACTCGTTTACCAAACTCGATACACAATAAACGGGAGGGACAGAATCATTTTCGTTCACCTACCGATAAAAATATCATAGGGCCCATAATGGCCCACGTGTATGAAATAAACAATGGTTGTAAACTTAAGATATCTTGGTGCGTTCCACACTTTATAGTCCAATATTATTTCTCGTATATAGAATTGCCTTTTTGGGAGCATTTGCTTTGTGTAACGTTTTTCCCCGTTCTCTCCGACGCAATTATTGGACGGCAGAGTTATTCCGTGGATAATTTCGAGGAGGCTTCGGCGACTTGGAAACGTTTGTAGACGTGGTTTGGACACGAATGGACATTGTGTAACTGGAGTGGAAGGTATTTATAATTTCGTTTGATGGTTTATCTTTTGATGGAGTACAAAGGTTACGTTGATTCGAATTACGTGCCTGTTTGTTGGTCATTTTGTTTTATAATATTGTGCTCTTTTAAGTATACTACCTAGTAATAATGTGAGCTGATTTGAAGTAAGATTAAAAAGAATTTAAGTGAAAATAACTTCGTGGCAAATGACTCTAAATAAGGTGTTTTTCAAATAGGACGACGGGAAATTGGTAGCTTTTTTCTAGGTTTTAATTAGTATGATTAAAGAAGGATTTAGGAAATCTAATGTTGTTTTTTTTGGGTCTAATTCAGTAAATGATTTTTTTATACACATACGAAATATCGTGGAATTCTCTCTGGTTTTTTCATAACTTTTCCTCTTACCATAAAGTGTGTTAATTTATTATTGAAATCGTGACCACCACATCACCACACTGATTCAACTTAGCCATTTAGCGTGGTTACAATCATAATTCATGAAATATCTGTAGTGGAAACATTAAAATTTACATGTGAAACCCATGCTCGTTTATTCATTTGTATTAATTGAAAACGGAGTTCGGTCATGTAGCGGTTAAAACTTAATCGATGAATGATTCAGTGTAAAGCAATTTTATATTTGATCGTTGTGTTGTAGCAGTATAAAAGCAATCTATTTTTTACCTCATATATCTGTATTTTTTGGTCTGATATATTTGGTTATTCAGTCTGAAATTAGAGCGCGGGTTTTATTCCCGCAACGAGAAAAAAATGTTTGCCTCGCCAATTTTTTTTGGTACTTACTAACAAAATATTAGCCATTTTTTAGTTCAGAAGTGGCAATGTGTGGTTGATTAATTTAAAATACCTGTTAGTACCATCAGGAGGTGTTGATTTAACTTTTTTAATTTTGTCTTATTAAAAAAAATGATCCTCTGGCTTCATTGGCTCTATGCGAGTCAACAGAGTAAGTTTACATACTCTATAGTATTTTAATACTAGAAGATTTTATTATCTATATAATATTGGTATTTTTTTACTTATTTGAATCGCGGATGATATTTTGCACTGTTTTTATTTTAATTGTGTAAAAAGGGGAACAACCTAAGAGATGGGAAGACGAGTTAAAACTTACAGCGGGCCCTTACTGGAGAAGGGTTGCCAGAGATAGAATGCAATGGAAAATGTTAGAGGAGGCCTTTGCCAAAAGGCACACTGAGCTAAGTGATATCCTCTAGAAGAGGAAGACAAATATCTCATAACAGACAGAAGCTCAGGATAAAGGGCTTATTGATTGATTGATTGATTTTTTTACTATTGTAACTGTTTTTTTACTTACTCACTTACTTAACCCATAAAAATGATGAATGCTAATGTTATCCGTCAATTTAAAATCAGCTCCTAACCACTCTAACAAGAATTCGAGAGAATCGTGAATGGGCAAAAGATTTCGGCCAAGCAAAACTTTTAGTCAGATCTTTTCATCACGTAGACGAGTTTTTCACAACAACTCGACGACTTTGTCGCAAACTTTGTTGTCTCGTCAAAAATTGTTGTTCGTCGGGATTGATGATGTGCCAAACTGAGAGTTGACGTTGCAAAACGCTAAATGTGGCCTAAGTCTTGTTTTGTGAGATTTTGTCGTACTTTCACGACAAGATCCGTCAGCCGCATCATAACTCTTTTGTGATACTTTTTGATCTAATTAATCAAATGTTTTTAGACTTTTAAGGAATTTAAGCAAAAAGAAATTTAATGAATTTTTAAATCTATAGGAATGAAGATTTAAAATGACTTGAACTTGAAGCGAAATGATTTATATTTATCATATACGTACTCGTGCATACTGGCTTAACATATATGTAGACAATAATACAAATGATAAGAAACATCAATAACGTGTGACTAGGTACAATTATATAATTTGCTTAGTTGCCTATTTACATTTGCCGGCAAACTAAATACTAATTTTGAGCAGAGGGAAATTGTTGTTGAGTTTTCTTGCCGTTCCTTCTCCACATAGATAACACGTACCGAAGCGGCGGTAACTTATTTAAACAGATGATTCTAAAGTCCTTTTTTTACACTAAATATTTTATAATTATTTTATTCCATTTTAATTAGATTATTATTGATTCTTTTTCACTTCACATTGCCATCGAACTTATTTCGAATAATGCTATGCACACCCTAAGTGCTGTGTGAATCAGACGTTACTAAATTAAAAATGTTTTGATATATGTTATGTGGTTGTGCTTGTGCCTATTGGTGTGTCTTTCTATCCAAATTGTATTATGATAAATAATAACCACCACCACGTTCAATGTGTGTATATTTCCACAACTAATTTAATTTAAGCGAAGCGTGAAGACGCATTTGTGCGGGCCGGCATGATTGTGTCGACCAGCGGGTGACCATATCGTTTCGCGCTGGTCGGTATTTTTTTGTTGGACTCCACTGTGCTTACCATCAGGTACAGTGGAGTCACTTTGCCGTGCCAGTATAAAAAAAATGTCTACACACCAAGTCTCCTTTGCATATTCTCCCTCGAGTTATCCAAATACCCACCATAACAACCAGACCACAAAAATATTTAAGTAATTCAAGTTAAGTAGGCTTGAATGTTTCAGGTTTACTCTTTCTATTTTACGCCTATTACACAAACAAATAGGGTAACATCATGCGTGACTACGTAACTTTGAACTTGGAACGGAGGAAATGGTTGATGTATTATGTTTGTTGTGTTAGAAAGGAAGGGTTACCCATTATTTATATGAATATTAAAAGGAGCCGTGGTTGGAACAATATACGAAAAATTTAGCAAAATATATATTGTATTTCTAGGTTTTGGTTTTGGTTTGCTTTACTAGGTGTTATTGGGTTTTTCTGTTGGGAAATTTTCAGAAGCATCAGGGAGTCTGGAAATGTGCGCGAAAAACGCCAAAAGACTCGCCACCTGTTTCGTGGGAATTATACATACTCGTACATACTTGGTAAATGTGGGTGCGGAAATGCACCTCTGCTTACCCCTTCGGGGAATACAGACGTGAGCTTATGTATCTGATGTATATATTTTTGTAATCAGTCCAAATACGTCCCACTGCTGAGCACGGGCCTCGTTTACTACTGAGAGAGTTTAGGCCTTAGTCCACCACGCTGGCCTAGTGGGGGTTGGCGGACGTATCTATTTTACTCTATTAAAAAAAACTAATGAAAGAAATCTCGGGGATAGTACATTTAACTGTTTGGGTCTTTGTCTTTCCATACTAACATGAAAGCCAATTTTCCCGATATCTGGTCAGTAGAGAATGTGTGGAGTCGACTGGAACGTGCTTACATTATCAGTAGTTATATTATTTACTAGCTTCTCAGCTCAGCCCGGACTGGCGTAATGTCATGAGAAATAACCTACATCCTTTTTAAAGTTAAAATAAATGCTTACATAATTAATTATAGAAATCATTTCACGCGTGAATATCCTGTATATGTATTCAGATGGTGATCGAAAACTAAGGCAGGTAATAGCTAATTTTATTACAAACCCATTGGCGTTTAAAAAAATCCCGAAAAAACTTGTTAGGAAAACGTCGAAGTTTTTTCGGGATTTTTTAAGCCACTGGGTTTGTTATCACCGTGGCTATTACCTGTCTTAATTTTCGATCACGGTCTGAATACACCCTGTATAACAGACAGGCAAAAAAGGTATTTTGAAACACATTCATATTTAACGTTAATATTATATTTATTAGTAATGATGTAATGAAGTGTAATGATGAAAATCACAATAATTAAATAAAATTTCTTTCTTCCACAGGTAAGTCTCGATCTGTCGATGACCCAACCAAGGAGGACCCATGTCTTACTGGTAGGCCCCACTATGATGTAACGCTTTCATAATGCACGTAGATTTGATCAATTAATATTTCACTAGCACTTTTACTTAGTATTAACATAATAAAATATGTACAGGTAAATAATTGTAGATAAAAAATCTAATTTCAGTAGCTTCCGCAGGATTAACTTAATCGCTATTAAAACGTTTTATTTTTTAAGTCATAGTTTATTTATTTCAGTTGAAAATAATAGGTTATATATCAGTGGCGGTACTTCCATAGAAGCCCAAAAGCCCAGATTGCCTTTTAAAATTCCAAATAATATTTTTTAGGCTTGAAATCTTTATTTAACTAAAGCAATTTGTTAAATAAAGACCCCATAATAAGCAAATATAAACTAGACATTACACAATAACCGTTTAACGCTTTTGGGCTTCTATGGAAGTCCCGCCACTGTTATATATGAGTTATGCAAAAAATAAATAAAGAAATAAAAAATTATAAATTAAAATTCACCTCACACAAAAAATATATTCCAACCATTTTTCATCTAAAAAATCTAATCAAATAAAGGTATGAGAACAACAAAAACCCGCCGACATCTTAATATCGTTAATAATTGAATAAGAAATACAAGCGGCCGGGCCGGCACTATTCGGCTAACAAATCATTTTCGCCCCGAGGCTGGCTTCGTCTTACAAGTAACCAGCTAATTACGCAGTAGCTTACGAGTCGGTTTTAATAAGTAATACTACGCTACGCCCCCGTTTTTAGACGAGTACGGGCCGCCCTTACACCGACCGGTAATAATGAAGAATGTAGAATAATATCGTTATAATTTTAACTGTTCTTTTGGTATTGAGGAATAAATTGATGAGTCGAGAGGTCGCGTGTGAAAAGAAAAGAAAAAAAATATTAATGACATGATGCTCCCACCGATTATGTGTGTATTTTTTTGTGGGTGTAAAATATCTGCGTTAACACTTTTTGTAATAATATATTTGAAGCGCCATTTTGAGACAAGTTATATATTGACCAAACGAAGAATACAATAATAAAAAAATTCACCCAACTATCACGTATGTACATAGTTTTGATCCCACATTCAGATACTTGGTTATCAAAAAATACTAGAGACTTTAGCCGAACAAACACGTAGACCCTATAAAAATGCTTCGTTTCACAAGCTCAATAATGCCTAAAAATTATATGCATAATTTGTATGAAAAACAACATTATTTTTTTTTATATTTTCTCCAAAACTTATTATTATATTTTGTTCATAAGTTCTAACAATCTTCACTTCAAGGCACCATATTACTGTTTGGGTTATTCACAATAGTGAGTGAAATATTTGCATGGTTCAGGTAATTTGAACGAAATAACAACAAATATCGAGATGAATAACCTTATAAATGAGACACTTCGTTAGACGACAAGTCAAGCAACCTCGGTTTTAGGTTAGACAGTGGTCTACCACGCTCATACCATACTGCAGTTTTAATAGAATACGGCCTAAACCTGTCATTTCCTTTTTTAATATTCTTAATTTCATAAATATTTTGCAAGTTATAGCAAATTTTGTTAAAAAATCCTTTAATAGGACTCATTGATTTCAAAATACGATTATTTACTTAACAAAAGAAAATATTTATATGTGGCTTTTGTTTTTATTGTGCCTGATATTAAATAGCTACTACGTGAGCTATACACAATTTTTGCTCGAACATTGTATACGAAAAAGTTACAAAATATACAATTTAAAATTTTCCACGGTGTAATAGTGGATTATTAGCTTTAATATGAATCGGGCCTAAACAAAGGTCTTTAATAAAACAACAACGGAGCAATAGCTTGACTCATGAAATTTATATTAACAGAGAGGCTGTCTCGAAACGCAGTCTGTGCCTTTTTGTTTCTAACTTGTGAACAAATAAAATGTTTAACGTTACAAATTAAATTTGTGATATATAAGCAATTTTCGACTTGAGTGTACAAAGGTATTATTACATTACTTGAACACTTTACTTAAACGAGTACGCCCTCACGCCTGTAAATTTGAAAGAGTAGGCAGTGTTATATACATACCTATATATTGCCAGTTATTTTACAAGTAGTTACTGAGAACTTTTTATGGAAATATCAATAGACCAACCTGGTTATACAATATACCCTGGTTATTTTGATCGCACGCGCCAATTAAGACTGCAGAATTAAGGAGAAATACTGAAGTGGACACAAATTTAGTATCACAACAAAATTATTAATACCATAACAAAATACCAATATGCGATAAGATAAAGCCTAAGCCTATCATTATTACTAACTGTTTCAAATGCGTACTGTGGATATCAAATCCCTACGTAGCAATCTGCGTAGCGCATACCGTTTCGCTACGGAGCACACGGCGTATCTATAGAATACGTAGCACTGCTATATTGTACGTAGCGTAGTTTCACATTATACCAAGCGCGGCCATACAACGCGGGCGGTGCTAAATATTGCGTGGCGCGGCTACTAATTGCGTAGTATTGCTACATAGTTCGCATCGTTTCCACGAAATGCGTAGTACTGCTACGCTTTTGTTGTACGATTTGTGACTATTCGGAATTGCTTACTGAGTAATTGTTCTTTATTGTTTAAAAATGATGGCTTTATTTGATTAAATACAGATATAATCACACCTGCATCTCCAAAAAAGAAGTCAGAAGCAAAAACGCTTTTCCGAAACATAACGGTACCAACAACACCATATTTATTGTGTAAAACTGTTTTATATGGAATTGGATACGGATGCGGATTAGATAAAAATATCGAACACTGTATAATAAAGATATTGTTTTACAAAATGGTTGATATGCAAAAATGAATATTAAAAAAAAAACATCATAATGACTAAGACTACTTCATTCCGCTTTTCTTTACAAAACTCTTCGCTTAAAAGTATTTTTATTTTTTTTGATGGAGCTAAGATTTAATTTTATATGGGTCCCTAAAGATTATACGATAAACAAATTAGCATTTCTGGATAAATGTCGTTTAATCTAAGGACGATACATGATTGGAATTCAAAGCGTGTTCTTTATTGTACCAGTTTTCCTTTTATTATTTTCGATTCGGAACAGTCAGAAGCTTATTTTTCGGGTTCGACTGGCAGTGGGACTTTTAAGGGCTTTTATTCAATTAAGTTTGGATGTAGATAAGCCTTACTTCAGAGCTTATTATATATATTTATACCATTGTTAATTATGTTTTAATTTTGTTTTTACACATCCCATAATTAAAAAAGAAAGTATTGAGTATTTTTATTGGTACTTTGAAATATATTTGTCGATATCCGGAGCCTTTCATCCAAAACCTTACACCGATGCAGACTAAAACCTTTCAGTGGCCGTAACTCATAATGTAAAGAACAAAATGTCCCAGAGTATATTTTGTTCCTTACATTATGAGTTACGTTTATGTACTTATCAAACAAAGTTTATGTAGTTATTAATAACTTCTTGCGCTATGTAAAATACGCATTCAAGATCATTTTCATTTTCGACAACGTATGAGGCGCAGTTGGCTAAACATCAGCTTACGAAAGGAGCTGCGGGTTAGATCACAGCAGCGACAAATATTTGTGTGACCTATAAATATTTGTTTTGGTTCTGGGTGTTTGTGAGACTAAAAAGTATCTCGTATGATACCCATGAAAAAAGACTTGTATCTTAGTGTAGGGTCAGAATTATGTATATGACTGTTGGGTGTATTTATTTATTAAATTCATGACACTCAAACATCACGGATAAGCATACATACATAAACTCACGTCTGTATTCCCCGAAGGCACCCACATTTCGCCAAGTATGTATCAGTCCCACGTAATAGGGGGCGAGCCTATTGCCGTTTTTCGGGCACATTTCCAGACTCCGTGCTGTTACCGAGAATTTCGTAATGGAAAAACCCAATAACACTTTGCCCGACCCGGGAATCGAACCCAGGACCTCTAGATCGCACGGCACATACTTGTACCGCGAGACCACGAGGCATCACGGATAAGATGATGGTTAATAACAGCTCAGCATATAATAATACTTCCATAAGCAGGGGAACAAAACCATCCGCAAAGATAAACAAGCATCAATTTATCAAACCTAAAAAGACGGAAAAACAATAGGCCAACATAAACTAGGATGAATTAATCGGCGCAGTCACGATCAGCGGTAACGATCGCACGAAATACTTCGCACAAGTTGGTTACTCGCTGTAACGGCTTGTGTGTACTGAATTTTGTAGGTTTCTCTTGTTTTATTATTGAATTAGTTGTGAAAAAAAAATTGTTATACTGCGCGTAAAAGGAATTAAAATCCAATGGAATAATTAATTTTCTATTATTGTGATGCATAAAATTCTCAGTTTAGGTGAAAAATATTTTTTAAAGAGCACCTAGGCATAGATCGTAGCATGATACTAAATATAGTAGTTCTTTTTCATTTTTAATAGTGATTTGAAATAAAACAGAATCGAAATGAAACTTTGACACCTGTGAAAACGGCATTGAAGTTTTTTGTATGGAGCTATTTTTTTTGGCAATAAAGTATATATTATTCTTTTTATTTAATGGTTGTGACGACAGTCTATCCCACTGTTTTTAATAGCCAGTCATTGATCTTTCTATTTAGACCCCATTTGAGGTTCAGAGCGACGAAGTTGTGGGCACAAGTTTAGCACTTTGTAATCACGATGGTTTGAGGTGTCAGTATAAATATAAATTAGAATGTGGGTACATTGAAAAGGATATATTAAAATCAGTCTTAGCGCAACTCGCTTGTTTGATTGACGCGCTCCTGTCACACCTTAACATGGCGCAGCCGGTAGTACGCATTTAACTTATAAAAAACAACAACATATAAAAAAAGAATGCACGTATAAGCTGTTTTGTTATATAAAAGTGAGTGTTGGACAGTTAAATAACTATTATTAAAGTGACACAGTGATTAATCTCGAAATGGAGTCAATATTACAACCGCCACGGCCATTTAATTTTGAAAATGATATAACGAACGTTACATTTCCCAAATGTATTTATTATTCCTATATTATTTTCAATTTGAATTTATTTTTAAGGTTATGAGAGTTTCACTTCTCTTTATAAAAAGGTTACATAAACAGTGAAGTATGGTGGTTCTATGGCGTATTTAAATTGAAACGACAATACTAACACTACCAGTTGCTAGCAGTTCTAAAACGCAGTGGAGTGTCTTACGTTTTACAAAGCTTGTATACAATACAGAAAGTGTATTTTCCTCCGTATCTATTTGCTAAAGCGATCCCCATTGAGATCTGCCGCCTTTTCCTGCATTCGTATTCAAATATTCAACCCTTGAGGACTGTTGTTGAATAACCATTAGTTGTCAGTTTCTATTTTGTTCACACTTTTAGATAGGAGGGATAGTTGAAAGTGTCTGGATGAAAGTTGGTACGTTTTTGTTGATGAAGACGTCAGTTCAATATAGAGAAGGTTGAAGGTTCTTTCAGCCTTAGGGCAAGTTCATATAAAGGCTTAGAAAAGAGCTGAACTTCAAATCCTCATAGGCTTTTGTATAAAAGAGATCTTGATATAAAACTACATACATACATAAACACACGCCTGTATTCCCCGAAGGGGTAGGCAGAGGTGCCTTTCTGCACCCACATTTCGCCAGGTATGTATCGGTCCCACGTAATAGGGGGTGAGCCTATTGCCGTTTTTCGGCACATTTCTAGACTCCGTGCTGTTACTGAGAATTTTCTAATGGAAAAACCCAATAACACTTTGCCCGACCCGGGAATGGAACCCAAGACCTCTAGATCGCACGGCACATACTTGTACCGCGAGACCACGAGGCAGTTTTTTTTAATACTTAAATATTAACCTTCGAGGAATACAGGCGTGAGTTTATGTATGTATGTGTATTAAAAAAACAACTTTTTTCTAATAGAACAAAAAAGGTTTCCGTAGAAGCGCAGAAGGATTATTATCCTTATAATTTAATAGAGAAGCATGAATAGAAAGGTTAACTAATTCCCCAAATGTTCATAATACAATACCAGTTACATTAGGTAACAATGTCCTGTTCCCACGCAGTTAACAACCAATGAACGTGGAAAAAAGGAATCATAAAACGACGACGGATGGAATACGTCATTGTTGTGACGTACATAATTTTTGTCTCAACATAGATCTGCCAGTAGCTTCGTGATAAATTTAAAAGTTGTTGCATTGTGATATAAGCCAAAACTTTTCATGGAACTCCTATTAAAATTGTAAGGGCATAAAAGGATTTTTTGTGACGTGCTCAGTTCTCAACCTAGTTTAAGTAGAAAAATGTTCCAACAGTAATGCACCATTTTTTCCTTACAGCGTGTCTCATTACGTTTGAACTAAATTATTGAATTATTTTTTTTGACGGTGAATCGGCGGATTGCTAGCTAAGAAGTACTTCTATACTGTAATTTTCTCCAGCCCTACTACCCAATACTATTATGTTGGTCAATTGATTAACAAGGGAACGCACACTTGCAAATGCATTATACTGAATTTTACATTTTATATACAGTGGGCGTGAGTATTCAGGCAATAAGTATATTATTTTTATTACCAGCGAATTTCATTGCATCTAAGTTAAGCCTATTTTCTCAGCGCATACGGAGTATTCCGTGCTACCGCTGACAATTCTCCGATAGAAATACGAATTTTCAGTAACATTTTGACTGAGCCAATCGTATTATCCATAAATTAATATCCTCGTGTCGCGGGACCCCGAGTCATTCATTCATGCATTGCCCTATTATTCTTAATTGCACCGAAAATATCTCCGTAAAAGTCCATTCAGCCGCCGTATTCGCATCTGTGTTGCGTTCACGTGGGCGGTTGACCGAGTGCATGACGTCACCGCCGACCTTCAGGTACAACGGCTCATATTAAATTTATACAGAAGCAGAACGTGTTATTTCGTGTTTTTTTCTTTATTAAGTTGTTGAATACAAGATTAATATTTTTGGCTGTAGAATGAATAAATACGTTTCGGATACGACCATGTTTGCGTCCTTTGTGTTATGAGTTGTTAATAAGTGATGCTTTGGTTCATGTTTTTGGTTCCGTTTTAATATATTTTTTTGAGTTTTATATTATTTTGTTATTAAACCCTAACCAATTATATTTTTCTGGCCAAGTTGTTTAGTAACTTTTATTCATACTGATTTGTAACTAATTACAGCGTAGCTCTACTATTTAAATAGTTAAAATTAATCAATAAATATACCCAACAGTCACATAAATATTTCAATAATCATCCTCATCAGCTCATACATGTTCCACTGCTAGGCACGGGCTTCCTCTACAACTAGGGTTTAGGCCTTAGTCCACCACGCTAGATTAGTGCGGGTTTTCAATACCCACGCTAACAACTACTTGAGATTTTTGGTTTCACAAGCATCAAATATTTTTGAATTACATAAACATCTCTCTCTGACCGAATATTGAATCTGCTGCCTCTCATTTTACGTCACAAAGTCTGACCAAACCCACAATATTTAATCATCGTCATCATCAGCCCATATACGTCCCACTGCTGGGCACGGGCCTCCTCTACAACTAAAAGGGGTTAGGCTTTAGTCCATCACGCTGGCCTACTGCGGGTTGGAAAAGCAAAATTTAATATTTATAATAAAAAAACTTCAATTTATCGCACTGACTGTTACTAAAAGCGCATGTATACCGGCTGATTCATAAACTCAGTATGCAGTACGTGCTCAACGCTAAACTTAGTCCTCTAGCGATTTTTCCTTAAACTATCACAAAGATGCTTATCTTAAACTTGGCAACAACTAAAGGTGTTGCTCTTCGAGAATTTTAAGGGGCGTTGAAAGAAACTTTCAGTGGGAATTTACTTTGCTATATGGATGGTTATCTCGCTTGTATTTCGCAGTTTTTTTTTACATTTAATATTAAGATAACACTAGTATGATTTTCATATATCCATGCTAATATTGTAAATGCGAAAGTAACTCTGTCTGTTGATTTGAATGGTTTTTGGTATGATAGGTTCTTGGGAAAAAACATAGATATACTTTTTTATGAAATGAAATAATATTTATTAAATCTATAAAATGTCAAATACATCACTTAGATTCAGTCATTTCAAAATGTAGTGTACCACCCTGTTCGGGAGGCAGTCATCACTAGAGAAAAACGGGCAAACTCTAGTGTTGCTCTTTTCCAATCAAGAGATGGTTTACAATATTGATACGAAGACTAAATTTTCCGAATTAGAGCAGCTCATTTATACATTCTCAGACTGTTGTATTGAAATAAACTTAATATATATCTGAATGAAATGATATGAATAAAATGAATATATTTATATATATAAAACTTCGCCAGGACGGAGCTGAGTACCACAGCTAGTAAGATAAGGTCATCATCATCAGATCAGATCACTTCCTCCCAGTCGACACTTCTATGGATCGCAGTATACCAATAGATGTGGTGTTCTTACATAATCAAGCTAATATATAAAAATATTTAAAATCCCAGTATGCGTTTATGACGTACACCTAAATTTATGTGATGTTGTCTGACAGATCAATTGACGTGAAGTGAAATAAATTCCGCCTTTAGACAAATAAGGCAATTTGTCCATTACGCCAATGTTTTATTAATGTTCATCGATAAATCTGAAACAAAAACCTACCGCTCGTGAACCTTAAATTCTTGATCGTGTGCCAAGTTTGGCAACTAGTTAAAACCCGATGAGTAACAGCCTCATTCGTACATTACAATGCACGACTTTGGACTTGTAAAACTACTAGAATAGTCAACTTTTTTGGATACCATTCAAATTGTTTTTTTTTTTTGTTTGATTATTTGCCAAACAATGCGTGTGTTTGCAGTTAGTAGGTTGCAAAAGAATTCATTTACTGAGTTATGATTTTAATGTAACTTATAAATAGAATGTTTTTTTAATTAATGTTTTAATGACGTATACTTTAAAAGTAAGTGGTGCCGAGACGCAATAATCCCACTGAAATTTAATTTACTGACTGTCTCGTGGTCGCGCGGTACAAGTATGTGCCGTGCGATCTAGAGGTCCTGGGTTCGATTCCCGGGTCGGGCAAAGTGTTATTGGGTTTTTCCATTAGGAAATTCTCAGTAACAGCACGGAGTCTGGAAATATGCCCGAAAAACGGCAATGGGCTCGCCCCCTATTACGTAGGACTGATATATACTTGGCGAAATGTGGGTGCAGAAATGCACCTCTGCCTACCCCTTCGGGGAATACAGGCGTGAGTTTATGTATGTAAATTCAATTTAATTTGAGTAGCTTTACTGCTTAGGTCTACATACCTTTACAAAGTATTAGTCTTATTTTCTGTCATAAGTAAAATATCGTTGTTAATGTATTTATACATTATATGAACGACCTTATGACTATATTACAACATTTCCTGTCTCCAAAAATGTAGTGATCTCAAAAAATGTTGTTGTATTGATTACTTTACGAATTAGTGTTATAACATGCGAATACAGATTAAGTTGATGAATAAAATAATCTTAAAACTGAAATTTGTAGTATAAGGTCTGTTGATTTCCCCAAAATGCCCAGAACTTCTCGAGAAATCATTATCGCGTTATCATAATTTCTCATTATATTTTATGTAATAAATATGCTCATTACTACATAGGTATTAAAGTTATGTTTTCATTCGAAGAAGAATTGATGGGGCTTTAACTTTCCTCTCTTTTCTAAAGTCCTTTTGTTTCGGAATTCATTGAAATTTCCATCAGGCACTAAGTAGTTCGCCTACGCGCTACACAATAAATACGTATAAAGCGAGAGCAATACTTCTACGATATAAAAGGGACAGCACTTAGCTCCAACTTAAAATAATCCGAGATAGCGTCAGTAAGTAACAATTTACAAACTTGCAAACCTCAATAAATCCAAGTTTAGTTTACATTGAAGTTTTTATACGAGCTCCGAAGAACACTAATGAAAGTTGAACTTGGGCAAAGTTTCTCATTGGGCCATACTTCATGATTAGTCTCGGGTAGGAGGATCACTGCTGTCACTATAAAGATAAGATTTCATCAATTGAGCGAGCTCCACTTCTAGATTACGAGGCATTCTGAGATCTTTAGGGTTTAGTGGCCAGCTTGGTGCGTGTGTACCGATAAAACTCGCGAGTTGTTGAAATTTTATATGTTAATATATCATTATATCGGGTTTTCAGAGACAGAAATTATCAATTTTTTAATTGAAGTCCAATCAATCAATCGTTTATTTGTCTAAGCTAATATGAATGCGAACTGGTAGCTGCTTTTCTGCGTGTCTATTTTCTCATATACAGAATAATCTTGATAAATTATGTAATGTATACAAAATAAAGGAATTTGTAGATGTGCTATCTTTTATTCACTCTAACGAAGGTGAATCAAGTCGCTTACTATTACCATAGTTTTAATAACATATTTTTATTGAAGATTATTAACTCTATAATTTCATTTTTATTATTTATTAAGATTACGTAACTAAAATAATCTACAAAACGCAAAAATACTCACGTATAATTTCGAATGCGACGCTGACGCCTCCAAGAAGTATTTTCAATAAAATACCCTTAAATATTACCCGACACGGCTCGAGACAAAAGGTTACGGAAGAGAAAACATTTGCGACACGTTTTGGAAATAAAATCCGTCGGCGTCCGTTGAGTATTGGTCTCTCCTACCCACTTTACGCATCGCTGACTTTTCCTCTTCACTGTAACCCGATGAAGAAATTAGGTATATGGGAGCTTAGTTTTTTTTTTCAGCTGGAATATCAGGACAGTTAGGCTCTCTGATAAATTTATTTTTGGAATGAAATGAATTTAAATAATATTAATTGAATATATAAAATGACAAATACATCACTTAAAATCAGTCATTTCAAAATTTAGTGTACCACCTGTTCGGAAGGCAGGTATCACTAGAGAAGAACGGGCAAGAAACTCTAGTGTTCCTCGTTTCCAATCAAGAGATAATTAATATAATACTCTATGTAGTGGAAAAAAGTCCGTGGTTCGACAATAATGACGTGACCACAGCAGGAAATTCGTACAGATAAATAGGCACAATCCACCAAACGAGCGTGCACTAACACAATAATAATTAAGTCTAATGATATCTGCCGAGTTACCTCTCGCCGATTTCGCGATTATTTTTTCGCCATCCTGCAAATGAACTGCGAGATTCAGTTCGATTTATATATGGTTTGTTCATTACTTCCTTACTATTCCATATTTTAGTGTTATTACATTACAGTGACAGCCCCGTGGCGCAGTTGGCTACACAAATACAAATCACTTAGATTCAGCCATTTCAAAATTTAGTTTACATTTAGGCAGTTATCACTAGAGATAAACTGGCAAGAAAGTGTAGTGTTATTTTTTTTCCAATGAAGAAAGGGATTTTTAATGTTTTAAATCAACAAATGGTATCTAAAGGTTATCGTAACTTGAATTAATTTTTCCTAAGTGTATGTTGTATACTTATAGCATTTTGTGGATTTATTTGCCAGTTTCGCCAATTAATTTCCATCTATATTCTCCTACTTATTCTATTATTTACACGGCATTCTTCGGGACTGGCCATATAACTAAAATAAGCTTTGGTGTTGCAGCAACCACTAGCGTTGATCATATTCCAATTTCCACGGCATGCGCTTAAATTTTTTATCAACCATTTGCCAGATGATTTGTCGCCTCCATTCATCTGCCAGCATTAATCATGACGTCATTGCCATAAACGGCATCAATAAATTCAAGGTCCCGAACGAGGTCATTACAAATAGTGTACATTCAAAATTATTAGGCGATAAATTCAAAACGTCCGCTCGTAAAATACCACATCAAATTATAGCGACTCCCCGCCTGTATGAAGTTATTTGCTGGTTATAAAACTTTATATGACGCTTCGCAATGCCTATACATTTTGATCGCATCGAATGAAAGTGATCTTTAGTGTATACTTGTTTACTCTGGGTGTTTTTAGGGGGGGGGGGGGACAAAAGCTATTTATTTCTGTGTGTATAATTTATCTGGTTTCCGGATTAAGGAATCGCTTTGTATGAGATGGATATATGGGATGGATAAGTTTTTTAAGGATAACATGTCTGTGGCCACGGCAGCGTGATAATTAATGTTCTTAAGAGGGTGGTTCTCTATTTGCAGAATGTCGTGAACTCAAACAATTGCCTATAAAACAGTAGAAAATTTAATTCAAATTTAAATTAATTGCCTCGTGGTCTCGCGGTACAAGTATGTGCCGTGCGATCTAGAGGTCCTGGGTTCGATTCCCGGGTCGGGCAAAGTGTTATTGGGTTTTTCCATTAGGAAATTCTCGGTAACAGCACGGAGTCTGGAAATGTGCCCGTAAAACGGCAATAGGCTCGGCCCCTATTACGTGGGACTGATACATACCTGGCGAAATGTGGGTGCAGAAATGCACCTCTGCCTACCCCTTCGGGGAATACAGGCGTGAGTTTATGTATGTATGTATGTAAAATTTAATTCATAATTTTGTATCGTATTTTTCTATCGTTTATTAAAATAGGTTTCCTTACCTTACTAAATCGGCTAATACCTTTAATAACGCCTTCAGGTAATTCATATTAACCAATAAATGTGTGCCAACCATCATAACTAAATATGCCGCGTTCTATAAATATATTTTTCCAATTTTACGTTTAATTCATTTTTTATATCAAAAGTGAAATAAATTATTTAATACAAGATTTTATTTCTGATTTACTTTGGAGTTACGGAAAGAAATCACTAAAGTAAAATAAAACTTTTTTATATGCACATGACGAACACTAGAAGTTTTCCCATTCACCCTTCCCGGTCAAATTCAGTAAATCGCAAAAACTATATGAGGCTACTCTCTGCATAACTACGTCCACCCTCCATATGGAAAAACATAATAAAGGTCACCCATAAAAAATAGATTCATAAAACATTTCTCTATATGAGGAAAATTGTGAAAACCTTTGAGAAATCACCCTCTACGGAGAAAATCTCTCCGAATACGGAAACCATACGTCGAGAAAAATGAATGGCAGAAGAAAAGTCTTTGTGTCACTTCGGAATTAATTACGGCGATGATTACTCGATGTGACAGTGTGAAATTTGATATATCCTTTTATGGACCATTGGATTTTCTCGACAATGTAATGGATATGTTTTATTGAGTGGAATACGCTTTATGTTTCTTTTGGTTGGATGAAATACATGTTTAGGATAAAACGTTCTTATTGCTCGAGACATAGAAGACGCATATTGGTTTTAAATTTCATAATAATCTTTCTTATTTTTATAGGATTCAAACATTGGATTTCGGAATCTGTCATTGATTAGTCAGTTGTGATGTCAGAGTTTTTTGTGTTTTTTTTTAATGCACTTATTAAGCCATAAAAGAATATATATAAGTGTTAACTGGTGCACCACTAATCTTAGCTATTTGGCGAAGTGCGTCTTTCGTTATGTTTTCACGGAGGTTTTTTGGCACTCTGAATTGAGACCATTGCTTGTCATATTTTCTTTATGTAATTTAAACAGTTCTTAATCCTATTTGATTTCACCACAGTAAACGTATACTTTTACACAACATGGACAAGGTATATTTTGTATTGAACTGTTCGGTTTCACTTATGAGGAATAACACAAACTAATTCCAATTGAATTACTTCACTTTCATCATGCATGCATGAATAATTATTTACGAAGAATCATGTACATATCTTCGGACACGTATGTAGATATCTTCTTGATGTTTTTCTACATCACTGGCAATATGTATTCCGGTGACCAGTACACCGCACATTTAATTCTCGTACAATTACGAACTTACCTCTTTACGTTTAATGTATGTATATATATGTATATTCTATCCGACTGCCTCGTGGTCTCGCGGCACAAGTATGTGCGTGCGAGGTCCTGGGTTCGATTCGCGGGTCGGGCAAAGTGTTATTGGGTTCTTCCATTAGGAAATTCTCAGTAGCAGCACGGAGTCTGGAATTGTGCGCAAAAAACGGCAGTCTCGTCCCCTATTACGTGGGACTGATACATACCTGGCGAAATGCACCTCCGCCTGCCCCTTCGGGGAATACAGGCGTGAGGTTATGTACGTATGTATGTATATATTCTATCTCCTATCATCAATACCCGGGCATATCCATTCGCGTTTTAATAACTAAAAGCAAAAATGTTCAAGTACACAATAGGTGCTTAAACGTAAGCGCGGTGGCGGTATACTCAGTACGTTATTGCTGTCTACACAGCGGCACACGAAGCGCTAACAATGGACGCACCCTGTGGATTTTCATACACCTGCGAGTGAGGTCGTTGCACTCACAACTGAATAAACACACAGCCCTCGCGATTAAGCAATCGTAAAATAGTAATGTAATATTTAATATTCGATTAAGACAATAAATTGCGTGACATCTTGTATCGCTGGATGCAAGCTGCTTCCAACAGGTCCCTGTGGAAGTCATTTGGAGAGGCCTATGTCCAGCAGTGGACTTCCATTGGCTGATGGATGGATGGATAGATGGATGAAATTGCGTGGATAATATAATTCATGATGGCCTCAAGGCTTAGACACGCGGTCGAGAATCTCGACAATCGCGGGTTCAAACCCCAGGTACATACTTCTGACTTTTCGAATTTATGTGTGTATTCACAAATAATTATCACGTACTTTAACGGTGAAGGAAAACATCGTTATGAAACCTGCACACCTAAAACTTCTAAGGAATTTCTTAGGTGTGTAATCCGCCAACCCGCACAGGGCCAGCGCACTATGGGCAAAATAGGTCATTCTCATATCAAAAATCTGTACTTTTTTTGTTTATAAAGATATCGCTTTGAAATTTTGCATGGATATAGTTGAAAGTACAATCATTTAGGGATTTGCATGAATTTATGATACTAATGTTCTAACCCGGTTTTGCTTGGGTTCAAAGTTAAAATGCGAAGAAAAAAAAACTATATTTATTTTACACTTTCGAAAATATTATCTAAAGTAATATATAGGGATTATATATAGGGACTATATAAATAGGGACTACCTAAAAATAAATTTATTGGGTTTTTAAAACTTCAATTAACATAAAAAAAAGTTTATCTTTTTTATAGCACTTATAAACTTACTTAAGTATAACATTTAACGCAAAGAAATTAAATTACAAAATATTATCTTATAATTAATTTATTATAATTGGTTTTAATATACAGATTCACAATTCGACCGATGAAATAACTATTAAATATAACTTAAACATATATGTAACTTGTTTTGCTGGATCTACAATTAGTTGATGAACCTTTAAAAGAACCAAAGTGTCTTCGTCAAGTTCTTTAATATTTTTTAAAGTATTGCTTTCGAATACTGGATATGTATGGATCAGACGTGTATAAAATAGTATGAAAAACATCTTCATTCCTAGCAGAACTTGAGCATTTTCTTGCATGATGCAGTCTAAATTTCTTGTAGTCCTTATTCCCGGATTCTTAGGCATTTTCTGAAAGCTGTCCAATGGGCAACACTTAAAAATGATTTATAATACTCTCTTCATGTATTAATATTGTATGCACGGAGGATGGCATATAATACCAGTTGTATTTGCTGGCATAAAGTATAGCAGTCTGCAAAGCAAGAGATTTTTGAAATCCTCAATTATGAAATTTATGTGGTCCCTGGTTGTCTATGGTTGTTTATATAATATATTATTATTTCTTCCTTTGAACAAGTAAAACTGGCCATTTTCACTGTAATTATTGTGGTAGAATAATCACCCTCGACTGAGGTTTATGTAGGAAAGCTATGAGTGTAGAGTGCAATTAAACAATATATTTCCCACATGTAACGTGTGCAAACTCATATAAATACCATTTCCTGGCAATTACATAGTCAATAAGACCATAAAAGAACACTATTTTTTCTTAACCGCAAAGATAACGTTTTCGCGAACGTGGGACTCGGTTGATATTTATCATCATAACTTCTACATAAGCACGTATAAGCAGACAAATTTTTTATATGTCATTTTTAAAGACCTAAGCTATTGATAAATACAAAATTCAAAACTTCGGCAAGCTTCGATAATAAAGAAATACCTAATTGAAAATTGTAAACTGGATTTTTTTATCTATATTTATAAATTTTATCATTATATACAATATATGCTACTTAAAGCAAATATTATTTTATCAAAATTATGAGAAAGAAACATTCTTTCCAAAAATATATAATTTATTAGGTGTTTTTTAACAATTTCAATCTGAAAATTGATACTGAATGTACGAAAATTATCTTGACAAATTTACTTAAAAGTAAATGTGAGTTTTTCAAATCTGTTTATCAAGTAAAATCATGATTCCAAAAGGTTATAATTCTTTCTATTTCGATAATTAACATCTTAACTATAAAACAAAATCATCAAAACAAGTAATAAGTAACTTTTTTAAAAACTATTTTTGATATGGCCTTGTTCTAACGTTTTCCATAGTGCAGCGTGGCGGACTAAGGCCTAAACCCTGTCAGTAGTAGAGGAGGCTCGTGTCCAGCAGTGGGACGTATATGGGCTGATGATGATGTGATTTAATATTGGATTAAGAGCTAATAAATTGCGTGGATTATAACTGACGTCTGCTTTGTACGCAGGCGAATAGTCACTTTCAAGTTTATTAAGGGTCAATAGGAATTTTCATAATATAGAATTTTAAGCGCCAATCGCCAACGAGCATCCCATAGCGAAGTCAGATTCAATTTTTTTAATAATGTCTACGTCAATTTAGTGCATTGACATCCCAAACTTAAATGATAAATGGCAGCGGAAATTTCTTTCAAATTCTGGGCAGAATTTTGTCAACTTTGTGGAGATAATCACAATCGTTCGACGCCAATTAATACCTGTATATCGTTTTACGCCATTTAATAAAGTCATATAAAATTACTTAATGCATTACATTCAAGTTTATGTATTTAATATAACACGACTAATTTTTGAAGTGAAAACTTCTTTTGCGGCGCTGTGCACTTTTTTTGGGATGGGTAAAAAATTTTGAACTCGCGTCAGATCACGTGACCCTGATCGAAAATGCGTAAGGCGCATTATGTAATATAAATTTTCATGTTTGTGTACGATAGGGCAATAAATATTGTATTTTACCACGTAAATGATAGTACTTTTATACTGATAAAAAAAGCAATTCGTGCGAAATTATTCCTTAACAATCCAATATATTAAAAAATGCCCGACGTTAATGTTGAAGTTTTCACTTCTGCCGGCACTCCCGGAATGCCATCCGTTGTTTTTTTTTTTGCGAAGCGACTTATTTTTTAAAACAAGCTAGGTCGATTGAAGCTCGCAAAAAAATTAAAATCAATAGAAGTTTTAAAAGTGTCCGAAGCATTAAGTTGTCCAATAAATCATTTATAGCGAGCTCCCAACAAAACTTCGGTCTCAAGTGCTTGTATCTCTTTACAGTATGCCGTGTACCTTCGTACACAACTTTTGTTGTAAAATGGAACGTTATAATGCAAACATATTCCAACTTTCTTCGCTGAAATAAGCCGAATTTCGCTGTAGGTTTAGCTGCTATTATGCAATTTCAGTGGAGACTAGCGAAGTATTCCCGTATTTGTTTGAGTTCGGACTTAAGTTCATTGTTACGTTGGGCAGAGAAACCTTAGGATCTTTATTACATACATACATAACCTCACGCCTGTATTCCCCGAAGGGGTAAGCAGAGGTGTATTTCTGTACCCACATTTCGCCAGTTTTGTATCAATCCCACGTTATAGGGGGCGAGCCTATTGCCGTTTTTCGAGCACAAATCCGGACTCCGTGCTGCTACTGAGAATTTCCTAATAGAAAAACCCAATAACACTTTGCCCGACCCGGGAATCGAACCCAGGACCTCTAGATCGCACGGCACATAATTATTAGATACTGCATTTAATGTGTTTTTTTTTATTTCCGTGTTGGAAATAGGTTTTTAGGTTCTATGGCAAAAATTTTAGTACCATCATAGAGTTATAAAACATATTTAATAAACCAAATTAGGACATCTCACAAAGGCCTTATAGAACCAGGCATGATGTTGAGGTTAAATAAATATAATTATATATATAATAAAAGTAAATAAAATAGGTAGTAAAAAGGCCCCAATAAAGTCGGAATATTTGTATTCATCATCATCAGCCCATATACGTCCCACTGCTGGGCACGGGCCTCCTCTACAACTGACAGGGGTTACGCCTTAGTCCACCACCCTAGTCTAATGCGGGTTGGTGGACCTAAGAAATTCCTAAGTACTTTTAGGTGTGCAGGTTTCATCTCCATGTTTTCCTTCACCGTTAACGTAAGTGATAATTCATTATGAATATATTTGCATTAAACACTAAAAACTTCACAGCAGTACTTTGATACAAAACATCCAGCATGTAACATATTGAATGCGAGGCAAGTTCTTTTAATTAGACACCTGTTCGGCTACTTTCTGCTTATAATCACGTTTTAATTAAATACCTTGTTTTCTTGCGAAACATTTTCAGTATAACATTAATTCCGCGCTCTCTTTAAATGTTGAATTTAATTATGCGATGTTTGTTTTGTTTGTTCGTTGCTTGTGTAATGTATGTGTTTTATTTATTGCAAATACCGCTTTTTGGAGGTGTTTTCCGCTTTGTACAATCATTACAATACAAAGAATCTTTATTTATTGTACACACATAACAAAACAAAAGAAAAAAGAATAAAAAATATTCAAAAATAGAATGCAAGTACAAATGAAACAATCATTCTACTGGACATGAGTATTTTGATTAATGGAGGAAACTCTTTACTTAATATACTTTTACATACTTGTGATATTCGTGGAGAATGTTCCCAAATAAGTGCTCTCACAAAGTTTTTTCACAGTGTAAAGTGTGTTTGTTATATATTATTTAAATCACACTTGGCTAAATTTAGTATTTAGTAACTAGGTTTTCTCCGATCCTTAATTCTTCAAATACGACAGATTCATATAAAAAATTGAGTATGTGTTAATATAATTTACGATTGGTACTGAAATTGACAAGAATGATATTTAACGATCCTTCGTATCTAAATTACGCGGTAATTTTATTAGAAAATATATGTTACACATCTTTCTAATAAAGTAAATAATGATAAGATCAAATTTAGCAACAAAAGATAGAAAATAATAAAAATATTATAGTCAAACTAATGTACTAACAAGGCGAATAGACGTTAAAAAATTTACGACTGAGAAAACATAAGACACGCCCAAAGAATGGAATCGAAGAATAACTTACATTCAATTAAAGTTGGTTTATTGGGTTAACTTCCTCGGCGACCGTCGTAAAAATGTGTTTTCACAGATTTTTATTTTGTGTGGGTGCGTGTTACTTTTGCTGCGAATGTCTTTTAAGATAGCAATCCGGCGAAAGGAGTCTCCAAAAATAACAAGTCAGGAAAATCAATTTTATAAACTATATAAAATCACACAGATAAATATTGTAATTTCTGGCTCACACTTAATATATATGTATATACAGAAACAATATCTCATATTTGAATTACCAAAGTAGTCGGCAGATATGTATTTTCAAACAGATATTCCTTTTTAAGTAAGTTTTTATATCTTGTTCAACAACAGGCGGCCTATTCGTTTACCGAGAAAATTTCTGGTATTCATGATACCCAGAAATTTAGAGGATTATTTTATAGCTAAGACACTTTTCCGGAATACTTTTAACTATGTTGGTTTCGTCGCATCATCATCATCATCTCCTTGCCCTGTTCCCAATTTCATTTGGGGTCAGCGCAGTATGTTTTATCCTTCCACACATCCCTATCAACTGTCATGTCTTCATTCACCACTTTCTCGTTCATATCCACAGTCACGCACTTCAGCCATAATCAATGACAATTAATTTTGAAATATCTTTAATTCGTGCTTGTCATAAATACCAAAGATTGTATGACACGCTTTCACGCTCACCCATCGCGTTACGTCTTCATATACATACATACATATGTGATCTTCGAAAAAATCCCATTATTCTTATACATGTAAGATTATTTCCCGTGGGGATTAGCGTCGCTCGCTCGTAAAATTGTAAAGCAAACCCTTTCTGCAACACGCGTAATAAAATTCTTCTTTATTCGTTGTGTACTCTCGATACATCAGGATTAATATTTCCTACGAGTCTTCGTCTCCTCACTTTGTGTTTTTTTATCTCTCAACATCGTTTTCAAGGTTTGAGGCACAGGTCTATGGCGTACGATCGAAAGGGCCTGGATTCGATTCCTGAGTGTGGTAGTTTTATTGGGGTTTTCCAGATTCTCAGTGGTAGCTGTAGTAACTTAATATGACATATTCATGTTTCATAATAATATAGATACAATTGTCAGTCTCAGTGACGCAGTTGATTGAAAACAGGTTTTAATAAACATATTGGAAATATATAGACAGTTATACGATTGACTAAAATTTACCAGAAGTCGGATATAAATAAAAAAACTAAAAAATACGCTTTCAAAAAAAGTTGAACTAAAAAATTAAAAATAAATAATACAATACAATAGTTTAAAAAAAACCGCTTTTATAGAAAATCCAATAAATAAATAGAAAATAAATTTTAATTTAAAATATTGTCAAAAAATGTATTTTATTGTACAAAAAACGTGGGGTGCTTTTTAAGATATTATCAAAATGATAATCCTTCTATTCATATCTGTCATCATGCACCCCACGCTTTTTGTACAATAAAATACATTTTTTTACAATATTTTAAATTAAAATTTATTTTCTATTTATTTATTGGATTTTCTATAAAAGCGGTTTTTTTTAAACTATTGTATTGTATTATTTATTTTTAATTTTTTAGTTCAACTTTTTTTGAAAGCGTATTTTTTAGTTTTTTTAAACTATTATTTATTTTTCATTTTTTAGTCATTATTTAGCAATAGCTTTATGATATTTACATCTCTATTAGCTATTGCATAAAGCTCGCGTGCTTGATGTAAGCGGAGAGTTCTTTCTTCTTCAGGTTGTGAAGCTCGGTATTCGGCATTATGCTGACGCATTTGATGTAAGCGAGCTGGTCTTTTTTCTCCAGATTGTGAGGCTCTATAATTTTTCATTTACTCTCTCCTGTTCTTCTTGAAGAGTCATGTTCTATTTCTTCACTAGAGAACTTTAAATATTTGTCTCTTAACTTCCGTCTCTTGTTGTCCAATCTCCTTCTTCTCTGTGTTTTCGTTTCATTTACCATTGTTGTTTCTATATAAATAGGAGCAACGCCCGAACATGAATGCTTAGAGGTAATAGAATACAATAGCTTAAGCGGGAACGTATTGTTCACTGCCGTTAAGAACTCAAGTTGAATCTATGGACCTGAAAGAGTGCACGCTACTGCCCACAATTGTACATGAATCATTGCGCAAATATGTAATTCTTCGAGCGCATGACATGGAGTGACCGTTGACAATACGTGCTGTCACTTGCGAGTAGTCCTATGCTTATCTCAAATAATAGAACTTTTTAAAGTGAAACTTCTTTATCGACGTATGGAAGAAATTGGTCTTGACGCAGTCACTAGGGGTGTGCAAATATCGTTCGAATCGAATCTAATCAAATATTACTATTCGATTCTAAATTCGAATCGAATTTACGAATTATTCGAAAAATTCTTTTCTTTTTATAATTATATAATATTCTCAATAAATCGTAAATAAAAAAAAAATAATCGAGGCTTTAAGTGATTTGTGTACTCTATTGTATAAAAAAATATCTGATACTCAAAATATCACTAATATTTTTTTGTTGTAAGCCTTTATGTTAATACTTTTTCTCTACTTATGTTAATATCTGAAAAATTGTCAAATAGTTCGAAAATTCCAAAATTATTTGTCAATTCGCGAATTATTTGTAAATTTTCTAATTATTCGAAAAATGACGAGTAATTCGAAAATTTTCGAATAATTCGAAAATCGAATATTAACATTCGATTCGGAACGAATAATTCGTAAGTTCGATTTATTCGCACACCCCTAGTAGTCGCTCCTTGACGCCAGTGTTCCCAACTTGGGGGTTTTCCCCCTAAATTTGGGGGGAAAAAATGTGGACTGGGATTTTTTTAGGGGCTTTATATTTTTAGGGGTAGTTTTAGGGATTAATCCATCCCCTAAATGTTAAGTTTCTTTAATGTCAACATGTATGAATTGTCAGAACCAGAATAAAATGAAATAATATTGGACGTATGAAATAATTTATAAAGACTATTAAACAATATTGCAGAATATTATTGTTTTTTTTTACAAAATGTTATTTAGATAATAATCAGAAAAAATGCAAACAGTCGAAAAATTATGATACGAGTGAGATTCGAACCTACGACCTCGGCTGTACGCGCCACGCTCACATCCAATTTTTTCTAATTCGTAATTGGGTTTGGGTTTTTGACTTTACATTTAGGGATATTTTTTTTTGGGAGTTGGTAACCCTGCTTGACGCAGTCACTCCGGGTCGCAGGTCAAAATCGCTAATCCTGGTTATCCTAGTAAAGATAACGGGTTAAACTATTTGAAATATTGAATTGTCATCGGTCCTTAGTAAGGATGCCAAATTTCGAGTTAATCCGATGTCTTGAAGGGGGTCAAAATCATGTTCAAAGATTCCGTTACATACTAACATACTAACATACGTATGAAGCTAATATAAAGCGTATAAAAAGGAATTGCGAATATAAAATATAACCTACACGACATACGGTTGTCATACAGTTGACATTTAGCCACTACTCAAAAACAGAAAGGAAATGTGTCTGCAGAGTGGCAAACGAAAACACAGGAGGGTGAAATGTAGGTGACCTCTGCCTAATCCTATCAAGTTGCAAGAGCGAGTGTATAAAGAGTTATGCGCCATAAACAAAACCGATACTTAAAATAATTATTAGGAACATACATATGTATTTACATAACCCCACGCCTGCATTCCCTAAAGAAGTAGGCACTTCGGCACTTACATTACCGGTATGTATCAGTACCACGTTGTAGGGGGCGAGCCTGTTGACGTTTTTTGGGCAAATTTACAGACTCCTACTGACAATACCGAGAATATCCTCATGGAAAACCCCAATAACACTGTCCGACTAGGGACCTCTAGATCGCAGGGCACATACTTGTGCCGCGAAACCACGAGGCAGTCAGGCAATTATTATGAAAAATCACAAAAAAAATCTCTCTATATTTTCCATTCTTTATATCGCTTTTCCGTACCTAAAAAATACCTATACTACGTATAGAACACCCAAAACCCCTAAAAATATTAAACTCCACAAGGAGCTGACCGCAATAACTTCAACAATGGCTGAATCGGGAAATTTAGTCGCACGAATGTCCTCATTACTTAAACTTTAATGTTACTGGGAGCGTTCGCACTTGGCAACATCGGGTTCAGTTCCAGGTCACTGGAGGCCTGGAACACCGTAGAGCTATTACTGCGAGCCCTTGACAAAAACAGGATTTGTCCTTGCAGCTATAAAAGTGAAATACTGCCATCCTGTTAGATTAACGGGGTTGTTTTTTATGTTTCATGCTGGAATTAAAGGTATTATTAAAGGTATTTATATTACAAATACTCGTAGTTGAATAAGAATGTTAACATTTAAAAAAAAAACAGAACTGCTCATCTCATCATGTTATTTTTTTCAAATAGCCGAATAATAAATTAAACATTTTTTAAAGTACTGATTGGTTAACAAGATTCGTGAAATATTTCAAAAATAGAGTTCACAAATCAACATAGTTATGCCAAGCTATTCCTGTCCAGATGAATCGCCACCATGGTAGTACACCTTTGTATGGCGGTCACTATCCGATTCTTTGTATTCATTCGCGTGAATCGTTTTGCACCGATTCTCATCCTACGTGTCAGGTATTCAAAGTATGATATACTGAAATGGTAGCAAAATTATCAAATTCAAATATGTACATTTGACTTGTACATAACAGCAATCTTTAAGTCTTGTCGTTCTCAGCACGCGCAGACTCACTTCAACATTATTACGTGGAGTAATTTTAAAAATCATATCGCACATTTTGTCATAACACGCTGCTTTCACAAGATAATACAGGCGCGCTGTCGATACTTCGCAGCCATTGGAAAAGACACTGAGTCGTAAAATCGAAACGTGCTCACGTCGAAACGGGCTCGTTGAGTTTTTGGTAAATGCATTTAGTGTATGCTTTTAGACGTGCACTTTGTCGGTAATGTCTTTGACTTATATCGGATTTGAGGTTGAAATTTTGAAATGAACTTTTCTGATGTTATTGCCGACAGTAAAGAGGTTCTTAGCACAGTTCAGTTCACTGCTGATGCAACTACTAGCGCTGGGATTAGATTGACAATTTATCCTATGGGAACTTTAGCCTCCTATTCCTATGGGAGCCTATATCCTATGGGAGCTTGGGTAGGCCTATATCCAACAGTGAACTTAAAAAGGCTAAGGAAGTATGATAGTATATTAACCGTTCGTCGACGCAAACCTACTTTCAATCCAGTACCCAAATTAAAACTTCTATTATCCGTCAAAGTACATATGTCGTATAACTCAGTCGAGAAATAGGGATCAGATAATTATAACCTCATGTTACTAATATGTTGTAGGGACTGTTACTATTATTGAGAGTAACTGCTACTATAAAGCAATGGATTGAAGGCTAACAAGCTAAAATTGAGTTTTAACACAGTAGATACACACGATCCGGCGTTCGACAATACAGCATTGACAAACAAGAGACAAATATTACTTACTTTAAAATTACACTAGTTTGCTGAGAAGATTTTTAAGTATTAAAGCGATAACACCCTACATGATCCACACACATACTTGTCACTCTTAAAGGGTAGGTTGTTATGTATTTATGCACCGACTTGGCCTACTAATGTGTTGTCCCACGTAACAGCGAGCGAGCCTAATGCGGTTTATCTCCACTATGAACAACACAAACCAGATCGAGAATGAAAAAGAACATACATAAACTCACGCCTGTATTCCCCGAAAGGGTAGGCAGAGGTGCATTTCTGCACCCACATTTCGCCAGGTTTTAGTATCAGTCCCACGTAATAGGAGGCGAGCCTATTGCCGTTTTTCGGGCACAATTCCAGACTCCGTGCTGCTACTGAGAATTTCCTAATTGAAAAACCCAATAACACTTTGCCCGACCCGGGAATCGAACCCAGGACCTCTAGATCGCACGGCACATACTTGTGCCGCGAGACCACGAGGCAGTCAAGAAATAACAAAAAGAAATAACACAATATTCTTCTCCTAAAAATAAAACTCATTCATTCCATACACATCGGTACATTAAAAGGCACGCTTAGCCCGGTACAGCATTCAGCTAGGGTCAACAGAAGAGACCGCGTATTGTCCCCGAGCAATGAGTAACTGAGCGAGCCAATATTGCCAGAGAGCAGCCCTGCGTTTAATCAAAAGAAAAATAGAAGGGAAACGGGATATCAGCCAGCCCTGGGATAGGACTGTGATTAAATACTTTACGGGTTCGCTTCTATATGGCCATGCGATTGTATTTTCCTTACATTACAAAAGGGGAGCATCTATGGATCTCGCTCGATCAATTTAACCTTTTTCGCACAACAATGTAACTACACTGACTGTTTTCATATTATGTTAAATTATTTTTTAATATTAATTTAACGTTAAAATTAGTCTATGTCTTCTAATATTCAGCTGATTTGAAAATATTTCTAATATTTTACGCTGCACGAATAATCCTGATGATTTGTTTTAATTAGGTTTCATTGTGATGGTAAAATACTAATGTAATATAAATAATTTTCTGGGATAAAAGGAGCTTGATGATCAGATCTAGTATCTTACTGCGATGATTTTAGGTCTTCATAATTATAATTGGCACAGCTTTATGACACCGTATAATGACAATGACACACTGGCAATGATCCCACTGACAAACGGAATTTAAAAATAAAAACTGAAAATTTTCATACCTTCTAAAATACTGTAGATATTTCCAAAGTGGCTTTCAACTATAAGCATGAGATTATTATAAGTACAAAAGATTAGAAAATAAATTAAAAAGGAATAGAAATATTTTACATCAGTCTATACAATAACGTAAGCTTGCGAAAAAACACACGTCACCAAAAAAATATTTTTTTAAACCAGTCATTCAAATTGCCATTGATGAATCCGTACCCAATATAATTCCTTTTCTTTAATCAGTCATGCGCTCAACTTAATACAGCGTTAAGGAGTATTAAATTTTACACGGAATATAAATTTAGAATTCCCCGCGGCCTCAACTAATTCCAGAATCCAATTTTACCGAGTACCCCATGATATCATAAGTCACTTCTTAGAAATTACATCCAAAGTTGACCCCACATTTCACATTTCGAATTATGACTTATGCCAGAATCCGGCCAGGCGTTGTAACGAGGTTTTATGGCACAAAATGTACTTTATTGTTATGAAATAGGAGTGGCCGACGAGGTACGAGTAAGCGATGGAAATAATTGAATTTGCCCACAGACAAATTGAAAAGAAAGAGCTCTTAAATGCCGAGGTGGGGACTGAAATGTAATGTTGCATAGTTGGTAGTTTAATTATTTCTTAATTGATGCTTTTTCTTAACTTCAGCTTCAGTATTTTGTGAAAATTACATACAATCCAACCCGCACTAGGCCAGCGTGGTGGACTATGGCCTAAACCCTTTCAGTTGTAGAAGAGGCCCGTGCCCAGCAGTGGGACGTATTTGGGCTGAAGATGATGATGATGATACGTTTTGTTCACAAACAATAGGTTTACGTTAAATTAACACACCTGGACCAAATCTGTGGTCCCGCAACAACAATGTTCAATCTAGACCAATTTCCAGGACGCGTTGTGTTATTTGCTTTGCCATTATGAAATTCTCAATAGTGACAAAGAGTCCAGAAATGTGTACAAAAATAGCAAGATGCTCGTCTCCTATTAAATAGAACTTCTGTCTACCCCTTCGGATATACAGGGTATGTATGTATATTTACAACAGCCGAAATTAGAGCCTCTAGATCATTTGGGCTAACTCCACGAGACTAGAGAAGCAGTTCAATTGTAATCATAGTATAATTTATATGCATTCACTACCATCAAAACATGCTCAAGAATACTCTCTTTATAACACAAAACTCGACATCCAATTTATATTTCCAGAAAAAGACCATTCCTGGCTCTCAATCGCAACGCAAGCATAAGTCACGAATACACGTAAAGTTCAAACAAAAACACTATGAAATATCACCTCAACAATTTGTCAGGCTGCCACGTCAGCTACACACGGTCATCGTAAAATCGTCCAATGGCTCGCTTTTTCGCTGGGGCGTGTACCGGGAGTGTTGGGATTACGGGGATCTGTTCCGGGACTATCGATAAGTCAGCGCCATCGATAGAAATATCTGATTCGATGCTGTTCACGGGTTTCAGACTTTGTGACGTTTTCGTTTTTGTTTTGATTCTTTTTGGTCGAATAATAGACGTAATATAGTTAGGTACTTTATGACTCATTTTTTGCATTGAAATTAAGAATAGTTTTAACTTATCGACGTTCTTAAGAATTTACTTTTAGTGGATTTAGGTATGTGTCATTTAATTTTAAAATTTTGTTTAAATTTAATTTTAAATTAGTTTTTAATTGTGCTATTTCAGTTCCATAAAGAGTATTTATATCTGAGCTGTATGTGTGACGATTTCATTACTATTACGTAATTTCCCTAGCCTTTAGAATCCTTTACGGAAAGACATATTTCCTTATAATTTCTAGCCAGCGCTTTGTCACTCTAAAGGCTCTTTATACAACCTCTTCATAAACCTGACGAGAGTGATATAAACTATTTAATAATGACGTGTAATTAAACCGCCTAAATTACTGTGAAACTTCCCTGCGCCAAATTCCGCATAGAATATACCAAAGAAGTAGTTATTCATAGTTTCACGTCATTAAGCCGCGTTGTCAACGGCGTCAGGTTCGCGTTTAGTTTGTATTCAACAGCTACATAATACACAGAAGTTGTTTACTTTGATACTGGCTTTACTTATCCAGTTGCAAGTGAGGAGGGAATAAAATGGCGAAAATGTACAAAATTACAGATGTTTTGCGGAGTAATTAGGTACATAATTAAGAGAATTTAATGAAGATGCAGGGAAGATTGTCGGATACGTCATTTAGAATGTCAAAGTAATTGTCAATTATAAGATAAGATAAAAAACACTTTATTGTGCACCATTTAAACAGGAAACAACGATACAAAAAAACAACTAAAATACAGTGGACAATCGGCGGTCTTATCGCTTAGAGCGATCTCTTCTAGACAACCAGGCGTGATGGAATATTTAACGAGTGATTAGCGAAATGTGGGGGTGTTTAAATGGTTTAATGAATATAATTATATTTATATATAAACACATACATACACATACACATAATACATAAATATAAAAATAATAATATATATATAATATATACAATAACAATCATAAGTATAATGAATGTGGTAATCAATTAGAATCAAGACATACGATTTCTGTACTTAACCTCATGACTATGACCACTAAAAGATTTTCATTGCATTAGAAGCAATTCGTATCCATTGACTTTTTCCAGAATTTCTTTAGGTTTCTTTAGGTCGCACTACATCATGTCGATATAGAAACGTGTCAGATTTTTTCGAAAAAAAAAAAACAATGTTTTGATATTGAATAAAACATAATAATGTGGTACTGTAAATCCTATTTCATTTTTCATGCAATAGAGAAAATCATTCTAAATAACAATTACATACATACGTAAACGCACGCCTGTATTCCCCGAAGGGGTAGGCAGAGGTGCATTTCTGCACCCACATTTCGCCTGGTATGTATCAGTCCCACGTAATAGGGGGCGAGCCTATTGCCGTTTTTCGGGCACATTTTCAGACTCCGAGCTGTTACCGAGAATTTTCTAATGGAAAAACCCAATAACACTTTGCCCGACCCGGGAATCGAACCCAAGACCTCTAGATCGCACGGCACATACTTGTACCGTGAGACCACGAGGCAGTCAATAACAATTATATACTGTAATATCATATGATACTATTTAATAATTATTTTATTTTAATTAAATACTATATTTTTTTGTTCCGATTCCGATTCTTAAATCGGACGTATTAAACTACTGGAATGAGATATTGACTCAGAAACTTTTTCTCATCAGTCTTCAATTCTAAATGCTCATTTAATCATAAAATTCGAACATCCACATTTAAAACATTTTTGTGTGCGTGTAAAGTGACCACTTATCACATCCCTCAAAGTGCAAAAAATCCCGGGACTTAAGCGTAACATCGATATCGATAAACTGAATCTCGGCGCACCACGTCCTTACATTTCTAGTCGGAGCGAGTAATTTATGTCCTTTATTGACCGTTAGCAGTGTTGAGCACGGCCGGCGGACCAAACGTTTTCTTAGTTTATTAACTTGTTGTAATTTGGTTGAGATCGCTCTCTTATTGGGAATGTGGTAGAACGTGTCTGATTAGGAATTGGATAATGATGTTAGTGTCATTGAATGTATGTCGTATCCTTGTTCATCTACATCGTTGGTTTAATGTTTTGTGATCTAGAGGCCTCGACCCTAATTTGAAATCAAACTCATAAGAGTCATCTCATCATTCATATGTCTATTACTTCAGTGATACACTCCTCATTAAATTATTAACAAAAACAATATTTAATACCTTTGTATTTTTGCTTAAAATGTTTACGGCTGTAATTACTAAGTGTTATTATGTCTTGCTTCTTTTTCATTCTAGGCCTTTCAAAAATATCAAAAAGGACCAGCATTTATAACGATTAAAAATTGAACACAGTAATCATCACAGAGGGTATAAAATTGCTAATTAAAAAATGTTCAAGTGCTTAAGTATTGGACACAAAAGCCGTTTACCGCTCCGATGTTGAAACGTCTCAAGGCTGCGAAGGGTGGGAAATTATACAAGAAATTATTCATTCAAAGGGTCGGCGATGTAACACACGATTTTTCGCCGTCCCGGGGGATGCGCTCTTCATTTTTCTTTTTATCTTTTAATAATTAAAATAAGAGCTCTCTTGAACATTCTGAGAGATTACGTGCGTCGATTTCGTTATTATATTTCATGTGAGCAAAACGATGTGGTGTTTCAAAATAAGATTTTCGGGATTAATATTGATACTTCATACTTGTATTGTATTGTGTGCGTGAATCGGTTGTTTTGTGTACCATCACTACATATTATAAAACAAAGTCGCTGTCGCTGTCTGTCCGTCCCTATGTATGCTTAAATCTTTAAAACTAAGCAACGGATTTTGAAGCGGTTTTTTTATTAATAGATAGAGTGATTCAAGAGGAAGGTTTATATTATATATATAATAATACATGCATAATATTGTAGAGAAACATTGATAAATTTAGAGGTTTCTAATGTGATGTCGTAAATAAACACATTTTTTGCACTTACATTGCAAACGTTGGCTGAATCCCACGAGATAAATCAACATAATGTGCTACATTATTGTACACCTTAAAATGGTCAACAAAAAAGTCCGAGACGAGATTTCTATCTCTTAAGGATAACCCACAATAACCATTTTTTATCCTTTACATTTTACGGGAAAAAATGGCTTATTTACAAAGTGATTTTAAGCAATACAGTATTGATCCTTATCCAATTAAGTACCTGAAATACATTGTCCATTTAATATACATCAATATGGCCCTTTACAGCATTCAATTTAAATGAATATTTCCGAAGATATTACAGATTTAATTTCAATATAAACAAAATACTTTATGGATGGCTAACTGAAAAAAAAAAATCCTGGAAATAATACATATGGCAAAACAACGTTTGCCGGGTCAGCTAGTAAGTATTACAACAATCATATTTATATATACGACAAAAATTATCGCTAGCTTATAACGTATAACTACATATAATAATTCAAATGATCTAAAATCGTATATATTTTTTTTGATAACTTGTTACTGACAATACACTAATGTGATACTACAAAGTATGAGGGGAACAATTACATTTAACACTTGTTAAAACTATAATTTGTAGGCGACAGCATGGTGGTCATGACTTATTTATCAAAAGCAAGCTGCCTTGCTTTATCATATTTATTAGATAAAACAATTACCGCACAAAGAAATAAAACTGCCTCGTAGTCTCGCGGCACAAGTATATTCCGTGCGATCTAGAGGTCCCAGGTTCGATTACCGGGTCGGGCAAAGTGTTATTGGGTTTTCCTATTAGGAAATTCTCAATAGCAACACGTGCCCGAAAAACAGCAATAGGCTCGCCCCATATTACGTTGGACTGATGCATACTTGGCGAAATGTGGGTGCAGAAATGCACCTCTGCCCACCCCTTCGAGGAATACAGGCGTGAGGTTTTATGTATGTATGTATAATAGAAAAAAAATCCAAAATCAAGATTGAGTGAATCAAATCAGGCAAACAAAACACGCTTCATAAACCAAAATAAAACAATAGGCGGGGGTGACATAATCACTTTGTGATTAAACCCTCTTCTTCAAATAAAGAAAAAAAAAAAAAAAAAAAAAACAATAGGCGGAGATGTAGAGGATGTAAAAACATTACGGCAAACAAAAAAAAGGAAATGTTATCACAAAAACGAGCTATGAAAAAAGCGGGTGTTACACTTTGAAGCAACTCACAAGTGGGATGGCTATTCGCATAACTTTGTAAGATTTCGCAAAAACACTCCTTTGTAAGTAGCGCCTTTGTTAACGGCGCAGTGCGAATAGTTTAGAACTATCCTACACTTTTGACGTTTTTACTCGCGCTCTATGACGTGGAAACGGTCACGCGACATGGTCACGCGACATGCTTTTTGTTTGCAGCTCAGATGATTACTAAATGACTGTATATGTATGGAAGATTGAATAGAATTTTTTTGATAACGTGGTGGAGCCAAGCTATGTCACGGCAAAGACATGTTACTACAAAACCTGTAAACTTGAATTCAGAGAAGATCTGAATAAACGAAAAAATGACGTCGACCGCAAATGGGTTTCTTAGCGATCTTATTTCCTGTATAAAAACCTATTACCTCGATAATAAAAGATTGTGTCAATGCTACTAAAAGAAGGATCCCATAACTGTTTCTAGGATTACAATACTATACAAAAATTAATGAAATATTACCTATCAGAAATTGAAGCGTAACGAATATAAAAAAAATCATTTATTAATTTATAACGTTAAGAATAATATAAATTAGTAACATATTGGAGTTAAATGTGGAAAGGCTCCATTGGGATATCGATTACACGGAGATAATTACTACATAATATATTTGTATGACTAATACAGGTATAACTCAAAAATGGTCAAATAAAACTGTTTCATGTCGAATTGTTTTTAATTTTCAATAGTAACCAATCGGAAGTTTAACAACTCAAAAATCTGGATTTTTCGATAAAAAGTATTGTATTTAAATCCCAATTTTTATAAAATGTCATATTAAATGCTTTTTATTAGCTAGAATAATATTAAATTATATGTCTCCCCTAACAAAAAAAGCGGCTATACGTTTTTTTCGTCTCCTGAAAAAAGACGTTTTTTGAATTGTCTTAGTTTAGATCTAGATGTTCGATAAATTATGACTATTTATCCTATTTAATTATGACTATTTATTATCGTTTATTACCACCCAACAAAATTATGCCAAACTAATTATACTTGCATACGCCATGTATGTTTGATTTCATACCACAACGGTCAACGTGGTCTATACCGCCAGTAAAATACCAGCCAACATTCTCCAAAGTCCTTTCATAACATCCAAACTTCATTATGAACATACTCACATAATCTCCGAATATACGAGTGTTGTAACCGACTTGGCATCAAAGCCAAGATATAAAGCGAATAATTAATAGCTAATTCCCGTGCAGAGCTGAGTGGCTTATGCAAAATGCACATTTTCCTACCATGAAACCCCTTACTAATTAATGAAATCACACGGCAACATTTTCAAATGCCCCTCGCCGCATTTGACAAGCGCAACGATTCCTATCTAGCGCAGTTGACTGTCTACCTAATTTCACGTTGCCTGCTAAAATAGTATTAATATTTTATATTGCCGCAGCCGGGTTTCCGCCTCTGGTCAGTGCGATAAGAGATTGCAGTATTACAATTAGTGTTGTAGCAATTATTTTAATTGTGTGTGTACGGCTGTCTCCCTGGAGAAGTAGGTTGGGGTGCATTTATAACAGTATGTTTAACTGCAACTGTAGTTTTATGAGTGTTTTAAGTTTACAAAATACGTATTCTCTCACTCTCGTATTGCTTATAGAATGGACAGAGGTGTTCTGCATTCACGTTTCGTCTTCATTACGTTCATTAATTGGACGTAGTTACATGAAAAGGATCCAATCCACAAAAAGTAATTTTCTAGGTATTGACATTTGAAAAAAAAAAAGTTTATAACATATTTCTTACATACATACATAAACTCACGCTTGTATTCCCCGAAGGGGTAGACAGAGGTGCATTTCTGCACCCAAATTTCGCCAGGTATGTATCAGTCCCACATAATAGGGGGCGAGCCTATTGCTGTTTTTCGGGCGCATTTCCAGACTCCGTGCTGTTACTGATATTTCCTAATGGAAAAACCCAATAACACTTTGCCCGACCCGGGAATCGAACCCAGGACCTCTAGATCGCACGGCACATACTTGCACCGCGAGACCACGAGGCAGTCAACATATTTCTTCATAATTATTAATTTTAAATAAATATGCTAATAAATGTGGGTTGATTCCGATGTTATTAATCGTTGAAAAACAACTTTTCATACGTGGGTCTTTTTATTGACCTATAATATCGATATTTAGCATCAGTTTGGTGCATTTAAGTCACTTTTGTCATTATTGTGGGTTGGATCCTTTTCGTGTAAAAATGTCCATCCGGTTCTGTCACTTCCATACTCTATGCTTTTACTAAGACTGATCAATGGGTAAACCTACTAACTCTATACATGAGTAAGAATTTGCATTCTAGAACTCTCGATTGCAAATTATCCTACAGAAGTGATGCGTCAGTCACTTATTGCATTTGTAGAGAGTTAGTATACTCGTATTTTGGTCTTTAGTGACAGTCAACCTATAGAACTAGAACAGTGACAGCAAAATGATTCATCTTTCGTTTATATTATTACTGTTAAAAAAAAAACCTTTTATTGTATTTCAAGTGATTAGTTAACAAAATCCAAAGCCTACTGACATATACTCGTAACCCTATGTGCGTGTAATATCGACAGTGAAATATTTAATGAGTGCTTCGGAAAATCACATTAGCGTTTAATTCTACAACTATTAACCAATTCTAATAACACTCAAATGCATTTAGTATTGTCCGTAATCGAATAACAAACGAAACATACTACGCTAAAATCCACTAAATTATACCGCTTATCACTCACTCCACACATTGCGGATAATCAAATTTAGATCTAATATTTATGTTTACAGGGTCGAAATTCATTTAACTGTTTATCTGGTGTAACTGGAGCTTTGTTCCATCACCAGATTAGCGTCAAATTGTATGTAATTTAAAACAGTAGGCCATTATTGAGGTGTTGGTAATTCAATTGTCGCTCAGACGATAATTGCTGTTTACGATAAACAGCCCTGTAGCGCAGTTGGCTGGACACCAGCTAACGAAATGGGAAGTCGCGGGTTCTATCATCGCACCGACACAAATGTTTGTGTGATCCACAAATATTTGTCTCGGGTCTGGGTGTTTGTGAGACCGCAAAGTCTCTGATACTCACGACACATGAGTTGTATCTTAGTCAGGATCAGAACTATGTACGTGACTGTCGGGTGTATTTATTTATTTAATCAATGCCTTATTTAGGTGTAACATGAATGGCAAATGAATGTGCAAATCTAACGGGTAAATATTTTTGATTATGCGTTGAGGATAGGTCACACTGGGTGATAGTGATGGCTTAAAAGACTAGATTGCAGGGTAATTAATTTATAACATTAATTGTATTTGCCAGTTCGATCGGATTACTTCTCACTAGGCGTTACTATAGCATAGCGTTTGAAATTATGCAGTTTTTAAGTTATGTTAATGATTTTTTTTTAAGTTGTAGAGAAGACATTTAATGTAAATATACAACATATGTTTAAAATATTAATTGTTATTGTTGAGTAAAAAAATATTAGAACCCTTTTTATGGGCTTCAGTATGCATAAGTTTTTGTGAGATTCGTTGTTGACTTAGATTCAGGTAGGCCGTTCGCTTGATCTACACTGTCAAAACCTTTTTGTATAACGTAATATTAATATGTATGTATGTATTATATTAAGTGTTTTTTTGAGTATTTTACAACTATGAAAAAAGAATATTATCGAAACATAGGCAAACCGCAGTCGTTTAATTTAAATGCTTGCTTTTCGCCTACCTTAATTTATTGATTGTATAACCGTGCTATATACCTATGCTTATGTATCTGTTTTATTGTTTCAGGTAAGTACAATGATGTGGTGGTACTATATCGAGGTAAATAACTCAATATATTGGTACTGTTAGTATCGTTTTCTATACACAAATTAGTAAAAAAAAAAATACACGTACAAAAAATATGGAACATTTTTGAAGCATATTATTGTAATGTTATCAACATTAATATACTCTCCCTTATTTCAAGTAACGTGTTTTCACTACACATTTAGTTGATGTACACTTTAGCACACACACATTCAAAAAACTCAATATGAGAAGTGAACCCAAAAATTTTCTGACGCACATGACATTTAAAATGTTATTTTCTGTGGCTAAACTAACGAGGCATTTCGTTAATTTTCATATATCTTTAATCATTAAGTTATTTATTAGACTTACTATTCAAATTCGACACATGAACAAAGATAAATAAATTTTCAGAGCACAATATATTTTCTATTTATTTATTTTAATTTATTTTTTACATTTTTAAATATAAAGTTTTATAAAAAAATACATTTAAAATATAAAAATAAAATATTTATACCCGCAGATAGCGGGGTCTACGAACCAAGCCACCGTTGGTTGGGGTCCAAAGGTTAGAAACCGCCTCACGATACGTGCCGTGTCTAATAATACTGCTTTTTGTATCTGGGTTTTGACCCAACAACCGATTGATAGCCTCCGAAGATGTTGGTCGAGAGCACAATATATTATTCTTTCTTAAGTAAAAATCAACAATGCATGAACGGATGATTCACAGACCACCTAATCACTAAAGCTCGTATCCTTGTATCATTACGAAATATTTATATATAATCATCAGTAGCAAAAGCAAATTGTTCGCGGATTTCGTATAATCCCGTATTGACCTCTTGCTATGATATATCCACGACATCAAACATTGGGTCAAATACGACCAACCAAACATGATCCATGTATCGATTTACAACACTCACTCGCCACGGCTCCTTCTCACTGGCTGCTACCAAAATTACTACCAACATAACTTGACCTGAGGGTCTTCTACCGACTAAAACGTGTTCCGATACACGTCCAGCTCTTTCCAGCTGGTCGTTTACAAGAACGAGTAATATAGGTCGTATATATTTCTGTTATAAGTCATTGAAGCATTTTCCCTTAGAATCGCTTCAGTAAGCCAGGCCAAGATTTATCGAGGGCAAAGGGCTCGCAATATCCAAATAAGTATTTCTATTTCTCTTTATTTTATAGCGTTGGACTTAATTAATTTTAGTAAAAAGCCGTGAATAAATCAGTTTGAATGGAGCCCTATTGGGGCAGTTTGTAAAGGGTGAACGGGGTCATATTTCAAAGATGAATAGCCGAGCAAATAATTAATATGTTATTTACCATTACTTTTTTAGATAAAATGATTATTCGGATTTTTTTAAGCAATAAGTATTAAGCAGGAAATAAGGCATTCATAACAAAAATAAAATGGGGCGAGTCTATTGTCGTTTTTCGGGCACGTTTCCAGACTCTATGCTTCTACTGAGAATATCTTAAATGAACAACCCAATGAAACTTTGTCTGACCAGGGAATCGAACCCGGCTTAAGGCAGTCAATTAGTTTAGCAAGACCTCAAGTTACAATATTTAAATATCTAGTAAAGGCAAGCAAAATCACATCAATCATTTAAAATATCCATTGATTCTATTAGGTTTTCTTTATGCATTGTAATATAACCTTCGACCCCTATACAGTAGTTCTAGGTGTACCTATAATTGGCGAGACAAACATTTGTTTACCAGATGTTAGCGCCGGGTTAGTTTGTGTTGTGTATTGACCATCCTGCCTTCAACGTGACAGATAATAGCATTTTGGAGGAAGCGTTTCAGGTGCTGTTTCTGTGACGCCTAGCATTGAGACAAATATAGCCTCGGCTAGATACAAAGACATAGTATCTAACGATGTTATTTCTGATACTTAATGCACTGAAAACTATTTTTAAAAAGTATCAAAATTTTTGTAAAGTATGTTTGCGAGTGTTTCATGACTTCAGCATTGGGTCCAGAAAAAAAAAACATTATATCAAAGTCATTTAAAACCAGTTCATTGAATTGTGTATTCGCACGTTATAACTTGACTAACTTTTACTATAAAAAATATCTAATGTCGTCTTCTAAGGTGCAATCCATGTCTATGCGAACATTCATTTTACATACATACATAAACTCACGCCTGTATTTCCCCGAAGGGGTAGGCAGAGGTGCATTTCTGCACCCACATTTCGCCAGGTACTTATGTATCAGTCCCACGTAATAGGGGGCGAGCCTATTGCCGTTTTTCGGGCACAATTCCAGACTCCGTGCTGCTACTGAGAATTTCCTAATGGAAAAACCCAATAACACTTTGCCCGACCCAGGAATCGAACCCAGGACCTCTAGATCCCTCGGCACATACTTGTACCGCGAGACCACGAGGCAGTCTCATTTTAATTCAATAATAATGCTTCAATAATATTGCTTCATTCATAACAATGCCTATACTGCTTTGAAGTTAAATCGTAACAGATATATAGACTTTTTTCACATTAATAACCTTTATTTACTTGTCCTAGAACTATATAAGTTGAAAGCAACGCGATACAAGGAAACTACGCACAGCTCAATAAGACGAATCCAATTTTAATATTTCCAAAACTGACCGGATAAATCGTGATGTCTGCACATAAATAATTCGTCAAAAGTATCGCCCGCCCGGACATCCGCGCCCGGGATCATAATGTAAACAACGGATAAGATATCGGACGAGGGCTGGGGCGAGGGAGGGTCTCATGAATTATTCGCGTTCGTTTCTGCTTATGTAAGAATGTTAGATTTGTAAATGCAGGTTTGTTGCTGGTGTTGTTTTTTGATCCCGATATGAAATACATGAAAGTTGACAGATATTTTTTCAGTCTGCCGGTCTTTAATAGGTCCCGTCTTTAAGGTGCGATAGAGCGATCGCCGAAAATAGTGTCTAAAAGAAAAAAAAATACACCGGCTTTTGTATTCTCAAAGGGTAGAAAAAGATCATTTTCACTTGCGATGAACATTTTTGAGTAATGTTTAAGTCCTATGAAATAACTAAATAAATAAATAAACTTCTTCACAATAAGGTGAAGAGGTATTCGGCCGGCATGATTGTGTCGACCAACGGGAGACCATCATCTCTCACTGGTCGGCACTTTTTCTGGACTCCATTGCGCTTACCATCAGGTGCAATGGGGTCACTTTGCCGTGCCAGAATAAAAAAAAAAAAAAAATAAGACATGAAGGACTTCTAAATTGAGAAGTGTTCTTGGTTTTCCCGAAAAAGTCGGTAATAGCACGAAGTAGGGAATGTGCTCAGTACGACGATAGGCACGATATAAACCTTTGCGTGCCCCTTTGGTAATTATTAATGCGTGAAGTACGAGTAGTGTGAGTCTATTAAAAGTTGCCTTTGTGTTGCAATTTCAGCTTAGTAAATCCCGCGTGATAAATTCAATCACATTTACACTACGGAATGGACGAGCAGCGACATTATTACGCAAACATAAACTCGAATGCCTTTCGGTTTTACGTCGCATTCATTTAGCGAAATTCCCGCGTAATTCACATTCAAATTCGGAAATGTAACAAACATTCGAATGCAGAATTCCGCGAACAGTGGCGCCCTCTATTAGCGTGAAATTTCACAGGTTGGCCATTTGCAAAACAATAGCACTTATTGGACATAATAATTATTATGTAACATTGGAAATTCGCGTGTATCGGCCAACACCAGCTGAATTATATTGCTGTAACGTTCCACAACTACGTGATGTTAATTTGGCGTGTGTTCTATTGAATATGGTAATTTCGGTTGCGTTTTGTTCAAATTGCTTCTGTGTGCTTTTAGAAATTAGGGAACAGTTAAAATCAAAATTACATTCTTTATAGTTAATATTTTGTGATTTTTATACTTAGATTTTAATTATTTATTCTACTATAATGATCTGTTAAAACCAATTTTACAATCCCTCATTAGCTTCTCTACTACTTGGAAAAGTAAAGAGGATCAGGCAATAATTCATCATGCTAGTTAACCACGATATAAACATCTTATCACACTTGACGGGACGAATAGTACCAAAAATATTTTTTACTAGTGTTTTTTTTACAAATTGTTGTATAACATTATTTTTAAACGACTTTTGAAGCTCTCTTTTATTTAAATTGAATTTCTCATTTACACAACTTCGTAAATATCAAACGTACACATCTAACAGATGTCCAATTGAAATACGGAGTCGAAATTCAACAAAAGCAGCTTTTGTTTACTCTTCACGAAATGTAGAGTATGTTGAGTTTGAGTTCGGTGTATACGACTCTACGACGTAGAGGTGACGCCAGCCAACAGTCAATTTGACTGATATTTCCTTGTACTTTGTGCAGCGCCGTGAAAATTTCAATTTTCTCAAACAATGTAACCGCTATGTCGCGAAGACTTGTACGTAGCAATTTTCAAGTGATGCGGGGGCCTAACTCACAAGAAAGAGCGGGGACTTGACTGCCAAAACAAAAAAAGAGTTTATTCAAAACAAAAAGTTTATAATGCAAGTGTATTGAAACACTCCACTTTTATTTAATCGTTATATTACTCACGCCTTTTACCGTAAAAGTACGGAAGTGTACACACCTACTTTTTACTAGCTGAGTTTTATTGGGGCATATTTGAAGCCATTTTTTCAGCACATTTTTAGACGACAAAACAATTTATTAAGACCACTTTATTACTTTATGTTAACACGAATTAACGCACATGATATTTTTTTAAGATTCCTCGGTTTCTACATTTTCTGGCGTTTATAAAAATATGTATAGATGGCAAGTACCCTTCTATTACCATTTTTGAAAAATAATTACACTTACCCCATTATTACGCTTTCTTCTCGTAAATTGTACCATACCGCAAGTTGCTGCTGTTGAGTGAAATGTATTATAAGTTTGCGTACTCCGTACGGCCGACACGTATAAATAGGGAATTAAGAACTTAATGTACCGCAACTTTTATTATAAACACCACGCCTAAGTGCTAAGTTTTGTAATTGTTCTCAGTTTATATCAACATTAACGTACATTTGGTTTAGAGCTGTTGTTTTATACACAAAGGAATATACTAGAGTGAGATTGCCATATACACTATAAATTTATTTATGTTTTATTGCCAAACAAAAGAACAAAATAGGTATTGGTAACATTACAATAAGGTAGTGTCACAAATGGCGGCCTTATTGCTATCGGCGATTTCTTCCAGGCAACCGTTCGATGGACTGGAGAGATCAGAGCATCAAGCATAGAGTGTGTGGTCACAATTTATGAAAATGTTTATTTATAAAAAAACGAATGTTCACCAAAAATTCCATGGCCATATAAACTCTTTACTCCATATACATCGCGGAAGCTAAGTTTTACACTATGCCGGGTTTATATAACATTATACACTAAAAAGTGATGTGAAGAATTAATCACTGAGCAGATGTAAATGACGTCACTTAAGATACCCATAATAAACAACGTCCCTCACATGAAATATAAAAACTGGACCGAAGTCTCACAGTTCACGTCCTACGTTAAACTATTCTGTTGGGAGACTTTTGCTCATAAAAGTATCGATTTTTAAAAATTGGAAAGCTTGCCGCTAGGTTTCATGCGAGACAAGTGGCTTGTCGAAAACTCATAAGCCGAATTCTTTCTGCAGTGCACCGAAATATGGAGTACTTCGACACAACCGCTACTACTAAATCGTTTTATGGACTTTGTAAATAGCCAGTTGGGCGTTTGAACGCTATTTTATAAAGTAGCCTATGTCTTTTACTGAGAACCCATCTTCCTTCAATCAACAACTACTGGGGTTTCAAATGGGTTCTGTAGTTTTTGTGTTATTCCATATTGAAAAATAGTCTCTTTTTAATATTAGCATATGTAATTAGATTGTCAAATACACCTGAAAACCATGTTAAAAATGGAAAATATTTTATACACTAATGCAAATGATTGTAATCGACATTACACCCAGTTTTACGAGCTTCCGAGAACTTAGCAGTTTATTCAATCTGTGGAATGTAGGTATTAAAATTGAATCCTGAAATGCTGCATGATATTTTTTATTTTAATTAAAATGCTAAGAACGTTTATTTTTCAACACGTATAAATTTAAATAAATACTTCGTCTGATTGTTTTTAGGAATTTGCATACATCAAAAACTTTTAAGCCTTTCGGGAAAAAATCTAAACGATCGAAATAGTTCTTATATTCGAAATAGTATTCGTTCAGAGGCATTCTAACTTTCACGGGTTTAATTAATTTAAAATTTGCTGTGGGTTCTGTTATTTCCAAAGTCTCAATATAAAGGAAAGTTTATTGCACTTCACAATAAAATATTTTTATTATCTTTACCCGGGGACTAAGAAAGATCAGTAGGCATCACCGACGGCAAAACTTCACACTAATGAAAACACACGACGTATAATTTTACTGGAACGCCACAAAAAATTACCCTTACGTGCTCGCATCAGTCCAGGAAATTCCCAGGGAATCGGCGAAGAATTCGGCTCGGGAATGTCCCCATTAACACTAACAGCGTCTGAAAGTGTGCACTTCGGGGAGTTGCTTAATTTCACTCCCGGGTCGGGAACCCCACTTTTTCTTATGACAAGATTTTTTCCCGGCGAAGATTACTGTATTTAAAAGCTTTTAGAATTGCGTCTGTCGTTTCAAAAGGTTTGCTCGCTCAAGTGTTTTAGAGTTTTAGTATTGAATGGTATTAGGTATTTTATAAAAGTGCGCTGTTTAATTTGAATTCAAAATATTGTACAATATTGACGCATGAATATTGGATGGTGAAATTAACTTAAATAATATAATCAATTGTGAAATGTTCAACACATTCTTATTAGTAGTTTTAATGAAAAATATTATAGAATAACGAAAATAAATAAACTTTTCATATTGCATAATGTTAACAAATACAATGGGTATTTATTTAATCAACAATTAATAAAATAATGTCTGATTCGCTCCGCTGAGTTCGGTTTTTTAAGTTTAGAAAAAAGAAAATTGTTTTTGATGTTTTTTTTTTAATTTTAATTCAGTTCTCTATTCAGCTTATGCATCTAGATATTGTATAAATCCCATTACTTATACAATAACAGAAAAACCACTTTTCTACAAAACAGATAAGACGCTTATATTAAAATCTCAGTTATTTTACGTAAACACCAAAGTAACCGGTGAAGTATGCTGAATAGAAACTCGCTGGGTCTAAAATACTAAAATATTTTTATAAAATTAAAATGTTCAGTCTGAAAGTGTTTTGCAGTCACCTGTGAAATGGTATTTACAAAAAAAAAAAGGAATAACAAACATGCGGTTCGGAAAGTATTTGTGCCAGCCATTATTCATGCTTTAACCTTTTTTAAGCTGCTGGGTGGTCTCGTTCACACGTCGAAATTTATTGTCCTAGTCAGGATTTAGCCTTTAGTAATGTACGAATGTAGGATGATATGGATACGAAGATCGAGCCTAGTAGCGTGCCATAGGAGAGGCGTCTGTCCAGCAGTGGACGTAAGAAAGGCTGCTGATGATGATGATGCTGAGGATGATAGCCCTATCCCTTAAATTTATCTTCGTAGATTTAATAGTTATGAATGCCATGAATATAACTTGAGTGATAAAGTCACAAACTACGTATTGCATAAAAAAAGTCACTAAAATTGCATTTTTATTTTTTTTTTTTTTTTTTTTTTTTTTATTCTGGCACGGCAAAGTGACCCCATTGCACCTGATGGTAAGCGCAATGGAGTCCAGAAAAAGTGCCGACCAGCGAGAGATGATGGTCTCCCGTTGGTCGACACAATCATGCCGGCCGAATACCTCTTCACCTTATTGTGAAGAAGTTTGGGGGACTATCAATCATGGCGATCAAAGGACCGACCGCGACAAACCGGCCAAAAAAATTGCCGGCACGGTCATCCTTTCACCATGATTGAAGCCCCCCCGAAAACCGGATATACACTGGCTGATCCCGGAACGCGGCACACTTGCATGTGCCACTATGGCGGGTTTTACGCCCTGTGTACGGTGGTCGCCATCCGGGCGGATACGAATATCCTACCACCAGCTAATGGTACTTAATAGTTTTTGTTAATTCAGATAAATATTTATTAGTTTCAAGTTTAATAGAAGCTGTTCATTCGCCTAAATAATAAATGATTATCAAACACTGCCTCGTGGTCTCGCGGTACAAGTATGTGCCGTGCGATCTAGAGAACCCAGGACGGGTTCGATTCCTGGGTCGGGCAAAGTGTTCTTGGGTTTTTCCATTAGGAAATTCTCGGTAACAGCACGGAGTCTGGAAATGTGCCCGAAAAACGGCAATAGGCTCCCCCCCCTATTACGTGGGACTGATACATACTTGGCGAAATGTGGGTGCAGAAATGCACCTCTGCCTACCCCTTCGGGGAATACAGGCGTGAGTTTATGTATGTATGTATGTGATTATAAAACAAATTCATACTCGTTCAAATTAACAACATAACTAAGGTTTTGTTACATTATATTACGTACTGGAGTAAGAGATATGAGATTGCCCAGTGGCGCAGTTGGCTAGACACCAGCTTGCAAAACGAGAGGCTGCGGGTTCGATCCCCGCACCGAGACAAATGTTTGTGTGATCCATAAATATTTGTTTCGGGTCTGGGTGTTTGTGAGACCATAAAAGTCTCTCGTAGTTTCTGATACCCACGACACAGGACTTGTATCCTAGTGTGGGGTCAGAACTATGTATGTGACTGTTGGGTGTATTTATTATTATTATTATGTTCTTTACTTCCGTAATCTCAGCTTCACGAGCTGGTAATAAAAGCAAGCACGGGCCTAAGCCAAGTGATTGCTTATGTTTGCAAAAGTACGCTTAATCTATGTCGTTTCTTAAAAATTTGCGAACTATCCTACAGGTGTTTAAGATGGCAGCTTTTTGTAATTAATAGTTTAGAGACAGTTGTGTCACTTGGTGATGTATAATATTCTCTCCCTAATAAGCACTACACGTATCATCGGTTACCAATGCCGTCATATTAAAAATATTGTACGAAATGTGTTCTCATTTTTTCGTTCACATATGGTAATTTTTAGTCGGTGCACGGCACATGGTTAGTGAGGAAAGATCGTGGGAACGTACGGTACATTGGCACATGCATATAAATTGAAATGAAATTAATCCTCAGGAAGGGATTTGGTTTTCGTAATTAAAATGCAGCGCTTTATATCTCGCTGGTGTTGGGTTTGGCGATTAGTTATTGTTATTTATTCACGTATTCTCTCAGTATAATGAATTATGTAATATAAAAACATTAAATTATTTTCTTGTAGAATATGCCAGTATTAATAGTAATAAAATATGTAAATATTTTTATATTACAATAAAAGTATATATTAATTTGGAGATGAATTGTATTCATAGACATTCAAGTAAGGATCATGTCTTACTTTCAATTAATAAATGTATATTAAAATAATCGGCGAGCTATAGTGTTGCACGAATGGAAAATCTTAGATAGCTGAAAACTCCCACATTTACTAACCATTACCATTTTAACTTTGCATGGTGGACCTAACGCCGCTATTGTATATCTTAATGACACTAAGACTATTCCTGTTTTGTGAAAGACTGTATTAATTTACTCGTCCATACCCGGGACCAATCTGCAGTTAATTTAGTAAACAGAAACCACATTTTCCCTGCAAAACTAACGTACTTATTTTCACGAATATAATTTACAAAAGGGCTCCAACATTTACATCGAGAAACAGCACTGAAACTGCACAGCGTCGTGTTTTAAACAGCGATATCTCCAACCGCATTTAAACACATTAAACCAGAGAACAATTGTTTAAATTTGTCTACCCAAAATTTACGATGCGTTCTTACATACATTTTCTTTAAGCGGCGATTTACAAGACAAACGCAGCGGAAACGGCCATAAAATTCACTCGTATGTTGCCACGATACAGTCCAGTAACACGCGGGCATCGGTCCTTTTTTTATAAATTCACTTGAGTGAATAGCGACAAAGAAGGAGGAAATGTTCCTTTCCCGACGTTTTGCCGCGAGTGGAGCAAATTAAGGGCATAAAAGCAAAATGAGGTCATGATTTCTCTCAATTGTGCGCCTGCTCCACACTGCAGCTTTAAAACTTTGATTCAAATTTGATTGTTGGTAATTTTTAAGCCCATAAAGAGATTTGGTGGTTTTGATCATGGAATGTTAGAAGTTATAAATTGGACGGAAGTACGTGATTTGGGTCCGGGGCGAGATTAAACGTCAATGTTGGTATTCGATTGGTATTTTTGGTGTATTAACATTTTTTGCTATGACGGGAAGAGGTTTTTGCACCTATCTAAGACATTTGCAAATGTTTTTATGTGTTTTAATAATATGAAAAAAATATCTGAGGTATTCTGAAATCTAGTAAAATTCTCCATTAGTTTTTAATAAGACTGCAATATAAATTGGTTAAGCTCGACCATTTAGACCATTACGAAGCAAGTTTATTGTCCTACTAATTATAGTTAAGAATTTTTTTGGACGTTGGTTTCTATGTCACTCGAAAATAACTAGACAGTTTGAAATGATGCAATTCACCCAGTTAAAATTGCTTATTATCAGAATTAACCCAGAAAAAAATTGTGTCTACATTACGTCTAGCGACATTTGGCAGGCATTGTCGTATACATTTCCTGCCATTCGAAACTACTGACTTCGACTTCATCGCACTTACAAACAGTTGTTTGTGCCTCCCTTATAAAAAAATTAAATTATTATGTCCTCAAAAAATAGCTACCGTTTTCGTTTGAAATTCGCTGTAGATTTGTTCAAAAATCCATTTTTTCTACGCATGTTTATTTTCTCTTCACATTCAAGTGATAAACAAATTGATAAAATCAACACAAATGAATTAACCAAAGCCAATAACTTCATTCCCAATCCATTGGCTATATTTTAACCAGCGGTACTTCCATGGAAGCCCAAAAGCGTTACACGTTAATTGTGTAATGTCTAGTTTATAATTGATTATTGTGTCAGAATATTATTATTTGTATGCCAAATTACTTTTGCTAAAGATTTCAAGCTTAAAGATTATTTGGAATTTTGTAAGGAAAGCTGGTCTTTTGGGCTTCTATGGAATTACCGTCACTGATTTTAACGTACCCTAATAGTAGATTTTATTCAGCGGCTGCAAGTGCAAATGCCAGTGGCAGAAACACTACGATCTGCAACCTTATTGCAGCAATCAGTTATCTAGACGCTGCACTCTGTTATGCCCTCTAATGTGCTTCTCGAATAGTATTACGTTTAGTTTCTATAACTTGATTTATTTGTAGCTATACCTCGCAGTTTTACCCACCTTAATTCATATAAAAAGTATTCTATGTGGTATTTTAGATTATGATTCATCTATATATCAATTTTAAGGAGACGTTGATCATAATTATAGATACATACATAAACTCACGCCTGTATTCCCCGAAGGGGTAGGCAGAGGTGCATATTACTGCACCCACATTTCGCCAGGTATGTATCAGTCCCACGTAATAGGGGGCGAGCCTATTGCCGTTTTTCGGGCAATTCCAGACTGCGTGCTGCTACTGAGAATTTCCTAATGGAAAAACCCAATAATCAGAATTACATACTTGTGCCGCGAGGCCACGTGGCAGTCAATTTTATGCACTGAACATAATCAAATTTTTACATATAGATAAATGGGTAGATGTTTAGTATATTATATACACTATACAGGTGTGTTGCCTAACAGCCTTATAAACATCCATACTTTCATATTTACATTGTATGTTACTATAACAAAAATCATGCTTTTACTGTAATAGATAAATAGTTTAAAACTGCACATGTAACTTTATGATTCTTTGTGAAACTTCTGCAGCAAAATATTATGTGATAGTTGATAACATAGAACTCTTTCAGTGTCAGTAACCAGTGTTATACTCGTATCACTGGAAACTGTAAGTAGACATAAGTTTAGTGCAGTTTTGTAGGGTGACCAACAATCGACTATGGATTTATTGCAAACATTTGAGCAGTTATTTTCTTCAAACCGAGATAGCAAAGTAACCACACGAGATGTTAAATGCAATACGATTAAAATAGAGTACGAAGTGTATGTCTAACCATTCGCCACAATTATGCAGGCCTAATCGTTGTCGAATATGCATAGGCTGATCTCAGGTGACACAAATGCATGGACTTTACACTTTATGAAACCTAATGCTGACTCTCCGATTTGTGGATATCGTAACTCAAGCAAAACGTACGAATCCCACTTAGAATAAAGGAACGTAAAAGGCTTGGTTCATATCAGTTTTTTGTGTCATAGTGCGGACTACTCCAGTCTGCCCGTTCGTAAAGAAAACGAAAAACAGTCGGGAGAGGCTGCAATTCCTAGACCGCTGCAAACATTTTTGGATCTAGTAAATAAGTCAAGTGTCTATAATGAAACTTATAATTATTATTTATGCTTGAAAACCACTTATAAATCTATAATATCTAGTAAAAAAAGCAGTCATATTGTTGTGTGCAGGCTTCCTCACGATGTTTTCCATAACCATTTAAGAAAATGATAATTCGTTGTGAATACACACATAGCTTCGAAAAGTCAGGGAGACGCCTGGGGTTTGAACCTGCGAGATATATTCGATTTCGTGCCTAAAGCCCAAGGCTATAACTCGTGTTAATAATTATTATTTTAATGAACTGCGTTCAGAAGTGAGAAAGCATTGTCACACGAGAAATATGAGCATCAGAACAAAGCGCCAGTGAAGTGGACGCACCGTTTTGTTGTCTATGTCGGGGACAATTTTTGTTGTGTCAGCTTTTAGCGTCGACTCTAGTGCTTTTCGTAACGTGTTTCTCGCGTGAACTTAGATAGGAATTTCTATACTGTTACGTAAAAGTGTAATTTGAGTGTCAACAATACACTGAGAATGTTTAAGATACCTATTTACTTTGTTTACCAACTTATGCGCAAGATGTTTGCTATATTGTATGTTTTGCAAATTTAAATATTGTTTTCTGTAAGGTTTTCGAAGAAAGCTAACAATATAATAGTTTTCATAGTATGAATCGTATAAGAATTTTATGCACTGCCATTTCAACTGCTAGAATCGAGTGTTTATTTTGGGAATTTTAAGTAGTTCTACGTATATAAAATTAAGTATTTTTAGGTTACTTAGAGCAACTCAAGCTTTTACGAAAAATAGATTTCCCAGTACTTCATACTGTATATGTATAGAATTATTCCTATACAAATAATAAAGACAAATTTAGTGAATGATTTTAATATCACTAAATTAACCTTTTTTTTGGTTATAATAGTAATAGAACATTAAATGTTATGTGATGTAAACTCTACTAGTAAATATTAATAAAATTATTGCAAATAGAACAAATTTTCATTAGTCCATACTTCAGTTTTAAAATTTTATCGTCCATATAAATAATAATAAATAAATTACACCCAACAGTCACATACATAGTTTTGACCCCACATTAAGATACAAGTCTTATGTCGTGGGTATCAGAAACTACGGTTTGCGGTCTCACAGATACCCGGACCCGGAACAAATATTTGTAGATGACACAAACATTTGTTTCGGTGTGGGGATCGAACCTGCGGCCTCACGTTCCGCAAGCTGGTATTTAGCCAACTGCGCCACGAGGCTGTCGTTTATTATTTATGTTATTTATCTTTATTAAAATTATTACAACTAGAACAAATTTTCATTAGTCCATACTTCAGTTTTCAAATTTTACCGTCCTTACACAATAGAAATCTTGTAATATCTGTACAATAGTAACACTTCAAAAGCAGTGTTACTATATTCCAAGATGTCACCTTAATACTTAATAACCGATACACGCAATTCAACACGCCACGTCCGCTCACGCCATGTGACGCAGTCATAAAACACATACCCACTGCAGTGGTTTGGCACTAAGCCGATACCCGTACTGCGTTACTTGTTTTTGTTCCGCTCGATATCGGGCCACGGACAAATATTTTGTATTAGTTTCTGGTAGAAATGAGGAAGATTGGCTTTCTTAATCTGTTGCAACAGATGTTCTGAATCGTATTGGAGGAATTACGTTGCTTCAGTTTTTCTGATACTTTCATTATGTTATTTTCTGATCACTTGGATTGACTTATATCAAATTCTCTATTCATCATCATCATCATCATCATCAGCCCATATACGTCCCACTGCTGGGCACGGGCCTCCTCTACCATTGAGAGGGTTAAGTCCTTAGTCCACCACGCTGGCCTAGTGCGGGTTGGCGGACTACACACCTAAGAAATTCCTAAGAACTTTTTAGGTGTGCAGGTTTCATCACGATGCTTTCCTTTACCGTTAAAGTACGTGATAATTCATTGTGAATACACACATAACTTCGAAAAGTCAGAGGTGTGTGCCTGGGGTTTGAACCCGCTCTCTTAGGCTCTAGAAAATTCTCTATTAGGCTTAGTTTTTTTTTTCACCTAACATGTCACTGTCTATCTTCAAAGCGTCTATTTGTTTAATAATTTTATCAGGAACTTCGAAAGTTGTTGGGAAATTCAAGACAAAATTTAATTGCTTTCGTGTCGCCATTACATGAAGATACGATTAAACCAATTCAATCGACAGGGGAGTACATTAGCTGCCTATAAATAACTTCATCATCATCATGATCATCATCATCAGCCTCTCTTACGTCCACTGCTGGACATAGGCCTCTCCTATGGCACGCCACTGGGCTCGATCTTCGGCCTTCCTCATCCAACCGCTGCCAGATAAATAACTTGGCGTGTTATAAAATAAAACGATAAAATTTATAAAAATACTCTTTAGATTTATTACGTTAAGTTCAGCGTATTTGATGATTGTAATTCGGAAAAGTTTTCAAAGTTTTCATGAGATAAACCCAGAAGAAAATTCCAGGCAATATATTTCATATAAAAACGTTATCAGAACACAAAAGTGCTTTATAATGAAAGAATATGAACGTAATTACATCATATTTTTATTAATTATTTCCATATTTCCATCATAATGTCTCGCTCATTTTAGACCATTCAATACTAAATTTCCCACAACCAATCAAGCTATAACATTTTCTTAATAAATTTATCTATCGAACGTAGAAGATAGAGTAATAAAACTCAAATTAACTTGAAACGTGAAAAAGTTGCTAATTATAAGCCATTAAAACAAATTGCTAAGTTGTCCCTCGTTAAATTTAAAAGAAATGAACTTCGTTATTCATGTCGGTTAGAAAGCCATTCGCTTGAGGAAAAAATCGGTTCTGCGTGGAAAATAAGGTGACTTGAGGTTCTGTAGATAATTAAAATCGATATTTTTATACTGGTATAGCAAAATTAATTAATTTATTATTTATTGGTATAGCAAAATTGGTTTATGGTATCAGTCAGGTCGGAATGGCCTCGAGGTTTAGGCACGCGGTCGAGAATCTCAGCGGTCGCAGGTTTAAATCCCAGACCTCTGACTTTTCGAAGTTATGTGTGTATTCATAATGAATTATCATGTACTTTAACGGCGAAGGAAAACATCGCGATGAAACCTGCACACCTGAAAGTTCTTAGGATTTTTTTAGGTATTTAGTCCGCCAACCCGCAGTCGGCCAGCGTGGTGGACAAAGGCCTACACCCTCTCAGTTGTAAAGGAAGCCGGTGCCCAGCAGTGGGGCGTATATGGGCTGATGATGATGATGATATAGTATTATATACATAAAAAACAGTTTTGTGAAAATATCCTACATGTGACGGTAATAGCATTTTGTAAGAATAGCACAATAAATTATTTATTGTTGCTAACAAATTTTAAAAGATCGTATTGATTGCGCAGAAGTTAAAAATCGTCAAGTCGAAAATGGAATCATCTATCCGCAATATCAACGTCAATATCTGACTGGCTTCAGGATGCGTCATCTCATGACACGCTGAACGGCGGAAACGAAAAAAAACTGCAATTTCCGATACAATTCCGAGTCCGTCATGATTCCGTCACACCTTTTACGTAGTTTTACTAGCATGCACGTTACGGGGAACTTTTAACAGTATGTGACTTAAAATAAGTTATAACACCTTAACAATGTTCGCTAAGGAATAATTAATCATGGGGTTAAAATATGACAACATCTATGGCACGATTGGTTGGGCCCCTTTTTAAATGACCCACAAGATTTGCTTATTATTGCGCGGTCAGAGCTGGGTACTTGACTACTGAACTTTTAATTGAATTTTTGAATAATTAATACTAGTATAGGATTTTTTTTATCAGGAAATTATCAGTAACTATTGAATCTGGTAATGCCTCTCTTGGCGTAAAAGATAAATAAATAAAATTATTTAATGTGTTTCCAAGTCTCAATTGCCTATTTTTCAAAATGGTCTATTGAAAGTACTGATTTTCTCCTATATATTTGTAGTTAAGAACTCAAATAGCTAAAAGCCAATTTGACGTTTTAAAATCATCTTCATAAATTATGCGGAATAAGAAGCCAAAAAAGAAGTGGTCCTTAACATTAATTAACAGTAATTCTCTCAGGTGTTCACGGGACCACATAGAGAAAATTAATGAAAGCATTGTGGCCCAATTATTCAAACATAAATTTGGAATCTTCCGTCCATTTGCTCCCTCTTTAAGTTCCTGTTATGGGGATTATTTTTTCTTCATTAGTAAAGGCAAGTATTCTGTTCTCGTAATTTTGCAAATTTCTTGCAATCATTTTTTATGTAAAGCAGCCACTTAAGATTCTTTGCTGCAATTAAGGTGATTTGTATCTTAGGGTTTGTAGAATCAATAAATTTGTGGTGATGCTTACACTTAAATATGTGAGGATCTCCTATTAGACTAACTCCTGTTTTAAACCATCAAGCCTAGGTTTAATCTACCGGACTATAAATAATCGTTCAACAGAAGCGTCAAGGTCACATTTACAGGTCACACATACACAATTTGATAATAAGAACTTTACTGAACTTACCACAAAGTGCATAAAAAGTCTGGCAAGCCGCATTTCATTTGTCACCCCTTCTTCACACTTTCTGCTACAATGGAATGTTATTGAAGCTGTAGCGGTACAACCTTAAAGATTCAAAAGATGTAGTAAAATTACATACATACATACATAAACTCACGCCTGTATTCCCTGAGGGGTAGGCAGAGGTGCATTTCCGCAACTACATTTCGCCAAGTATGTATCAGTCCCACGTAATATCGGGCGAGCCTATTGCCGTTTTTCGGGCAAATTTCCAGACTCCGTGCTGCTACTGAGAATTTCGTAATGGAAAAACCCAATAACACTGCCAGACCCGGGAATCGAACCCAGGACCTCTAGATCGCACGGCACATACATGTACCGCGAGACCACGAGGCAGTCACAGGCAGGCACGTAGTAAAAACTACTTGAATAAAATATATGTAGAGTTTAAATTTTAACAGTTCTCCAGTTAAAATGACGCTTTGCGCAAATGCAGCACTAAAAGTCACTATCGTCGGTCTAACACCGCTTGCATATAATGGCCTCCTAAGACCTCCAAGTCATTTATCAATGTTGTGGCAAACCGCCCCACATTATATCCCTCAGGGTAAAATGGCTTCAGGTTTCTATGTGAGCGTACCTCTAAAAACAGAAATTTAGAGTTAGCATATAAATGTTATCAGTGATTTTACATAACATTCATTATTGTAGTGTACATGTAATATTTATTATAAATTGTAACTTGTTTGCTTTAAGGTTGTTGTTGACTGCCTCGTGGTCTCGCGGTACAAGTATATGCCGTGGGATCTAGAGGTCCTGGGTTCGATTCCCGGGTCGGGAAAAGTGTTATTGGGTTTTTCCATTAGGAAATTCTCAGTAACAGCACGGAGTCTGGAAATGTGCCCGAAAAACGGCAATAGGCTCGCCCCCTATCATGTGGGACTGATACATACCTGGCGAAATGTGGGTGCAGAAATGCACCTCCGCCTACCCCTTCGGGGAATACAGGCGTGAGTTTATGTATGTATGTATGTAAATTGTAAGGTAGACATGAAAATAAATTATAAGCGCTGTTCCCCACTCAAACCGGGTCACTAATTGGCCTGAAATCGTGCCGAGTGGACGGCCCAGACGCTATAGGAACTAAGCTTTATTAGTTTTACTTATACGAACCAACCCTGATACATCAGGAGTCAGTACATTACATTTATAATAAGATGTATTTTTTATTTACGGGTACTGCAATGGTGCTGCAGATTTATGTAGAATATTAGTTGCAGTGCAGTAAAATAAACTATTGACCGGCAAAACGAGTGGCCGCGGGTTCGATCCGCGCACCGAGACAAATGTTTGTGATCCACAAATATTTTTTTCGGGTCTGGGTGTTTGTGAGACCGAAAAGTCTCTCGTAGTTTCTGATACCCACGACACAAGACTCGTATCATGTGGGGTCAGAACTATGTTGTACTGTTGGGTGTATTTATTATTATTATTTATTCAGAGTATTGACTGGTAAAAACTTCTAACGATGGATATAGAATGAATATATGAAGGTCGTTGTGTTTAAAGAATATAAAAGTAATCCATTACAACAAAATCGATGAGCAAGCGATTTTCAAAAATTCTGAAATTGGATAACAAAAAAATATAGGTAAGTAGATTACAAAAGGGAATGTAACATAAAAATTAAAACTTGGGCAAGCGGCTCAAATTACAAAGTACCGTCACCCATCAGCACTTTAAATCCTGAAGGAATTGATTAAACTTGGCGGGCTCCCCTCGTCTTGTAAAGTCCGAACTAACTTCGGTTTTTATTGAGAAATAAAACGGCCAACTTTCAACACTTTTTGTTACACGATGGAGTTCGCCAAGTATCGTTAATTCACATCGTTAGATCATTATATTTATTGTTTTATTTTTTTGTTTTATAATCTGGGGCTTTTATCGTCATATTTCCATTTTTTGCTTCATTTTAGGCTGTGTAAAGATTTACTTATCGAATGTACCACTACTATTTCAGTACTGCAATTATTTTGCTTACAAATATTTTTCCGATGTTTGAATACGAATTTCGCGTGTATTGCACTAGGGAAGTATTTACTTTTAATTTGATAAAAAGACAACAGTTTCTTGTCATGTAATTTGAATTCTATGGTGTATAGCTGTTTCTATATTATCTAATTTAATATTCATGATTACAAAAGTTTGAAAAAATATTTGTTTCGGGTCTGGGTGTTTGTGAGACCAAAAAATCTCTTGTAGTATCTGATACCTACGACACAAGACTCGTATCTTAATGTGGGGTCAGAACTATGTATGTAACTGTTGGGTGTATTTATTTATTTAGTTAAAATGACGCTTTGCGCAAATGCAGCACTAAAAGTCACTATCGTCGGTCTAACACCGCTTGCAAAATAATGGCCTCCTAAGACCTCCAAGTCATTTATCAATGTTGTGGCGAACCGCCACATATTATATCATCATCATCATCATCATCATCATCAGCCCATATACGTCCCACTGCTGAGCACGGGCCTCCTCTACAACTGAGAGGGTTTAGGCCTTAGTCCACCACGCTGCCCTAGTGCGGGTTGGCGGACTACACACCTAAGAAATTCCTAAGAACTCTTAGGTGTGCAGGTTTCATCACGATGTTTTCCTTCACCGTTAAAGTACGTGATAATTCATTGTGAATACACACATAACTTCGAAAAGTCAGAGGTGTGTGCCTGGGGTTTGAACCCGCGACCGTCGAGATTCTCGACCGCATGCCCAAACCTCAAGGCCATCACGACTTCATATTACATCCCTCAGGGTAAATTGGCTTCAGGTTTCTATGTGAGCGTTCATGATTACAAAAGATTAAAAAAATCTGAATTTCTTTTTTACCAGACAATTTAATCCACAAAGAGCAAATCGCAGCACACTTAAATATGAATTCTATGTCTGACACGACTTAAGAAAACGGTGAGTGGTTTTAATAGCCTTTGCCACTTCACTGCAGACAGGGAATAAAGTCCCTTAGTACGCACCAATAAATATATATTATTAAAACTATTTTGTTGCCAGTAGTTGCCTTTTACGATCGCGTCATAAAGCTAACATTGTAAAAGTCTTCAACCGCAAATGCAGTAGCACTTGTGGCAATTCCTGGTTTTAGTTTTCATTCAATAGTTTTTATCAATATGGCCGAATACTGAAACGCTACTTAATCTGAGGGCGACTTATAATTAAGTGGCTGTAATAATTTAAGCGGTATATACTTAAAAAATGTCACGTAAAATAATTTTTTTTGGTAATGTTGCCATTTATGGAAATTTAAGAGGGCATTAGTTAACCACAGTCTTAAAACCGATAAATGATGTTTCAGTTTACCGCTTAAATGATAACAGCCATTTAAATATAAGTCGCCCTCAGATTAAGTAGCGTTTCAGTATTCGGCCATCAGTGTGGAGTCCCCGGGGACATTATCTCGTTGATTCGAGCCAATTCGGAAAGTTTAAAATCACTCGGGGGTAGTGCAGTACAACTGGTATTGTGCAAGCGAAAGGCGATCTTGGAGTTTTAAAAACAAGCTCTTAGTGTTAAGGTTTATTCAATCAATGAATAAAATATAAAATTGTTTAGATCATTACTTAATGATATTTAATTTATGGTTCATTGTGTGATTTTGGTTTTAAAATAATATTAATTGGCAGATTTTGTCATTATTATGTCAATGGTTTCGTAAAGTTTCTGCTAAAAATGAATATAGAAAATATATTTTTGACAAAAGGTGTTAGCTTGTTGCAACGCTAGCTCGTTGGTTCGATCCCCAGGAACTTAAGACTAAAAGGTCTTTCTTAGTATCAAATATCCAACAAATATCATCATCATCAGACCATACACGTTCGCCTGCCGGTCATGGGCCTCCTTTACAACTGAGAGGGTTTAGGCCTTAGTCCACCACGCTAGCCTAAGAAATTCCTAAGAACATTTAGGTGTGCAGGTTTTCACGATGTTTTCCTTCACCGTTATTAACAAATATCATTAGCATCTAACTGTGTACGGGACACCATCATATGTCCTGTAGATAATTTCATTTAATATTACATGCATGGTGGACTAAGGCCTACCCCTCTCAGTTTTAGAGGACGCCGGTGTCCAGCTGTGGGACATATAAAGGACACATATACATCATGCATATGTTTACGTATTATTCACTATATATTTCCTAAATAAATCCCAAAAACTACGAGCTACAAACAAAATAAGCTTATTATATCGAATTTTAAAAGTGCGCTGCAAAGAACTCACCTACTTTCCGTTACACCTTGCGAGTTGCGTCCAGGCCAAATGCACATAACATTTCGTTCCATAAATAGCATCGGCCGAAAAGTTTCGCAATGCGCCAGATCTCTTTTTGACACGGTGTCCGGCATTCGTGAACTCGCAGGTCTGTGACACGGCATTTCAAACACTTTTATGTCAGTTTACAAAGCGACTCATATTTGTAGGACGCGCGAAACTCCGCGCAGTACGTGCAGCTGGGAAATTAACTGCCAATCTTCAGGTTACCGACCGCTCTGAACACAAAATTGTAACTTAGAAATATCTTGTGAATATTTTATATGAAGTCGTGAGTGACGTTTTTGTTGCACGCAGCGCTGGAAAGCGTCGGATTTTTTGCAGGAATTACATCAATTTTAAATAGACTTGCAGAAGTTGTTTACGATTAAATTATCAGCTTTATTTAAAAAAATGGTTTAAAGGCTTTTACTTCAGTTAATATTTAATCATTTGGAAGACTTTATATGAAGTACTTTAATAGCCGGATTTAATAATCAAACTTTATCTTAAACTCCTCTCGATCACAATTATGGACCGCTCATATCAGTATTTCTCATAAATGACGTAATTTAACTTTTTTTTTTGATCACACATAGATTAGGATAAGTTATAAAACAGTGAAATTCAATTCATTTATTGCAAATTAATATAAATTATGATAAATACTAACCCATACTTCAAACTTCGTCAAGTCGTGATGGCCTTGAGGTTTAGGCACGTTCAGGCACACACCTCTGACTTTTCGAAGTTATGTGTTTCACAAAGAATTATCACGTAATTTAACGGAGAAGGAAAACATCGTGATGAAACCTGCACACCTAAAAGTTCTTAGGAATTTCTTAGGTGTGTAGTTCGCCAACTCGCACTAGGCCAGCGTGGTGGACTGAGGCCTAAACCCTCGCAGTTGTAGAGGAGGCCCGTGCCCAGAAGTGGGACGTATGTATATGGGCTGATGATGAAATGAATGATAATGAAACTTTAAACTTTAATAGGGAAAACAAAGACTGAGCAGTATACCAGGTGATATAAATATCTCCATTAATGAACTGTTTCTGAAAATAAATTATTCATTACCCCTTTTAACAGTGCGAGGTCAAAACGCGACACAAAATCCCGAAAGTTTCAAATGAAATTTTAACCCGTTGCAAAATATGTAAAACCCACTACGTCCTTTGCAAATATAATAAAATCATTAAGCAATGTTAATTCGCTTAGTGACCAAAGTAAATATGATGAAAATATGCAAATGCGCGGGCTGCGACCCACCGGCTTAAACGTACATTTGCAGGAACAGGGTACAAATCTTGAAATAATTAATGTTGTCGGGGTCTCGGACGCTTGCAACCGCATCTTTGTTGATAAAGAGTTAATTATTGATGTGGTTTTGTTTTAATAGCAAATATTGACTTATTTTTGTCATCAGTTGTGCATTTGTTAGGGTTATCGTGTAGCTATTAAGCTGTGGCGGTACTTCCATAGAAGCCCAAAATCCCAGTTTGCCTTACACGATTCCGAATAATAAATAATCTTTAAGATTTAATTCTTTATTTAAAAAACAATTTCACATATTATAAATGATTTACTGGCCTCACAATAAACAATTATAAGCGAGACATTACACAATTAAAGTGTAACGCTTTTGGGCTTCTATGGAAGTAACCTGTACCGCCACTGCTATTAAGTATTCAGATATATTATAAAATGTTCAAGCCATGATTCAGCTAATTGCTTATCTATTTATATTAGTTTTGATTCTTCATGCTGTCTTAGCATAAATTATTTAATTGTATCTTGTTATATACACAGTATCGCCCGAATAGATCATAGCTACCTGAAAGATAACAAAACAAAAACCGCCTTCAAAAAAAAACTATTCCAAAACAAATTAAAATGCACTAAAAAGTACAAAAATAATTGCGTATTCTTCTATAACTTAAGTCAACTTACTATTTCTCTTCATTAATATGTAGGTACGATCTATGTGTTTACGACGCAAGAAGCTATTAATATAATGTAGTTTTAATTATTGTTATTCTTGGAGGCGGTGTCAGCCAAGGTAGAATTCTAGTATTATTATTCATCATCATCGTCATCAGCTCATATACGTCCCACTACTAGGCACGGGCCTCCTCTACAACTGTGATGCTAGGTATGTATATTGTAGTGTTTCCTTGGCTGAAAAAATTCAAACTGTAAGCATCAGCTTTCAATTAAAAAAAAGAATCATCAAAATCGGTCCACACAGTCGAAAGTTCTGAGAAAACAAACATAAAAAAACAGACGACTTGATAACCTGCTCCTTTTTTCGAAGTCGGTTAAAAAACAACTTGACGTCTTTTGTGATGATGAGATCTGAAAAGATCTTCCCTGTATTCTGTATCCCTGTATTCCCCTCCTTCCATCGATATTATGTGCGATCTTGTAATTCGATAATACGAGTTCCAATTCCACACATTAAACGTCATCTGCTATAACATTTGCAAATTAAGTACCACATGTAACGTAAAGCGATGAAGCTAAATTTAATTTACTCAAATACCTTATCCTGGTGTACTTCATAAAGAAACAGAAATGGATCATACATACATTTTACAACCGCGAAGACTACAGCGAGTCTGTCACTATTAAATTTCCCTGTGTGCCGTATAAAAGACGTATTCCAAAACATCTTCAGCGGATGTAACGGCACGAGATAATATCATTTGACAACATATTCACGGCGCTCGTGTTTGGTAAATTATATTTTGAATAAATAATGTTTAATGTTCGGCTGATGTTTGTGTTTGTTTTTCGATGCTCGTACTTGAAAATGTAAGCGGATTTATTTGGGATCGGGTGTTTCTCGCTGATGATACCGATAAATGTAGGAGATGGCAAGAAATGTTGTGAAATATATGATATGATTTTGTTTGTATTAATCTTGAAATAATTTATGTCGTTGGGGTCTCGGACGCTTGCAACCGCATCGTTGTTGATAAAGAGTTAATTATTGATGCTATTTTGTTTAATAGCAAATATTGATTTATCTTTGTCATCAGTTGTGCATTTGTTAGGGTTATCATGTAGGTGGCGGTACTTCCATAGAAGCCCAAAAGCCCAGTTTGCCTTATACAATTCCGAATAATAAATAATCTTTAAGATTTAATTCTTTATTAAAAAAAAACAATTTCACATATAAATGATTTACTGGCCTCACAATAAACAATTATAAGCGAGACATTACATAATTAAAGTGTAACGCTTTTGGGCTTCTCTGGAAGTAACCTGTACCGCCAGTATTCAGATATATTATAAAATGTTCAAGCCGTGATTGAAAGCCGTGAATGTTCAAGGTTTAATAGGTACATGAAAAAAGTATAGATATTGATGTTAAAGCTTAACGTCGTAGAAGTTTAAGATGTTACAATAACATCTGGGTATCTATATCTGACCTTTTCTATCGTAAGAAGATTAATATAGGTTAGGCCTTAGTCCACCACGATATTCAAGTATAGATTGGTGGAGTTTATATACCGTAAAATTCCTAGGGAAGAACTTGAAATTGTTATATAAATAGTAAAACACATTAATTAATATAATGAAATTAAGAAGTTGCTGCAAAATAAAAATTCTTGCATTTTAATAGTTCAAATTAAATTTCAAAACATGGGCAGCGCAGCGACTGAATAAACTGACTCAGTGCTAGAAATAACGGAATTTGAAAAAGAGAAAGAGAGGTTAATTAAATGGCTTCATTGCATGGTAGCTCTACTCGACCTATTGTGTTGGCAGTAGGAAAAGAATATTTAAATACAATCCTATAATTATCATCATCATCATCATCATCAGCCCAAATACGTCCCACTGTTGTGTACGGACCTCCTCTACACACCCAGTACATTCACGCCTAAAGCGCTAAAGATTGGGCAGATTAACTTGGGGCGGGGCGAGCTCGCCACCGACGAGCTCCCTGCGGTGGCGGGGGGGTTGGGCCTCGATATTGTTCTTGTCCAAGAACAATATTGGAGGTCCAGCCTCATCCGTGGCTGCGGGGAGCAGTCGGGGGCGGGCGTCTACGTCCATAACAACGACATCTCGGTCGCGGTGCTTCACCATCTTTGCACCCGGGACTGCATGGTGGTGCATGTAGCTGAAGCAGACGTAACCCTAATATCAGCATATTTTAAATACGGAGAAGACGTGGAAATGCATGCCCACCATGTAGCCAAAGTACTACAGTTACTAAGGGGAAAAAGAGTCGTAGTAGGCGTCGACTCAAACGCCCACTCCCCAATGTGGCATTGCCCCGACAGCCAGACCCTCGGCAGGGGAACCTTGGCGGAGCGGCGGCGCCAATCTGTTGAAAATCTAATAGTCACCAACAGCATGAAGATCTGCAATGTGGAAGGTCAACCCTCGACCTTCTACACTGCTAACGGAGAATCCAACGTGGATATCACGCTCCGCAGCGGGTCCTGCCGGGTGTCTGACTGGACGGTGCACCCCCATGCAAGTACTAGCGACCACCGCCTCATAACATTTTACATCAACCATCATATGATCGGACGTAGACAACCACAAGAGGGTGCCGAGCCAATTGTAGAGCCGGTGTGCTTTCGGGATCGGGGAGTCAACTGGCCTGGCTTCAGGACTATGATCCACTGCAAGGCAGGCACGATTGACTACTCCCGGCCGGCCTCCGAGGTTTCCAGGGAATTCACTAGTATGATTACCCAATCTGCTATGATTTTCCTGGGGCCGAAGAGGAAGAGCCGGGAAGCAGGCTATGAATGGTGGACGCCTGAATTGGACCGCCTACGCCGAAGGTGCTGCGCCTCGCGTAGAGCTTGGCAACGCACCAGACGCGTGGGCGGGCCAGCGGAAGAACGTGCGAGTGAAGTGCATAGAAGGGATAGAGCCGCATACAGGAGAAGGAAGAAGGAAACTGAATTCGCGTTTTTCCGGAGGCTGGCTGAATCGGGTAACCTAGACCCGTGGGGCCTAGCCTACCGAGCAGCAAGCGGGAGGAACCGTCCTCCCGCAAACGTAATAAATGGCACGACCTTCGCCAATGAATCCGCAGGAACGGTGGAGGAAGCCATGCACGGTCTGGTGTATGCTTTGTGTCCTGATGACAATATGTCGAAGGATACCGAGCACCACACCCAGGTGCGGATCTCGGCTGCCATCGTTCCCTCGGGTTCCTATGCTCTTCCTCCTTCTTCCGACAGACTGGGACTCATGATTAGGCAACTGTCTAACACGGCTCCTGGGCTCGACGGGGTGACCGCCAGGATACTACGTAACGTCTGGGCCGCTGCATCTGTGGAACTCCACATGGTGTATGCCAAATGTGTAGACGAGGGCGTATTTCCTGAAGTCTGGAAAGACGGTCGTCTCTTGGTCCTGCCAAAAGGCAACAACAAGCCTCTCAGTGATCCAAAAGCGTACCGCCCGATCACGCTTCTCTCAGTCCTTGGAAAACTTTTAGAACACGTAATTTTATACTGTGCTCCACAGATCCAACGAGAGATCTCGCCTTGCCAGCACGGATTTTCTCCGGGTAAGTCAACGGTGACGGCTTTGGACGCGGTGATCTCAGCAGGAAGGGATTCCATGGCGCAATATGTCCAGGCGATTCTTCTGGACATTTCGGGTGCCTTCGATAACGCCTGGTGGCCCATGATCATGGTCAAGGTGAAGAGAGGAGGCTGCCCGCCCAACATCTATCGGATGTTGGCGGACTATTTCTCTCGCCGCCGAGTTGGCCTATTCGTGGGTAGCCGGGTGCTGTGGAAGACATCCACTATGGGTTGTCCTCAAGGTTCTGTCCTGGGCCCGGCGCTATGGAATCTCTTAATGGACGATCTCCTGAGGCTGCCGCTCCCGGAGGGTGTGCGCATAGTGGCTTATGCTGACGACGCTACCGTTTTGATCGAGGCGCAATCGAGAGCGGAGATTGAGTCCAGGGCGTCATGCGCTCTGGACTTGATCTCGGCCTGGGGTGTCCGTAACCGTTTGAGTTTCTCATCTACCAAATCTGCCTCCATCACATTAAAAGGCAAACTAAAACGGCCCCCAGTCATTAGACTCGACGGCGCCTCGGTCAAATCGGTTAGCAGCGCCACGCTGCTGGGCGTGGTAGTAGATGGCGGTCTTCTGTTTACGCAGCATGCGCAGTCCATTGTTAACAGGGCGGCAAATTGTTTCGGCAAGATGTCGCGTGTGTCGACGTCTTCTTGGGGCATTCGCTACCCTGGCCTGCGAATTTTGTACCAAGGTACATTCGTGGCAACATTGGTGTATGCTGCGTCCTGCTGGTTCAAGCGAGCCAGGGTTGGCCACGTTAGGGACCTCCTGCTGCGGGGGCAACGGCCTGCACTAGTGCTACTGACTAAGGCCTACCGGTCAGTTAGCACTGCCGCGCTTCCCGTCCTTGCGGGGGTCCTACCGGCTGACCTTGAGGTGATCCGTGCTGGCGAGACGGAGGAGGCACGCAAGTTCGCGCCAAGGCATGAGATGAGCCGGCTAAAACGTGAACATTTTGAATCCGCTGTGCGTATTTGGCAGGATAGGTGGGCTCAAGAAACGAAAGGTCTAGAGCTCAAATGTTTCTTCCCCGACGTGGCCGGTAGACTCAACTCACGTTGGGTCGCACCGGATCATGCAACGTCCCAAATCCTGACGGGTCACGGGTGTTTTAACAAGCGCCTTAGTGACATGCGGCTAGTTGAAAGTTCATTGTGCGACTGTGGGGCGACTGAGGAGGACAGGCATCACGTCTTGTGGTCCTTTCCACTGTATGATGATATCCGCTGGCGCATGCTAGATGGCATCGAACTGAGTACGTTGGGCCCAGCTTGGTACCCTGACTTGGTGAGTACTCCGGAGAACTACAGACGGCTACAGGACTTCGCACACTCGTGGTTTCGCATAAGGAGCAGCTCTGGCAGAGAAGATACGGGCAGTCAGGCGCCGCAAGGCGCCAACGTGCTGTGACGTGCATGCCCCAGAATGGGGAGAATTGCAAAAGGGACAAAGGACGAAGAGAAATAATTTGTAGGGAGCATGATGCGAGCGCGGCAGAGTGCACACTGCAAAGCAGATAGCAGGTTCCGCGCTCGTTCTCCCGCGATTGGGCCCATATAACCGATCAGGTTGGTTGGGCCATGGGATGGTGGACCTCCTCTACAATTGAGAGGGTTTAGGTCTTAGTCCACCACGCTGGCCTAGTGCGGATTGGCGGAGTACAAACCTAAGAAATTCCTAAGAACTTTTAGGTGGAATCCTATAATTATATTATGTGATATAAATGTCTATCATCATATGAGAAACCACTATATTTATTGTAGTGTATATGGCTTATAGCTGAGCTGAGTTTTATAATTGAATATAAGATCAGTTATAAAAGTATATAGAAGTTTATAGAAGTTTTTTGATGAAGGATACAAGACGCAGACGCTCGTTCGTCTAAAAGCATTTATTCTAAATTCCAATTTAGAAAACGATAGATGTTCGATTCTAGCAGACATAAAACATTTGCTAATTACACAAACATTTTATTTTATTTTATTTTTTATTTTTTTAATTTTTTTTGGGAAATATACAGAACAATCACAATCAAAAAATACAAAACAAAAATATAAACACAATCCAAAGCAATTTCCACTTATAGGTAAAGCACAAAAAAGAAGAAGTGAACGACTATTTGTTTCGAATTTGTAACATCTCTTGAACAATTAGAAATGAACCGTGACACTGCATGTCAAGCCGAACCTTTTGTCTGATACCATAATAGAAAACTGTGTACAAAGAGAAAGGTTCCCGCATCTTCCCTACTTGACACGTTATTGAGGCAAACAATAACATGTCGATGTGAACTCGTGCGTTTACATAATTTTACAATGATATCTACTTGAATAAAAGGTAATTTTCTCTAGAGATATCCATTCTGCGATTAGGTTGGTAAATTTCATTTATAAATAAATAAATACACCCAACAGTCACATACATAGTTCTGTCCCCACATTAAGATACGAGTCTTGTGCCGTGGGTATCAGAAACTACGAGACTCTTTTCGGTGTCACAAACACCCAGACCCGAAACAAATAGGTACTTGTGGATCACATAAATATTTGTCTCGGTGCGGGGATCGAACCCGCGGCCTCTAATTTCGCAAGCTTGTGTCTAGCCAACTGCGCCACGGGGCTGTCATCATCCCGTAGATTGTTTTCGATTTTTGATTGATAGAACATCATATTTAGACTTTCATTCTCGTAATTATATTCTTTATTTTCTTCTTGTTATCTAGGCTTGTTATCTTAAACTACTAGAAAGCTTGAAGGTTACAAAATTAACTTTAATATTAATCCAATTAATGTATACGTTAATAAGTATGTACTTACTTGATTTTAAATATTAATGTTCACTTATAATTTATTTAATATTATAACATGAAATATGTACAATGTTATAAGTTATATTACATTTAGCCTTTCTACTATATTATCTTCCTAATAACATTGAGTTCTATTTTGAAAGTGTTTCAGAATTAATATTCAATCGGTTTTTTTTAATATCTATTTATTTTTGGAGCGTTTGATCGCAACACACGCCACCCCCATAAGAGCCTTACAAATACAAATTAGCAGGTTTCTTAAGATAATAATATCACCGCGCAAAATATTTTCCATTGATATTTCAATTTCCATTACCTTTCAAAACCCTGTCACCGTGTCAAATGTAGAATCTCCCCCGAGATTATTTCTACCTGTAATATCGACGTTAGGGCGGGCTTACGCTTAAAATTCAATGTAATAATTTGAACTGACAAAGAAGCTCCATGTTAATTTCTGCCCTGAAAACAAGTCTGACGAAAAAAGGTTCTAATGTCGAAGCAATAAAACGGCCATAGCGCTTTTATTGACAGGCATTCTGTTAAAAAACACTCCCAAAAGAGTTTCTGTCCCTTTGAGACTCGCCGAATGAAAATGCAAATTGACACTGGTCCGTACCAACGGCGTTGTAATTATAAAAACTTCGAAAAAGGCCCTAAATAAAAGTGCTGAGGGTAGGTCCGGAATATGTTTCGTGAAGCGAATGCTTTTAAAATATATTTTTTGCGTTATCACAGTTTTACCGCGAAACATTGCGTGTAAAATCCGCCCTAGTAATTCGCTTGGATATGTTGCGGTTCAGGATCAGCCTGCGTCGACTTGTAACAAATATCTTTATCATTTTTTGCCAGTCCATACTCCATTTTGAGCGAACTGGTTTTACTATCAGACCTCAATATTGATTGTCCCGTGATCTTGCGGCACAATTATGTGCCGTGCGATCTATAGGTCCCGGGTTCGATTCCCAGATCGGGCAAAGTGTTAATTAGGTGTTTCATTATTTAATTATCAGTAGCATCAGAGTCTGGAAATGTGAAAAACGGCAATAAATTCGCCCCCTATTACATGGAACTAATACATGTTGAATTGACTGTGAAGAAATGCATCTCTGCCTACCCTTTCGGGAATACAGACATGAGGAATACCCTGTACATATACATACATATGTATGTACGACTCAATATTGTCACATTGCCATGCTTCTGTAAAACTTTGTTTTTACAAGTACATAATATATATCCTTTACATTTAAGACGTAAGTGAATATAAGTCTAAATTGACATTACTTCTTTACATTAGCACCTGGTGCTATGTGCACTTTAGTCCAAGTAGATTCTACTTTGTAGAATCGCTTTCTACTTAGTATAATGTCGATTACCGGTAAAAAGATATTACTATTATCTTTGTCAAAAAGAACGGATGCAGACTGAATTTAACACAGTTTCGTCGGCCATTATGGAGAATATCTTACCTTGCTTATCGGCCGGAAGTTTTACCACAAGCTTTCGCAATATATTCGGCAATATTAGTTTATCATTTACCAATTTCTCAAACAGTTTTATGAAAACAGAAGTATTAATATATACTACTCGTAGAGCAATTAATAGCCATTAAAATTTATTACAATGCTAATATTTCTGATTATCTAATTATTACTTCCCCAAACAATAGTGAATTGATTTTGCCAAAGTTTGCTTTGTGTTCTATGAAAACCACTAGCTTAATTTAGTATTGCCGCAATGAAGTATGGGCAACGTATTCCTGTTAATTTCCAATGAATGCTTGAAATTTTCATAAATCTATCAAGGTTACGAAGAACATACAAAAACAAACGACGATTAAAAATAGAAAAAAGAATTGAAATTAGAAAATATTATTTGAACTGTTTCTATTGTTGATGTTGATCGAGGATGTCCTTAAAATTTCAGATTTTATTGAAGATAGAGAGAAGCCCTGGGAGTAAGTAAATTGATCGGAGTTTAATTGTGTTGCTACAGTTTGTATCATTATGAAATGTATCATTATGACATGTATCGTTATGACATTTAACGTTATGACATTTATCATGTAAAATTGAAACTGTTTATTAAAAAAAATATGCGATTTTCTATATTTTTTTTAAATTGACATTTCGTGTTGCTGAGGGAGTTTCTTGCCGTTTCTTCTCCACAGCTATAACACGTTTTGAAGCGGCAATAGTTTAATAGTTTAAAAAAATATTAAAAAATGTAAAATTGACGATTCAAAAGAACTTGTAAAAGTCTATTTGAATAAAGATAATTTGACTTTGACTTTGACTTAGCGTTACAAGACCCCTATAGTGACCCGACAGTGATGATTAAAGGCCAAATAAAAAGTTCTAATCTTTGGATGGCCATATTTGGCAGCCCCAGCGTCGTGAAGCTAGACTAGATACTTCCTACCAAAATGCTCTTCGATTCGCTACACGTCTAAGTATTGCATATATTCGCTACCTACCCGTTTTATAAAAGGTCGGGTCCACACGCCGTCTGCGACGTAAACACACATCTCTATGCGACCAGTTTTGCATCACAAAAGCCGTCCAACATGCAATTTATTTTAACAAAATTCACAACTAGGAGCAGTTTTTCGTTTTGAAATTTTGCATATTTTCACTTTAATGAATGTGGCGGGGGCACTGTGACATCCATCTATGTAAATCCATTAATATTTATGGATAATTATACTGCACCCGAAGGAGGGCGGACGGTCCATGCAAAGTGGTTTTCCTTTGAAAACATACGAGCGTGTAATTAAGTTGGAAATTTTGTTTATTTGCATATGTATTACAGAACTCATTATTTTTTTAGATTTAGTTTTTGACTTTGTTCGCGCCGGCGGCGGTGTCGTGAACGAGTGGCGCAGAAAATTAGAAATTTGTTTAAAAAACGTATTCATGAAGCGCTTTTGTGCGTCGTCGTGTAAAGTTTAAAGTAATTTTGTTGGAGTTTTGGTTGAAAGGGTTTACTGTTTTTTAAAACATAAAAAAATCTCACGCCCTATCCAAGTGGAAAAGGCAGCATCTATAAACCACCAAATGCTTTGGTCCAAATAAAACTTTTTCGCTTTTACAATTATATCCGAACTTAATATATTATTTGGATAAAAATATACCTTGTATGAATTCAGATAGTATTATAGCTGTATACCGTTTTTGCATGACTGAGAAGCACTCGTCTGAATATATAAAAGTGCAAGTAATTATACATATTCATAATAATAGCGCCAATATTTTTACTTTCCATAATAACCTATTGTTAGTGTAGTTAATTTATGTTACCGCATTACGTCATAAGGTTTCAATGGGCAAATTCATTTACTGTACATATGTATTTCATTGATGAACTATTTATCACAAATGTACGTTATAAAGGTCTCTAAATAATTATGCTTTGCATTTGTTTATTTTTTGCACGTGAAACGTAATTTCAGCGACCAACATAATATCAAGTTTTTTGTTGCTATGATAAAATATATATGTATACTGACCTCCTTACATTTAGTGACGTCTGAACAAATAAACCAACTTTTCCAGCAAGGGCACAAAAAGATTACTCTCCAATTTACCATCCTAACTGAATTCTCGTACACAATAAAGAAAATATAATGCTGAAATTAGAACAATAATCGAAAGAGCCTCTCAACATTCCGAGACGAAATTCCATCCTTTGTTCTCGTCAAAAATTTTCATTTAATTTACAAGAGAATGGTGGCCGCAAATTACCGGAGATTTCGCATTCTCTCTTTTGGCTTTTTATAAAATTGTCCAGCTCCACTTAGAGATATTAAAGGGGGCAAAACAGCTAATTCTCGTTAATCGGCCCGCCTCCCCTCTATTTATTTGAAGCTATTAACTCCGTTTCCGGACTGCGTTTAGGGTTTTGCTGTAATTGTCCCGAGAGACCTTTGACCTTTCTTTGAAAAAACAATGACGTGACAAATTGATAGCTATAAATAACTTGCGTAACTGTACAATAGTGAAAAGTTTCTTATATATTCAGCCTATCGCCGTCCACTGCTGAACGAAGGCCTCCCCAAGTAGGCGCCAACCATCCCGGTCTTGAGCAGCCCTCATCCATCCGTAGTCTCTTGGCGAATATTAAAGGTGAATAATGACGTTAGTTTCATAGGAAATACTATGTATATGCTTCTATGCATAATTTAGCAGGTTCGAATTCAAAGCAGACATTTTTACTTATTAAAGGTGATGATTTCAAAGTAAGCTCGTAAAAAAATATTGTCGTCTGTCTGTGGTTTCACGTGCATCAATGTAGATATTGATCAATAAAAAAAATAGTAATTAATAATCTTTAGTGTCTGCCTACCCCTGTAGCCTAGTCATAATTATACGGATGTATTAAATACCACAGAACAGTCGAATAAGACTAGAAAGAAAATGTTAGCATGCCGGGCGTGCTGAACCGACGATTAGACTATCATATGTTTGACAGGGCCGCTTCTTAGTAATTGGACTGCGTGTAATATCAAACAAATGTAGTAAATGTGTGACAACCAATAGGAGTCCTTTAATTTTTTTTGAATTTTTTCGTTGGACGTGACAGAATGAACAGGTGACAGACAAGCGGCGACACTCGTACAATACAAAATACTGTCTATTACCCTTCTAATATAATTCAACTACATATGTACATACATACATAAGCTCACGCCTGTATTCCCCGAAGGGGTAGGCAGAGGTGCATTTTGGCACCCATATTTCACCAGGTATGTATCAGTCCCACGTAATAGGGGGCGAGCCTATTGCCGTTTTTCGGGCACATTTTCAGACTCCGTGCTGTTACTGAGGATTTCCTAATGGAAAAACCAAATAACACTTTGCCCGACCAGGGAATCGAACCCAGGACCTCTAGATCGCACGGCACATACTTGTACCGCGAGACCACGAGGCAGTTCTAATCCAGCTATTCTGTGTTAAATACCAATTAATGTGTTTAATAAATTTAATTTCCTCACACGCGGTATAAAATTATACATATAATTATACATGCATAGTTATTCGCCGCTGCCAACACAATAATTTTGTTACACAACCGGCTCTTCTATTAACATAATTTTATTTGGTATGCAACAAATACTAAAATACTGTTGTAATGTATCATTGTATTACGCTTTGCACCAACACGCCGAGTCATTTTCCGTGTTTAATATTTGAATACAAAACTGAAATCATTAGGGAGTTATGTATGCGCGTTCGTTCTGATAATATTTAATGTGTATTAATTGCATTATATAATACCGAATCTTTTATTATCCTTATTATATACATATATTACACACAATACATTAGTTTTATTCCTACATTAATTAAAATACATTAGTGTTGTTGAGTTCTTGAAAATCTACCTACAAATTAGATTGATTAAACTCTTATCAGCAAATAATATATACAACGCTTAGAAGTGTACTCGGTAAAAGGTAAAATTACTAACAAAATTGATATCTACAAAATTCATATGAGGTCTTCAGAGATATGGCCATGACAATACGAGTATGTTCTTACTGTTTGCTTTATTTACGAACAATCGCTGCATTCATTCTCTCCTTTAACTAGTTTCATATATCCAGCCTAGCGCGAAATGGGACGTCTAAATCTCCGAAATCGACAGAAAACATGATAGATCTGCATCCAACAGCTGCGCTCAGCGTTTGGCGTACATTCGCAGGATGCGGGTAGGGCAAACAACACACGCCAAGCTTCGCCATATCGTTTGCTCGTCGCAAATCTATGTGCATTCGCTGATTGTTATGCAGATTCAACTGTGCACTATCAATTCGTATTAACATATTATGTTACATCTTTAGTATTGTTTAGTATTGCTGAGAAGTACGGAATATATCTGGCGGTGATTGCCAAGTCAAGAATATTTCTAGAAAAGGGGCAAAAACTGGTGCAATGACAACCGTTCTTGAAAGTAGCATGTGACTTTTTCGTATATAATAGTTATGTAAACTAAACGTGTTTAACGACTTTTACGTTTGCCCTCATTTCGATTGAAAATAATCGAAATTTTGATGGATGTGATTGACAAAAAATAAAAAAATAAGTTTTCATACTTACCTCATACATTTAATACTTATAGTTGTTAGGACAACGTAATTTTTTTTTTGGTCGGGATTTTTTAACGTCAATGTGTTTGTAATCACCGTTTCTATTGCCTGTCTAATGGCCGAATACTGAAACGCAACATAATCTGAGGGCGATATTTATGTGGCTGTTATAATTTAAGCGGTATTTATACCTAAAAATGTCATGTTAAAGAACTTTTTGTGGCAATGTTGCCATTTATGAAAATTTAAGTGGGCATTAGTTAATCACAGTCTTAAAACCGATAAGTGATGTTTCAGTATACCGCTTAAATTATAACAGTCACTTAAATATAAGTCGCCCTTAGATAGAGTAGCGTTTCAGTATTCAGCCATTAGTTTTCGATCGCGGTCTTTTTACATCCTGTATAATGAAAAAGAAAAATATGAATAAAAGGAATTTAACTAAAATGAAGAGTAATTTAAATCCTTAACACCATCGACAACTAAAACAACCGATCATAGCAGTGAACATCCCACAAATCAAGTCTAAAGGCCCGATAAAGCATAGCTATTCATTTCGAACGACAGCCGTCCCCGTCGCCCGGGTCCAAGTGGATGCGGGTGGGACCAAACGTTCATTAAGCGGTGATATCGGCGTGACATTAACGTTCCCTTTACCGATTGAAAGCCGGATTCCATTCCGGCTAAAATGGTGATGACCTATTGTTATTTCGAGCACTCCGTAGATTGATGTAAGTTTTCATGTGGGTAATGGGAATCATTGGTTTTCAACTAAAGGTCAACAGTTTGTATCCAAAAAAATGTTTTATGTAAATTAAAAAATAGATTTTGTTTTGTACGACAAAATCCTTGTAATTATGACGTAATATGCAGAATCAGTAATGTGTGGTGGACTATTGGATGCTTTTCTCGAGAATATAATTTATATCTACAAAATTCATTAGAAGCAAAATGGATGAAGATACTACGAATTCAATAATTCAATAAATAAATCTGACTTAAATTATGTATGACGCTACGGTGAGTCATCCTAACGGATACGTATTTCTTAAAATTATCAAAAGCGATATAAAGAATAAAAAAATAAACATAATTTACCTATATAATTCCCTCAACCCAGAATATTTCCGCAACGCGAATAATTTTATAAAAAAAACTGATTCACCAATCTCCCGATACACTGTAATTTTACATTGTAAAATAAACATTCGAATTAAGTGATTCGATCAAAAATCATGACGTCGGCAAATTGGACTGAATCAATTAAATCCTTTGCTTTTCACGTGAAAATCGCGATTCAACTCAGGAACAATGTAAACTGACGACTGTGACGTACCAGCATCGTTACCAAATGCATATTTGGCAATTGTGACAATGTTAGCTTTTATGACTTCCAGCGCTCATTTTATTGTGTAGTTTGCATTTCTATTGATGACTGTAAGGATCTTGTTAGTGTTGGCTTTTGTTTTACATTTTTGTAGATCTTTTTGTATTTCAATATCTGCTTTACTTGAACTAGTTCTGTTCTATTTCTTTTATGATGAAATGCTGCATAATTCGTGTTATGATTTTAAATGTTTTGTTTCTTGTTTTCGGGGTCTGATTGCTTTGTTCCAAAGGTCTCTGGTTCGATTCTTGGAATTTAGTTTTTATTATATGAAATTTCCACTAACAGCATGGAACCTGGATATATGCCCGGTAAACGTCTCTTACTGCGTCAGTCTTAAAACGTATCTGGTGAAAATTTATGTAAAAATATACACCACGCCCTTTGGGGGATAAAGTCGTGAGTTAATACATATGGTATACATCTATACAAATAAATAAAATTGGAGTGTCTGTTTGTGATATTGAAATAACCGCTTTTTAATAAATGTATATGGATGTATACACGGTACATATACCAAAATAACGTTTTTTAAAAATTTTGTCTGTCTGTCTGTCTGTTTGTTCCCGCTAATCTCTGAAACGGGTGGACCGATTTTAACGGGACTTTCACTGGCAGATAGCTGATGTAATAAGGAGTAACTTAGGCTACGTACATATAAATAAAATTTGAGTGTCTGTTTGTAATATTGAAATAACCATTTTTTACTAAATGTATATATGAATATATATATGTATATACGGTACAAACACCACAATAACATTTTTTACAATTTTTGTCTGGCTGTTTGTTCCGGCTAATCACTGAAATGGCTGGACCGATTTTGACGGGACTGTTATTGGCAGGTATCTGATGTAATAAGGAGTAACTTAGGCTACTTTTAGTTTATAAATTTTCTTACTAAAAATTAATTTTCCGCGCGAACGAAGTCGCGGGCACAGCTAGTTTAAAATATACACAAAAAATGTTTATGACTTTCAATTTTTGTGTTGGCAAACATAATTCGCGGCTTTCTGCATCACAGTTGATATAACATCACATACACCACACAGCATAAGATGTAAGAGATCGCCTTGTGCGATAAGGCCGCCTATTGTACTTTTCTTCTCTACTGTATTCCTTAGTTTTAGTGTTATGTGTACAATGAAGTTTTAAATAAATAAATAAATAAATAATTGCATTTGCTTTGAGCTAATTGGACACAGACTCATCAGACAATTTGACATATTCAAATTATTAACCAAATAATGTAAATTTCACGCTTCCAAAAATTTTAATTAACAAGCGACCCAAATGGAAACTTTCGAATTTTATTTACAAAACATACTTCGGCTAAATATTTTAATTTGCGAAACAGCCTTTGTAACTTCCAAACATGATCGTTAATCCATTACGGCGAGCTAACAATGAAGACTTAGGAGCATTTCATATCTGTTTAGCAATATTCCGTCGGAAATTTTTGGCAAGATAATTAAGGACATTGTCGTAATTCATTTGGCAAGCTAAAAATCACAATGACACAGCGAAAGTTGGCCTGTTTGGTCTTTCATACAATGATTAATGGGGGCTTGTGACTCTTTCATTTGGGATATACTTGTGGTTAATTACATCGGGCCTGCTTGTCGTGTTCACTGGACATTAGGGGTGCGTAAAACCCAGCATTACTCTTTTTTTTTCTAATTTGCGCGTCATTATTAGTGTTTTTTTCGGAAATGAGAGTTAATTTAATGGTCTTTTGTTTGTGTATATGTTTTACATCACAGTATTAAAATTATTTATTTATTTATACTTTATACAATTAAACACATAATTGTAAAGGTGGACTTAATGCCTGAGGCATTCTCTGCCAGTCGAACCTTGGGTGATGCAGAGATGATGCATAGTAGGTGTGCAAATAAAAACATTTATAAACATACACATACATATATACACATATTATAAGCCAATATACATTGGTAAAGAAAATAAGTAATGAATTTAATGTAATAGTAGTTATAATAGTAAATATATAAATATAATATGAATATAAATATTATACATACCAAAATACTATAATACATACATAACAAATACTATTATGAAGATTCTGAGATTCTCTTTAGCAGCAACTCGCGAACCTTTGACTGGAACGACAGACGGGTCTTACACATCCTCATCTCTAATTTAGGTCCTTAATAGTTAGCTTATTCCTCTCCTTGTAACATTTTCTGGAAGAGATCGATTTTAGCGATAAGAACACCAATTTACGTCACCTACTTTTATTTATTTTGTCTACTCTATACATAATGTAGTGTTAAATAAAGAGTTTACTATTATTATTATTTATGAATGACTAAGCTTACCAGTTGATAATATTACTTTCCTATAAAATTGGGTCTTATAAGCGTAGAGTGAAAAAGTTTCAGAACTGATCAAAAAGTAACTGTAGTTGTTTTGCAACTTTGGGATTCATTATCAGCCCATATATGTACGTCCCACTGCTGGGCACGAGCCTCCTCTACAACTCAGAGGGTTTAGGCCTTAGTGCACCACGCTGTTTTAATTATTACTAACTATATAACTAAATATTTTTATTCTCATTGTTTCAGGTAAGTCACAAGAACTATCACAGAAGACAACCATGACAAGATGTGAGGTTACATTGTATCTTTTGGATCTATTTTGACAGTTTTGTGTTTTAGTCTTCATATGTTCAAAAGCATAAAATATTAATCTTTTAAGTTTTTTCATAGGCTCTATTAAGTTTACTCGATATTCATGTCCATTAATCAAGACGAAAAATTGCCATATTATATGTGATTAATCGGCCTAATGGTACTTTTCGGTCCTACCTAACATTACCTACTAAACACCAAATTATAAAATAAATACATGAAAAAAAAAACACAGCTATAACTTTCTAACGTTAGACTCAACACTGAAATTCACGTAAAGATACTATGCGCAGATTATTGGTTAATCAAATTTATTTCAAATCTATACTGATTATTGGCTAATTATCCTCAATTGATCGATCAGGAACATCGAAATTTGCAGAGTTATAAAGTTAGAACCACACGCTCAATTTTGGTACCAAAGCGCAGGCATTAAAGGTGTAAATCTAACAAATTTGAAACGTGAGCACTGCACGTGGATTTACCAACATAACATAAACTTTACGAGCAGGTTAGTTTAGAATTTACAGGGGCCAGCTTATTGCACATAATACGGTTTTTGATAGCTCCAACATTTGTTGTTCCGGAAACTTGTTTAATATTGTTAAAATGTATCTAACGCGTTGCTAACATATTGGAGTGGACTTTACGGCTTTATCGGTCAGGTCAGATCAGTGGCGGTACTTCCATAGAAGCCCAAAAGCCCAGTTTTCCTTTCAAAATTCCGAATATTAATCTTTAAGCTTTACATCTTTATTTAACCAAAGCAATTTGACATATAAATAAGAATATTTTGACCACATAATAAACAATTATAAACTAGACATTACAATTTAACGAGTAACGCTTTTGGGCTTCTATGGAAGTACCGCCACTGGGTCAGATGATATTGGCTTTCATGTTGTTCCATTTGACAGCCCCGTGGCGCAGTTGGCTAGACACCAGCTTGCGAAACGAGGGACCGCAGGTTCGATCCCCGCACCGAGACAAATGTTTGTGTGATCCACAAATATTTGTTTCGGGTCTGGGTATTTGTGAGACCGAAAAAGTCTCGTACGTCTCTGATACCCACGACACAGGACTTGTATCCTTGTGTGGAGTCAGAACTATGTATGTGACTGTTGGGTGTATTTATTATTTATTTATATAGTATGCGTTTGTATTATTTAAATAGCGAGGTGTTTGTTATTAGAAGACACCTTTAGCCAGTCGACATTATATTTGGTCGGCATTGTGGTAGTATGTACACTTCTTATCGCGTAAGACAATTTAGAAAAATGAATTGAATAAATATATTATGTTTTAATTTATTTTAAGTCTAGCTTCTACGGTAGCGTAGTGGAGCTAAGCCTAAGATCTTATAGCATTAGAAAATAATTCTGACAAACATTTAGCTTGACGTTTTTATAAGACTTCCCAATAGATTTTTCTAGAGAATATAGGTCTATGTATGCTTCTTTCCACAGAAGCTTTATTTAGCCATTAAAGCAACTCAAAAACATCAACACGTTACTTTAAGAAATAGCAGAGGAAGTAATCTTTCTTTGAATACAAAACCGCTTAAACCGACTTCATATTCCGATCCTCGTACCCGAACCATAGCTCATTTCAAATACTCACTGCAGTTAAAATTTAATAATGTCTCCTCGTAAAAGGATAACACGCCATTACACTCTTAAAATGGCATCTCACGTCGTATCTTTTATCCGCTTCTCGCTTGGCAATAATCTCGAATCCTGTATGAGCTGTCGAAAGCCTAAAGTACACTCCATTAACATCTTCCGAGCCCAGCTCTTCTCATAATGGAATATTAGATTTTGCCATAAGCCTCTGTTACGCGACCATTTAAATTAGATCTCTAAAATTTACCAACCGCTCCTCTGGACGTTCGGGTGACTGAAGAACGGGAGACGGGGTAGTCCTCGTTACGCTGGTTATATTAGGCAATGTGTTTGTTGTAGGGGATACGAAGTATGTTTGCTCCAGCAAAAGTGTTGTCGGTTGAAGAGGGGCGGCGGTAATTGAAAAATTCAATATAAATTCGCTCCTGATTTCGGCGAGATCAAAGCGTGTGTGCTTGTCGAGAGGTATCTTTAGGGTAAATATACTTATATTAAATGTTTTTAATCTCATTAGGTGGCTCTTGAAATAGAACATGCAATGTAAGTAGGTATTTATTTTAATGAGTTCAATATTGAGAAAAAGAAAGCAGTGATGGCCTCGAGGTTTAGGCGCGCGGTCGAGAATTACGGCGGTCGCAGGTTCAAACCCCAGGCACACAGTTCTGACTTTTCGAAGTTATGTGTGTATTCATAATGAATTATCACTTGCTTTAACGGTGAAGGAAAACATCGTGATAAAACCTGCACACCTAAAACTTCTTAGGAATTTCTTAGGTGTGTAGTCCGCCAACCCGCACTAGGCCAGCGTGGTGGACTAAGGCCTAAATCCTCTCAGTTGTAGAGGAGGCCCGTGCCCAGCAGTGGGACGTATTTGGGCTGATGATGATGATGATGATGTTGAGGGAGGTAAGGTAATCAACTATTCAGGCCTATAATGATTCTATTCATCAAAATCATTCTCGACATGATGTTTCACTCAAAGCACTGGAAGAAAACTATAGCCCGGTAACTACTCAAACCGATGTATATAATACCTACTGATGTTATACATCACTGTCTAGGTATTTAGACTAGAGTATCTTGCCCGTTCTTCTCTAGTGACGACTGCCTTCCGAACAGGGTGGTACATTAAATTTTAAAATGGCTGAATCTAAGTGATGTATTTGACATTTTATAGATTCAATAAATTTTATTTCATTTCATTATTTATATCAAGTCTCATATTACTTCATAGTAATCGCGGGTGCGTCATTCCATCACAAATATCGACCACCGAGTCGGTGTAAGACCCTTCATCCATGCAGCTTTAACGGGAGCTATTCCGGGATAAGCCGAATAAAGATTTGTATGGATATGGATGTGTATATTATAAAGAGTATTATCAGTCGCCGATTAAATCAGGCAGCTTATAAACTTAATAAAAGTGAAGGGATCCTTAATTGTTCTTAATTCAATTTTTGGAATGCTGCACCATCAAGTGAAGTCATTAATCTACCCCAAAACGTAAAGATGATTCTTACAATAAATAAATATCAACATAAGTTTCATATTAGGACGTAAATATGAAAGTAGCAATGCCATACATAATAATGCGAAGACGACATCGCACGCTAATGATGTGGGCTGTTTGGTTGTAATGGAATATTAGATTTATTCTTACAGTCCCGTATACAATGGCTCATTAAATACGAACAAGTGAAAAATTACTAAGCGCCGCTAGCAACAACTTGCAAGAATGTACTTAGTGAAAAGGAAAAGTTTAATAAATCTTGGTTCTGTTATAAAACTCACAAATAGACATTCAGCTTATAACGCCTAACCACAAATAGCCCTGGCTATTGCAATAAGACCTGTAAAATTAAAACAGTGTTTATTTATACCATAACGGATTTTTGATGACAATAACATCGGTCCATATTCATATAAAATACATACATACATAAACTCACGCCTGTATTCCCTAAGGGGTAGGCATTTCTGCACCCACATTTCGCCAGGTATGTATCAGTCGCACGTAATAGGGGGCGAGCCCATTGCCGTTTTTCGGGCACATTTCCAGATTCCGTGCTGCTACTGAGAATTTTCTAATGGGAAAAACCCAATAACACTTTGCCCGACCCGGGAATCGAACCCAGGACCTCTAGATCGCATGGCACATACTTGTACCGCGAGACCACGAGGCAGTCGGTAACAGCACGGAGTCTGGAAATCTGCCCGAAAAACGGCAATAGGCTCGCCTCCTATTATGTGGAACTGAAACATACCTGGCGAAATGTGGGTGCAGAAATGCACCTCTGCCTACCCCTTCGGGTAATACAGGCGTGAATTTATGTATGTATGTGGATTTTTTTTACGTCATTTGAAGGTCTTATGCATCAAACAATCAGCCCGTCAAATAAAAACAGGATAAGAATTGTTGAACCATTTATCGGTATACTGTGTATCTGAGACAAAACAGAATGATACGCTCGCAGACATATTTCCTCAAGCCATAAAACGCACCAATTCCAGTAATTCTACAAAGACAAACAAAATTTACGCTTCCATGAAAATAACGTATGACCCATAAAGGCACTCGCCTTATGTCACTTATCTTAGATAACCCACTTACAGAAATATATGGGGAAAGTTTTTTATTTGCCTATTTAATGTTATAGTATCTTTCATTATGAATGAAGGAAGTTATAATTATATTACTTGACTGCCTCGTGGTGTCGCGGTACAAGAATGTGCCGTGCGATCTAGAGGTCCTGGGTTCGATTCCCGGGTCGGGCAATGTGTTATTGGGTTTTTCCATTAAGAAATTCTCCTCAGTAACAGCACGGAGTCTGGAAATATGCCCGAAAAACGGCAATAGGCTCCTATTACGTGGGACTGATACATATTGGCGAAATGTGGGTGCCAAAATGCACCTCTGCCTACCCCTTCGGGGAATAGAGGCGTGAGTTTATGTATGTATGTATGTAATAAGCTTGATAAATGATAAGAAATTGGAGCCGTACACATTAATTTATTAAAAGGGGTCGTTGATGACGTAACCACAATTACAATAGCCATATTAAATGAAGGCTTGAGTTCTAGTGCTGTACCTATTATAGACAAACACAGTCTTACTAAATGGAAAATAACATATACATAAAACAAATCTATTGATTAAAACAAGAAAACTCATCTTCAGATGTAATGAACCATATGTAAAATTAACATTTTTCTACGATAGCAGTACCGTTTATCGATTTAAAAAATAGCTTAGTGCCGCTACAAAGAATTTTCCAATAGAAAATATCAAAAAGCCGATCCGGATTGTAGGCGACGCGGTTTACATAATTGTTTATTATTTAGTATAGTTTCTAATGCTCCTTAATTGTACACGTTTTTAATTAAATATGGTGAACAATACGCGGTAGGCGTGCACATGGCAACGGGGTATGCACGGGCGTCGGGGGGTGGTCCTCGCTGGCGGGGGTCACTCGGCGGCGAACGCGTTGTCCACGATCGCAAGCGCCACAGTGCACACCTATCGCTTATCAACATCTTTAGTAATTGTTGTAGTGTTTTATTTGCCACCTTTATACGGATGTCAAACATCAAATAAATAAATCGAAAAGAAATGTACATAGTTCTGACCCCAAACTAGGATACAAGTCCTGTGTCGTGGGCATCAGAAACTACGAGAGACTTTTCGGTCTCACGAACACCCAGACCCGAAACAAATATTTGTGGATCACACAAACATTTGTCTCGGTGCAGAGATCGAGCCCAGTCGCGGAGTCTACTAATTCAATACAATTTTCTGCATCATCATCAACCCATATACGTCCCACTGCTGGGCACGGGCCTCCTCTACATTTGGGAGGGTTTAATTTTAATTTTCTGCATATTCATCTTAATGAAATTTTCTAAATTTACAAGAAGCAATTGTTCAGATGTTAACTAACTTTAAGTAGAAACTAGAAGTAACTAAATAAACGTTTCTACAAGTTACACGTAAAATGAGTAATTACGGTACAATTCATCAAATTGTTAGCAACGCCGTCTAACAAATACGGTGGCTAACTCGACGCGACTAAGTCCATTCTGGTTCATTTCTTAGTCTGGAGTGTGTTGCGAGCCAAAACATACTTTAACTTGAAGTTCTTAAGGTTCCCAATCGCATGTTTAGCCGGTGTGTATGTAAGGCGAATGTTTGCAGTTACATTTGTAATGAATTCGACGCAGGGATGAATTTGGTTCGGGCTTCGTGCGGTTCCTTTTGTAACATTTTCGCGCTGCGGATATTCGGTTAAAATAAATATTGCAAGTAAGCAAGCAAATAAAGATTTGGACGATATTTGGTCAAATGTTTGGTATCTATGTACTTATGTTACTTGAATTGACTTTACAATATCATCAATAGGTGTTATGGTTCGTTTCACCGCATTAAGCTAGGTCACCTATCTACCACCTACATATCACTGAGATAATACGTATGTATACCTATATGTGTGCATATTATATTGTATTATCTTCTATATCATTTCGAAGCGTTATTGTTTCTGTGACTCATAAATAGTTTCTTCTTTATTTCGTATTTGTGATTCAAATGATAAATAAATCCAACAGTCACCAGCACATTCATCAAGCCATCAGCGTCATGTTGCATTGTGTCAAAGACCACAAACATGAAAATACGAGAGATTCTTCGGTTTCATGTATTTTATATCAAACAAACATCCTCCTCAGCATAAGCAGTGATGGCCTCGAGGTTTAGGCGCGCGGTCGAGCATTTCGGCGGTCGCAGGTTCGAACCCCAGGCACACACCTCTGACTTTTCGAAGTTATGTGTGTATTCACAATGAATTATCACTTGCTTTAACGGTGAAGGAAAACATCGTGATAAAACCTGCACACCTAAAAGTTCTTAGGAATTTCTTAGATGTGTAGTCCGCCAACCCGCACTAGGCCAGCGTGGTGGACTAAGGCCTAAACCCTCTCAGTTGTAGAGGAGGCCCATTCTCAGCAGTGGGATATATTTGGGCTGATGACGATGACGATGAAACATCCTCCTCGATCGGGGATCAATACCACGCTCTTTTAATATTTTGATTTGGTTTCATTTAAGCTAACTCCTAGATCAAAAACAGTCATTTGCTGATTATCACGCTAACTTCTAGCAGTAATCAGTGGTTGCATTTCAAGTATGAATGTCACCAACAGAATCCAACCGAGCCTTACAGCGGAATTACAGTACGCCGTTCATTTAGACACCTCGCATCTCAAGTGTTATGCCTGCTGAAGTAATAATTACTCGTGATTCTGCGAGCAAATTACACGCTACGGTACAGCGGGCGGAAATTTCGACTGTTGAATCCGCTGAATGGGCATCTCTGTATTCATCCGAGTGAATACTTTATATTCATAATTACTTTTCCGGGTAACGTTTGTTATGGCGATTGTATTGATCTTGTTTAATGCCAATTGTGTTTAATCGATTAAAGCTATCGCGTGCGGCTTTATGGAAAATATGGAATTTTGTTACTATTTTACAAAAACCTTTTATCATCATTATCATCAGCCCATATATTATGTAATTCTGGGTACGAGGCTCATCTACAGCTGAGAGGGTTTAGGATTTATTCCAATCTGGCCTAGTGCGGGTATGCTATAATATTAAACCTTTAGTAAAATAATTTCGCAAGTAATTATTTTTAATCATGTTCCGTCGTACGCCATGTTTTTAAAGTATATATGAATTCATATTACATTAATTGAAGTTCACTGTCTCAAAAATTAACATTAATAACTTTTAAGAGTTCTCTTTATGATATTTTTAATATATAATACCAAAATATTTGTTATTAAATCTCCATTGCTTTCTCAAACTTCTCAAAAGATTGTGTGTTTGTGTCAATATCCCCTCAATGCATTACCCCAGGGTGATAAATTAACTTGAGTGTTTAGCATAAAATTGATTCCATTACGCTGACCCAATAACTTTGGCAACGGTTCCTTCCCTTGAATATTCTTTTGACTAAGCCATCCTTGATTAACTTTTCTCGTTTAGAGTGTAAATGAATATTTTGGCGTCCAAGACCTTTGATGATGGGACCTTTGATGGGTGTTCGGGAATAAACTTCATTTCGCTGGCATAAATAGATTCATTTTGGAATAGTCGCTTTTATTAGAATTTATATGGCTAGAAATAGAATTAATTAAAATTTAATAGTTTTAAAAATTTGTTCCATAATTCATTAAAAAATTCCTTAGATCCTTCTTAAGGATCTAAATAAGCCATTAATGGAGCTATGTTTTATTTCCTGACGTAAGCCTCAACTCTAAAGACAAACAATATGATATCCTAAACCAATCAAATTGTTTTTAGAACTAATATACTACTGTACTCCATAAATATATCTTGGTGAATGAGAAGCAAACATCCAGATTAGTTGATATTATAGATTCCAAAAAATATATATATTTAAAAAGTACCTAATTAGGATACTCGATCTAGTCCTAACCATGTCCGTCAAACAACACAACTTACCCGTAGTCAAACAGGCAGTCTCTTAAGTATTTCTTTAAAAACAGCCACATAAGCCAGTGTTTGGAAATACAAACAAGCGGAATTAACTGTAGGCACCAAGCCGGCCGGCAATTATTCTCTGTCGACGAGTACACAGCCGATATTTTTCGCTGCTTGTAATTTTGGCGTGATGTTTGCGCGCCCGTGCATATTGCCTGTGTCTGATAATTTATCGTGCCACATTCACATTCATTGGTTTATCTCAAAGTACCAACCATGCTAAATATGGTTGAAAGTCTGCTCAATGATTTCAAAGGATGATCTTTGTAAGCCGTGGATGCTAAATGTGATGCTGTTTCGAATAGTTGTACGCATATTTCGAACCAATTTTTTCGTTGACATTTAAAGAGAAATATTCTATTTTTTTAAGAATTTTTAACAATTCATACAATACATTAGACTTACTACAGCCCCGTGGCGCAGTTGGCTAGATACCAGCTTGCGAAACGAGAGGCCGCGGGTTCGATCCCCGTACCGAGACAAATGTTTGTGTGATCCACAAATATTTGTTTCGGGTCTGGGTGTTTGTGAGACTGAAAAGTCTCTCGTAGTTTCTGATACCCTCGACACAGGACTTGGATCCTAGTGTGGGGTCAGAACTATGTATGCGACTGTTGGGTGTATTTATTTATTATTTATTTATTACTTAATATAATCCTCAATTTTTATATCATCATAACCATCAGCCTCTCTTACGTCCACTGCTGGGTATAGGCCTCTCCTATGGCACGCCACTGGGCTCGATCTTCGGCCCTCTTCATACAACAACTGCCAGTCACCTTGTGAATATCGTCATCCCACCTAGCCAGAGTGATTTTTTATAATATATCAAATATTTTAATATCATAATATTCATAATACATGGAGTGTGTATGATTGAGCGATCCTAGTTATAACATCAGGGCCTTGCAATTATCTGCCTTATTTGGCAAAGCCAGACAGTATTTATTTAGTGACAAAGTGATTTTCCACACACATTCCAACTGGCATTTCTGGGGACATATTGTACAGAACATTCGAATTCACCGATGCTTTATTTAAACGCGACAGCTTACCGTGACGAGCGATAAAGACTGGGCATCGGCTTTGTTCGGCGAATTTATTGTAATTGCCCAACTATTTTTTGGCCGACAATTGATTTACTCGTGATGATGAACGCAATTTTACTGCGCAACGGGAACTGCTGGATTTGTGTGTGGAAATTGGATGAAATATTCATGCATTGTAATATTCAAAATTACGGATTAAAAATAAAATAAAATGATGATAAATCAGTCTGTACTGGGCATTTAAAATTACGGATTAAAAAAAATATATAATAATCAGTCAGATGGATATAAACGAATTCATTTGTAGAACATCATAAGACTACGTGGTGTGATTATTGAGTGAGTGTTTTGAGATAAGCATGTATATACCATACATGAAGCACATCCGTAGGGCTGACTAACTGGCTGACTGGCTGACTTGACACATCCTCCTGATTGCGAAAGATTTTTTTTCCTTTGCGAGCATTACTTAGTACCTTTTTTTTTTCTTTTTTGTTTTTAAATTATGTAACCATTGTTAATTTATTTTCATAATAAAAGTAACTTTATAAGGAACAATTGGGTTAGTATTTTCTTGTGGCTAAAACCCCTAATAAACTAATAATTTGTAAACATCCCTAGGACTCGAAAACGATATGGATAAGTACTAGTATGATTTTCTACATTCCTACATAGGCCCTAGATTGCGAAAATTACATTGTGTGGATTAATGAAACGAAAATGAATACAGAATTACGACGACATCCCGGAGTTAATCCTCTTAATGATAAATTGGAAGCATTGTGGTCCTAGAAAGTAGAATTTTAATTGTGGCCTTTATAATTCTTTGCATAACATTTTTGTTTAACATCATAAATAAATGGAGAAAATAAATATTAAATGCAAGTGGCGGTCTTATCCCTCTAGGCAATTTCTCATAGACAACCTGTATGTATAGAAAAGGAAAAATAAAAAAACTTTAAGTAAATAAAATTATACCCATAAGATTTTACCATCATATTACGGATTTATATATTTATTTTTGGGGAAAAATATGTCTCTTATACTTCACGGCGTTAGCAAGAAAGTAAACAAATAAATACCGTGTTATATTATTTTTACTTTTATATCAATAACATAATTAATAGAATGAAAAGTTGTTTAATGAAAATCTCACAATAAAATGTTGGTAAATAATTTCATAGATTGACATAATAGTACAATTTATAAAACCGTTTAATTAATTACGTAGTTACACCTCACGTGTTGGTAGTCCTATAGTTCATAGCATTACATAATTGCTTGCATGTAAATTTAGAACTCAATGAATAAAATTGCTCAGATTAAAGCCTCTTAGCGTTGCTACAATCGGCTCAAAGGAAACCAGAACAAATAATTTAACTAAAAAACCTATTACTCCATATGGAAAGCAGAATCTCGGTACTGCAGATCAATCGATATAAATTGTATGGATGCATGACAAATAGCATTGTGAACGAGCGGCACTCGGCAGCCGATCGCACCGCAAATCTGACATTGCCCACAGAGCTGTCCATCGCATACTCTGTGGTCACGGCTAAGAACATTGAGCTCATCCGCTCCCATTTGCAAATACACACCGGGTACTGTGATGGTTATTCGGCGGTTATTGGACATGACCGAGCAGTTATAAGGTATTCGCCACTGAGATATTATGACAGTTGTGAATGAGTTTCCAATTTTGCTGATGACGCTGCTAGTTTTGCTGGGTTTCAGGTGTGTAAGGTTGTATGAAGTTGTATAAAGCTAGGCTATTCTAAGCTATTCGTAGTGAGTTCGGTCTTCCATTTGTACGGGCATATGTTTTTGAATTTCGTTCGTTTTATTGCTTAGCCAAAATACTTGGGTATATAAAAGTACGGATTTTTTAATCGATGTGCTAATAATACCGACAGGTCTTTTTTAGTATGCAACACACCATAGATCGTCTATGTGGTGATGTGGTTTCATATTATTATTAATAATTATGTTACTGCAAGTTTTAGCAAGTGTTAAGCAGTGATGGCCTCGAGGTTAAGGTGCGCGGTCGAGAATTTCGGCGGTCGCAGGTTCAAACCCCTGGCACACACCTCTGACTTTTCGAAGTTATGTGTGTATTCACAATGAATTATCACTTGTTTTAACGGTGAAGGAAAAACATCGTGATAAAACCTGCACACCTAAAAGTTCTTAGGAATTTCTTAGGTGTGTAGTCCGCCAACCCGCACTAGGCCAGCGTGGTGGACTAAGGCCTAAAACCCTCTCAGTTGTAGAGGAGGCCCGTGCCCATTAGTGGGACGTATATGGGCTGATGATGATGATGATGAAGTTTTAACAAATAATCTTCATAATTATGTATATAAAATACCAAAAAATATTAATGTGTCGTTGCATACACCGGCGACTAGGCGACCTATTGTTTTTTTTTACGATAGCCTCCCAACAACAAAGAATCGACTCCATCACTTCTTTACACTATGAGACCTGCGCATGTGTGTATACTTGCAATGTTTGAAGTTACTTTTACTTCCGAAAGATATAATAATGTTAATTAATGAAAAAAATAATGTTAGATACGTTATCAAAATCCCTGACAGCCATTAGCTGTCGAGACACTGGCTGTATAGAAAAAAAAAACTAAACCACACAAACAAACGCATTTTGTGATAATCATATTTTTCTCGTCCCAACTTGAAGGTCAACATCGAGACGTCTATCAATATGTCTGTTTCTTTTTCTGGCGTCGGCAAATTGTAATGCGTCATACGTTTTTCCTTTACTGTAATAATCAAATTCAATAACACATATTCTATTCACGTCTAGACTTGGAGGTGAACCAAACGTTACGGATGTTTCCGGACATTTCATTTACAAACCTTTGAATAAATTCACATATATATCTAAGAAAACTTGCATGAGATGTATCAGGTTTTCTTTCGTGACGTAATGGCTAAGGTTGATGGAGATCCAATCAAAGAAATCAAGCATTTTACTTTCTTTTTCTCTATACCAATCCATTTTAAAAAGATAGTGTCACCTGTAGTATAACCGCTTGTCTAATTGAATGAACGGAATTCATTTAAAAATCGCCTAATAGTTGGCTCATAGAGGTCCCTATTTCACCTTGAAAATTGAAGGAACATAATTTGGATAAGCGATCTACCTTTTCAGATATGCTACGGCTTCTACATACTACAGCATAGCATCACTGTCTCGTAGAAAATGAATTGAAATTTGATTCATTTAATTTCTCATATTTCCCTCTCAATATTTAAAGGTTGCAAATTTATTACAATCTCTATATTTATGTTATATTTGTGTTATTTATTTATAAGTAATCTTTCATCTTTCAATTATTAACACGCTCAATTGTCAGGTTTCTGCTAAAAAAAAAATACACATATTATTCTTTCAAGCTATAATATTAATTTATAATCCTGAAAAGGTTAGCAGAAGTATCTTTCCACAATCACATGTTACCAGCCTTATCATCTAACAGGGGCAAGCTTATCGGGAAATTTGTGCTTCCAAGATAAAAACCTTATAAAGATGCTACGAAAATTACAATCATTATCCTATTTGTAAAGCCAAAACATGAGCACTCTATATCTAAGAAGTTATTTCGACATGTCCCTTACAATAACACATCTTTATTTCGTGCGAAAGTGCCGGCAGCAGTTTATGGACAACAACAGGTGTTGCGGCCGCCAAATAATTCACTTTATTGACAACTTCGGATGGGGGCGAAATTATTATATTTCCTTTAGGTAATAACTTTACGGATAAATGTTGGATTTTTGTATAACATTTAGATAGTTCGATACATACTTGTTTTTTTTTAAATGAACAACACTCGGTAATAAAAAAGTGTCGGCAGAAGTCAAAAGTTCAACATTAAACTGAATTTTGATATGTACATTTAACGAATAAATGAACTAAAATAGAAAATATTATTAATTTTCGATACGTTTCTTTTTGGCAGAGATGTTTTGAAGCTCATTGTTTCATATATTCAGGCAATATTTCGCTTTTCAAGACATCATAATTCAAAATCACCCAGCATAACTAACAGAGCGAAATCAAAGTATACTTTGTATCCAGAATCACATAAAGCTAGGTCACTTGTAGCATAGTTTACACGCTCTATATCATCCATAGAGAAAATCCGTGTAGATAACCAGTTTACGGCAACTAAACGACATGGCGTATCGTCCCATGACAATATTTCAGCTCCATCTAACATCGGGGCAGTAAACGGCAAATATTTTAAACGTACGTCGTAAACACGCGCCTCGTCCAACTTTATCAAGCGGCCATTTTGTTTTCACTGTTTTTATTTGAATTTCGCCAACGTCAGGCATTTTTGGTATATCAAATTTATTTTTATGCGAGTTTTGGAACGGTGTTTGGTAGTTATGGACAAGTAACTATGTTATCATTTTACAAACATAATAATCATTATTAACTTTCATATTATATAGCAAAAATATCGCATAAAAACGTAGATTATGTGTATCTTAAAACGTAGAGTTATGTTTTACTATCCAATCCAATCCATCAGCCAATGGAAGTCCACTGCTGGACATAGGCCTCTCCCAATGACTTCCACAGGGACCTGTTGGAATTCTGCAGAATAACTTAATGTTGATTTTTATAATTGAAATATGCACAACAAATATACTTTGCGTACTTAAAAGGGAATGAAAGAATTACCTGAAGGTTGAGACGTAATTTCTTATGAATAAAACCGTACATTACACGTAATTTATTATCATTTTTCTGGTTAGCGAAGCTTTGAAGAAATCAACTGGACCGGCCCTTTCATCATAGAAATCATGATGTAATATGATTTTATTTCGTTTTTAACTGAAAGAGAATTTGTAACTTGTTTATGAAAAATAAATTCACGAAACGTACCAAGTCTGAAAGTTCTCCAACCTATACCAGGCCAGCGAAATAGACCAACGCTATATAAGGTGTTAATTTTCGTAGTCATTGATCTTTGTGTGCCTAATATATATTTTTGAAACGAAAACTTATTTAGCGGCGCTGTGCACTTTTTTGGGATGGGTAAAAATTTTTGAACTCGCGTCAGATCCCGTGACCCTGATCGAAAATGCGTAAGACGTATTATGTAGGATAAATTGTTATATTATTTGTGTACGATAGCGCAATAAATATTGTATTTTACCACGTAAAGATAAATAAAGCAATTCGTGCGATATTATTTTCTAACCATTCAAAAATATTCAAAAATCCACAACGTTAAAGTAGTTTTGATTAGTAATTATACAGAGAATTAATAAATAATTAAAGAAGTTTTATTTCTGAAAGCATAATTTATTAATTAACATTGACGTACTTTATAATTTCTCCTACTTATTCAATTACTAGTAACCTAGTAACATCTCTATCTTCTGCCTTTATTACTATAGTTTTCGAATGTATGTATATGTAATACCAACATAAACATCATTCTATTTTCAAAAAATATTTCAAATTCGTATTCTTGGGTTTTAACGCCACGATTACCTACAGTCAGCTGGCTCAACTGGGACATCTTAACGACTCGCTTCTGCAAGGCTGGCTTTAGCTAATGTATATTCAGCGGCTTTAGTTCAAGCTTAGTCATTACAAATAATGAGAGTTTCTCACCTCTGATTGGTTGTCGTTTAAGGAAGCCAACGAACTTACATAAGTGCAATAATGTTGTCAAATCGATGTTTCCAAGAAAACGATTAATAATTGGGTTTATTATTAGTTTTCTACGTGGTATATTGGGGAATTTACTTATTTTTGGAAAATGTTATGAACAACATTAAGTTGACTAGAATTAATATTTTGCGTTCCTACGAATACTTTACTATTCTAATATAATATTATGATAAATGTTAAAGAGAGCTCGACTATTACAAAATTATTGTTTTGTTAAGATATAGAGACAAATTAACAAAAAAAACGTACTTATTCGCAAATAATTGTTTTTATATCAGTCGCATAGTTTCAGTACCCAGTAAAAGGTAGATAGATAGATCGATAGATATATAGGTAGATAGATAGATAATTCTCTATTGATCCCCACATTTATACAGTAGTTTACATAGAATTTATCAATAAAAAAGTGGAACAATAGGCGGTCTTATCGCTGAGAGGGTATTTTCTCCAATACGAGTAACACGGACGGAGGCCTACAAATATTGATCCAAAGGTCAACGGCCGGTTAACCCAGCGTATTACTAATCCAAAATTTACGACATAATCTAGTTTTGCCAATAAAAATAAGATCTCTGGGTTTACGCGCACCAGAGTTCTTATTTTCAAGTTGAAGCGGAAATCTTGCAGCGAAAAACTATTTCCTTGGTAAAATTATCCCGGCATGGTCCGATAGCTCACGTAGCGCAGAGGGCTGTGTAAATAACGGTTTAATGGAAATTCTGGCTCGACGCGGATGTATTCGGGGACGGAATTCGGCAGAGCGTGGGGGCGCTTCTTCGGATGGATTGCTACTGTGAATTTCATTGTATTATTTTTGTATCGTTGGCCAAGCATGAGTGGGGTATGTGGACGATATTTCAGGTTCCGTGTCTGCGGATGAAGCAAATTTTGTTAGGTTCTCAGAAATTATGGAGTAAATTCTTGATATCAGAAGTGCCGGAAAAGCCCGAAGTACGCTGAAAGGCTCGTGAAATACACATGAAACGAGAGTTTAAAAAATTGTTCTGTCTACCCTTTTAGGTATCCGCCAAAAGCACAATTGGTGAAACGTATAGACATACCCCTACTACAACGTATATCCTTTCAGGGATATAGATATACGTAATGTTAACAACAAGATGCTTATCTACAATTCATAAGGATTTACAGCATGACTTGCAACTTATCGATATAGAATTACATCCATGACAATTTCTTCAGGTCTACTCGCCGACCTATTTGTATGTACTCGTATATACTATGTATGCCTACAAGCCTTAATGTTCTTCGTATCTTTCCTAGTATATCCCAGTATATAGGACAGCCCCGTGGCGCAGTTAGCTAGACACCAGCTTGCGAAACGAGATAATAATGTTTGATCATATTTATTTTTTTTAGTGTTTGTGAGACCGAAGAGTCTCTCGTAGTATCTGATACCCACGACACAGGACTTGTATCTATGTGTATTTTGGGTATATTTATTTGTTCCCCCCCCCCCCCCCCCCCTATCCCTGCACTCCGTCCCAGCCGCGTGGTATAAATATCCAAAGTCGTACTAGCACAGATACGTGACACGGACCGCGCAATACACCTCTGAATTGCTATTGGGAAATTGTGAGTTGGAATTTCAATTGGGTTTAGGTATTATTGTCACTTGTCTTGCGGTGGGGTTGTTATGTACGGAATCCAATGTCTCATATATTATGTACGCGTTTGCCTTCAAGGATGGGGAGATGTGCTAACATCTACGCCGATAAATTAAACTGTATTGATTTCTAAATAAACGCAGATTTTTAACCGTTTGTTTTTGGGTCGGAAACTGAAGTTTTGATGACAATAACATCGGTCCATATTCATATAAATTCTAATCAGCGTCTTTACGTGTGAGTTGATAGACTTCTTATTCTTAAGAAATTCTTAATTAAGAACTTTTAACTGGGCAAGTTTCCTCAATTTATACACATACGTATGTATAAGTAGTGATGGCCTCGAGGTTTAGGCGCGCGGTCGAGAATCTCGGCGGTCGCAGGTTCAAACCCCAGGCACACACCTCTGACTTTTCGAATTTTTGTGTGTATTCACACTGAATTTTCACTTACTTTAACGGTGAAGTAAAACATCGTGATGAAAACTGCACACCTAAAAGTTCTTGGGAATTTCTTAGGTGTGCAGTCCCCCAACCCGCACTAGGACAGCGTGGTGGACTAAGGCCTAAACCCTCTCAATGGTAGATGATGGATGATGATGATACACATGTGTAAGGAAATAGACCCTTACGTGGGCCCTAAAACATAGCGATCTTGATGAAGAAATACATTCAAGATTACAACTTCAGGGTCACAAACGAGATTCAAATGTCAGTAGAATCATTAACCTCAGAACTCACTGATCATGAACAAAAACTCACCAACATTCGCCAGGTCGCTGAATAAAACATGGAAACGTACTTAGTTCACCATATCGCGAGCTCGTAAGGGTTGCGCGGGACCAGTTGAAAATATTCATAAATACGTTGGAGGGGTTCAAAAGAACCTTTCGCGAGTTACATATTTATCCCACGGGAGCGCACTCTTAGATATTCAATTTGCACGGGACGTCGATGTTAGCTCTTCAGGTACTGATAATTCATCACGCTTAGGCAATTGTCTGCTTAAATGACGTCATTTAAATTAATTATATCTAATAAACGTTCTTGCTGGTGTTCATTGAATTCCAGTCACGTGTTTTACTCATCATCATCAGCCCATATACGTCCCACTGCTGGGCACGAGCCTCCTCTACAACTGAGAGGGTTTAGGCCTTAGTCCACCACGCTGGCCTAGTGCGGGTTGGCGGACTACACACCTAAGAAATTCCTAAGAACTTTTAGATGTGCAGGTTTTATCACGATGTTTTCCTTCACCGTTAAAGCAAGTGATAATTCATTGTGAATACACAAATAACTTCGAAAAGTCAGAGGTGTGTGCCTGGGGTTTGAACCTGCGACCGCCGAAATTCTCGACCGCGCGCCTAAGCCTCGAGGCCATCACTGCTTATCACGTGTTTTACTATACAATGAATATTGGAGCTAATAATAATTTTGTTTTTACTATCAGGATATCTTCTATGCATGAATATATGTATAGTGATACCAAATTTTGACCTTTAATATATATAATATCCACAGCTAAAACAATGACATTGGTTGTTCTATAATTTTTTGGAAATAATATTATTTGCTGTAAAATGAATAGTCAATGAAATTACGCTTGACATTACATTTTAAATAAGTACTATACTACTGAAGTCAAAGGTAACTGTACAAAGACCCCAACTAAAGATATTCAAGATATATTCACAGATGAATTTTAGAAAAGACTGAAAAAAATTAATCTCCTTACTGCCAAACAAGAGCATCAGAACCCACTTGACGAAGCAAATAAGAACTCGCGGCACACATAATTTCCAACGTAATCCAACACCGACGAATTCAATCAACACAAGCCCTCAGAAGACACCACTCGAAGCGCTCAAAGTGATATTGGAATCATTACGGCGTTTAGAAAAAAACAAGTAGAAAATTAAACGTCTCACAAACGAGAATCGGAGTAATGGCAAACAAAAACAATTTGTGATTCAACGAATACACTCAAAAGTTCTTTCCCGTTTCGCTTTTGGTCCCGTAAAGTTTTTCAATTAAGAGGCAAAGATCATGCTGTGACGGCAGACTTGTGTTATTTGATTCAACCGCGCTCCTTTCGAATTAATCTTTTCGCTTTTATAATTGCAAATGTATGAGCGGTGTAAAATGCCTGTGCTATTTATATTTGTGTTTTCATGCCAGGTCTATTTGATTGCGAGGACAGAAAGTTAGTTGGAGAAATTAATTCTAAAGTGGATGACACGTTCCACACAGGTTACCGTTTGACTTCCACCCATGAGGCACTCGTAGACTGTAAATCACATATTTGAATACTCGTATGTTTGTAAAATAAATAGCATGACTTCATTGTAGACTAATAAATTGATATTTGTATGCATATTTTAACGAGCTATGGAGAGGGCTATGCTCGGGGTTTCCCTACGAGATCGAATCATAAATGTGGAGATCCGTAGGAGAACTAAAGAAACCGACATAGCCCAGCGGATTGGCAAGTTGAAGTGGCAATCCATTGGCTGATGGATTGATTGATTGATGTATATTTTTAAAATGACATTTCGTTCTGCTTTAGTAGTAGTATTTCTTGTAATATCGTGCAAGTAACCATTAATATATTCATAACAACGGTCATGTCTCTTCGGCGTATTCAAAGCACAATATTATTATATTTTAAAAAATAGTAATAATAGAAATTACTTCAAATATAAAAATACATTCTTCTGGCATGAATTTATTATGCAAAAATAATTAAAGTTGTATTTTTAATGTTTTCCCTCGAAACACACAATTTTATCTCAATAAAAAAACAATGATTAACCCTAATTAATTCTGTGAACCCATCAATCTCTGACAAAGAATTTATATGGAGAGCTAATTAATTTAAAACAATACTCGTTGCCCCGTCGAAATTATTGCGAAAGCCAAAATATTACGTCTGATGGAACATATTCATTTCGAATTTATTCATTGCATTACCAAAATTGATTCTGGTTTTGGGTTAAAGTAAATCGAAACGTGACCACTAAATCTAGGTGACCTGTTTGCTTTGAAAAGTTATGAATAAATTTATTTGTATACGAACTGCTCAAATATTGGTAGAATTATTCGTACATACATACATACAAAACCTCACGCCTGTATTCCCCGAAGGGGTAGGCAGAGATGCATTTCTTATTTATGAGTCCCACGTAATAGAGGCGAGCCTATTGCCGCTTTTCGGGCGCATTTCCAGACACCGTCCTGCTACTGAGAATTTCCTAATGGAAAAAACCCAATAACACTGCCCCAACCGGGAATCGAACCAGGGACCTCTAAATCGCACGGGACGTGGTAATATATCAGTTTTCCAATTATACCAAATTCCCGTATTTTGTTGCTACTTACCGGAACCGATTACGTAACTGTATCCAACATACCAACACTTATACATTTCAAGTCCAAATATTCACATATTTACAAGCAGTGATGGCCTCGAGGTTTAGGTGCGCGGTCGAGAATTTCGGCGGTCGCAGGTTCAAACCCCAGGCACACACCTCTGACTTTTCGAAGTTATGTGTGTATTCACAATGAATTATCACTTGCTTTAACGGTGAAGGAAAACATCGTGATAAAACCTGCACATCTAAAAGTTCTTAGGAATTTCTTAGGTGTGTAGTCCGCCAACCCGCACTAGGCCAGCGTGGTGGACTAAGGCCTAAACCCTCTCAGTTGTAGAGGAGGCCCGTGCCCAGCTGTGGGACGTATATGGGCTGATGATGATGATTGATTCACATATTATGAAGAACGCAAGAATTACCCCATGGTAACACGTGTACAGACACCGCGCTACGTTTGTTGACGGATCTCATCAGATTTGCTTTCAAAAGCGCGGATAATTGAATCCGGCTTGTACGAAAAGATTTATTATGACGAAGCATGGTGCGGTTTTTGATATTTATATCATATTATCCTTGTACATGTTTTTCTAAGCCATATTTTGCGTACTGATTTTTGTGTTTGGGATGTATGATTATCGTATGTTGTGCAGAGTTTGCTTTATGTAATTTCAGCCTTATATGAGTATGTATAGGTATCAATTATCAATTATAATAAGGTTTAGTTTTTAATGAAAATGGCCTCGGAGATTTTTTATTTTTTTCAATAACTTTGGCCAATAAATGGAGCGTAATACGATTTTTAAAATTGCGGTTTATTTCAAAAGAGTTAATTCTTCATTCATATTTTGACCGGATTAAACCGGAACCTGTCGTGGAAAATCACAATACATTCAGAAAATATGAAATATTATACGAAATATTTAAAATAATAATGAATAACACGAGCAAGTAGTCACTCGTAACGATACGATGTGAAGCATTTCAATCGAGATAGAAAACTGTAAGGCATTAATCACTCCATTACACCGATAAAAATAATTTAAGTCCATCAGCTCGTTATTACGAAAAAACTTTTCCAATTACTCAACAGAAGCATTATGCAGAGCTACTGGACTTATGAAGCGTCATTAACTATTCTTCAGCACAACGGAAAGATATCTCATAAATATGTACCACTCTAGCCACTTTCCAGTAAATTAGAGCGTGATTTTAAACCAAGACAACTCTCATTTTTTTTTTGGCAAAGTTGAGAATCCCGGTCTAAATTCATGTACAAGAGTGCTTAAACAAATTGGCGCGACAGCACATCGGCATAAAACTCTCCAAGTAATTGAATTTAAATGAAAAATTTGGTTGATATAGATCGACCATTTTTGCCGGCGTTATTAATGATGTTGAACGAAACAATATGGGAGTGAGTTAATTAAATCGAATTTTGCAATTGGATTGTTATAATTGCGTTTCGCGATGAGAAAACTGTTATTACGATACGTTATAATCAATGTAAATGGCGGGGCGGGAGCGGGCGGTGCCTTTTAATTTAAATCCTGCAAATATTATGAATTTGTTTTGCCATGTTTGTTTAGCGCTTTTGACGTGAAAAACGCTTTCGGCTCCGTACGGATTCATCGCGTTTTAACATTCATAACTGAATATAATGGACACAATTGAGTGCATGCAAATCTTGTTTAGAGTTGAATGGTGCTTTATTTCAGCGAAGAAGCGGCTTGACATGATAAAAAGTCAGTTCTCCTTTCATACTACGAGGAGTACAGATTTTTATTATCTACAGTTGCATAATATCGACTAGTTGAATGGGTGTCCGGAGATTAGGGGCAACCATTTCACTAAAAAGTTTTTCATGCCAATAAAAAAATAAAAAATGTTATAAATCACAATTTATTTAAGATTGGTAGATAAAGAGACAAAGGCCTAAACCCTCTCAGTTGTAGAGGAGGCCCGTGCCCAGCAGTGGGACGTATTTAGGCTGATGACGATGAGATAAAGAGACAAATACAGTTCTTTTAATTTTCTTTTATAGTTAGTTCAGCAAAAAAGCAATTTACGATGTACCTCCTCCGGTACATAAAAATATCTCTATTTATCTTTTCAACAATCTCTTCCTAACATCAACGAGTTCAGTAAGTTAACTACACCTTAAAATCGGCCACGGACAAACAAATGTTTGCGTATAAGACACACACTGGCTCCAATGCTCTTTGTAGCACGATTGAGCTCGTGACGGACGGTAACACACCCATATGGCAATGTAAACTTAACATTGAGTGAGAGAGTTGAGCCGATTACATCAGCAACTCAAAGCGACACCCATTCGCACGACAAACACCTTTGACCGGTGCAGTTGGCAAATTAGTATTATTCAGCGACTGCCGCTGGGTGATACGGCTGACGACTGTTTAATATGAATAGTAAATGCAAATTTAATTAAATAAATGCAAATATAATTAAGACAATAATTAAGAGCGAAAGAATAATAAAGGATGTACCGTGATCTTAGTTAATGATGAGATGTCTCATAGTTATACCCTTTAAGAGCATGCATTTCAGCAAATTTTTCATATGTCAGGTATTTTTAATATACTGCGTAGGCTTACATTTGATTTTGTATGACGTTTCTTTGTAAACTATCTACAAACCAAACCAAACCACCCTTAACTAGTGAACGTAGTTCGTAATCCTGTTGATCTTAAAAGAGATAATTATTGAGCAACAGACGAACTTATAAATTAGGTAGCAAGTGAAAATCAATGATATTCTAAGAAACAAGTAAAACAACAAGCAAACAGTATATAGAATAAGTAAAGTCAATTATAACCATTTGTGAATTAACTGTTTGGTGAGTGGGTCGAGAAGATTACCATCTGAGGCACAAAGCGACGTCACGCGCACCCCTCGACAAAGACCTTTGCCGCTACATCTGACAATTCAAATCTATTCATTACACGTGCTTATTTACATGGTGCTAGTTCTACTAGTTAGTGGGAAATTTGTAGTAAGTCATGGATACGTATTGTTGATGCAGAAGTGTTAGAAATTATGAAATGGTTTCTATACGGTGAGATTAGTTACTAAATGTTGTACTTGATCTTTTCATCCCTTTTTATAAATCTTTACTAATATTATAAAGCTGAAGAGTTTGTTTGTTTGTTTGGTTGAACGCGCTAATCTCAGGAACTACGAGGTTCGATTTTAAAAAATCTTTAAGTGTTAGATAGCCCATTTATTGAGGAAGGCTATAGGCATCACGCTAAGACCAATACGAGCGAAGCACCAATAATAAATGTTTTAAGATCGGGGGATTTTTTTTTCTTTTGAGAGCTTCATCTGCGTGCGCTGCGGAAACGATTAAAGTTTCGCTAAAATAATGGATGACAGAATTGTTCCACTTTAAAAGTTCTAAAAAAAGTCCGCGACAGCATATGTCTATCTTTTAAGGTTGGCTCATTATAACCTTTTTTATGCTAACCAAATTTATTCTTAAATAAAGCATTATTTGTGACGGTGTTTTTATAAAGATGATATTAATCCTTATCCAAATAAATACGTTATTCATCACAAGTATTTAATTTAGAAGAAATTTACCCTTTACATCATTTCATTTTAATGAATATCTTAGAAGATATCGCAGTTTTAAAATTACACCGCAGCGAAAAAATGATCAAGCGCGCCATTATGACGTACAATGCGCCGGCCGGGAGGTGTGCGGCGGCACACGTTTTACGTCTATTTATTTATTTATTTATTTATATACTTTATTTTACACCATGTATACATACAAAAAAAATGAATATTAATATCTAAGCTTAAGATTAAGTGAACAATAGGCGGTCTTATCACTAACTGCGATCTCTTCCAGACAACCTATTTTACAAAACGGGTATTTAAATAATTGATTTACGGTCTATTTGATCGATTTGAATTTATTTTTTTTGTATGGACATAAATGGGACTCTTTGGAGTAAAATAGACTACTATTTTCTTTCTCAACCCTGTAGTCTACGCGGACGGAGTCGCGAGCAAACCTAGTACCTAATACAATACAAGTTATCGTTGCTCCCTTGAATAAAGAACAGTAAATGTTTACTTAAATCATTAGTTCATAATATTAATCTGTACCTACAGAAACCACTTTATCAAAAGATACATATAATAACTGGCAAATAATTGTGGTTTAATATTTACGACATTAAGAAGCAAGAGCTTCGAAAGAAAGATTTTTAGTGCAAAATTTGTATGAAATATATAAAACTCATAGCATCAGATCAAATACATTATTAATGAACTTCCTGAATATATCATAAGTTTCCGCCGAACTACAAACTGCACCTCGTTTTAAATTAAGTTTTTGAAATATAAAAATGATAGAAATTGATTTATCACTTGTTTTACCGTAAGAACCAAGGTGAGTAATTTTACTGCAGAAGTTCTTGAGCAGTCCTTGATTTCTTGTTTTATCCAAGAGAACCGAATGTTGTTAATGGAGATTTTACTGTTTCATCTTTTTTAATAGCTTTGATTGTGAGCTTAATTTATGCATCGTGGGAAACTTTTGCCGTTTGGTTCGTCTTAATTTGTTAAGTTATTTTTATACTTCATTTTTGTATTAACAAAAATATTGTACATCGTATAATTAATCATTAGATTCGAAGCGCTTTAAATTCAGCTTGGATTCAAATTGTCTCACTGATAACTAACCATTGTCGCAGAAATAAATCGATAGCAAAGGATTTTACATACATACATACATAAACTCACGCCTGTATTCCCCGAAGGGGTAGGCAGATGTGCATTTCTGCACCCACATTTCGCCAGGTATGTATCAGTCGCACGTAATAGGGGGCGAGCCTATTGCCGTTTTTCGGGCACATTTCCAGACTCCGTGCTGTTACTGAGAATTTCCTAATGGAAAAACCCAATAACACTTTGCCCGACCCGGGATCGAACCCAGGACCTCTTGATCCCACGGCACATAGTTGTACCGCGAGACCACGAGGCAGTCTAAGGATTTTAGTTAAAGTCAAAGGATTTTAGTTATGCTAAAACCGAACATTCAATAGGTTCCTATATATGAAAATTAATAGAAATTTAGCTTGAGTCGACTCGTCCAATCTATTCGTTGGGAAACTACACCTGAAACTATTGACAGGTGATTTTCTTTACAGCTAAATTAAGCGATTATAACTTAATTTTTGTAAGTTTCGTGTATAGCTAAGCTCAAATTCACCATCCAATTTACTTTTAAACAAACTAAGAATATAAAGTGATAATCAAATGAAGGATGACCCTCTTAGTTGTAGAGGAGGCCCGTGCCCAGCAGTGGGACGTATTTGGGCTGATGATGATGATGAAATGAAGGATGATGGAGGATGAAACAGCGATGGCCTCGAGGTTTAGGCGCGCGGTCGAGAATTTCGGCGGTCGCAGGTTCAAACCCCAGGCACGCACCTCTGACTTTTCGAAGTTATGTGTGTATTCACAATGAATTATCACTTGCTTTAACGGTGAAGGAAAACATCGTGATGAAACCTGCACACCTAAAAGTTCTTAGGAATTTCTAAGGTGTGTAGTCCGCCAACCCGCACTAGGCCAGCGTGGTGGACTAAGGCCTAAACCCTCTCAGTTGTAGAGGAGGCCCGTGCCCAGCAGTGAGACGTATTTGGGCTGATGATGATGATGAAATGAAGGATGATACAAAAATAATAACAAAAACCAAAACCAACGCACTCAAACACAAATCAAAAGACAACACAAAATTTTATGTTAATACACGTCTACTTTTTGTTTGTGCTAATAAATACGCAGTACTTATCTGGGGAAAAAATTCGGGTTCGGCCATTATCCTTGTGGATGCTGACGTAAGCACGAATTAACTGCCATACCCAGTCAAACCGTGCAGGGCGAGTAAAATGCTGCCTAGCAAAATGATTTTGTCCCTTACCGAGGTGAAACTTTATTATAGTAAAAGGGTGGTTTTTATTTACTTATTTTCTCTTTTTATTTCTATTTACTGTAATTCTTTAGTATTTCGCTGGAGATTGCCTATTATGTGTTTGATTAATTTTTTGTGCGTTTACAAGAGCTGTTTGTCTACACAGTGGTTGAAATATATTTATGATCTGAATGACTAGTTTTAACATAAAAATTATTGCTTTTGAGGTATTTATGTATAAACTAAATTAAATAGGAGAAATTGTAACGTCTCCATTAATAAACGTAGTGGAGATAATTATCTGTAGAAAAGTAAAATACATACCTACATACGTGAGTACATGTTTATATGTATGTAATAGTAGCATTTAATTATAACTAACTATTCTATAGAATCATCATCATTTCATCATTATCAGCCCATATACGTCCCACTGCTGGGCACGGGCCTCCTCTACAACTGAGAGGGTTTAGGCCTTAGTCCACCACGCTGGCCTAGTGTAGGTTGGCGGACTACACACCTAAGAAATTCCTAAGAACTTTTTAGGTGTGCAGGTTTTATCACGATGTTTTCCTTCACCGTTAAAGCATGTGATAATTCATTTTGAATACACACATAACTTCGAAAAGTCAGAGATGTGTGCCTGGGGTTTGAACCTGCGACCGCCGAAACACTAAACATATTAGTCATTACAATGAAATCCTCTTAACGAGCCATAAAATAGACAAACAAGCTTCGCAGACGTCTCATTCGCGTAATATCATATAAATAAGATTACTATCAATAAATCCTATTCATGCCATTAATGAAGGAGTATTTAATACGGATAATGGCTTCAGTTCCGTTTGACGAGTAAACTGGATTATATTGACGGAATAATTTCTTAATTGAATGGGAAATACTAGATTTATTCGCGTTAAACTTTATCGCGCACGAATAGTTTTTTTTTTTTTTGTTAACGTTTTGTAACGATTGGTTACGATGTACTAACACATTGACCCTAAAAAAATAAATAAAAATACACGTTTTCCAAATCGCCATATAGGTACCTACATGTATTACTTACTCTGTACTGTGTATTATTACTGCCTTGTAGTCTCGCGGCACAAGTATGTGCCGTGCGATCTAGAGGTCCTGGGTTCGATTCCCGGGTCGGGCAAAGTGTTATTGGGTTTTTCAATTAGGAAATTCTCAGTAGCAGCACGGAGTCTGGAATTGTGCCCGAAAAACGGCAATAGGCTCGCCCCCTATTACGTGGGACTGATACAAAACCTGGCGAAATGTGGGTGCAGAAATGCACCTCTGCCTACCCTTTCGGGGAATACAGGCTTGAGTTTATGAATGTATGTGTGTATGTGTATGTATTACTTATAGCAGTAAGGAAACTTGTTTTTTTCTTCTTTTTTTTTGCTTCACGTTTTTCGCGTATTTGTAATCACCGTAACTATTACCTGTCTTACTTTCGGTCACGGTCTGTTGACACCTGTATAACCGGCTCTGCTAAAACATATCCTCCAAATCTCAAACATCCTACGTACGCATCACACAGAGCCTTCAGATGCCGATGTAGTCAAGTGAGAAAATTGTTAAACCAAATCAAGTCGTGGCCTTAAAAGATCTCGACGATCGAATGCCTTCCATAGCTCGGTATGAAGGGTATGCAACGCTCGTTGGCTTGGGAAACGTATTTTCTGTATTCCATAAGGTGGATTGAGGTAAAGATCAGAGCTATTGGTGCGGTTTCAGACGAATGTTTAGGAGTGGAGCGTACATCGATTGAAAGATGTTTGATGGTTAGATGATTGTATGTATTTGCTGTGCTTTTATATTGTTTCGTTGGTACTTGGGGCTAACGATTCACAGGATGAAATTCTTGCTTTAATGTAAGCGTATAAGACATTAAGCTAGTTGTCGAAATGTTGGAAATTAATCATCTAGAAATTACCTTCTTTTAGTTAGTACCTAGTTTGTGACGTCATTTTGTTTGTCAGTTTTTTATATGGAATTCTGCCGTGTTCTATGAATTTTTGCTCATCAACGGATTTCACATCAATAGAATAAATAATGGGCACAATAAAATAAACTGTTTACTATTATACATATCTGTACACTAAGATATATCTTAATAAATATTATAATATTTAGACAGAATTTTTTACCTGAGTGTACGCAGAGTAAAAAAATATATATTTATATACTATTTTATATGAGTCCATAATATGCGTTTCACATCCACCAAGGTTACCAAAAATTACAAGAACCATACCCATGGGATCCAACACGTACTTTCAAAGCGAATCTGATAACAAATTTCCATAGATCAAGAATCCCTATAACGTATACATAAGATTTCTAAGAAGATTACTAAAGTCGTGATGGCCTCGAGGTTTAGGCACGCGGTCGAGAATCTCGACGGTCGCGGGTTCAAACCCCAGGCACACACCTCTGACTTTTCGAAGTTATGTGTGTATTCACAATGAATAATGACGTACTTTAACGGTGAAGGAAAACATCGTGATGAAACCTGCACACCTAAAACTTCTTAGGAATTTCTTAGGTGTGTAGTCCGCCAACCCGCACTAGGCCAGCGTGGTGGACTAAGGCCTAAACCCTCTCAATGGTAGAGGAGGCCCGTGCCCAGCAGTGGGACGTATATGGGCTGATGATGAAAGATTTCTAAGAACACATAAACACACGAAAATTAAAATTGAAGTCACGTACAACCGTAATTTGGTTTCCTAAGAATTGATATATGGCGGACCATTCGTATTTTGGACTGGAATTACATATTTTACATTCCATTACTCCGATATCACGTCCGACCGCGAAGGTCACGTGACCTTAAAAATAAAACATTTTTTTTTCGTAAAATAAATTAGGCCCATTTTAGAGGCCCGCCCGCGGGTCCAAATACGATAAACTCTAAATTAACCCGTAAATTACCTTGTTTAAACTGGGAAAAAAAGGTAGGAGAAAATTAATTCGCGCAGACCACACAAGCTTAGCTTAATTGAGTAATACATTACATTGTTTACGTTTTATAGATCATAAAAAGTGAATCTTTTAATTAATTTAAAGGTTGAACGGAATTAATTTTATTACTTAACATATCGTAAAGCAGTGATGGCCTCGAGGTTTAGGCGCGCCGGTCGAGAATTTCAGCGGTCGCAGGTTCAAACCCCAAGCACACACCTCTGACTTTTCGAAGTTATGTGTGTATTCACAATGATTTATCACTTGCTTTAACGGTGAAGGAAAACATCGTGAAAAAATCTGCACACCTAAAAAGTTCTTAGGAATTTCTTAGGTGTGTAGTCCGCCAACCCTCACTAGGCCAGCGTGGTGGACTATGGCCTAAACTCTCTCAGTTGTAGAGGAGGCCCGTGCCCAGCAGTGGGACGTATTTGGGCTGATGATGATATCGTAAAGAAGGCAAGATGGAGTAATCAATACGTCTGCACATTAGAGATATTTTTATGCTAGGGATAGAATTACCGCACTAGGCCAGCGCTGTGGACTAAGTCCTAAACCCTCTCAGTTGTAGAAGAGGTCTGTGCCCAATAGTTGGACGTATATGAGCTGATGATGATGATAGAGTTACACTGCTGCCCGAAGATAGAACATTCGTACACTAGCAATAGCAATCGTATTCTTTTATTATGTCTTGAATCGAATAGCCGAAAAAAGAGTCATCTGTTGGTAGATAGTGATATTCATCATCACTAACCACCGTTTAGAATTCACCTGGACTTACCATCAGTTAGTATCAGTGCTGTCATTATCCTTTCAAAATACATCTTTAAAATCTTTAATATTAATAAATAGTACGCCACAAATAAAGAAAATATCCAAAAGTTTCATAACAAATAAAACTTCATCAAACCACGAATATTTTCGCAACATCTGAAAGAATCTCCGTAAAAAAATTGCCATTTTTTTCATCAAACTAGCTGAACAAAACTCGGGTGGAATCGAACGGGTCCGATTTGCATACCGCACTCATAACGTAGGGCGCCCTTAGACCGACGGCGACACATTTTTATCTCTATTTACATTTCAGCCGATATGAAACCCGGTATGGATCCGATACTTTTTCAGCTGAAAGTTTGTTTGATGGTCTATCGAATAGAGTTTCAGGTTTTTTCAGTCTTTTTCCCTTTTGCTTGAATAAAGATTGTGGTTTTTATTCATAAACCTGTGTCCAATTGGCGACAACTTTGAATCGAGGAATATAGATTTCGCTTACCGCTGTGATATGAATTCGCTATTTGGACGATTTTTCATTTTGTGTAGACCCAAAAACCTCTTTTGTAAATAATAACTTTTTTTTAATTAGACTAGTAACTGCATGATTTCATTATTTTGATTTGAATACAGGCAGTAACTATGACATGAGATTTTAATAAAACCTCTTAAAAAAACTTACTGAAAAATAAATATGTGTAATTTGTGAAATGATGATATTTTGTCTTAAAACGAAATGTTAACTCTAAAATCCTCTAAAATTATACTCGTATGCCACTCATTATAAATATCCTCCGCGTATTTTTATTTCATCTTCACATTTCAAAACAGCTAAATGTTATAGGTAAAACAAAACACGCAATAAATATAAAAAAGTAGATTACCGTTGAATCTTTCGTAAACATCTCGACAATAATGTTGTACAATGCTCGCTTGAGCATTTTTACAATGCTAATTTAATTAATGTATTTCACTGAAGCACTAAGCTCGCGCCTCTTCGTTTGTACAAAGAATCTTTCTATCAAAGGAACAATGTAAGCAAAAACTGCAAAAGAGTTCGCACAACGATACAATTACGAAAAGAATTTGTGCAAAACTTTTCAAACAGAAACGTTCGGGATTGCGTTCGAAAAAATAAAGGTGCGTACATCACGCCTGTATCTCAAAAATAGTAGGTATACACGCTTCACTACCTGTAAGTTCTAGGAAGAGATCAGAATTCTAGGGAGAAATCCAAAATATTTTTAATTTTTACACTTTTCGATCGGGATTTTATTACGCGACCAATGAAGTAGTCGAAAAAAAAAGAGTCCATGAAATCTGACCCAAACTTAATTAATGGATAAATACGTAGAATCCAACCATAGCTTGTAAAATATTCATCATCATCAGCCCATATACGTCCCACTGCTGGGCACGGGCCTCCTCTACAACTGAGAGGGTTTAGGCCTTAGTCCACCACGCTGGCCTAGTGCGGGTTGGCGGACTACACACCTAAGAAATTCCTAAGAACTTTTAGGTGTGCAGGTTTTATCACGATGTTTTCCTTCACCGTTAAAGCAAGTGATGATTCATTGTGAATACACACATAACTTCGAAAAGTCAGAGGTGTGTGCCTGGGGTTTGAACCTGCGTAAAATATTATGGCAGAATATAATTTCTTGAAACTTTAACTTAGAAATGACGGGGTAAATATAAAATTCTTTCAGCGCTCTACCATGTCTCAAAGCTGTGGTCTCGGGTAAAAAACGAGTATTTTATACGCGAACTAAAATATTTCTGGTCATTTTGTAGATGGGTTTGGGGGACATGCGAAATTCTTCAGCGGTCGGTCTTGTAAATAGTTAGTGAATGCCATATTTCTCGGTGAGGCATGCTTAGAATGGAAATTTCCTTGAGAGCAACTTTGTATGGATAAGGAATGCTTAAGAGATTGAAATTCATCCAAAGCGCTTCGATAATTTTGGTCTTGGTTATTTTAAGTACATATGTTGCCGTTCCATATGCAATAACTTTTATGAAGAAAATCTAGCGCATAAGAGAGGTTTTGGCAAATATTTTTGTATTATATTGGCTTTACAAATTTTATATTTTCATATGAAAATATGTATGTTATCTGGGTTACATATATTTAAATATATAATAAGTAATATAGACAGATAAAAATGTTCACTGTTCTATTTCGATACAGTAAGCAGTGATGGCCTCGAAGTTTAGGCGCGCGGTCGAGAATTTCGACGGTCGCAAGTTCAAACCCAGGTACACACCTCTGACTTTTCGAAGTTATGTGTGTATTCACAATGAATTATCACTTGCTTTAATGGTGAAGGAAAACATCGTGATAAAACCTGCACACCTAAAAGTTCTTAGGAATTTCTTAGGGGTGTAGTCCATCAACCCGCACTAGGCCAGCGTGGTGAACTAAGGCCTAAACCCTCTCAGTTGTAGAGGAGGCCCGTGTCCAGCAGTGGGACGTATTTGGGCTGATGATCATGATCTATTTCGATACGCTGGTCATTATCGTTTTCATTTATATTTTTAGTATACAGTGCTTAGGCAGCTTTATAATTTTAGAGGGTAGACAGCATTAAATAATTTTATATAACTGAAAAATATCATATTAGGAGCGACTTGCATACAGCAAAGTCCTGCAATCTTTAATTGGTTGTTTATGTTGTACCAAGACGCCCAATGAGTTTTTGGTTCCGTAACCTTCATTCAAGAACCTTTCTCAATCAGCCACCAGCATACAACACTATACAGGATGTATAAAGACAGTGATCGAAAACTAATACAGGCAATACCATAATTACCAGGTGATTACAAACACCGTGACATTTAAAAAAAACACCAAAAAAATATATATTTTTTACGTTTTCCTTACAACCACGAGTATTAAATGTATGTAGTTGTTAAGACAGACTGCCTCGTGGTCTCGCGGTACAAGTGTGTGCCGTGGGATCTAGAGGTCCTGGGTTCGATTCCCGGGTCGGGCAAAGTGTTATTGGGTTTTTCCATTAGGAAATTCTCAGTAGCAGCACGGAGTCTGGAATTGTGCCCGAAAAACGGCAATAGGCTCGCCCCCTATTACGTGGGACTGATACATACCTGGCGAAATGTGGGTGCAGAAATGCACCTCTGCCTACCCCTTCGGGGAATACAGGCGTGAGTTTATGTATGTATGTGTATGTATGTAGTTGTTAAGAAAATGTAAAAATAAAATATTTTTGTCGTTTTTTTTAAATTTCACGGTATTTGTAATCACCGTGGCTATTGTCTGTCTTAGTTTTCGATCACGGTCTTTATACACCCTGTATACGCATAATGCCATGTATAAGGTGGTTTAAATAAAACCGCAAACACACAAAGCCGTATTTTTAGAAACGGACACTTTAAGACGCTAAGCCCGCCCCACAAAATCGAACCGCAGAATAATCTTAAGTCGGTAGATTGAAAATCGTCGGTGGCCGAGCCAGGCGCACCCTCGGGAAATAACAAAATAGTTTCCCTGTTTAATTTAGTACGGGCGGTATGTACCAGCATCGTGTTATTAACGCCCGCATGAACTGTCCCAAATGTAACGATAACATGGCCTTTTGTGATCCAAATGTTCGGATTTTAAATGCCCTATTTTATTGTTATATGGGGCGGAAAGGAATTGGAATAGTTTCCGATGGCAAAATATTCGTAACTATTCAGTCGCAATTTCTATGCTGTATAAAACTAGGTGTTAATGCCGTACTCAGCTGCCGTTCAGGGATCAGCTTGCAGTTTGCATTTGACCGGAATAATGGTGTAGAAAGGACAATATATTCATGACGTCAGTAGGCCTTCTATAAGGTATCCTCAAGTAAAATTGTGATAAAATCATAATATATACATCTATTCGTTTTTAACCATTATGATTAGGTTATCTTATAGCTTTCTTTATAGCGGATAATTATGCTTAAGGTTCGTGGATATTAAAATAATTCTATGGAATAGTGCCTTCGAGTTTTTAGGCCGGGTTACTTTGCTTTTCAAACTTGGAAGAAAAATTTGCCTCTATGGTTTTATCATTTTAGCAGGAGCAGATTGGAACTCATTTATAATTCAGTTGCCATAAACTCTAAATTTGAAGAACTGCCAGATTATGAAGCCTTGGAGCTCTACGCGAAGATATTTGTCTCTCAAATCTATGAATTCTTAAAAGGCCAATATGGTGAAGTGAGGCCTAAATCCTCGCAATTACAGAGCAATCTTATGCTAAGTTGAACGTGTATAGAGTGTTCAAATAGCTAAAGCATTGTTTCTAGATTAAAGCTTTCAATATATTCCCAGATTTCCAATAACCCTTTGAATGCAACCAATCACCAATTGAGCTTCAAAACAATATTCAGAATCCTCGTACCATCAAATATGAGAAATAAATTCGGCGGTGTATTCAATGTCTACAACCATCGCCGCATGCATGCAGCACACATTTCAATCGGTTAATACAAACTGCGCAGTGAACTCGCAACATTCTCGCATGGTCGCACAACAATGCACATACCTGAGTTGCGAGTCTCGCCGGAGATTACACAAGACAATGGCTCGTGCGAGATTGAACCATAATCGGTTAATAGCGTTAACTCTTACTTGTAATTAATTATATTATTTATAATTAATTTAATATTGTTGGTAATGTTATAGCAGTTAATAGTGGTAGTAAACTCGTATAAGCCGTGATTGTGATCATGGTATACAAGTCTCCAAGTTTTAATTTTATATCCAATCTTGTTGGTATCCTCGGTGACGTCAGAAGAACGTCATTTCAAGTCCTTTCGTTGATTATGTGAGGTGACACAACGTAATTTCACGTTATTTTTAGTTCCGAAGCTAATAATCAATCAGATCGTTTAGCCACGTTTGATTTAAATACAAATATGGGAATTTAATTCTCTGTGTTATATCAAAATATGAAGCGTTTACTGTCACTTAGGACGGTTCAAATGCGCCTAAGCATAAAGTTGAAGCAGTGATGGCCTAGAAGCAGTGATGGCCTCGAGGTTTAGGCGCGCAGTCGAGAATCTCGGCGGTCGCGGGTTCAAACCCCAGGCACACACCTCTGACTTTTCGGAGTTATGTGTGTATTCACAATGAATTATAACTTGCTTTAACGGTGAAGGAAAACATCGTGATGAAACCTGCACACCTAAAAAAGTTCTTAGGAATTTCTTAGGTGTGTAGTCCGCCAACCCGCACTAGGCCAGCGTGGTGGACTAAGGCCTAAACCCTCTCAGTTGTAGAGGAGGCCCGTGCCCAGCAGTGGGACGTATATGGGCTGGTGATGATGATGATGATAAAGTTGAAAATAGCTTGGCTAAGGGCTATCGTACACTATTATATAGGAAAATTGTTTGTCAATCTAAGTAGTCTGAGAAAACAGCTTGCTCGCACGAATGTATTAAGAATGATATTACGTATGAATGTATGGCTTTCATAAAAAAGAGTTAACTATTCTAACTACCTGATAAGAAAAATCCGTAAGCTTCAAAATAAAAACAATTTTGAAATTTCCACTGTCAGATAAGTGGGTCGAAAATTAATCTGGCACTTGATGGGGGTCCTTAATACAATGGCGACTGCGGTCGGAAGCTCAGGTGACGCAGCGATCCTGCTCAAGCCTTTAAGCTTGTATGTTTTAGGATTGCTACCATACCTGCTTGATAAACAATCATAACTTAACGTAACCCCGCCATAATGACGCACAGAGTCCTTGATCAATACAATTTAATACAAACACGCGAAACTAATATTGTCATTTTTCACAATTTCATACGCACTTCTGGAGATTATAATAATAGAACGATAAATGTAAATTGAATTAGGACAAACTTTTTAATTCTAAATATTTTATATTGTTGTTATTTACATTAAAATTTTATTAAATATTGATTGTTTTTCTCTTCTTCTCTTGTGTATACGTGGTTTACTTCATGCGGACATAATTGTATCGACTGGTGGGTTTTGGTGGTGGAATGATCGCATTCATCTATCGCTGACACACTTTTAAGACTGTATTGTACGACACTAACCATCAGATGTTTCAGGATTTTTTTTTAACGTTAATGTATTTTTATCACCGTAACTATTACCTTTATTGGTTCTCGATTACGGCCTTTTTACACACTGAACAGTATTTTACAAGAAAACTGGTACAAATAAATACTTCTTTAATCATAATAAAAGTAGCAAGCGAATGACAAAGAACGCAAAATACTCCTGCAAACTGCTTTCAATATCCGTGTACACAACACAAAATCGCACCACTTATTCGAAGTGGTACATTGGGCCGCCAGCGAGCTCGGCTTCGGCGAGCTGACCGAAACTCATTTTCCAAATTCGTTTGCAAATAGTTACACATACTTGTTCTGGAATTACATTTCAAATTCGAACACACGTCTCGCCGTTCGGTCACGTCCATACAGAATTTCAATTCGGCATGTTTCGCCCCGCGCTCGGCTTTTGCCACGTACGGTCACGAGTTAAGGATGAATTTGAAATTAGAATTGCCGTTTTCAAAATTTAAAAACTTCAAGTCCCGGCGATCTTAGAGGGTATTCCATTTTTTGACATTTCAAACCTTTGCAGTAGTACTTACCAAGAAGTTCTTAGCCATGAGATTTAATTTTTTTTTATGTAAAATTACATGAACAAAGAATGAGCTCTACTTTTATTACTTATAACTTATACTAACTATACTTTTATTTATTACTTATACTAACTATACTTTTCATATAAATGATGCGTAATTCAAATATTTCATTTTTTTAATGACGCCATTTTCCTTCACATCACAATCAACAAAAAAGTTTATTTAATACGCTTAGTTATTGCAAAGCAACATGAAACGTTATATGCTCACCATATATTTATATGTACATTGCCGATCTTGTGGAGCATATGGTAGTAATATCTCAACAGAACGCTCCAACTAAGACGCTGCGTTTCGTTAAGCCATTTGTCACGTATGCGCCGTCATTTGTTATGCAATCGTGAGATCTGCGTGAAGATGAATAGTTTGCATAATTTGACAGCCATAAGAGTTATAGTATAACTCCAACTGCGCCCGTAGCTCCAAGTTTGGTTATTGTGGTTATGACTTTCTCGAATATTCTTTAGCATGCCGAAATATAATTTGGGAAATAAATAACACTGTTTTGCATTATATTGAGGGAAAAGCGAAGTAGGTACCTAGATACAGTATTTATGTGGTCTAAGTGCAAGAAGTAGTTTCTAAAGTCTATTAAAACGAAATTATTGTAATTTTTAACGTTCTAGAATTTTCTTATGATGTTGCTTTGAAAGTCTTTCAAAATGCGTACAACTTGGACTAGCCACGTAATACGATTATGAAACAATAAAATTTGCTATAATTAGACTGCCATTTTGCTTGATCTTACACTATAATGCTTCAGAAATATCGATCCAAGCTCCATCTCCAAGTACCAGTATAAAAGCGATTCGAAACTAACATCACGAAAATTAAACATTGTCCAAATCACCCGCGACGTTTCTCTGATTGGACAATAAAAACTAAAACTCAATTCTCCTGGGATTTCTATTAAACCCAAACGTAATAACAGTGATCGAGTTTGGCGCGGGATTACCAAGCCGTAAGCCTCGGATCGTACATGTTACGTGTATCTGTACTATGCAGGAACGCTGTATCGTCTTTGTGTGAGAATGTACTGAATTGTGTAGTGTTATTTATAGTCAAAGATTTTGAACGCTGTTGTGGATCGATTTAGTACTTGTCTGAGATCTCGGAGGATAATATTTTTTTTAAATAAATATAGGTACCCAGTGATGGCCTCGAGGTTTAGGCGCGTGGTCGAGAATTTCGAGGGTCGCAGGTTCAAACCCCAGGCACACACCTCTGGCTTTTCGAAGTTATTTCTGTATTCACAAACAATTATCACTAGCTTTAACGGTGAAGGAAAACATCGTGATGAAACCTGCACACCTAAAAGTTCGTAGGAATTTCTTAGGTGTGTAGTCCGCCAACCCGCACTAGGCCAGCGTGGTGGACTAAGGCCTAAACCCTCTCAGTTGTAGAGGTGGCCCGTGCCCAGCAGTGGGACATATATATGGGCTGATGACGAAGTCTCATATCGTCGCGTGGGTATTAGAAACTAGCCGAAACTAGTTTGTCTAATTATGGCTCACACAAATTTGTCTCGGTGAGGCAATCGAGACCAGTCGTTTTAAATACTGGTGCTTAACTAACTGTTTTACGGAGAAGAATAATTTATGATAACACAAGACTTTTGTCTGAACTTTATTTATTAACGGAAAAATAATTAATTTATTGATAGGAACTAGTATTTTAGAGCTCACTTCTCTCCAATTTAATGTAGACTATTTATATATGCATATATATGTGTATATTTATGTATGTATGTATTTATTTATATATGAATGTGTATTATGTATGTATGTATTTATGCGTGAATATATATGTATATTATTTATATGTATTTCTGAAGACAGCTGCCACAACTACAACTTTTCATTCCAGTGGGTTGTCTGGAAGAAATCGCAGCTAGCGATAAGACCGCCTGTTGTAACTATATATCTTTTAAGTTGTATGTTATTTATGTTATTTTTCCTTGTATAGTGTACAATAAAGTATATTAAATAAATAAAATAAATAAATAAATATTTTGCCTGTTTGTTTGCTTGTTCGTCATATGTAACATCTCATGTTATCTCAGTATTACATGATTTTTATTAAATCGTGTGTCTATTATAACATTTGAAATTATTGATCAAAAAATCATGTTCTTTGGTCTCAGTCCTTTTGACACCAAATTTTTTCGTAAATTCTATCACCTTCGTCACAAGACTTCGATTTAAATGTGAGCCTCTTTGTGATCGTTAGGTTTATTTAAAGGTGTTTTATTATTACCATTCGTCATTTATTCTTTCAATTATCCTAAACTATCACAAGCTTCAGAAATATTTCTTATTCATAACGCATGAATGACGTTGTCTTCAGACCTCTATATGCTATATAGAGTAGCTCTACGGGTAGTAGTACCTACCCTAAGTTCCGCATTAATTAGTTCAGTTGTTTCGACGTAATCATGGAACAAACACCTCCTAACCTAATTTACTTAGTAACTTAAGTTCTGTATCCGCCGCTTGCTATTGATTTTGTTTCTTGTACGTCTTTGTATTCTGAGAACTGTCATTGTTGTATATCATGTGATATGACCGCATTTCGTTTATTAATGACTTAATGAATGCCTCGTGGTCTCGCGGTACAAGTATGTGCCGAGCGATCTAGAGGTCCTGGGTTCGATTTCCGGGTCGGGCAAAGTGTTATTGGGTTTTTCCATTAGGAAATTCTCGGTAACAGCACGGAGTCTGGAAATGTGCCCGAAAAACGGCAATAGGCTCGCCCCCTATTACGTGGGACTGATACATTGGCGACATGTGGGTGCAGAAATGCGCCTCTGCCTACCCCTTCGGGGAATACAGGCGTGAGTTTATGTATGTAATGACTTTTTATATTGAAACGGCAAGGTGACAGTACGGTGACTGATAGTAGGTACGACGCTGTTCAAAATACGGTATAAAGTAGCGAGACTAACTTATCACTCGTCACGCTAAACACTTGCTTCGTTTCTTCTAAAATATAACATTAAAGTATAAAAAAAAAAATTACATATCAAAAAAATTACCCATAATTCTACAGGACCTCATTACCTCTGTACTTTAATTATTCATCAAATTAATTTAGTTTAATTTTTTACCATTCCCTATATTTTTTATTTGTCGACACTATTTTCTTGTAGCATTTTTAAGATCGCTTTTTTGCTTCAATCGTGACACATTTTTTTTTGTTAAATAATAGATACTATTTCATTTATCCGATCAAATTCTCGTATATTTCTCAGTCATGGTTCAAAGCATATTCGTGTATCCATTCAGTTAGCTAGCTACGGCTGTAATTACGTTCAGAGATGCCCCGCTACGTAAAACTCGTAGGAGATACACGGCCCGGAAAATCGGCATTTCCTTATCTCAATGGTTCATAGTAGAAGCGCTGAGCGTTCGAATACACTTTATTGGTACATTTGCAGCTCTTTCTCTTTTGTTTAGATTCTAACAGAATTTTATTTAGGTCAATGGCCTTTGGTCTCTATAGAATTTCGTTCCGTCTTTAGGTACACTCAAGCCTAGGTGGATAGAAGTGTGTTTACATTTCTTTCACCAAAAGTCGGTGTCAAAAATTGACGTTCCGCCAGTTATGGTACTTGCCGTGCACATTTAGACACAAGAGAGCCTATATTTTCCTCAAAGGCCGGCAACACACCGATGATTCCTCTGGTGTTGACCCCTTTTTCCATAAAAAAAAACATTTCTAGACTCCGTGCTGCTGCTGAATTTATCTTTATTGAAACCCATTGCCTTCTAGTATCCGTTGCCACTGAGATGAATTCACGTTCAGCCGACGTCGGTTTACGGCTTTGTTCGTTTTAGACACCAAAAATAGTCTAGTCTGCCTCGTGGTCTCGCGGCACGAGAATGTGCCGTGCGATCCAGAGGTCCTGGGTTCGATTCGCGGGTCGGGAAAAGTGTTATTGGGTTTTTCCATTAGTAAATTCTCAGTAGCAGCATGGAGTCTGGAATTGCCCCCGAAAAACGGCAATAGGCTTCCCCCCTATTACGTGGGACTGATACATACCTGGCGAAATGTGCTGCCTACCCCTTCGGGGAATACAGTCGTGAACCTGTGAGTGGTATTCACAGCAGAGTTTGCATGATAAATGGATCAAATACGATATCCTTTCTCTCGGACTGAACAATGATTACGTCACGATTTGTGTGTAATTTCAAACTTAATCAATGTTAACTGGATTGCGGACGATATCTGGCTTTGAGGGGCTTTACCTTTTGTTAATGTGTGGAGCGAATAGTTAGTACAGCTCAGTTAATAACTATACGGTTTCCTGAAGATAGAGTAATAATTTCTCAGCACTATCGCGTTACTCCGTTATAGGCAATAGTGAACGCTTTGTCTGTATCAAATTTAATTAATCTTACATTGAATATTCCTAGTTCATATTTTAGATCTTATGAGACGTCAATCCACTTGGTCATCTACTGAGTAATGTTAAAGGTGTATAGAAAAACAAAAACGAAAATGTTCTAAAATGACGATTGAGGCTATGGTCTTGAAAATAAAAAACATCGGAAAATCGACACATAATGAATTGCCTCAGTATTTTCGGGAATATACAGGCTTTAATATTTAGCTGCATCATCCTAATTCAGAGAATGGCGTCTGAGATTACGAGGAACATTTTTGCTCTAACAACACACAGAACAAAACAGATAATAGACGTGCTGTTAATTTTTAATTACAATGAACTTTTGCATCAATGAACGAATTTCCCCAGACCATTTAAAATATTAAACAAATACTAAACGAAATTTCACGTGCTAATCTTCTTTGGTCCACATCCACTTTCCATTGCGGTGTGAAATTAAATTTCCAACTCATAATATTAACTACGTTACAGGCGCCCTGCTCGTTTTGAGCATTTAGCTGAGCGTAAACTTTTGGCCCGAATACATTTTGTTAACGAATTCACATATTATATCGTTTGGAAGTTTTCAATTGTTCTTGGGAACTTGAATTATTGTCCCGCTGTTGATCAGTTACTTTCGGTTTTCGATTTCGATTCGAATTAATTTCGATTATTTATTCGTATTTGATTAAGTTAAGCGATGAAAACTTACTAAGTACAGTATATATGTAATGAAAAATACATGAATATACTTAACCTGTATACATGCGTATTAGCAGAAATATATTTATACATCCACAATTCAAGAATTATTTTAAGCTCAAAGACAGCAAAGTATTTTTTTACTGGCACTATAGGGGACTTGCCATCACATCACATCCAAACACAGGCCCAAATAAAGAACAAAAAAGACAATTAAAGTGGCTTTCCTCAACCAAATTAAATAATTAAAAGAATAAAACACTATAAAATAATAAAAGTTTACCTTGATTTTATTCAATAACGTCGCTTCATACTGTTGTTCCCTAAATAATACAAAACCCCAAACCTCAGCCTGTCCGTAACAGTTTTAATTAATCCGATGCCAATAAAGCAACTGTAACAGAATTCGATATAAGATCGCGTGAACTATGTAGTGAAAGGGTCGAATTAACACGAGTTGTAATCGAGTTTCCACTGGAATTCGCACAACACTCATCTTCCTTACCTCGGCGAAATTATGTAGGAATTTTAATGCTATCGACCCGAAGGTCTTAATTGAAAAAGTTTCGCTCCACCCCGCCGAGAATGTGCAAAGTCGATGTGTTGAATTAATAAAGAACTCAGTCAAACATTCCAATTGGATTATTGACGTGTGACATGAGTTTTAGGCGAGTTTTAAACGAATTCCCGTGGTACGCTCGCTTGAATATTGCACGTTTTACATTAGCCTGATTTGTTTAACTTTTAATGCTTTGAGGATATTTGAATAAATTATTTTACGGGATTAGCTATGGGTCCCTGGATCAGTATTTCGTTCTTTAAACAGTTTAGGTTCATTGATGAATCGCACGTCCCATTTATTAGCAGCGAGGTATGAAATGAAGCTGTGAAATTATTAGCAAGGTCATGTTCCTTATTCCTATTATTCAGTGTCCTTTAAGTTCTTGGAGGAGTGTTTAGTAAGTTCATACAAGTGTATCGAGTGACGAGTAATGGGAGTCTTGCACTTCAAGTTGCACTGTTTGGTCTACGGCGTGCTTAATAATAAGGGGAATTTTAACATTGCAACGTGAATAGGTATATAAAAAAATAGCAGTAAACCTGATCTCAAATCTTCCCAAAATTAAGACAAAATTGACTTATTATAGATTAAATACAGAATTAAGTTTAGTGAAAATATGGCATTAAGAGTTATAGCAATGTTATGGACATACAACTTCAAAAGCTTGTAACGTCAACCGTATTTCTAACACATGTCTATTTCACAAAGTTGAAATGCAGTCCATCATCGCGAAGTGTTTTGGCCATTTTTCTGTCATCCAACTGTCAGCACATTCAACGGGCCACACAAGTCGCCGGTTTTCGGACGCACAAAAAAACCGACGCGAGTTTCATAAATTGTTTTGAAGAAGCGGCTTGACGTGATAAAATTCACATGGCGATTGTGAATATTTTATGAATCATGGAATGTTTATTCGCCATAGATTCACATAAAAGCGTGCATGTGAATTGGATTTAAAAATTCAAATGCTATTTTTAAATCGTACACAAAAAAATCCTACATTGTTACCAATCCTCGTACACATATTATTCTAAAGTTACTAACTGAAGCTTCGCAGATATCGCACTTTTTATTATTTTTAAACTGACAAAAAAAAACATTTTTACAATATTTTATGAATTTCATTATATTTTATTATTTCTTCATAACATTTGTTTTAAATGTTGATCTTTAAATTAGTCAAATTAAACCAAAAATGTAAACGATTTTTTTTGTTCTTCGGTAACGATTTTTTTCAGAGATTAATGTTTTTAAATTACGCGTCAACTGCGAGTAAAAAGAAGATGAGAGAACTGAGAGCCTAAATATGTATGTTTGTGTGAGTAGAAGAAACAAAATTAGGTACAGTTTATAAATCTCCTCTCACAGAATGTAACTTCTCTTTCTTCGCCGGCCAGTTATCATTTATTAATGGCGCCACTATTAAACCGGTTCATTAATACTACACTTTTTAACTATTGTAAGACTCTGTCGTTTATTCTCAATTGTAATTCTAATATTTCATTTCAACCCAACTTTCCTCAACATTAACAAACTAGAGTTGAAAGAATTTGTTCAATATACAGCAATATTATATTGCTACGTGACATACTTTAATAACTTATGACGTCCAAAAGCCGCATTAAACGTCCACCTAACTGTACTATATTGCCAAAATAATATTGAAAGTAATATATCAAACGGCTTTGCTGTGCGAGCGAATAAATCAAAATAGTTTTAATAAAGCTACCGCTTGGACCTCAATGCTAAAGCTTATGTCGGCCTTGTTTTTCGAGGTTGAAGAATTTTCCTGATATTTTCGAATACTTTTTCAAAAATTTGTGTATGTAGCATCGTTGGGCTAGCACGTTTGCAAAAGCTGGCATATTATTTTCAATCTAAGTAAAGTGGACGTTACATGGTCACAACATTTAGTAAGATTTCTTATATTAATATTCTGGAGTTATAATACAAGTGTTGTTATTAAAACCATATACAACATGGCTTTGTTTATAAAAGATATTTATTTATTTAATAAAAAAAATTGTACACTATACAACGAAAAATAACATAAATGACATACAACTTAAAAGATATATAGTTACAACAGGCGGTCTTATTAGGATATTTTCCATACTTTGTATTTTTTTTTGTCTTCAGGTTCGCAACGTACTAATATAATATTTTTTTTTGTATCTATGATAATACTACATCCATTGTAAAGTACATAACCTCACGTCTGTATTCCTTTAAGTGTGGCATAGGTGCATTTCTGCATTTTGCCAGGTATGTATAATCCGCGTAATGGAGGGCGAGCCTATTGTCGGTTTTCAGGCACGATTCTAGAAAAACACAGTTAGATAAAATACTTCTAACCTCTTTGTCTATCAGCAGGACACTGTGGAATACAAAACAGGCTGATATATTAAAAAATACATACAACTAAAGCAGATACAGCTCCCATAATATAAAATATTATCCCAAGTATTAACCACACAACATGAAGTTTCACGTTCTATTAACGATGAACGTCACAGATTATCCGATAGTTTGCTTGTTAGAGTTGTCCCGTTTACAAGTACTAATTGGCTTCCTTCAGAGTTTGAATACATCGTTTTAGGTTACAATTTATAACTTGTGAAAATGAGAAACTTTGAAGTTGCAAAATTTTTATTTAGCAAATTGAATAGCAAAATACATTATTATATGAGATCTTTTTATTTTTATTTGACAGGGTATAATATAATTATGTTATCCTTACTGGATCAAATACATGCCACTGAGTGGGGCTCGCTGGATCTACTCAGGTGTGGGTCGCGCCGCATAAATTCCAGTAGTAAAGTGAGCCCGCTGAGTTTGTTTCGCCGGGTCTTCTCAGTCAGGGTCGCGTTTTGATCCGGTGGTAGGATTAAAATAATACGTGACGTTTCGGAAATGCACAAAGTCCATCTCGTATTTGCTTTAAAATAATAATAATAAGAGATTATGTATTTCCCGATAAAAACTAAAAATAAATTGTAAAAAAAACCGTAAATATTTTATAACAATGAAATAAAATGAACCATAGTTGAATTATAATGTAATAATAAAAGATTTTTCTTTTCTGTATTGACTTGTCATAAGTGCTATTTTATTGCCTACGTGACTAAATAAAGCAATTTCATTTCAATTTCATCTTCATGATATTATACAGGTCGTAGAAAGTATAATGCTGGCCGTATCCAAAAGGTCCCACTTAAATAGTTGGAAAAGTATCATCTTAAACAGAGGACATTTTGGGGCTGATGATGATCAAGAAGACGCTCTGTTTCTTTGAATTGAAAATGTGTGGAGACACGATTTTTCATTTAAGCTGACAGGCCAGCTTGATAAGAATGATAATATCGGGTCACTGAGGCATGAAATGAATATACTTGTACATCGTTAGTAAATTTGTCCGCGTAATCGTGAAGTTAAATTAATATTATTCTCGTATGAGTGGAACCTCTTGTTTATTTGATTCTACCGTCATAATCTAAAAATACTTTTACTCCCGCAACTAATTTATTTATAGCCAATATTGTCAGAGATAATGATTTTTCATAATTACAATTAAAACTGCAAAGATTGACTAGAATGTCTGTTTCTCAAATTATAGGTTATTTGTTAAGAAAGTTAAGGGTAGTTTAATGTTTAGGTTAGTAGAGGATTCGCGTGATTTTGCATATAATAATTTGGTAAAACGTAGAGGGTGTTTTTGGTCTAATCGAGGTATGTGAAAAGACAATGACTAATTTCATAAGCAATTCTATTATCCTTGATTTTCGTTCCTAGAAGCTCGTGTACGTTACTGAAACAAGAAACATGACGGCGTTCCCTCACTGCTGGCGCCTGATTAATTAGACAAAGTTTAATTACAGACCTCTCATTACTCAAGCGTCAACCGGCCCTCGCTTTGATTCTGCATTGTGATATTCTTAAATTACGAACATTTTTTTTCTTTTTTTATTTATTTGTAACGGCCTGTTGTAATTCTGGGCCATTTGACGCTGTTCTCTTAATTTAAATATAATGTCTATCAAGGATATAGCAAAGATCATAACAGCTAACACTTAAATACACATTTCCACCCGTCTATGACTTCAGAAATTTTAAAAAAGGAAATAGAAATACTTATTTAAATTTTGGAACACCTACAATAATAAAAAACAAAACACTCGACACTAATTATATCTGTCATCATCATCAGCCCATATACGTCCCACTGCTGAGCACGGGCCTCCTCTACAACTGAGAGGGTTTAGGCCTTAGTCCACCACGCTGGCCTAGTGCGGGTTGGCGGACTACACACCTAAGAAATTCCTAAGAAATCTTCAGGTTTCATCACGATGTTTTCCTTCACCGTTAAAGTACGTGATAATTCATTGTGAATACCATGAACAAATACGAATTTTATATTTGCATCTAATAAATCTGCTCTCAATGAAATAGTTTTATGACCTGTCAACAGATCCAGGCATCACTGACTTTTTGATTGTAGGTACATACGTAATTACAGTAATTATCACGAGCTTCAAAGGCGAAGAAAAAAAGTATGACTATCAGTAAATTTATATCCAATATCCATAACAATATTTTAAATGCAAAGATAACTCTTCCAATTGGTATGTAATATATTCGATTATTACGTTTCAAATTAGCATTATTAATATTTTTTTCACATTTATTTTGAAATTAAAAATTAATTGACACGTCAAATTGATTAATTCACAGCTAAATACATAAACAATGAATTCAAATTCAAAAAACATTTCATTCAATTCTTTCCAATTTCATAAAGTTCTTCATCAAGAATTATATTATTAAAATTTTATTCTCTGAGATTCACTCGCAAAGTTCAATTAGACGGAACTTTAAAACAATGAGTATAATGAATGCCCCCCGTGAAGATATTTCCATTCTTTGTTAGAAAGGGGTCGGGTGGAAATATGTCGTCGATGAAGAGAAGACGATATCCTAGACGAAGAGTAAAAGTGTGCTTTTAATTATAAGAGTGAAATTGCTAACAGTCGTTTTTTAGCGTTCAACTGAGACAAAAGCCAGCAACAGCCCCGCCCCGTGACAGCCCCGTGGCGCAGTTGGCTAGACACCAGCTTGCGAAACGAGAGGCCGCGGGTTCGATCCCCGCACCGAGACAAATGTTTGTGTGACCCACAAATATGAGACCGAAAAGTCTCTCGTAGTTTCTGATACCCACGAAACAAGACTTGTATCTCAGTGTGGGATCAGAACTATGTATGTGACTGTTGGGTGTATTAAAAAAAATGGCGGAGTACTGCAATTCTATATATCTATTCTGGCCCTTAAGCGTCTCGTTGGTGGGCACGAGCCTCCTCTACAGCTGTGAGGGTTTAGGTCTTATTTAACTGCTATTACCATCTAGGAAAGAATCGTATAAGTAGTGATGGCCTCGAGGTTTAGGCGCGTGGTTTCAAATACATTGTAATTCTTATCGAAACACATTGAGCGGTACAGTGTCTTTTTACTACATACTAATAACACATTAAATAATTAATTTTCATCCCCAAATGCGTATGTATGATAATTCCTCGCTACTGTAATCCGTGTGTTAAAATCAATCGGGTAAATTATATTTGGTCATGTTGGCACTGCATTGCATATTAATTGCCTTTGCCTTTGTTTACAGCCCATCACTGGTTCCAATTTTAAAAATAAATACTCCGTCAAATGTCGGTTCAAAAGCGGCGTTCCAATTTTAAAATTGATGGAAAAACGCATATTGTAACTAACCAGTATATTTCTCAATCACTTAACGGCCATTCAGCTGATTTGTTGGCGCAATATCTGTGGATTTTTAGTTCAATATGAATGTGCCGCGTGTAGCGCTAATTTTAAAAATCGAACATCATTATTCATATTCCATGTTATCCGCGAAAAACTTGTATAACTCGATAGCTCTTGTTAGTGTTTAATTAGAGTGAATTGCTATAATGTACAATATTGTCATCAGATTTACAGTCGCTTAATAAAATAGCAATTAGTCTTGTCTGCTCATTAGAAACATAAGTTCCATTAGTTTAGCATATTTTTATTATTAAAAAAAACTTTTAAAAAGACACATACATACTTACATACATAACCTCATGCCTGTATTCCCCGAAGGGGTAGGCAGAGATGCAATCTGCACCCACATTTCTCCAGGTATGTATGTCAGTCCCACGCAATAGGGTGCGAGCCTATTGCCATTATTCAGGCACATTTCCAGACTCCGTGCTGCTACTAAGAATTTCCTAATAGAAAAACACGTTGCCCGACCCGGGAATCGAACCCAGGACCTCTAGATCGTACGGCACATACCTGTGCCGCGAGACCACGAGGCAGTCTTATAAAAAGACTTTTTAAAACTACAAATGATGGAGGTAAACTTTAATATTTATTTATTTGTATATAATTTATTGTACATCATAATAGGTAATACAAAATGTAGCTAAAATACGTTTAAAACTAAATGCTGATAGGCGCTCTTATCATTAACAACGATCTCTTTCAGAAAACCTAATTTACGTAAGGTACATGTGTAAAGTACAAAAATATACGATTAGGGCTTTAATCCTATTAACTATGTAAGGCCTACATTTTTCATTTCAAGCATAATCTGGTGATATTCTTTAAAATAATTAATGGAAGGTTACTTGTAAACATTATAACGCATTTTGTTCTGATTAATACGACGTTTATGCAGTTATGGTCCCTTTAGCTACACTTAAGTTTTCCACTTAGTTTTTAAAGGATTTGCTCTTAAAACCGTCCATTACTGAACTTAATATTCCGTGCGCTTAAATATGTTTGAAAAAAGTTACAACCTTAAACATTTCTCACTGGCGGCTAATAAAACCTTTTCCTTTTTTCTTCCCGAAAAAAAAAACGAAATTTCAAATTGGGAACACAAATGCGCATTTAACGGGTATGTTATGTAAATGAAGAGGAACGCGCCGCTGTCGGCGTATTGGACGCAATTTAAAATTTAAAAAAGTATTCATCGAATTTCATTCGTCGGAAAACGCGGTGCCGTCGATTTCATAACCGAATTCCATAGTTGATGAAAGAATTTGTGCACCTTTCCGATTGGTTGTATTTTGACAGTGAATTAATTGGAAAACTTTTGTTATCGGCGTTTTCCTTAAAATGCATATTGTCTGACAGATTGGTATTTGAATATTTTCTCACACAATTTCTATAGAGCTATATTATTTCTTCAATAAAATGAAATGAAATATAAGTAAAATATCATGAAAATTGTTATTGAAATAATAAATTTAATGAACACATTTAGGAAAAAAAATATATCGATACAGCCAACAATAATTTTATCACCCAAAATCAGTTTTATATTTAGAAAAGTTTATACTCATTTCTGTAAATAAACTTTTTAAATAATTGAGTAAATTCTCAACTGTACTGGGCCCTGTATACAAAAGTACCGAAACTAATGCGTAGATTTTCACCTCTACCTACCCTTCCGATGACTCATACATGAAAATGTGTGTGTAAAATATTTAATTAAACTTAGCCCTGACTACTGCTCAAAGGTTCAGCAACCCTAGTTGTTTTATTAAAAAGTGGAAAACACTCGGATCCACGAAAATATCCGCCACGCAAACTAGAATAGAATAGAAGTGCCGAAAATCAAATAAGGGTTAATTTACATTAAAGTGAGTCGAAATGATGTTTAATTAAATCGCAAGTGGGCCGAACGACTTGACAAATGGCTCTCAACGTCGACGACAGCCGCTATCGAATATAGTCGAGCATTTTTAGACGTAATTGACTAAAACTGTATGTGTAATTAATGGCCTTGGTGCTTGGTTGGTGATTAAATCCTGCCGTTCGAATTTACTATAGGATTTATTTTGTTCTATTTCCATTAGCGTTTGGTTTTTGCATATTACGTAAAGTCGCTGTTCGCTGTAAAACGTGTTCTGAAGTGGAGACCACGACTCGGCAAAGGTAGTGTAGGACTCGTAGTGTAGGACGCCCGACGATATCCGCAAGGTGGTTGGCAGCGGTTGGATGGGGAGAGCCGAAGATCGGGCCCATTGGTGTGCCATATGCCTATGTCCAACAGTGGACGTGAAAAAGGCTGTTTGATGATGATGATGATTAGGTAAAGTCGCTCTGTTGCTAGTTAATACTTCAGTATTAGGTTAGAGGTTTTTAATTTTCGAAAAATAATATTTGATAATTTTAAAATGCATACTTTTGCGATGGAAACCAGCGGGTTTTGTAAATCTAACCTACAAATTTATATGTAAATAAATAAATACACCCAACAGTCACACAGATAGTTCTGAGCCCACACTAGGATACAAGTCCTGTGTCGTGGGTATCAGAAACTACGAGAGACTTTTTCGATCACACAAACACTCAGACCCGAAACAAATATTTGTAGATCACAAAGTCAAAGTCAAAGTCAAAATATCTTTATTCAAATAGACTTTTACAAGTTCTTTTGAATCGTCAATTTTACACATCTTAATTTTTTAAACTATTGCCGCTTCGAAACGTGTTATAGCTGTGGAGAAGAAACGGCAAGAAACTCCCTCAGCAACACGACATGTCATTTTTTCTTTAAAAAAACAGCAATATAATTATGTCTTTTTTTTCATTACATTATTTAAATTTTACATTATAAATGTCATAACGATACAAACTGTAGCAACAAAACAAAACTCCGATCAATTTACTTACTCCCAGGGCTTATTATCTTCAATAAAATCTGAAACTTTATAGTATGCTTTTTTGTAAAGCTTATCTTTAATTGATTTCTTAAACATTGTCAAGGGAAGCTCTCTAATAGCCTTCGGAAGTTTGTTATAGAAGCGTATTACATTGCCCCATAAAAGAGTTATTAACTTTCCGGAGACGAGTTACGTGTTGAACGAGATTACATTTGTTCCTAGTATTTTTATTGTGTACATTACAAATTTTATTAAATTTATCAAGATTCTTTTGGACGTACATTAAGTTTTCGTATATAAACTGACAAGTGAGGGTAAGAATATTTATTTCCTTAAATTTTTCTCTAAGTGAAGCCCTGGGACCTAAATTATAAATAGCCCTAATGGCTCTTTTTTGCAAAACAAAAATAGTGTTAATATCCGCAGCGGCTCCCCACAAAAGAATACCATATGACATAAGGCTATGGAAATAGCTGAAATAAACCATTCTTGCCGTTTCCTCGTCAGTCAGACGTCTGATCTTTTTCACTGCATATGCCGCTGAACTTAATTTGCTTGCCAATTGTTGAATGTGCGGTCCCCACTGGAGTTTTGCGTCTACCGTAATTCCCAGAAATGTAGTAGACGCAACAGGATCCAGTTCTTCACCGTTAATTTGTACAGTGGTTTTTAATTGCTTAACATTGGGCATTGTGAATTTAACACATTTAGTTTTTTTCGCATTTAAAAGTAAATTATTATTATCAAACCACTGAACAACTTTACGAAGTGCATTGTTTACTTCGTCAAAATTATCGAGACGTCTTTTTACGTTAAATATAAGAGATGTATCATCCGCAAACAGCACTATATCGTTTTTATCCCCTACGTAGTAAGTCAAGTCATTAATGTACACAAGAAACAGAAACGGCCCAAGAATTGAACCCTGTGGGACTCCCATGGTAACCGACGATCCTGGAGAAAGTTCTCCATTAACGTCAACCCTCTGAACTCTGTTATTCAAATACGAAGTCAGAAGATTGAGAGCTCCGTTTCTAATGCCATAATGGTTAAGTTTCCTGACGAGAATGTCATGTTTGACACAGTCAAAGGCTTTGGACAAGTCGCAGAAAATGCCAATAGCATCTCGCGACTCTTCCCATGCCCTGAACACAGTTTTTAAAAGTTCAACCCCTGCATCGATAGTTGATCTACCCTTAGTAAATCCGAACTGTTTCCGATGAAGTAAGTTATTTTTATTGAAAAAGTTCAATAATTGATTAAGTATAATTTTTTCAAATAACTTACTAAGAGTTCGTAAAACAGAAACAGGTCGAAAATTTGAAGGGTCTGTGGTATCACCAGATTTAAAAAGTGGTATTACCTTACTAAGCTTCATCAGGTCAGGAAACACTCCAGATGCGACGCAACGATTGAACACAGCTGCCATGTGAGGTGCTATAATATCAATTATAGAGGATATAGTAACCACTGACATTCCCCACAAATCTTTAGTCTTTTTTTTATTAATTTCTTTAAAGGCCTTTAAAATATCATAATGACTAATTGCTGTAAATTTAAACGATGCATCACATTGAGGAACATTATCTTCAAGAAGTAACAAAGCAGACCTAGAAGACGACTGAAGATGTTGAGTAGTTACTATTGGAATATTGCCACACACACAAACATTCGTCTCGGTGCGGGGATCGAATCCGCGGCCTCTCGTTTCGCAAGCTGGTGTCTAGCCAACTGTGCCACGGGGCTATCACTATGTCCTATCCCAGAAGGTAAAAGCAATTTAATAAAATATTTCAACGAATTTTCTTTGAAATGTGCTTGTTAAGTTCCTCTGCCTGCACCATTTGAGATAGAGGCTTAAAAGTGTGTGTGACATAAACACAAGGCGATAACAAAACATTTGTTTGGTGGCATAAGTTACGTGAGTACCATTAACGATAATCACAAATGCTACTACATCGCAAATCAAAAAAAGAACGCATCGCATTTGCACAAAACATTTCTCGTTCTACTCGAAAGGTTTAAAAAGGAGCCGCAAGCAAACCGTCAGTGGAATAAAAATTTCAAAATCCACGCTCCCCTCCACTGGTGGAGTATCTCGTGAATGCTGCATTCGTGAAATTTATTGCGGCGAGAAGTCGTAGGACCCCGGTTACAATGAAATACGATTTAATGTATAAGCTATTACTTTTAGGATTAAATTATTTGTTGTTTGCGCCCGGATAAATACTCTTCTGAATTTTCGTTTAAAATGGGCTTAGCTATTAAATCAGTAAACAACATTTAAAAATTAAGATAATGAAATCATTATCTTAATTTAGGCGTGTCGATTTATGGGATCAGTTTTTGTAGATCAAGTAAAAATAGGAGAGCATATTGTGTTGACTGGTGATAAAATAGGTTTGCGCCAGTCAAAACTCGTCTTTTCATTCTATTAAAACTGATATTTGAAAATCCGCAATTTGAGATTTCGCGCTCAGTCTTGAAGACCAGTCCGCCTGTCAATTTTATATTTTTTTTTTTTTTTTTTATTATTATTGTAAAATTTTAATATGGTGGTGGTTTAGTGTTGTGAGCTGAAGTGTTTCGACGTGCTCGCGAGAGGAAAGCAAATTCGCTATTTGATACGGTCTTGCCTTCCCTCGAGAGCATTACACTATACGATCTAATGTGTAAATGTTGTGTATATGGTGAGCGTGCGTTACATATTTATTAAAATTAGCAATTATACAAAATAAGCAAATGAAACTTACACAAGTAATGCAAACATATAGACAATGAGAAAAGCACAAAGAAAGAAGTAAAATTATACAAACCAAAAAATAATAATAATAATAATAACAATAGTAACAAGACAATAATAATAACAACAATTAATTATAATTTTATGTGAACACTGAGGCAGGATGCGGCGGCTATGTATTGTTAAATTGTTTGAGGGAGCTAAGGATGAAGCGTACGAAACTGAGAAACGATTTGAAGGCCACGGGACATTCAATAAGGTCCAAGATATTGTATGGCTCGGTGATAAGGTGATTACAAACCATCTCGTGTTGAAAACGCGGAGTCCCGTATCTAGGGCATTCTTCCAGAAGGTGTTCCAGGCTTTGGACTGTGACGTCGTCACACGGACAGGTGTTGTCCGAAGTGATATGGAATCGGTAAAGGTATTCCTTATGATAGCCATGTCCGGTGAGGAATTGTGTCAAATAGAAATCTGGGGTGGTGACATCCCACAATTTTTTAATTGAGCCAAGTTGAGGAAGCAGCCCCCAGGTGCGACGGCCCTGCTCGGCGTTTTCATACCGGGACTGCCACGAAGCCAAGGTTACCTTCCGTACACGGTGTCTGACGTATGATAAAGGAAATTTATCATAGTCAGGCGCCCGGCATAGAGTGGTGGCAGAGTTGGCAGCGGAGTCTGCCAATTCATTCCCCACAATGCCGATATGACTCTTGACCCAAGATAGCCCAACGTTACTGACCTTTTGGAGCTCCCGAAGTGTCTCGTGTATTCAATACACTAATGGATGGGTGTTGCTTCTGTCCTGAATTGCCATCAACGAGGACAAGGAGTCAGTAAAGATCATCACGTCCGGATATCCGTGGTCAAGGGCCCATCGACATGCATGAAGTAAGGCTAGCAGCTCCGCTTGAAACACAGTACAACAGTCGTGTAACTTAAATTTTTCAATAGCAGGCCCGATTGCCGCACCGCCAGGGTCGAAGCACACAAAGGCAGCTCCTGCTTTGCCATCGTCCTGTTTGCTCCCATCAGTGAAAATCTGGACAGTGGTATTCTGTGTTAGTTTATTGATATCCTGCTGACTGGATGCTATGTGAAAGGATGTGGTTAAACGGTCAGCAGGGTGTGGTAAATGGTGTGTGGGTATTGGTTTTTCCCAGCGGATGTCATGGGGAAGTAGGTCGTTCGTTCCGGTAAGTCGTATCTGCTCGATCCGACATACCTCAGTGACCCGTAGGTCAAGTGGTGTGAATTGAGCAAGGGCTAAGGCGGCGGGGGTGGAGACGGTTCGGAAGGCTCGGATTGCCTTTATGGCAAATCTGCGCTGTGCGCTCGCGAGCATGGTACGGACATACTTCTTTTTCACCACGTGACCCCAGACACCAGCAGCGTATGTAATAATGGGTTCTACAACATGTAAGTATATGATTCGAACGTTTTCGGGACATATACCCCAAGTGGGTTTGGTAAAGAGGCAGAGACGGTTGAAAATGCGTGTCGCCTTGATGATGACCTGGCGTACGTGGCTTCGAAAAGTTAACCTCTCGTCAAGAACCACTCCAAGGAGTTTGATTTCTCTAGAGAAGTCAATAGAATGCCCATTCATATGAAGGTGTGCCATTCTGGCCTTGGAAGTGAAGGCTATAGCCTGAGTTTTCGCAGCGCCAAACGTAAGTTTTACGCTCCTACCCCACGCAGCGATGTCCCTTAGGGCATAATTAGTAGCTTGTTCTAATAGATTTGTGTCTTTTGCAGAGACCACGAGCAGCACATCATCCGCGAAAGCCTGTATGTGACACCCCGATGGCATGGGTTTGTCTAGGAGTTCATCCAGTATAATGTTCCAAAGAACTGGACCACAAGCAGAGCCCTGTATGCACCCCTTGGACATGGTTTTTGTAACTCGCGATCCCGAGTGGTCCAAAATGACGCGTCTTTCCCTTATATAACTTTGTACAAGGCCAAAAATGTTGCGGGGACAGTCAATCAGTTTGAGCCGATGCAGAAGTGCAGGCCACCAGGCATTATCAAATGCCGCCTTGATATCAAGGGACACCGCCAGTACCTGATATTTTTCTGATTTGGCCTGTAAGATGTAGCGGAGTGCAGAATCAATGGCGGCAGTGGTGTTGGTTTGCTCCTTAAAGCCATATTGATGGATGTTGGATTTGCCATATTTGTTCGCCTTATAAGTTATTCTTTTGATGAAGAGCTTTTCAAGGAGCTTCCCAAACACCGGTAATAGACCGATGGGTCGGAAGGATCCTATGGAATTGTAGTCGGCCTTTCCGGGCTTAGGGATTACCCTAACGTAAGCGTCCTTCCATTGCCGTGGGAAGTGTTGCAACGTGAGGCATCTGTTCATGATGTTTGTGAGTAAATGTGGAAAGTCTGAGGCGAATTGGTAACAGATGTCGGCCGTAAGGCCGTCGAGCCCCGGTGCCTTATTTGGGTTCATTGTCTTTAGATGTTCCAGCACTTCTTCCACAGCAAAGAGCGGGTCGTCTAGGGTATCCGGTAAATTATCACTCTGAGATCTTAGCAAGTGATGATTTTCTTCGGTATCCGGTCCATCGTCGGGGTAGAAATGCTGCAGTAAAGCAGCAGCAGTTTCCTCCCCTTCAGCAGTATATACACCGTCGACCATAAGAGTGGCAGGAGGGCGTCTGGGTGCGGTCTCCCTGAGAAGCCTGTTGGTAAGCGACCATACGTTCTCCCTGGTCTGAAGAGCGCAAAACTCTTTGAAGTTCTTGGTGGCAGCTGCTTTGAGCTCCTGGGCGTACAGTTGTTTTTTCGCCTGCAGATCTTCGACCAGTGATATCAATTTTATATTTCTTGCACTTAAGCGTGTAAACTAATTAAATCTTAAGTCAACAATTTTGTCAATTCAAACCACGAGTACGTTTTAATAGACACGTACACACAGTTCTTACTCTCACGAAACAATGTGACAGCGAGACCAACAACACAAAAACCCATCCAAACAGAACGCAATAACATGGCACTACGAAATTCCTGTCCAGCCATGGAGCCCGCAATTTCCACTTACACGAGCGACGTTCATGACACATATATTTAATATCCCACGTTGATTGGTACAGCGTTCGCACAAACGTTCGTAGCTCCTAGACGCGGAGATAACCAGCACTGCGTCTGCTATGCCGTTTTAACAAAGATTTATGTTGCCGCCGTCTGCAGTCGTATTTAGATTTAGCTGTGTGTTTTAAAGTTTCACTTGGAATTTATTATTATTACTGTTCTGTTTAGAATGCAAGTATTTTGACTGGTGCTCTTTCGTTGCATTTGGATTTTCTTATATTAGACCCCTCTCCTTATTATATTACTTATGTAACACATCGGAGTAAGCAATTAAAATTTATTGGCTATAAATATAGCTATTAAAATATTATTTAATGTTGCATAATTTCATTTCATTGCTCGCCAACCCACACTAGGCCAGCATGGTGGACTAAGGCCTAAACCCTCTCAGTTGTAGAGGAAGCCCGTGCCCAGCAGTGTGACATATATGGGCTGAAGATAATTTCATGGGTATCACATCGTTAAACCCCTTCTATCTGAATTATCATCATTATAATTGATCATATTTTGACTACATTGCTCTAACTATAAACTTCTCAAGCGATCACCATGTTTTTCTATAATAATTCACGTCACTCAACTGTAAGCGATCTCTCTCATCCCCAGCTAATACTAAGAACTTCAACAAATAATGAGCTCGATAAAAACCTGCAAATATACTTCGAGTAATTCTCCAATTCCAGCAAATAAGGCAAGAGCCGCGTCTTATATCGATTTCAACAACTTCGTTGAACATTCATCCCGAGAATATCACTGAATACCTTTCAAAAACAAGAATTAGGTCGCGCTCTATCGCGTCAAACTGTCACCAATAACTTTGTTACGGTACGTTTATTGACGTTTGAATATTCCTAACGACTTTCCTCTTAGTAGATTATACGTTTTTGTGTTATATTGAAGTACTTTCTTACTTATAGTTATCATTTTTGTTTAGCCTCGAGATTAGGGCAAACGGTCGAGTCAAAAACTCGGCGGTCGTGGTTTAAACCCCAGGCACCTTTGACTTGACGAATTTATGTGTGTATACATATACACAACGATTTATCACAAACTTTAACGGTGAAGGAAAACATTGTAAGGAAACCTACACACCTAAAATGTTCTTAGGAATTTCTTAGGTGTGTAGTCTGCCAACCCGCACTACGCCAGCGTGGTGGACTAAGGCCTTACCCCTCTCAGCTATAGAGAAGGTCCATGCCCAGCAGTGGGATGTATATACGAGTAAGCTATTATAAATAATTTGAACAACATGGACGTCTCTTGCTCCTTAATTCTCTATTTTCTTTGCTCGATATAATGAAGTAGTAAGACTAAATGGTAAAAGATGCTTTGAAACTCCATTTTAAAATTTCCAAGTCGAAACCAAACAATAGTCTTGCTATTTAATTGAGCAGCGTTAGATGTTTGCATTCATAAAGTATACCCACTTAAATATCGAAAGAAAACATGGCGAGAAAACCCACTCCACGGTAAATTTCTTAGACTATTAAGACTTCAAAGCTTTATACAAAGTACCTATTAGATTCCGTAAATAGAAAGACTTGAATAAATATATTGATAAAGTTAATATTTTTAAGGAAAAAGATAAAAATGCGTTTTTAATAAAAGGTAATAAAAGGTTCTTTGGAAAAACGTTGTCAAAGTCAAAGTCAAAACCACCTTTATTCAAATAGACTTTTACAAGTGTTTTTCAATCGTCAATTAAGTTGTCTTATTAAATATAATCAACACCAACCGAAGATGGCATAAATGAATAATTGCAGTATTTGCCGTTATTTAATCCCACAATTCCTTCAAAGACATCTCTTTGTAGTCCTAAGTAAGCTAATGTGTAGACAATAACCTGGTCCAAAAAGAACCTTTTTGTAAAAAACATGAAAATATTTTTCAAACATTTACATACCATGTAAAAAAAAAACAAATCAGGCACAAACCCCCTGCTTATTAAGGTTACGGTACATCAGAGTCAAGGGTCAGAGCGGATATAAGACGGCCTCGCACGGACCGTGGGGTTAAACGGCCCATCCGTGACATTCGACATAACCCTTCTTTATCCGATTGGATTGGCTATCGAAATTGAGTGCGTGGTGTATTTTTGTTAAAAGGTAAAATGTATGATATTTTACAGTTTTTTATTTGGAAATTTTGTTCCCCGTCATGATAGGCAAAGGTGAATTTATGCACCAATATTTTACCAGGTATGTATTAATCCCGTGTAATATGGAGCGACGCTATTGCCGTTTTTCGGGCACATTTACTGAGAATTTCCTAATGAAAAACTCTTCGAGAACATACTTGAGTCGCGAAACCACAAGGCGCATAATTTAAATTAATTTAAGTACATATATACATACATAAACTCACGCCTATATTCCCCGAAGGGGTAGGCAGAGGTGCATTTCTGCACCCACATTTCACCAGGTATGTATCAGTCCCACGTAATAGGGGGCGAGCCTATTGCCGATTTTCGGGCACATTTCCAGACTCCGTGCTGTTACTGAGAATTTTCTAATGGAAAAACCCAATAACACTTTGCCCGACCCGGGAATCGAACCCAGGACCTCTAGATCCCACGGCACATACTTGTACCGCGAGACCACGAGGCAGTCGTAATTAATTTAAGTATGAGAACTATTTTCAATTTCAAGGCTCAGCTTGTTAATGGTCACAAAATCTCGCCTCAAGCTACTCGATATATAATAAAATACCACTACATGAGGTTACAGTATGGTCACAAAATCACAATTTAATAAAAACAGGGAATATATCACTGTAGTGCCATATGTTCTATCTATATGCTCAACGCGATCGTTTTGTGGTCTCATTAACGTATTTCCCCCTTATTTCGGTTGGTGGGCGTGACATATACGTCCAATTTAAACGATAAAGCTTTCGGAATATTCCACGAAATATAATAATTAGGTACCAGTAGTAATTATTGTTCGGTAACTAATGTAGCTGATTGAGTTTTTTATTGCATGTATGCTGCAGGTTAACAGAAGAGCATAGAATCTTTATCTAGGGATATGTTTAATTTTAACATATAAAATATTAAAGCAAGCGAAGTATCTGACAAAATAACAACTTTTTTTACAAGTTAAACCTAATACGTACAAAAGGCGGCTTTATCGCATCGCAATCGCTTACAGACAACCAAGAATGGAGATATAGGAAGAGAAATGAAAGGTGGTCATAAATGTACAAGGGGATATTTAAAAAAAACTACAAATTTTTATTTAACTTTTTTTTGTTAACTACATCTTGTGCAATGTAATCTTTAAGAACAAGCGTTTTGTAATGTTTGTTGTTATAATTTTAACTTTACAGAAATTGACGTTAAACACAAAAAAAAACTTTCAAGGACCTACCAAAACTAAAATGAAATACCACCATTGCCTATCTACCCCCATTCTCGTTCAGGATAAAGCCATAACCGTTTTGCAAGGCATTCAGTACTAGGCCGCCAAAGGAACCGTGAACGTCGCCGATAGACGGCGGAAATCAAATGAACGGGTCCTAGACCACACCGGATGTCTGCAGATGATGTCGTTGTGTCACTTCCGGTGCGCTCGTATTCTATACAAATGGATATAACGTTGGTATAAGGATGTGTTGTGTCTTTGGTATTGTGAAGATACATGGTATATGGTTTTACGCCGTTATATATATAATATATAAGCAGTGATGGCCTCGAGGTTTAGGCGCGCGGTCGAGAATTTCGGCGGTCGCAGGTTCAAACCCCAGGCACACACCTCTGACTTTTCGAAGTTATGTGTGTATTCACAATGAATTATCACTTGCTTTAACGGTGAAGGAAAACATCGTGATAAAACCTGCACCCCTAAAAAAAGTTCTTAGGAATTTCTTAGGTGTGTAGTCCGCCAACCCGCACTAGGCCAGCGTGGTGGACTAAGGCCTAAACCCTCTCAGTTGTAGAGGAGGCCCGTGCCCAGCTGTGGGACGTATTTGGGCTTATGATGATTATGATGATATATAAAATTAAATTCAATGTAAAAATATATGATAATATTTTGTAGACATGTGTGTTGTTTTCATCTTTGAGAGAGCAAAAAAATTACGAGTCTTGTTTAAATGAATAAAGTTTATATTGTAAAAAGCTTTATATTTTAGACAATCAAAAACTAGACAGAAAATTTTGTAATTCAAAGTTACTTATCATAATATTATTCATTAAGATGTTTTTGCCAATATAACATCGTGTAATAAACCTTTACCGCAGCGTGTTTTTTGAAATAACAATAACATTCTCGAACTTGCAAAGTAAACTCCAATCACAAGTTCAAAACAAGAGGCGACCCATAAATTACCCCTCAAGCGATGTCGTTTGTACACAGTCGCATCAAGCCGAATGCCTGTATTTCCAATTTTTATCACGCAAAGAGCTTTTAGCCACCAAAGGGTTCCGTGGAATGTGTACCAAATTCGTGATTCTTTTGTGCAGTCTCCGAGGCGTAAGAATCCAATATAAATCGGCGGACAGTCTGTCACCGTAATGGTATGGACAGTATGACAATCGGGGAACGATATGCGGATCTGTTGTGTGGAATTGCAACTGTGGAATTTGTTAACCGCCGTGCTGTGAGGTTTCGGTGTTCCTATATTGGAATACTTTTTAGTGCACTTTTCAGGAGGATTTTGTGAATTTGTTTGTCGTGTATTTCGTTTGTGAGTGCTTTTCGCATAAGGATACAGCTTAAACCAGTTATTTTATAGACTACAAAACTACGATTGATGCATTTTAATAAACTTGAAATAAATCAAGAGCACAATATATTCATCATCATCATCATCATCAGCCAATATACTATATATATATTGCTGGGCACGGGCCTCCACTACAACTGAGGGAGTTATTTACAATTATTTTTTTAAATATTGTAATTTTTATACAAAATTATTATCAAACTAAAATAACAGAACTTAAAATATTTTGCCAACCCGCACTAGGCCATTGCATCGTGATGGACTAATGCCTAAGCCGTAAACCCTCTCAATGGTAGAGGAGGCCCGTGCCCAGCAGTGGGACGCATATGGGCTGATGATAATATTTTGTATAATCATAAGAGTAAACCACTTTCATACTGGATCCGGAATCCTTTCTTCAAAAGTTACAGTACCGTTCTTAAATACACGGCGCTGTCCAGCGGACATCGTGATCGGATTTACGTATATTTATTTACCTTTCATTGCGCGCAGCCGTGCGTTCCGAATTCATGTAAAAAGATTAAATACATTTCAAAAGTAGGATATGGTGTGTGCACGAATGAATTTTCGGCCACTGAAAAGCATCTCCGTAAATCTTATAAAGTAGTTTTGCTCTGTGTATTCAGAAAGATTTATCATGTTATGCGACTATGTTATTTTTCAGGAAATGGTTTAAAAAAATATACCACAATATTTATCCGTTTGTTACATTAAAATAACCGCTTTTTACTTAATGCATATACATGTATGTACCCTGGTACATATACCAAAATAACATCTTTTTCAATTTTGTCTGTCTGTCAGTCTGCTTGTTTCGGCTAATCTCTGAAACGGCTGGACCGATTTTGACGGGGCTTACAATGGCAGATAGCTGACGTAATAAAGAGTAACTTAGACCACGGTGGTCTAGTGCGGGTTGGCGAACTACACATCTAAGAAAGTCCTAAGAACTTTTAGGTGTTCAAGTTTCCTCACGATGTTTTCCTTCACAATTAAGTAATTCATGATTCATTGTGGATACACACATTACTTCGAAAAGTCAGAGGTGTTATTTGTGGATAATAAACCATTGGTTATTCACTACCAACAAACTCGAATTACGGATGAGTATCCGTGCATTAAGAAATTTTAATATAAATAAAACACCAGTAAACATCTTCTCTAAAGTAAATAGGTACAAAAAGCCCGAGTTGTTTTTAGGACGGGAAAGCGAGACCCGCGAAGGACTAAGTATTTGGAGCTTATCGAAATTTTTACTGCTTTTAAATTAGAAATTTTTATTTGCACCCATATAATTTGGTCCAAGTATTCGAGAAGAAACTTTAACGTCAAAGTGATAGGACATAAATTCTCTCAACCCTGTAATGTTATTACTGCTTTTTGAAAATCTCAGTTTATTTCCGTTTGTGTTTGACGACTTAGTGGAATCGAGGGGTTTACTTACACGAGTTCTATTTGAATGTTGACGGCTTTGGTATAAAATTGTTACAACACTATAAATATTCTGAGAACGCGATGACGTAGAATATTCATAATGCATTTAAAAACAGAACGAATTTTCTTTCTTGCATGAAAAAACAAGTACAAAAAATATGTTTTTGAAAATATTAAGGTTTCAATCAGGCTATATTATTGTATCATTTGGTATTTATTATTTTTAAAAAAATATGTATTTTTTGATAAAAATAAGGCACAGCGATGATAATTCGGAAAGAGGATTCTTTGAATTCATATAGAAAGAGAATAAAATTACTGAAAATATAATACAAGAAGGCAATCTTGCAAGTTGTTGATTCTATAGCAACCAATTTGTAGTGTCTGTGCGATTATTGTTCCGTCCACAGTATTACTGAAAATGATGACAAACTGGAAACTTTTTTGCCAGCTCTCGTGTTTCTTCATCCTATTATTATTCCCATAAGAATAGCTTGAGGAAGTATCTTAGCAGTCTGGACATAATTAAATGCGGTGTAGTCCCTTTGCATTATTTGCATACGACAGCCCCGTGGCGCAGTTGGCTAGATACCAGCTTGCGAAACGAGAGGCCGCGGGTTCGATCCCCGCACTGAGACAAATGTTTGTGTGATCCACAAGTATTTGTTTCGGGTCTGGGTGTTTGTGAGACCGAAAAGTCTCTCGTAGTTTCTGATACCCACGACACAAGACTAGAATCTTAGTGTGGGGTCAGAACTATGTATGTGACTGTTGGGTGTATTTATTTATTATTTATTATCAAAATATAAAAGGTTTCATATTAGACCTTGGGACTCTGGTGGAAATTATATTCGAATCTACACAGAAACTACGGTAGGCAGCGGCTGGGTTGTGCCCCTGGCATTACTTTAGTCCATGGGCGGCGGTAACCGCTTACCATTAGGCGGACCGCTTGCTCATCTGCCTACTAAGGCAATAAAAAAATAAAAAAAATAAAACTACCATTTACTACTACTGCGTTACAGTTGCCATGCAAGTCTGTCATATTTTGGATTCGGCCAGTTTACATCTGTTTGACATACCTCTATTAAAATGACTTCTATTTCCCGACTAAGCTCAAACCCACAATAACTTGCCATCAGGACATCTACCGCAGCCATATAAAATTTATGTTCCCTAACACCAAATCCGGAAGGAATTGAATCAAAAGCCGCAATTTAAATGAAATTCAGTATTAGTTCGTCTCGTAAAAATAAAATGCGACTCGTTTTAAAATCAGGATTCGCGTAATCTTCTTTTCCGTCACTCTGTATTATTCAAAAGTGGATCTTAATTTTATGGAGTTTAAATTTAAAATACCGTAATGGTGCACTTATTCTTTCAATAGTATACGAGTAAATACAAGCTCCATTAATATAGTGATAAATCTCACTAGACTATGGATAATGTTGAAACTATGAAACAATACAGTTACATACAGTCTTCGATATTGATTTCGTCCTTCTGAAATAATAATTTCTTGAATCGTGAATCGTATAAAGTGCATGTTTTCAAATTTACCAATAGTCAAAAATAATTTGAAATATATTCCAAAGTTTCTAAAATAAGAATTGGTATAGAATATGCTTCACGAACTAAATGAAAAGGCATGCTACCTTGGCTGGCAGAATAATTTTAGCCACGAATTCAGAGCATTTAACAAGGATTTTTTTGCTGCAACAACCATTTTTTCTATATGATTTTTCCTATGGCAAGACGGCCAATAAAATCAGTCATAAAACTGAACATGAACACTAAAAGTCTAGTCTGTCAGCAAGTTTACGGAAATAAAATTTGGATCGTAACAACCGTTTTATGTATTCAGCACACTTCAAAATATGTCGAAACACCAAAATATAAAATAGTCCTGACTGAAGTAAACTGGATGCAAATGTGGCATTTTTAAAGATAGCGAAGGCATACTTTTTTTTACTTCTACTGCTCCTTAAAGATTTTCTTGTTAATGATCACGAAATCATTCTATAAGTTTTGTATAAAAACGTTTTTTTTTCCATCACACTTTTCTTAGCAGGCAGTCTTTTAATTTGTCTTGCAACCGGCTATTGCCTCACGCAAAACGTGGTAGATATACGTACGTATGTATGTCACAACCTACCATTTTTGTTACAGTTCACAGCTGTGAGGTTGTATAAATGTGTAATGTATTGCCAACTATTAAAGCACTACCCGTAATCTCACCTACCTGTAAACAACAGATCAACAGATGATAGATCTATTGGCCGATTATAATTAACTGAAGGTAGGGATGGTTATTCATTATTAATTTCGCCGGAATATCGAATTAATATAATATGTTTGTTTATGTATTTGTTTCATTTATATTTAGATAATTTTTAGTACTTTATTTTTTGCTTCCTTCTTTATTTTCCTCTTCTATTATCCATCCAAAGGTTGTCTGTAAGAAATTGCCTAGGGCGTTAAAAGCGCCAATTGTACTTTACGATGAATTTTGTTATAAATGAAATAAATAAATATTTTCAAAATTATATGAACGGGGCTGTTGTTTTTAAAGTCAATGAACCGCTGCGTTACACAGGTCGTCACAAAAGTTAGATAGGTACAAGGGCAACTAATTAAAAGTTGTTAATTTGGTTTGGGCCGTCTTGCCCCGTCGGCATTAGCGCCGCACCGCGTTCCACTAATTTACGACCAGTTTATGAAAGACAAAAATATCATTATTAATTTTCATTTATTTTTAAATAAATTTACTTTATGTTGTCAGCGATTCGGTTCAGTGATTGTAAATATATCTGTAATTATACACTGACACAAATTTAAATTTGTATATAAAAAATCTCATGTTCATTTATAAAAGTATAAGTAAAAGTGAACATTTATATCGTCATCATCGGCCAGATGACGTCACTGCTCGATATATTCTCCTTAGGACTTCCAGCACGACTCGTTGTCATCGTGCATCCTTTTTTTATCGTTAGCCTTTCTTGTGCATTCAAGCATAAATCTTGGCATGCACTGCTCTGCTCTTGTACTAGCATGCAATTGGTAAGTACAGTGTCTTCTTAATAGTGTGAATTGACTTAAAGATTGCAACTTTCATGATTGGCCGTGAATATTTTTTATACTGAATACTACTACTAACCCGCACTAGGCCAGCGTGGTGGGCTAAGGCCTAAACCCTCTCAGTTGTAGAGTAGGCCCGTGCCCAGCAGTGGGACGTATATGGGCTGATGATGATGATGATGAGTACTACTTATTAAACTACGGCCATTGTATCTTTATAATCCGCTGGACTATATCGACAAATTTGTTTATTAATATTATAAATGTTATACTGCCTCGTGGTCTCGCGATACAAGTATGTGCCGTGCGATCTAGAGGTCCTGGGTTCGATTCCCGGGTCGGGCAAAGTGTTATTGGGTTTTTCCATTAGGAAATTCTCAGTAACAGCACGGAGTCTGGAAATGTGCCCGAAAAACGGCAATAGGCTCGCCCCCTATTGCGTGAAACTGATACATACCAGGCGAAATGTGGGTGCAGTAATGCACCTCTGCCTACCCCTTCGGGGAATACAGGCGTGAGTTTATGTATGTATGTATGTCGAGGATGTACTATAAATATAGCATGATAAGAAGCTTTGCTCCAGAGTAAAGAAATATGTACTATATTTTGCCCTATTCCGACAACACGCTTAACAACAAACTACACATCGCCATTAGTAACAGCCCATTCCTGCTTAGTGGCGACAAAAAATATACATATCTCCTTTAAGAAAGCGTCCGTACATTATTGTGCCGCGGCTCGATGTAAATATGAGGCAAAAAGTAAGCTGCTTATGTGAAATATGAGCCCAGAAAACCTACAAGTTGTAGAATAAGTACTTGAGTATGTAGGGGTGCTAGGCAGGATTTGATCGGAATAATATTAATAAGCAGTGATGGCCTCGAGGTTTAGGCGCGCGGTCGAGAATTTCGGCGGTCGCAGGTTCAAACCCCAGGCACACACCTCTGACTTTTCGAAGTTATGTGTGTATTCACAATGAATTATCACTTGCTATAACGGTGAAGGAAAACATCGTGATAAAACCTGCACATCTAAAAGTTCTTAGGAATTTCTAAGGTATGTAGTCCGCCAACCCGCACTAGGCCAGCGTGGTGGACTAAGGCCTAAACCCTCTCAGTTGTAGAGGAGGCCCGTGCCCAGCAGTGGAACGTATTTGGGCAGATGATGATGATGATGAATATTAATGAAGACTTTTGTATTTTTGTCATGTATGTATGTATCAATTAGGAGAGATACTGAGTGTCCCGATGTACGTCATGCATGTGGCCTTATAACGGGTTTGTGGCTTTAACTAGTTTGTAGAAATGTAATAAATAATAAAAAGGGTAGATAAATACATACATAACCTCAAGCCTGTATTCCCCGAAGGGGTAGGCAGAGGTGCATTTCTGCACCCACATTTCGCCAGATATGTCAGTGTATGTCAGTCCCACGTAATAGGGGGCGAGCCTATTGCCGTTTTTCGGGCACAATTCCAGACTCCGTGCTGCTACTGAGAATTTCCTAATGGAAAAACCCAATAACACTTTGCTCGACCCGGGAATCGAACCCAGGACCTCCAGATCGCACGGCACATACTTGTGCCATGAGACCACGAGGCAGTCAGATAAATAGTAGTTGATAAAATATTACCATTGCTACATGTGTCGGTAGTTTTGGATTGTCGGTCTCTGTGTAAACACGTCCAGTGCTAGCAGGAACGGATTGTCGTGTCACATCTTGGGTTGAATAGGCCTAGATAATAGGCGTGCATATCGTGAAATTGTATTAAAATAAAGGGGTTGACACAACAGATGCGTTGTACCCTAAAAATTAAATATTATAAGTAAATGTATTAATAATTAAAGAATCATCATCATCATCAGCCCATATACGTCCCACTGCTGGGCACGGGCCTCCTCTACAACTGAGAGGGTTTAGGCCTTAGTCCACCACGTTGACCTAGTGCTGGTTGGCGGACTACACACCTAAGAAATTCTTACGAACTTTTAGGTGTGCAGGTTTCATCACGATGTTTTCCTTCACCGTTAAAGCAAGTGATAATTATTTGTGAATACACACATAATTTCGAAAAGTCAGAGGTGTGTGCCTGGGGTTTGAACCTGCGACCGTCGAAATTCTCGACCGCGCGCCTAAACCTCGAGGCCATCACTGCTTATAATAAAAGAATAATTAGTTTGAACATTTTTTAATGTCACTTTAAGCCTTAAAATTGAGGAAGGCCCGTCAAAGGCAATAACTTAATCTAATCACCAATATAATTTGCACCAGATATTACTACTGATACTGATATGACTACGATTTCATAATTACATGGAATTAGAAAAGAGATAACGAAACGTAGGTGTAGAATTATGAGTACCCCTCTGTTTATTTGTTTGGGGTTCGGCTTGAATAAATAATATAATTTATGCTGAAGTAATTATTAGTGCGAAATGCTTACACAATTGAACAGTTGAACGCATCCTAATTTATCAACGATCTAACTAACGAACTATATCGACTAATTGTACATGATATTATTTACATTAGAAAGGGAGCCTAAATTCTATTTTATTAGTAGTATTATGATTACACCAATTTTATGCTTGTTTAAAATTTGAGAACTTACTCGTATACAATAGCATATGTGTTAATTTCACCTCGTGAAGTACTACTTGAATAAACTCCAATGTGACATTGAATTTGTCATCAATTAATATAACTTCCACATTATATTCATAAAAGATATTGAGAACCTAAGGGATTGAATAGACAAAGATAAAAAAAACAATGTTCTTAAACAGCAACGACATATTAAATATTAATACATTCATATTATTATATCCATTCATAAGATAAAGTAAGAATAATACACGAATTATAAAACCAAATCGGAAACATTGAGGTGTAAATTTTCTGTTAACTCAAATTTCGGTTGGAGCGCTGACAGCCCTGCGTACGTGCCCACCGCACGAATTTTGCGAAGGAAATGTAGCTAAAAAAGGTTTATTTTTATGAGATACCGTGTGTTACACGTTATAATGGCGAAACGCAGTCGTTACCGAGATCCCGCAGGCGATATGTGTGACGTAAATAAAATGAATAAGCATAACATAATGCAGGTGCGCTAAACAGTTGCTTATGCTTTGAATGTTTTGTTTTTATGGTCCTTTTTTCCCAAGAAAAAGTGCAATTTTATTTACATTTGTGTGTGTATTTTAAGTCAAAATTTATGTTGATATTATTCTGTAGAACTGTCCGATTTTTTCTTTATTAAATGTAGAATTATATTAACGACAGTAAACATCGGAGGTTCAAAATTAGAAAGTAGCTATTCGATAATAGCATAATATCATCATCAGCCCATGTACATACATCACACTGCTGGGCATGGGCCTCCCCTACAACTGAGAGGATTTAGGCCTTACCACGCTGGCCTAGTGCGGGTTGCATAATATATTTTCATTTTTATAAAAGTTAAATAACCTGTAAAGTTCCAATAATAAATTTGCTACGAAATCCATATATTTTTTCGCTTTTATAAGACCCACTTGAATTGTTTGAGAAACTGGAGACTAGTTAGCAGACACGTTATTACTTAGACTAGTAAATAAAGTCTTATGCGAAGTTGTTCGTTACATTTCGGACTATGCAATTGCTTTTGCTCAATAAACTTCAATCATTTCAGAGTTATTGATATGTTAATTTTGATAAATTTCTCGTTTATTCATCGATCCGAAATTGGGTTAATAACAAAATGGTATTACATTTCATATTTTTTGCATCAAATCGTTGATCACAACTGCCAACTATCACCTTATTGAAAAGTCGAAACATCGTATAAACGAAAGTCAAAAAAAACACCAACATAAATCGACCGTAAAACCAGCGATTATTTTGAACATTTCTTGCGGCAGCCCCGTACAGTAACTGGTTCTTTATCTCAACCCCACGCAGATTGATTTATAAGGGTACATTTTATTGTGGCTTATCCGGCTTTATCCCGTAATTAAGTCCGACTTTGACCGTAATCCGGGCATAGAACGGGTCAAACTGGCCCTTACGTGATACACCGGCGACCTTGATATCAACGGGGGCTTTACGTTCGCTAAAGACTTTGATCACCTGAATTTAATTAAAATGGCATGAAATACGCAGCTTGTAGATCAACGCAATTTGAAAAGTCCTTGAATAAACTATTGAAATCTGCCGATATTTCGTCTGCGTAAATGTAATGGTCAAGCGCAGAAAAGCAGTGATGGCCTGAAGGTTTAGGCGCGCGGTCGAGAATTTCGGCGGTCGCAGGTTCAAACCCCAGGCACACACCTCTGACTTTTCGAAGTTATGTGTATATTCACAATTAATTATTACTTGCTTTAACGGTGAAGGAAAACATCGTGATAAAACCTGCACACCTAAAAATTCTTAGGAATTTCTTAGGTGTGTAGTCCGCCAACCCGCACTAGGCCAGCGTGGTGGACTAAGGCCTAAACCCTCTCAGTTGTAGAGGAGGCCTGTACCCAACAGTGGGACGTATTTGGGCTGATGGTGATGATGACAAGCGCAGAGAGGAATAATTTAATGATAAACACAGCGACAACATAATAATAATATAAATCTTGTGATTTTTTAAATTATCGCTTATTTGTAACGCTAAAAACTATCTATCTATAATATACTAATTATAATTATCATAGCAGGATATGATAAAAAATACGCAATAGAAAAGTATTGATTCGTCGTTTTAGTAAAATAGTAGATCCTACGTCATAGACCTATACGTCATACTGGCCCTATAATACTATTTTCCAAACAATTATACCTTTTTCGCACAAAAATCTTAAAAAAATATAACCCTAATTCAAAGACTTATTTTTAATTAGTAATGTTGATACAGTTTCTCTAAAATATTCGACCCATTAAACAAATAGGCACTCCAATTAAACAAATATAAAAGCAACATTAGCGGAATCAATACAAAATATGAAAATGTTCTTTAGCAAGTCCATAGAATCATGCCACTCAGTAACTAAAAAGCCTACACCGATTCATACAATACCCTGTTCTCAAATAACTTTATTATGATCTTAATTGAAATTCGCTAATGGCTCTCAATTCCGGAGTACCTGTTAATTTAAGAAAGTAAACTTTACGTTCCTCTCGTCGTATTTACAATGGAATAATAACCGCGTAATAACTCAAGTAAAGGAAGCTATTTTATGAAGAAATTTTCAAAGGATTATTCTATAATTCAAATTTCAATTGAGGGGTAATTGGATACATTTTTCTTCTTAGCAGTATTGTTGGGATTTATAACAGTAAATTGTATGGATTCTAAGCTAGAATTATTTATACTATTTTATTTTTTTATTGTTTACTATTTTACAGTCGAGCAAATTGTTGGAAACACCAATTACTCGTAGAAGCTAGTATTGGATCGAGGGTAGTCAAATATTTTTGGCGAATAACGCCAAAGGTTTGAAGTCTTTGAAAATTACTAAAATGATTACCGTAACGTTTGACATCAGGTAAATCGGAGACAAATTCAAAAGAAGTACTTAAATGTCACCATGTCATTGTTCCATAACATCTTATTTATAATTTCATTTACCTTTACTTAGCGTCACGTGAAGGAGCATCTTAAAAGGCCGATGTCAAAAGTAAAGATTAAAAAGAAGACACAAGATATTCTATTACAATTGAAAAAATATCATTGCTGAATGTTTGAAACCTATCCTTAGTCAATAAAAGTGTACTTACAAAAGTATTTTGGTTGTCAACAGGGGTGGTGTTAGCCTAAGATGGTTTTGGCGCTGGTGGTCGGATTGCTGTGCGTGTGGGGCCGCCTGAGCGACGCCAACCCTGAAGCGAAGCGGCTTTACGACGACCTCCTGTCCAACTACAACCGCCTGATCCGGCCAGTTGGGAACAACTCAGACCGGCTCACCGTCAAAATGGGACTTAGGCTTAGTCAGCTCATCGACGTTGTGAGTACTATTTTTTATGTTATTATCCGACTTATGTTAGCATTACTTAAGAAACGTCTGTAGGAGCAGAATGAGAGGGATTAGGGTAAAGAAAAAGAACTAGGTTCGGATGTACAACTTGGAAAGTTAAGGGATAGTTTAATTTCTTGCTATTATACTTGAAGAAAAAAAAACAGAAAATATGCCTACTTTGACATCTATTAATGTGACGAGAATATTACAAAATTTCAGTGATTGAATTTAATTGTCATTAGTTGCAACAACATATCCTATTACAATTTTATTTCACTCTAAAACAAGCTTGGTCTGACCGAGAGAATTGATAATAATTTTAAATTGGCTAAAATTCGAACTATCATGGATACCATCCAACTTTCAATTGTAAAACCCATTCAGAAGTTAAACTCCAAAATTACAATCACGAATACGCCATTAAAACAGCGAGTTTCGATTGAATTCATAACACGAGCCCGGTTGTACTAAATAGTGTTTGGTTAGAAATAGCCAGGGCTTAATCCGACCATATATCTTTAAATCCTTTCATTAAAACGGATTTGCTTTCTACCAGCTCTCGCCGATTCCCAGCAATTCTGATATAAATTTTATTCAATTGTGTTTTTCTCGTTTTCACCACTGAGTGGGCTGTTAGGTTGATCTGTATTGCAACCGCACTTATCCAGGTCTGCAGTTGATTTTTTATGCAAACGTTATTATTAATCTACCTTATTTACGCTTTTCAACAAAAGATACGTCGAAGCCACAAGTTTATTTTTTTATTTTATTAAATTAAAACTTCGAAGCCACAAGTTAAATTTCTTATTTTATTAAATTATTTTATATGGTTAACATTTGTCTTAGGCATGTGAAATTTCATAATAAAGTGTGTGTTGGAAGTGGATTTAACGATAATTTAAAAAGCGAAGCAGTGATACTTAGACAAATTTCTAGTCCGATAGTTCCCATGAGAATTGTAAGAAAATGGGAAGGTTATAATAAGGTTATTTGGCCAAATGTACTAAGTTTTGAACCGAAAATAGAAATAAATTAATTTGACCACGTCGGCAAAATTGCGTCAATTGAATATCTTGCTTTAGATAGAAGATAGTATTTGAATAGCACTGTACTGTCTATTAATTGTGGTTTGATCATCATTTCACGCCAGAAACAAAAATGGAGAAGCTTTATTACAAATAAGCGTCTAGAAGGCGTTCCAGCCCATTATATTAAAACGCAAGCACCAAAAACAGAAAAAACACGCTAAATGTAAAAAAAAACTCTTTGTTGAAAAATAATCGAGTTTGAAAACCGCTAAACTATTCGATAAAAGACAAAAGAATCAATTTCAAAAGTTCTTAAAGAGTTTTGGAGAAGACAATACCATAGTCTGGAATTATAAGACGTTTCAATAATTTTCAATTTAAGCAAAAGGCTTGAATATATTTAAATCTAATCAATTTGTAGATTCATTTAACTAAAACTGGTTGCAGTTTAATTGAATTTGGCGCTCGATGAGCATTGTTTAAAACAGTATTGGGTAATCATGCTTATGCTAATAATGTCTCATGTTACTGAACATCGATGAAATCGCTTATATCGCCATTTATTATAATCTGTTATTACTTCTTAAAAATTCAAAAATAACTCTTTTTGTGTACTCACTTGGCAAAGAGTCAGAGTGAGGCTCACTAACACCTAATTTGCGTATATTTATTGACGGTTATCTTTTACCAGAATATAACACAATTATGTACTTCATCGGATGAGATACTCAGACTAAACCTAAATGAAACTTAATACGATATAAGTACAATGAATTATTCGTTAACGTCTATTAAGATTTATAATTAACATTTAATTTTAATCAATTACTGCCTCGTGGTCTCGCGGTACAAGTATGTGCCGTGCGATCTAGAGGTCCTGGGTTCGATTCCCGGGTCGGGAAAGTGTTATTGGGTTTTTCCATTAGGAAATCCTCAGTAACAGCACGGAGTCTGGAAATGTGCCTGAAAAACGGCAATAGGCTCGCCCCCTATTACGTGGGACTGATACATACCTGGCGAAATGTGGGTGCAGAAATGCACCTCTGCCTACCCCTTCGGGGAATACAGGCGTGAGATTATGTATGTATGTGTGTCAATTACTTTTGGATTTAAAAAAATGGTCGATATTTTTTTGGTGTAAAAGAAACGACGAACTTAATGAAATATACACTTTGTCGTCATTGCAAAGCAAACTCCAGACAAGGTAAACTGGAAAACGTTTCACTAGTACATCTGCCAGTGAATTTATCTGCAAACAAATTAGTATTCGCTCTTTGGGCTGCGAATTCAGATATTTTAGAACGATACCCAGCCTTTACGTTGATTGGCCCCTCTTACTTTCAAACGCTCTGATTGGGAGGTTTTCCCTTTTGAACTAACGGCCGATTTATAGAACAGATAATTTGCTCTGCTCGGTCTTTTAGCGTGCAACACGTAATGGCAATTACCTAATGCCTTGGGTATTTTAATCAAGTTTTTTAACATAAAGTAAATAAAGACTTTAAATAAACTATGAATGTTTTGTGAATATCTTTACATAATTCTGGCTCCAACTATACAAATTTTGTGTCGTGGATGTCTGAAACTACGTAAGTCGTTTTGGTCTAACAAATATCCAGAAACAAATCATATTGGATCAAAGAAACATTTGCTTTGCGGGAATGGAACCCGTTGTCTCTCGTTTCACAAGCTGGTGGCTAACCAACTGCACCTCGGTGACTAATATAATGTAGGGTTAAATACGGAAAAATTCTTTTAAAATTATTATTGAGGAACATAATCAAAATTCTTTTGCAAAATATTCAGTGTTTTTGTGTAAAATATTTTAGAAATATAAATTCCTGAAAAAGCAGTGATGGCCTCGAGGTTTAGGCGCGCGGTCGAGAATTTCGGCGGTCGCAGGTTCAAACCCCAGGCACACACCTCTGACTTTTTGAAGTTATGTGTGTATTCACAATGACAGCACAATTGACAGCCCCGTGGCGCAGTTGGCTAGACACTAGCTTGCGAAACGAGAGGCTGCGGGTTCGATTCCCGCACCGAGACAAATGTTTGTGTGATCCACAAATATTTGTTTCGGGTCTGGGTGTTTGTGAGACCGAAAAGTCTCTCGTAGTGTCTGATACCCACGACACAGGACTTGTATCCTAGTGTGGGGTCAGAACTATGTATGTGACTGTTGGGTGTATTTATTTAATGAATTATCACTTGCTTCAACGGTGAAGGAAAACATCGTGATAAAACCTGCACACCTAAAAAAAGTTCTTAGGAATTTCTTAGGTGTGTAGTCCGCCAACTCGCACTAGGCCATCGTGGTGGACTAGGGCCTAAACCCTCTCAGTTGTAGAGGAGGCCCGTGCCCAGCAGTGGGACGTATTTGGGCTGATGACATTGACATAAATTCCTGCATTCAATTTTGTTAGGATGAATAGGCATTTTTCCTTTAACAATGTTGAACCTATAAAAACACGCCCATGCGACACAAGAAAAACATAAAACTATTCTCTCTGGTATTTCCCGTGACATAAATCCGTACTACGTCTTTCACTTAACCTTTTTCCTTTCAGTTCATCGCATTGGGCGATAAGAACAACGCTATGATATTGACGTCACTTACTCAGCATATTTTGGATATAGGACGTTGCGTCATCAACGTGCTTATTCTGAGTTTTAGAAGTATATTCTGTACAAATTTAATCTAAATTACTGATTAATTTTCGGTCTGCAGATTGTAAGTCTTATTATAAATCATCACAGTTCTCGTAATTTTATTAATTGTAGATTCACCATGACTTATTTCGTTTTGTTGCTAATACATTTTGCTCAAGTTGTTAATCTGTTACAGGACTCTGTTTAGTGAAGTCCTAAATGATTTTTATCAAATGTTTCGTCACTATAATTAAAAGCCTCCAACAACAATTTATCATTTATATTGTATATATATATGTACATATATTATGACAGTCTTCTTGTTCAATCTCTATCTCGTTAGTAACTCCGGAGAGCCGGCGATATACTTTCTAATACCACAGCGTTTCCATTCATATTTGATAGTCATAATTAGTTCCATAACCTAATGCTGGAGATAAGTGTCTCCAAATATATCTTGATGGATCTATCAGAATGCAAAGAGAGTTAGTCTAGGCGCGTCACTATCTCGCTTGTGGTAGTCTTAAGGTATAATTGTCAGAATTGTATTACCTAGTTCTCTTGAACTTAACCACAGGTATTGCGATCGATACCTATAAGTTGTCATTCACCCACGAATCCCTTAATTATGAAATGTTCTAGAACAATGTCGAATTCCATTTCGCAAATGGCCGTCTGTCCATTATGGAAAGATACCGACGCTGATTCGTCAATTTGAATATCGACCGATAGTAACGGCCAGACGTTCCAATTTTAAATTTCGTCGCACTTTATCTTATCGGGGGCAACGACGAACGGTTTTTTATTCATATTTTTGTGCCAGTTATTTGATTAGCCTCTGCATATTCCGAAATAGTTTTTTTTTTATAGAAGACATACGATATACAAGACGTAATATGCCGGTTTTATTAACTTTATCAATCTTAATTTGTTTGTGTTCTGACCTTACTCTATCTTATTTCTCCTCTATTCCTCCTCTGTAAATGTAGTGACGTCTGTGCTTGACTTTCACTTTTTTAATACATCGAAGTTAGGGCATTGTATTCAGATGCCTAACGTAATTATTTCAAAATCGTTTCAGTGATATTTGCTTATATAAATAAGGTTTGCTCAGCTATCAATAACGTCCTAATTATAGGTGTTTGTCTTTGGTATGTTAGCGTGAGAGTAACTTTTAATTAATTGTGATGGCTTATATTTTCTTGTGTGCAGGACTCCAAAATACTAATTTAAAAATAAACAAGAAATAAATAGAAAAAGTCTACCATGCTGACGGACACTATACTACTCCCATTAAGCTTAAGAACTATTTGTATAAAGCTTATACAAAATTATATTCTTATCCATCCTAAATTCAGGTACAAAAATAGCATACAGCAACGTATGCATCTAAAATATTGTTAGCGAAATATACCAAAGCGTACCATCAAACTGCTCTTAAGCCGATTGTGGTAAATCCCAAGCCGCAAAACAAATAACAAATTCTCCTATTTTACAGCTCGCTTCGTGAAAATGTTTTCGTGTTTGTTTGCAATGCACCGATACTAGGAGACCATAATCATTAGAAGCTGAGCTTTGATCGTAATTGTTGGATCCGTAAATAATAAATAAAACCACCCAAAAGGCACATAAATAGTTATTACCGCACATCCTATTGTGCAAACAAGTCAACAATAAGGTACAAGTCTTATGTCGTGGGTATCAGAAACTACGAAAGAATTTTCGGTCTTATAAACCCCTACACCCGAAAAATATATTTGTGGATAAAAATTTATCTCGGTGCAGGTGTAGAACCTGCAGCCTTTCGTTTCACAAGCTATTTAGTATCCAGCCAACTGCGCCACGGAAGCTGTCTTAAAAGATAGATTATAATTAGCATTACCTAAAACAATGTTCTGTTTATTTTCTCCTAATATTACAAGTCACCTCTGACCTCTGACTTTTCGAAGTTATGTGAATATTCACAAAGAATTATCACGTACTTTAACGGGGAAGGAAAACATCGTGATGAAACCTGAAAAAAAAAACTAAAAGTTCTTAGGAATTTCTTAGGTGTGTAGTCCGCCAACCCGCACTAGACCAGCGTGGTGGCCTGAGGGCTAAGGCCTTAAACCTCTCAGTTGTAGAGGAGGCCCGTGCCCAGCAGTGGGAGGTATATGGGCTGATGATGATGATTACAAGCCATTAAAGAAAATATTATAAGAACTTATATTGATAAGAAGGTTTGCGAATTGATAGATTGATTGGTTATTTCATTGGAACCAACGAGGCAGTAATAATGAAAATTTCAGTTTAAATGTCACGCTTTTCTTACTTATCCGTCCTTTTGTAATAAAACTGCTACTCGGCATTTACTGTGCTATCAACGCGGGTCAACGAACACATTAGCCTTTTCATGTTCCATCATCGGCGTCAATGACTCATCTTCATCAAAACTTAAAAACTTTTTTGTGTGTCAAACATCGAAGGCCCAACGAAACCGGCAATTTCTTCTCAAAAGGCTCTTTTATCTGAGAGACAATACACTGATCTTTACAAAAAGAAATTCGCTAATGAACCAAGATACTACACTCAGCTTTGATTCGCGACAGAGCGGCGCGTGTGCCATTTTGTTCTGTGAAATCATTGGAATTAACCTAAATTCTTCTTTTGAGGAATAAATTTATATGTTAAGGCACCTCGTAAGAAATAAAGTAGCAGAATTTGTGTTAATATCGTCGAAATTTAATTTTTTGTTTCAATTATTTATTACATTCAAACAAGATAATATGAAATTAATTTATAGGATCCATGGAAATGTTATTTAATGTTCGCTACATTTGCTGCATGACTATACTAGGTATAGGGGTACCTTTTTCATACACATTTTATACCAATAGTGATATCCGTCATCATAATATACATGTGTTAAGAAATGTAATTCTTAATTTCAGTGCATATAGCATTATTTAGCTATCATTTTTTGCATTATACTACGTTTTACTTTTAGGTTACATTCATTCACGATAAATATGCACCAGTATCGTTCGTGGACTAAGGCCTAAAACCCGTTGTAGAGTTGTAGAGTAAGCCCGTGCCCAGCAGTGGGACGTATATTGGCTGATGATTAGTATCATTCATATGAATGATATCATTCATATTAATATTAATAACGTAACGCAACTTCAATCTCTACGCTACATGACTTATTTTCTAGGTATCAGAAGTAATATAAATTTTTCAGTCTCAAAATCAACAAGATCCAAAACAAATACTTGTGGATTTAAAATAAAAACGGTCCTAGCAGTTGATTTAAAAATATATTTTAACTGTTAAACGGTCCGCATAAATTAAAGCTATGAACGAGTAAATTAAATAATCATATCCAATAAATTATTACCAAAATGCTTACCTCATTAATAAAACGTTACATGAAAATTATCACACCACAATATCCGGAGTGTTCCATTCAGACCACCGTCGACGTAAATTATTGTATATTTTACATTACATTTTTATATGAAATCATTTGAGAATAATAAAATTGTAATGTAGTAACACCACAAGCACGGAACTGAAAGCTTTTATTGTAAACGCGCGTGTTCTTGAATCACAATGTGTTTTCCATTGCGGGACGCGTTTGAAGTGCTTCAAACAATCGGTGACAAAAGAAGCACTGCATTGGATACTAGGCAAACTCTCTTTACTCTGGTAAGGGGCAAAAAAGTTGTTTGCATTTGATGTCTATTTCTTTCAATATCTTTGAACCGTTTTGCTTTTGCTAGTCTATTAATGACGAATCAATTTATTTCTGCATCTAAAGAATTAATATAAATTTCCGATAGAATAAAATGTTTGTTCAAGAATGTTTTTGGCTGTCGGGTATTCGGTTCCTCTTAATAATATTTACTATCATGATCAGCCTATATACGTTCTACCGCTGGGCACGGGCCTCCTCTACATTTGAGAGAGGTTAGGCCTTAGTCCACCACGCTGATCTATTGTGATTGTGAACCTAAGAAATTTAAAAGACCACACAAGAAATCCCTAAAAAAAATTAGGTTTGCAGGCTTCCCCTACTTTCTAAGCCAATACATGTCAGTAACTGTTCTTTTGGAATCCATTCTGCAGTAAATTATTGAACATTTGTCAACCTACTGGTTACTTACTTACTTCAGTAATAGTTTAAAAAAAATTAAGATGTGTAAAATTGACGATTCAAAAGATCTTGTAAAAGTCTATTTGAGTAAAGATATTTTGACTTTGACTTTGACTTTAGTACTTTTTCCTACGATATTACGATTACACGATATTACGATTTAAACATTTAATCCAGTCATTATTACATTCAAAATTACAGATCTAAAACGGGATTAAAATTTATGACAACAATAACATCTACTTAGTAATGAATAACAGTCGTTGTGTTTACAAATTGTATGCCATAAATGATTCTAATTTCCGTTCGCCGTATGCAACTGCGGCTCATGAATAAAATTCCCTGATTTAAAACTTCCGTACATTTCGTATGACCAGAAGCGTGCATTTTAGTGCCCGCACATATTTCTTCCAAGCTCTTTCTCTATATGCTTGCATATAAAAATATAGTGTGGCAACCGCTTGCACCAGATGTTCGGCTCTGTATTAGATTTTCCAGTTAAAGTTATTGTTGTTATAGCACATGAATTTAAAGAATGTTTAATATTGGAGTAGTTAAATAATAAATCAAGATTATTTATTGTGTTTTCAGATGCTCTTTTTATTTGAAAACTATCGTTTTTGTTAAAGTTAATGCTTTTTACTTCCCTGTATACTGTATGATTATGCAATTCAGGATCGAGTGCAACGCGTTATAAGAGTTTTCCCCAACTATCACGAGAGACTGAATACACTATAGCAGAAATATGAATGTGAACTCTAAATTTTCTTAATCTTTTTCTCTAAAACTACATTCTGTACCGGATGGTAAATTTAAGTAAAAACTTATAGAATCTAATAATATAATATTAACCATAGAATTTACTTATAAGTCTATAAACAAGCTAACTCCAATGTTTATTTTCGATGTTCCCTTAAAAATTTGATGCATTTCTTTTATTTCAACGTGCTTAAAGAACAAACCACGTTGCTTCTATTATAATTAGCAAAGTGAAGCACTGTTAAGTATTCTTGTGCATTTCATTAAAATAGCGACATCTAGTGTAAAAAACAACGTAACTTTTTGCCCTCAGCAAAGCGTGGCTAACCAGCCACTTAGATTTTAAGCTCCTAGAGTGAAGGAAAATATTGTGATGTTGCTTCAGTTCTAGCTTCGCTGTGTAAAATAGCTGCTTTAGATTTTTAAATTTATTTCGGTGTGACAATTTTCCAGGCAATAGTGTTATCGAAAATTTATATTCGTCATTCTTACTTTATTTTTTTACCCATCTTAATTTTTGAACCAACTAAAAATTTTAAAGTAACATTTTATTGTATGAATGGTACACATATCTTAAAATATAAAAATAATTATCTTTTAGATTACGTGAAGTGATTTTTAGTAAAGAAAAATATATCCTTTTTTTTAAATCTTTGCTTAAATTCTCAAATAAATTATTATTTACCGATCTTTTCGTGTATTTACACTCCCTTGCTTAAAAAATCTATTACAACAACTCCATACACAAAACTCTCTAAATAAATACAAGAACCCGACGATACATTTAGGTACTTTGAATAAAAATTCAAGATACAAGAGGTAGCTATTGTTCGGCTCATACACCTTTCTCCCTTGCCCGCCCATTGGGAATACGTTACAAAATGATATTTGTCGACTGTTCAAAGTGGTCCCGATGGAATATCAAACAAGAAATACGAAAATATTGTTCGTCTCAATTTATCTCCACGGAGACAGTGTCATACATTGAAACCATTACTCTGCTAAAATGCAGCTGCTGCTTCCATATCGGGATAGCTTTACAGATACTCCACGCTGAAGTTACCGGCTAGTACATTCGAGTTAGTGACTAGTGTCCGCAGCCATTTTGTCGGATATGCTTTCGTTTTTGCTGTGTTCTGTTCCAATATCTATACTTTACTTACTTTTGTTCTGGTGAGTGTAATTTCACTAATAGTAATAAAATTTGTAAGGATTTTGAGGTTTAAATCAATATTATTTTTCTACGTCTTACAAGTGCTGAATAGCAACAATAAAGTATGTTTTTATCTAAAGGTTGCAAGTTATATGAGTTATTGAGTTATGATAATGATTTTGTGTTAAGAATCTCTGAGAAGCAATTGATAATATTCCTATCGATTGTTAGCATGTTTTGTTGAAAAGTCTTTTTTTTACAAGATAACGATAAATTAAATAAATGATAAAACAATTAAAATGCTCACATAGAAAATAATTAAATTATTGCCGTTCTTTTTTAAAATTACATAACATAACATAACCTCACGCCTGTATACCCCGAAGGGGTAGGCAGAGGTGCATTTCTGCACCGACATTTCGCCAGGTATGTATGTATCAGTCCCACGTAATAGGGGGCAAGCCTATTGCCGTTTTTCGGGCACATTTCTAGACAACGTGCTAATTCTGAGAATTCCCTAATGGAAAAACCCAATAACACTTTGCCCGACCCGGGAATCGAACCCAGGACCTCTAGATCACACGGCACATACTTCTTTTAAATTATTAATTTATTATTATATATAATAATTTAATATTAGGCCTTTTTTTAAATTATTTAATGAAATGGTTTAAGCACGGTGTAATCGCAAATTTTATGTTGGTAATTGTATGTAGTCCGTCAATCCGCACTAGGCCAGGGTGGTGGACTAAGGCTTGGGACTTGGGCCGATGATATCGATAATGACACACTCTAATGTCCATTAAATAAACTTACCTTTTATAATTAAATTTTTGTAAGATTCCATTTAAAAACAAGTCGACACATGATCTGAATTAACAAGATTTATAACAATGCTCAACGTTTACACGTGGCCATATTAGTGTGGTTGGTTTAAGTTCGTGATCATCACGATTTGTCACAAACAGGAGGTACCACATTAATCTAGTCGGAGCTTAATGATTAACATTCTGATCTTCCCCAATTGCTTCAATCCAAGTTTAACAAGATTGTGGTTAGAGCCAACTAGCACAATCGAAATGCTCTTCATATAAATTGCCCCTTTTGGATTAACTACACTATTATGTACAATTCAATGTTCACCTAATAGCAGGTTTGTAGATCTTTGGAAGTCGTGACGGCCTTGAGGTTTGGGCACGCGGTCGAGAATTTCGACGGTCGCGGGTTCAAACCCCAGGCACACACCTCTGACTTTTCGAAGTTATGTGTGTATTCACAATGAATTATCACGTACTTTAACGGTGAAGGAAAATATCGTGATGAAACCTGCACACCTAAAAGTTCTTAGGAATTTCTTAGGTGTGTAGTCCGTCAACCCGCACTAGGCCAGCGTGGTGGACTAAGGCCTAAACCCTCTCAATGGTAGAGGAGGCCCGTGCCCAGCAGTGGGACGTATATGGGCTGATGATGAGATCTTATACTCGTATGTTCTAAATTAGTACTGATTTATCAAAATACAGTTAAAGTAATGAGCATGATATTCGGACAGAAGTACTTTTAGACACACACCTGTATTCCCCGAAGGGGCGGGCAGAGTTGCATTTCTGCACTCACATTTCGCCAGGTATGTATCACTCCCACGTAATAGGGGGCAAGCCTATTGCCGTTGTTCGGGCAATATTTCAGACTCTATATAATAACTTGTAAGCAATTTGAAATATATTTGTTTATAAAACCATTATTACTCCAATTATAAATGTAAAACTTTATCCTTTGTCAATCTGTTCTTATAAATTATATGTATTTGCATTCATCGTTTCTCTAAAAAAACTCCGGTAAGATACATGGCACACAAAACAAACTTTTACACTACATAATTTGGCACGTAAATGGTTGCAGATGTTCCAGCTAAAATTCAATTCTAAATTTCAACATTATCATTCATCATCATCATCATCAGCCCATATATGTCCCAGTGCCGGGCACGGGCCTCCTCTACAACTGAGAGGATTTAGGCCTTAGTCCACCACGCTGGCCTACTGCGGGTTGGCGGACTACACACCTAAGAAATTCCTAAGAACTTTTAGGTGTGCAGGTTTCATCACGATGTTTTCCTTGACCGTTAAAGTACGTGATAATTCTTTGTGAGTACACACATAACTTCACAAAGTCAGAGGCGTGTGCCTGGGGTTTGAACCCGCGGCTGTCGAGATTCTCGACCGCGTGCCTAAACCTCGAGGCCATCGCGACTTAACATTATACTGTGGCTAATTATAATCAGCATGGGCTTCGTAAAATGGCTACCCTCAACACAACACTGTATAACTTTGCAAATACGCTAACAGGTGCATCTATCTTGTTGCGAGCTTGGGAATTGCCGTGTGAAATTTGTTAAGGCCAGTTTGGCTCGTGGGAACGATGCTGAACGTTCATTTCCCTCGCATATTATCTTAACGGCGTCCAGGACGGCGAGTTCAATTTTGTTTTATCCTTTGTTATGTCCCTGATTCTATGCAAATTGTTTTGTTGGTGTGTGCTTGATATTGTCTTTAAGCCGCGGGATTACGCAAGAATTATTGAGTATGGTTTCGTGAAAAAATTTAAAAACTGGCATGAACATTGTAAGTGTTTCAGGATCACGTCGGGTTAACCGATTTAACTGTGCTTGAGGACTTGGTTTAAATGAAACACTTACTAGAGTTCAGACGAAATGAATGAATGCCCATCTTAATAGATGGATAACTGACTGACTAACTGTTTTGTTGCAATGATCAACTTATATACAGAGTTTGGTAAATGTGTGTGTACGCGTGTCTTGTGTCGTATTTGCTGTTGAGTTGGTAGTGTGCATCATTCTATACATTATTTCTAGCACATTTGATTTGACCGACATATGGTACAATGATTTGTGCCCCACAACATAATAGCAAAGAATTAAGATTTAAATACAAATACTAAATAGTCTTGACATAAGAAAACAAATCTAGTATACTCCTCTAGACAGAACCATTTACATATAGCTCAAACCACTGAAAGGATTGCGCTGAAATTCGGCACGCACATGGTTATTATGGCCTAAGTATCCGCTAATAAAGGATTTTCCAAAAAAGAAAACACTAAGGGGTTGAAAGACGGTTTTCTGTTTATTATAAAGTATATAATGTTCACCAGATCTATATTGAGCGAGCAAAACTGCAGCCAATAGCTATTTTTATATACAAAGAACACAAAATAAAACTCTGCGACTCATAAAATGTTGAGAAAATGATTAATCACTTCCCTCTTGACGTGACTGAAGAGAAATCAAATGCTACATTTGAGGGAATTGGAAGTCAACTGCTCTTTTGTTTTCAATCCACTAGTATATCTATTAAGCCTGTGTTATGTATCCATTCAGAAGCACCCTCAGCCGTTTATTGTCACGGCCTATATAAGTAATTGGCTGCGTTCCAGGAATATTCATCGGCCTACGATGGGATACATTTTGATCTTATAAATTGAAGCCTATTTGCTATTCCGTTTTCAGAATAAACTGTATTTTTTTCCGTATCGATTTAAAAAAATAATATTAATCTACATTCATATTTTGTATATAATAATCAATTGCTAAGCAATAATTTCCTAAAATATCTGAAAGCTGGTTTTAGCTAGATATTCCAACCATTAACGAATTGTTCCTTCGGCAACCTAACTCACTGATCTAAAACGGAACACTATTAGTCACATAGTGGTACCACCGGTGGCAGCTCATTCACACAGCAATCTAAGCTATATTAAACCTCTACCAAAATCACTAATGCCGCGAACGAAGCCGCGGGAAAAGCTAGTTCCATATTCCGCGCCAACTTTCGGTTACATATGATCAGCTTAAAGTGGCAGGTAAGGCGCGACGTCGGCATCCATCCCGAATCCATTTCCTGCGTGTAACCCTGCCAAATTGAGCGTGACAAACGTCCCGATAGGGTTTAATGACTGTAGTTAATTTTGGCCGGATTACCATTATAGCATTGACGTCTCTTACGGATGATCGGATTTGTTTCTTTGGACATTGCGCGTTGATGCGTATGTTGGGTTGGATTAAGACAGGTCCTAATTTACAACTATGTATTTGGAGCTGTTTAATTGCTTAGACCAAATTTATAGATATTTTTTTTCAACTAAGATTTTTTTTATTTAGTCGCAGTTGAGAAAGAGCTCTGCAACGAATATAGCCAACGATCTTAATTTCAGACACTAATATCTAGGTATGAAGACTTGCTTACATAAATTAATAGGTATATAACTCAATGCTTGCCACCTCTGTGGTGTCAGTTAATAAATAATTGGATACAGACTGTCTAATAATGAGTTCTACATACATACATAAACTCACGCCTGTATTCCCCGAAGGGGATTTCTGCACCCACATTTCGCCAGGTATGTATCAGTCCCACGTAACAGGGGGCGAGCCTATTGCCGTTTTTCGGGCACAATTCCAGACTCCGTGCTGCTACTGAGAATTTCCTAATGGAAAACCCCAATAACACTTTGCCCGACCCGGGAATCGAACCCAGGACCTCTAGATCGCTCGGCACATACTTGTACCGCGAGACCACGAGGTGTGATGAGTTCTATTTCCTATCTTGAATAGTGGTTAGGCACTATTCGCCACCGTTTTTCTTCCTCTTACTTAGCTTTGTCTTAAATAATAATGACCACATCATTCCCAGAGAATTTAAATTAACCTAGATAGTCTTTGCTATCGCATTCCATCCGAATGTTTCTAGAGACGAAATAAAATAACCTCCAATGCTTACCTCTTATGCTTTCTCTTTACTCGTGTTGCGCCGTGCTGTTTCTATTACACTGTTTTCTCAGGCTTAATCATCAAAAGTACGTTCAAAAGCATCTCCGTGAATTTGTGATCAGCATGAATCAACATCTCCCGAGGTTTCAATTGTTTTAAGTTTTAGTATATAAGGCAACAATACAATATAGTAATCTAGTATGTTTGGTGCATAGTTAACAACATTACGCTGTCCTCGGGGACATGTCGCCAGCTCGGCGCCAATGTCTGCCACATGCCATTCATGTACCAGTTTAGTGTTTAGCGCCCGGACAATAGCTTCAGCGTTTGTTGCTCCAACATATTTGAATTTATTATGAAATGGACAACATGTAGTCAGCGAGCGAGATAAATATTTGAAACACAACATTACTGTTGCATAATGTTTGGAATTGTTCGAGTTTGTTCGGTTATGGCCGTCGATATTGATGTTGTTACTTGGAAACAAGACGATGCTAATAAATTTGAGATGAGACCATGAAACTTTAAAACTGATGTGTTTGGTACTTTTACGTTTTTAATCAATATGATATTCAGGCATATCTTATTCATCATCATCAGCCCATATACGTCCCACTGCTGGGCACGGGCCTCCCCTGCAATTGAGAGGGTTTAGGCCTTAGTCCACCACGCTGGCCTAGTGCGGGTTGGCGGACTACACACCTAAGAACTTTTTTAGGTGTGCAGGTTTCATCACGATGTTTTCCTTCACCGTTAAAGCAAGTGATAATTCATTGTGAACACACACATAACTCCGAAAAGTCAGAGGTCGACCGCCGAGATTCTCGACTGCGCGCCTAAACCTCAAGGCCATCACTGCTTAAATATGCTTATTATGTACCTTTTAAGAACCAATTTGTCTTTGGTTACAATTTTATGTACTTTCATACTAAATGTCTTTTTTACGTTTATGTGCAATTAGTAAAGCATTTCTTAAGCAATCTGTAGATAACGGCCAAAATAAGCAGCGAAAAATTAAGGCCAATGAAGAAAAATCACGATACAGCCATTGAGTGATAGGCCAAAATAAGCAACTAAAAACTAACGCCAATGAAAAAAAAAACGATAGATACAGCCATGAAGTGTCTTCAATTATAATCTGATACCGCATACATTTTTATAACATAGTAGTAAGCTTACCGGTATTTCAAACACACAGTTTAATAAAAATAAAGTACACAATAAAATAATGATCCAAGCAAAGCCAGCAACGAGTCCACAAGCGAAAACAAGTTGAATGAACAATTTGTTTGTGCGTAAACATCGTTGAAAGCGAAGTTTCCAATTTTAGTTGAATATTTAAAGCGTAACCACATTTGGAATCCACGGCAAGTGGTCTGACCGAACGACCGCCGTTATTCTTTACTTCTTTATACATTTTTAAACGGATACAGATGATGAAAATTTTATAATGACGTTAAAAAGTGTTTTACGCCCATTTGACTGTTGTTTTGTTGCTGACAGCGGGTGATCTAATAACAACTGTCCTAATTTATGGAGTAGGTATATTATGCTACAGTTGTAGAAGAGGTTGTGGAACGTATATGGGCTGATTAGTATATTATATGAGCCTAATGCCTCGTGGTCTCGCGGTACAAGTATGTGCCGTGCGATCTAGAGGTCCCGGATTCAATTCCCAGGTCCGGCAAAGTGTTATTGGGTTTTCCCATTAGGAAATTCTCAGTAGCAGCACGGAGTCTGGAAATTTGCCCGAAAAGCGGCAATAGGTTCGCCCCCTATTACGTGGGACTGATACCTACCTGGCGAATTGTGGGTGTGGAAATGCACCTCTGTCTACCCCATCAGGGCATACAGGCGTGAGGTTATGTATGTTATATGAGCTGAAAATTATCTGGATAACATTTTAATCTTGGCTTGTAAGTTCTTCTTTGTAACCTTCTGTAATAAATGAGAAAATACTGACTGAAAATACTGAGTATTAAATGTTTATTGCATACGTGTAATGTTCCTCATGTCACACCGAGTAGGTACTACACTTGTAGTAATGCTCTAAATTTTAATAGAAATGTTACCTTTACCTTACTTGAATTACCTTTTGGATAAAATCGGGAGGTTTTTCATGTATATGGCACAAAACTTTAGTCTTCAATTTCACATTACGAATTTTTAATAATAGGAGTGGCTATAATGCAAAATTTTAGTTCGTTTAAAATTTATCTTTTCAATAAAATCCATTAAGCAAACAACTAACAAGTAGAAGAAGGCTTCAAGATCCAAAATAACGAGACGATGAACTATTGTCCGACCGAACTTCGTATCTGTAACAAACTCATTACAAATATACATTAGAAAATGTTTCGAGTCCACGTCTAAAACTCGACGACAACAAAGGAAATAGACTGAAAACCCTCAAAATACAATACCCCGTTATAACAAAAGTATCCATAAACCTTTCAAAACACAACAGGGAGCACGTAACAACGAAAAATACTCCAGAAAGCTTTGAAGCAAACATTGGTTGGCATAGCAGTGTGTCGCTGTTTGCCGCGCCCGATATTGCGCCAACCTCACAATTTACTATGTATGAGTACGGAGTTGAGTTTCAACAAACTTAAGGTCGAAATAGCTTCCTATTTGAGAGTTTATCTATCGCCGTATTTTGTCACTGGTTTTCTGAAAGAAGTTTGTGACGTCACCGTTCCTTAACTCGCTCCATTACTTCACGTTCCAATACCTGACTTTTAAATTTATCTTTATGATCCGACACATGAATTGAGATATTGAATCGTGATGTTTAGTACCTTACGGAACGACTTAAGAGAAAAAATAATCTGTTGTTTGACCAGTGAGTTCGGATATTGAGAAAATTCACAGAGTTGTTTTAAAGAGAAAATATACGCTTTTTTGTGCATTGCATTCAGACTTTAGAGGTGAAATGGCTATTCGACCTCTAAATTACTCTGAGAAACAATTATGACAAAAGTTAAGTACCTGGCTTAGAATAAATATTTCTAGAACTATAAAAACTAAGTGATGAATAAAGATTTAAAAAAAAAAAAAAAAAAAAAACTAAGTGATTAACACAATTTTATTTGTTTTTAGTAAAAACCTATTGTCAAAATGCGTTCCTCACATCACTTGACTTAGATAACAAATGATAAATTTTATTGTCATACGATCAACAATAAATGTTCTTTCTCTAATATTATAATATGTTGATAAGACCGTTGTTTGTACTTTTACGGTCTTACTAATAAAAAAATTTACAGTGTATACAAGTACCTACCTACTCTAAGCATTGTGTAACAAAAACGCAAATAATAAAACTTTTTTTGACAGAAGGCTTGTATCTGTATACAAGCATCTCGGTGTTGTAAGAGATCGAAATAACTTACACAACTATGTAAACTTACACAAGCTCTACACACACTTACACCCTTGTATTACGGCTGTGTAGATTCAAAATGGCGACTATATTAGTTTCAGCTGACTGAGAGGTTGTCACTTGTCGCTGATGTCGGTGCAGTTGTGTGAGCCTAATTTTTATTTTGCAATGAGTTATTTAAAGTTCGTTAATTTATTTGATATGCTTGATAGTGAGGACAGACAAGGAAATCAAAGAAAAATAAAATGCTACAAAAATAGATTTAATCCATTTAATTTGGATGATAAGAAGAAGCATATAACCATGCTCACATTCATACAAGAAACACAGTAGAATGGTGTTTTTGTCTTTGGAAGCAAAGGTTTCGGTGCTTATTGAATGGTCTCAGTGTCCCTTGCATTCCCTTGCAAAATTGTACATAATTGCCTTGGCTATTCTACACAACATAGCAATAGATATGGGGGAAGAACTTGAAGACATAACTTATGTATTACCTTCACCACAAGTACTTGAACTTAGACATGGACAAGAAAATAATGAGCATGGGCGCATTGCTCGAAGAGTTTTTGTGAAAAGATATTTCTAGATGAATTATAAACAAATTATTAGCCAATTAAAAGACAATATCTACTTTAGTCATTATTTTTATTCTTTTTCTAATTTAATTAATAAGATCTTATTCTCTAATTCTAAATTATTTAGGTGAAGTAAATGTTCTTTTCTTGCCCATTCATGTGCTTCAGTCATCTGTTGTATCTTCAACTCTGTCTCCGCTGTAATGCAACCAGTTAATATAACATCCCGTTTGGACATTTCATTGATCACTTCTTTTTTCTGAAACGAAAAGAAAAATTTCTAACATTTTCTACGAACAAAATAATATATTACAATAAATAAATAAATATATATTACAATTTTTAAGCAGTTGTAATGATAAATTACTACTTACTCCACGGAATTTATGCTTAAATATTTTTTTCTTTATATTTACTTTTGAATGGTTATTTTCTTCAGTCCTGTTCAACTCATTATTGCATGTTTGTGAATTCTGGAATTTAACAGTCAATTATACATTTATTATGATCTAGATTACATCAACCTAACAAAAATTCAATTTTTAACAACCTACTACAGAGCTAAGTTTACAAGTTTTATACAGTTTTCAACATTATTTTTAACTACATCAAAGTGGATGGCCTGTTCATGGAACATGTTCCTCAGCTACTGTCATTTAAATTTACTTAGTTTAACTTCAGCACTATAATATAGGAATAGAACACAAAAATATTTGTGTACCTGGTTGTTTTCTAATGGTACAGTTATTTTTTCTTCCTCTATCACAATAGTTTTGACCTGCAAAAATAAATTGTTATCACATTGTTTTTGTAAAGTAGGTATACACAATTATAAAATACAGGTAAGTATATAACTAACCTGATTCAGCTGTCCGTCACTATCAAACACATTCATATCTTCTTCGAACTCTTGTGGTATCAAACTTAAAATAGATTGTGTATCCAAGTTTGGACTTGGTGGTTTTTCTCCACCACCAGTCAGCTTGCATGACTTTTTGTAGTCAGAGAGAGACTTCTTAGCATCTAATTTCATGGTTCGCGATTGTTGTTTTATTTCTAATAAGGACAATTCCCGTGAGTTGAGTTCATTGAATCTAAAATACGAAACGTAGACATAAAGGCAATTATTCATCATCATCAGCCCAAATACGTCCCACTGCTGGGCACGGGCCTCCTCTACAACTGAGAGGGTTTAGGCCTTAGTCCACCACGCTGGCCTAGTGCGGGTTGGCAAATAATCAAAGTGATTTATAATAAAATCATTACATGTACATACCTTTTATGTAATAGTTGCCAGGCTCTGTTTACTTTTAGTTGTGTTTGTATCAACTGCTTTATTTTCAATATCGACAATGTAGTCTTTGATACATTCCTTGAGTAAAGCCTGAAAGAACATCACGATAATTGTTTAAAGGCTAACATATATTTATTCTAAACAAATAACACAAGTTAGATAGGGTATTTTTACCTTTTCTGTAAGTTCCCAGTTAGGAGAACGTTTTCTTTTAGGACTAGGCGGCATCACTATCGATGCACTTTCACTGCACTCCATTTTTTAGTCCTTAATAAGTTAATTATTACTTAATCAATCCCAATTAAATTGTCGAAACGAAATACTTTCACACGACACTCATTAATAAATGAAAATAAGGTTATGTTATTGCCGGTGAGGTGAGGAAGCGTTCGAAAACTATGAGTACGAATCAAAACTTATATTTAAAATTACAACCATTAGTCAAGTTTTTGTACATTTATACATTTAATTAATATTTATAGATATTTTTCAAAAGAAAACATATTTTATATTTATTAAAGTTGCTAAAATGCTAAATAAACTATGAATTTCAATTAAATCAGTAAAACGAAGTTACGAGCAGAAGTTTTTGAACGTACCTACTTCGTAAATGATTGCCAGCGTATTTGCCGTATACAGGGTGAGTAGTTACACAAGCTTGTCTTTGCGTTTATTAGTAGCGATGTTGTGTTAACCCTGTGTAACTCTTATACAGACGTTATACGCTGTGTAACTATTCACATGTTAAGCGTGTGAGTATTTTTTTTTATTAGTAAGACCGTAAATCTATACAGTGCAATAAATAACTAAGTATTACATTTAAAAATATATGTATGTACTTATATGCTGTTCATATTTTTTATTTTGCGTTTATCCAGCAGACGCTTCTATACGGAGCATTGACAGCTTTTTAATCTTTCTTCCTTATACATCATTCGAGACGTCGTTTCAAAGCCGATATCGGTCCTTACTTGCAGTTTACTGTGCTAGACTTAAAGAGACAGCTTCAGAGTTTGAACAGCTGCCGTTTATGGTTTATGTTATAAGGTAACGCTTTAATATTTTATTTCTAGAGATAGGTGGTAAGTTCTCTTTCCATTTGCTAAATTAAAAGTAATACAAGTAGCCACATTAAAAACATTAACTAAAAAGTCAAAGTGGCTCATGCACCAATTAGTAATATAAATCCCATATTTTATTCACAGCCTATTCGTTACATTACGAATAGGCATTACGGTTAGCATTTTGTTGATAAAATAAAAATCGCAGATAAATACTCTATTCATCATCATCAGCCCATATAAGTACGTCCAACTGCTCGGCACGGGAGTCCTCTACAACTGAGAGGGTTTAGGCCTTAGTCCAAAACGCTGGCCTAGTGCGGGTTGGCGGACTACACACCTAAGAAATTTCTAAGAACTTTTAGGTGTGCAGGTTTTATCACGATGTATTTCCTTCACCGTTAAAGTACGTGATAATTCAATGTGAATACACACATAACTTCTAAAAGTCAGAGGTGTGTGCCTGGGGTTTGAACCCGCTACCGTCGATTACTCTACTCTATCATGCACAAAATACATTAAATTAAGACTTCAATTTATTTATGTATTCACCTCATCTCCACATAATCCACGAAATCGTCTTCAAGTGCTTCCTCCTTTCTATAGTCTTAGGTCCTTTAGGCACTGCTCGAAGAAGCGTCTCATAAGGCCGGCAAGGGTATCAAGTCACCAGAGATCTCTCGAAACTTCATGTTCCAATAAGACAGCATTTCGCTTACCCACAGATACGCTGTGGTCACTTTGCCGTGCACGTATAAAAGGTATTAACAAAGATCACATTAAATGATTCCTTTATTTGTCAGATTTTAATACTATACAACTAATGTCTTATTAGAAAAAAATTATAAAAAGCCTAAAACTCGCGGTAAAAAAGATAAAATCGTGCTGCATAAAAAATAGTTTAAGAGCTAATATTGGTTTTTACAACTTATTGTAGATAGTAGTGGTGAAATAATTTTGCTACAAACCTTTAAGTTATCTTTCATGTTTAAAGGTTTCTATCGACGCCGTATTTTTTTCAACGAGTGTTCACGAGTAGAATTATAAATAAATAAATAAATACACCCAACAGTCACATGCATAGTTCTGACCCCACACTAGGATACAAGTCCTGTGTCGTGGGTATCAGAGACTACGAGAGACTTTTCGGTCTCACAAACATTTGTCTCGGTGCGGGGATCGAACCCGCGGCCTCCCGTTTCGCAAGCTGGTATCTAGCCATCTGCGCTGGGCTGTCATATAATTAATTCCTAGTATTTTATTTATTAAGACATTAAAAAAAATATTATAAGAAGTATGTTTCCACTTTGGATACATTTCCAGACTCCGTGTTGCTATAGACAATCCCAATTAAAAAACTCAGTAGGTACTACTTCTGCCCGACCCGGGGATGGAACCCGATACTTTAACCCGGGACTTCTAGATCGAACGACAAACACTAATTACTCAGTACCATCGACATAGTCAATTGTTCATGATTGTGGAAATACGCCTATTTGTGACGAATGATACTATAACACGTTTTTAATTAGAAACAGTATGGTAATGACAGCCCATTATGCATTCGTCAACTGTATCGGACTGCTGTGTCGAACTTCCAGGGACCCCTTCCAAGGTTGAACTGCGTCCTTTAATCACTCTCAAAATTGACTATGTATGGATCCGATGTATGCGTAACCGTTGTCTTAAGGGAGTTAGACTGTATATAAGCAGGATTGTTGACGACAACGAACATAAAGGAATTAATGCATGCTGCCTATGGTTTTTTTTTTTTTTTTATGGGAAAGGAGGCAAACGAGCTAGTGAGCCACCTGATTTTAAGTGGTCAACACCGCCCATGGACACCCACAATACCAGAGGAATCATCGGTGCGTTGCCGGCCTTTGAGGAAAATATAGGCTCTTTTCTTGAAGGTCCCTAAGTCATATCCATTCGGAAATACCGCCGAGGGAAGCTGTGAAGTCATATGTATGACTCCATTTTAAGACGATATTTTCGGAACTGCGTTCTTCGAAAAAACATCATTTCATCATCATCATTATCAGCCTAAAGAAGTCCACTGCTGAACATAGGCCTCCCCCAAAGACTTCCATAGTGACCTGTTGGAGGCAGCCTGCATCCAGCGACGACCCGCGACCTTCACCAGGTCGTCGGACCATCTTGTGGGTGGACGTCCTACGCTGCGCTTTCCGTTACGCGGCCTCCACTCGAGAACCTTTTGGCCCCATCGACCATCGGTTCTCCGCGCTATGTGCCCGGCCCATTGCCACTTCAACTTGCTAATCCGCTGGGCTATGTCGGTTACTTTAGTTCTCCTACGGATCTCCTCATTTCTGATTCGATCTCGTAGGGAAACCCCGAGCATAGCCCTCTCCATAGCTCGTTGAGTGACTCTGAGCCGTCTAATGAGGCCCATAGTGAGAGGCCACGTCTCAGTGCCGTATGTCATCACTGGTAACACACAACTATCGAAGACTATTCGAAAAAACAGTAGGCAGTTATTTCGTATTTCTACAACACGCCAAATAGTTTGTTTGATGTGAAAACAATCTTGAAATGGAATATAATAATTTTGTTTCAAGCAATCTCAAGGCAATTTTTTTTTAATCACAATAATAAGTCTTTAGAACTAAATACCCACGTTATTTTGCAGTCTAAATTAACTTTATCAAATGACTTAAAAATTGCGTTACAAATTATTTTTAAAACTATTTTTTCTATCTTTACTAATGTATTTAAAAACTACAAAATATAATTATCAGTTGCAAAAATGGGCTTATCCATTAATAGCTCTAGTCATACTTTCCTCCTTTTAGTAGTTCTAAACTGCAATGTTATATTAATAGTTTCCAAAATTCATACTCAACTATTTGCATCACATGCAACTTGAATAAAACTAGTACCTACGAGTAATTCGTGTATGTTTTGCAACAAGCCCGAGGCTCCGAGATAGCTTCCGTGTTTTCCAATAGTTAATCTATGGGCTAAGCATTCCGCTGCAGTGGATGTTTATAGCTGTGGTTACTGAAATTTAATGCATTGTCAGATTAATATCGAGCGAATATGGATAATACGCGGTTGGTATAGCGGTACATGATTTAAAAAATAACGGGGGTTATAAGAAATATGATCCGATTTTTCTAGAAGATTCTGCTTAGTTCATTGTTGGACGAAGGACATTGATAATTATTGAAATAAGGGAAGCAAAAAAATCACTATGTTGAAGCTCAACAACTCTTTAAAATTAACTCACCTTTTTATCGTTTTACTCCCACGACCATAAATTCTTGATGGCATTCATTTATTTAGAACAACCACATCACATATATTAAAACATTTTAGCTTGACTGCCTCGTGGTCTCGCGGCACAAGTAAGTATGTGCCGTGCGATCTGGAGGTCCTGGGTCCGATTCCCGGGCGGGCAAAGTGTTATTGGGTTTTTCCATTAGGAAATTCTCAGTAGCAGCACGGAGTCTGGAATTGTGCCCGAAAAACGGCAATAGGCTCGCTCCTAGTACGTGGGACTGATACATACCTGGCGAAATGTGGGTGCAGAAATGCACCTCTGCCTACCCCTTCGGGAAATACAGGCGTGAGGTTATGTATGTAAGTATTTGTAGCTTAGTAGCGAGACCACGAGGCACCACCACTTTATTGTACACCATGGACATATTACACAAAACAAAATTAAAAAAAGGAATACTTAGGACTAAGTGACAATAGGCGGTCTTATCACTGGCTATGATTTCTTCCAGACAACCTAATTTGCAAAAAGGACATGTAAAAAGATAAGGGTAATCCAAAGACACTTATAACGAAAAAAAAACAACTACAATGATGTACATTAACTACGAAAAAAGAAATAAATAATCATACATTATATAAAGTTAGGGCTGTTTTCTTTTGTCACAGTGCTTATATTTCGCTCGTCTGACAAATTAGTAATAGGGTACTTATGAAGAAATTTAATTTTTAAAAATATCAACGCATGAGGACTTACACCAAACCCATAGAGGAACTTTTCCGTAAAGAGAATGTCAAGAGTATCCTTAACCCACGAAAATGTATGTGATGTATGCATGTGGACGAGGCAAGAGAGGTGTGTCAGGATCGTAAAAATAAATAAAAAATAAATGATCGTAAATTTCTTAATAGTGCCTGTCTACTCTATGGGAAAAGTGCGTATGTACCTATGTAGGTATGTATCACACGGTCTATGATGGCAAAAATGCTTTGTTAATATCAAAATATTTTCTTTATGTATAAATATTTGGATGTTTTATAATTATTTATAAATTGTTATTAATTCAAAGTCATCCTCAGCCCATATACGTCCCACTGCTGGGCACGGGCCTCCTCTACAACTGAGAGGGTTTAGGCCTTAGTCCACCACGCTGGCCTAATGCGGGTTGGCGGATTACACACCTAAGAAATTCCTAAGAACTTTTAGGTGTGCAGGTTTTATCACGATGTTTTCCTTCACCGTTACAGTACGTGATAATATTTTTTACACATAATTTCGAAAAGTCAGAGGTGTGTGCCTGGGGTTCGAATCCGCGACCGTCGATATTCTCGACCGCATGCCCAAACCTCGACGCCATCACAAAGTAATTACTAATTATAATTTTTATTTGATTTTTTTTCTATTTCTTTTACTTTTATTTCTATATCCTCTTTATTTTTCCTGTTCCATTATCCATCCAAAAGATGTATGGAAGATATTGCCTAGAGCGACAAGACCGCCTCTTGTTTTTGAAATTTAAAATTTGATTTTGATTTTGAAATAATTGTTTAAACAAGAAAGTGTTAATAAATAAATAAATATCTTTGTTATTTTCCCTAATCTATAATTTTCTAATTCTGAGCTATACGTTTTATAACTACGAGTACCTACTTCACTACAGATTGAGACCAAACATGAATACATTAATTACAAATGTATATTAATCCTAATTCGCTCTGACAATGTAGTCACTACATGGAATAGTTGATTAAGCTACTAGCGCAACAAAAAGTCTGCATTATCCGCTAGATGTCTTAAAGTATAAATGGGATAATTTACTATTTTTTTATAATTTTAATTGTTAATTAGAAATCATCATCATCATCAGCCCAATTACGTCCCACTGCTGGGCACGGGCCTCCTCTACAACCGAGTAAGCAGTGATGGCCTCGAGGTTTAGGCGCGCGGTGGAGAATTTCGCCGGTCGCAGGTACACACCTCTGACTTTTCGAAGTTATGTGTGTATTCACAATGAATTATCACTTGCTTTAACGGTGAAGGAAAACATCGTGATAAAACCTGCACACCTAAAAAAGATCTTAGGACTTTCATAGGTATGTAGTCCGCCAACCCGCACTAGGCCAGCGTGGTGGACTAAGGCCTAAACCCTCTCGGTTGTAATTAGAAATAATGTTACTTAATTAAGTATACATAAATTTGTATTCCAGTATCGAGCAGTGTTCTTTCACCCACCTTCTCTTGTTAAATTTTTGAAGTACTCAGTAGTAGAGAGTGAGCCTATTATCTTTTACAAGAAAGATTATAATCAAACTTCTATAACCCAATAAAACTTGACGCGGCTACACCAACTTAATGCACACTCCTTCCCCTGGTAATAACAGTACTATGAGAAAAATCTATCAAAGCTATGGTGTCTTCCAACTAAACAAAGGTAGTTAACATTGGCGGTGCTTCCATAGAAGCCCAAAAGTGTTATACTTTGATAGTGTAATGTCTAGTTTATAACTGTTTATTGTGTGGTCAGCATATTCTCATTTATATGTCAAATTGCCTTTGTTAAATAAAAATTTAAAGCTTCAAGATTATTCGGAAATTTGTAAGGTAAGCCTCGTGGTCTCGCGGTACTAGTATGTGCCGTGCGATCTAGAGGTCCTGGGTTCGATTCCCGGGTCAGGCAAAGTGTTATTGGGTTTTTCCATTAGGAAATACTCAGTAGCGGCCCGGAGTCTGGAAATGTGCCCGAGAAACGGCAATAGGCTCGCCCCCTATTACGTGGGACTGATACATACGTGGCGAAATGTGGGTGCAGTAATGCACCTCTGCCTACCCTTTCGGGGAATACAGGCGTGAGATTATGTATGTATGTATGTGTAAGGTAAGCTGGGCTTTTGGACATCTATGGAAGTACCGCCACTGTTAATTAATAACAGTATCCTCTGGGTTTTTAGCACTGCATAAGTACAAAATATTTAACCAGGGACTAAAGTCCACGCTGCCAGAATAGCCAGCGCTTATCTTTTATCTCTCGCTATAAAAATGCACAAAGCAGTCATTAAATCAGCAAATTACATATTTGTGACACAAGCGCCCATAAACTAATCTCACACGCCTCATAAAATAAATATTATCCACTTAGCCATCTCGTGTTCTTTGCCACTACTGCAACTAATCAAAATAAATGTTTTTCTTCTTACTATATTTTGTATTCATATAGTACCTACACTACATTTTAACAACTAATTTATGTTCTTTGTAGAGCATTTGGTTTTCGTGCACATTGGGATTCTGTTATATTTTTGAAAATAGGACTCCTTTGCAGCATGAGGATCGTCTTGTGTGGGCATGCCTTAAAGAAGCCAATTTTACCTAGTTGCATAATAGTCACTGCCTCGTGGTCTCGCGGCACAAGTATGTGCCGTGCGATCTAGAGGTCCCAGGTTCGATACGGGCAAAGTGTTATTGGGTTTTTCTATTAGGGAATTCTCAGTAGCAGCACGGAGTCTGGAATTGTGCCCAAGAAACGGCAAAAGACTACCCCCTATTACTTGGGATTGATACAAAACCTGGCGAAATGTGAGTGCAGAAATGCACTTCTGCCTACCCCTTCGGGAAATACAAGTGTGAGGTTTTGTATGTATATATGTTTATGTATGCATATTAGTCAATTGTTTTTCGTTTTCCCTTATTTATACAGGCACAACAAATGAAGTATTGAAACACTTGATACACTCATGTCAGGTTGTTGAGATGTTCCTTGAACTAGAAGGCAACTTTAGCTTAGTTAATTCAACTTTAGTCCTGTGACAATTTGTAATAATTAAATAATCTTTTGGACGTATAAAAATCCTGGAAATTTAGATGACCTATTTTAAATCATTTTTTTTCTTTTTGTTGTATATTTTCGTTTCATTCAAAAGAGTTACAACTAAATACTAGAACTTTCTTTGTTCAAGCTTAGAATTCTCAACAGTACGTCACACTTAAAGTTTTAAACTAACATTTCCTTGAAGGCGATCCCTCGTAACTTTAACCCTGTGATAAAAAGTTATTGCGTTGCTTTCACAGTTTCTAAGTCTAATGAGAAAATGTACACCCCTTGCTAATTTTCCCGACCCACTATTTTACATTTAAGGCCGTTAGTTCTCTTAATAATAATAAACGACCGACGTGCAACTTTGTTTTCATTTGATATATTTACATTTATATCTTGTTGTTTTCAAATATTGCAAGAAATTTAATTATTATAATAATAACGAAGAAGAGCAATGCAAAAGAAGTCAAAACCGATGTCATGAGAGCCTTGTTGTCAGACTGAAAAAAGAAAAAAACGAATTAATAACCTCCTCCATTTTTGAAGTCGGTTAAAAATAGGAATCAATCTTTCTCATAAAAAAAAATACTTTAGAAAATGGAGTGATATACCGAACAAGAATAAATTCCTTATAATATGAAATTATAATAATACGATAATAATACAATTGCTTCGCGGTCTCGCGGCATAAATGCAAAGTGTTATTGGGTTTTTCCGCTAGGAAATTCTCAGTAACAGCACGGAGTATGGAATTGTATTCAAAAAACGGCAATAGGCTAGCTCCCTATTACGTGGAACCGATACATACCCGGCGAAATGTGAGTGCAGATATTCACCTCTGCTTACCCCCACAGGTAACACAGGCATGAGGTTATTTATTTATATATATGTCTGTAATATGACATTATTATGAAAATGAAAAATCTCAAGCATATACTGTTGTTATTCTAAACAAGCTAAATTCCGCAGGTTCCTTCATAAGTGCTTAAAAATAACAAACAAACTTGCAATACAAGCACAACTCCACTTTCAACGAGAAACAAGACCTTTAAACTATGGAAACACACGCTCCCCAACACAACTTCGCACGCTAACAGCACGCCTCAGTCGCAATGCTGCAGACTTCGAAGCGACGTCGAAGAAGAATTTTATTTCGCAGACGTGCCCACTCGAGCAGAAATAACAAGTGAATATTTTATTTAAAGTCATGTTGAATATAATAACATCTCCAGTGTCAACAGACGCTGTGTGCATTCTGATTATTTGTTAGTTGAAAACATTCGGCTGTTTAGTGGATGCTTCAGTTCATGTTTTTGAACTACAGTTGCTCGTTTTTGATAAGGTTTAGGTAAAACAATTTGGCTTCGGATGATATTTTAGTCCTTTCTTTCTCCTTCCTCTGAAAAATTAAACGTGAAAGGATAATATATTTTTTTTACGAATATACGTAGCCTGCAGTGATAATAAATTCTTTATAGAATATATATTCATAAAAGTCGTCTTTGAAAAAGTCTTGAGAAGAGCAAGGGATAAAACAGACTGGCAGTATCTGCGACTACTAGGATTCCGTTCTTAATCTCATTTATTTTTCAAACACCATTAAAGCGTCACATGAGTTTTTAATTGATAGAATCTAGTAATGATGATTCACGTTGTATTATTTCGTTGGGAAATTCTCAGTTGAAGCGCGAAATAATAACAGACGAACATTTAATACTCGCACCTAATCGAGGACACCAGCGTGACTGTATGCACGCAAAAACAAATTATTTATAACACATTCTGCTCCATAATGGACTCAGACATATGTACAGAATAATCTGAAATTAGATTCTGAATCTATATCACTTAATACCCTTACACTCAAACACAACCCGACTAATAGCACTATCAAAGCTACATTGTTATAAACCAGCATCTAATAACGTGAGAACATACAAGATATTGACTGGGCGTAAACAGAAATCTATTACCCGCAGTACCCGCAGAGCGTTTGACGCTGCGAGAGGCGACGTGAAACGCAAACGTGTGTACCCGTTTACCCATTATACCCTTGAGCAATATTCCATACAGCAAACATGGAATGGTGCATTCCTCATTTCGCTCTCAGTGTTGACACTATGGAAATTGGGATCTCAGTCTGGTTTTAATATGGACCTGGTATTATGCGAGTGTTTATTAATAAAGACATTTGCATTTGTGGAATGAGTTCTACGGATTTGGCGCGTTATTAAACGGTTCACGGGTGGTTCTTGATTTATTTTCGTATTAACGTTGATTTTATTAAATTGATAGAATGGGTTCCCGAGAAAAAAGTAAGTGTTCAAGGAATACTTGTTAAACGATGGTTGATGACTTGATGTTTTGCCTCAATTGGCTGTGTACTTATAAACATTGGTTGATAAATTATAAAATACTCCAGGCTCATTTTTTCATAATAGAAAATAGTGTTTATGTAAGAATAATAATATGCATGTGAGTATTAATTATACTTATTTAATCCCATATAAAATTTATTTTTAAAAATCCACTTGTTTTGACTCAAATAGTGCAGAGATTACCATAAAAAATCGCTCAATAATTCACTTTGTGGACCTTTATTTTTTTCTCCACAATATCGTCATCTCGGCCACCATAACTCAGTCGAAGCGGTCAGATTTCCAAATCGCAGGCAAAAATCTTTAAACCAATCGCCATTTTAACTAGAGCTTTTTAACAGATATAAATTATGGGGATTGGAGCCTATGTATTCCTTTGACTTGATCTTTGTATAGCGTAGAATGCAGAACGGAGCTGATTACTAATAATATTATTTTATAACTAAACTGGCATGGTAAAAGTTAAATTAAACGTTTTATAAGGAGTTGACAAGGTCATGTCCAATTGCTTTATTTAAAGAAATACGGATGAATAAGAAGAGAATATTACACAATAAGACGGGGTGGCAAAGATTTGTTATCATCTGGAATATACATATGTACACTTACATAGTCTCTTACACATACAGGGTGTATTCAGGCCGTGATCGAAAACTAAGACAGGCAATAGCCACGGTGATTACAAACACCGTGACATAAAAAAAATCCGACAAAAAAATACGTTTTCCTTACAACAATGAGTATTAAATGTATGTATTTGTTACGAAAACGTATTTTATTAAATTTTTTGTCGGATTTGGTTAATGCCTGTCTTAGTTTTTGATCACGGTCTTTTTACATCTTGTATATCCTTGTAGTTAATATAGAAGCGTATTTCTAACATTAAGTTAAGTTAGATATGTTTTAAGTCCCACGTTATGGTGAAAGTTGGGAGAAAGAACTGAGAATCTCATAAAGAAAGGGACCAATTATAACCTCATCCATACACCTTATTAGGCAGCTCTCAACAGCATGCCTACAATGCTGAAAATATTAAATGCAAAAAAAGTAATTTCTTTTACAAATTCGACAGCCCCGTGGCGCAGTTGGCTTGACACCAACTTGCGAAACGAGTGGCCGCGGGTTCGATTCCCGCACCGAGACAAATGTTTGCGTGATCCACAAATATTTGTTTCGGGTCTGGGTGTATGTGAGACCGAAAAGTCTCTCGTAGTTTCTGATACCCACGACACAAGACTTGTATCTTAGTGTGGGATCAGAACTATGTATGTGACTGTTGGGTGTATTTATTTATTTATTAAATAAAAAGACTAATTTGGTGCTAGCGTCACTCGCGTATTCTTCAGTCACACAAGAATGCATCGAGCAATGGAAATGAAAATAAGCTGAAAATATTTCACTTAAGCGTACCGATCGGAAAGCCCGCACAATAGTCGGTCGGAAATCAATGGATGGGGCACTCTACCCTCGCGGTCTGGGATACCGTGCTTCATACTAATTAATTCCACTGGGGTTTCATATGTGGAATCCTCCGGTAAGCTTGTTCATTGCTTGTACTTTCTCGACTTTCGTTTCATCTAGCGTTCTGATATCTCGTGATTCACTTTGTATGCTTAATGGATCTTGAAATTGTGTTAGCTGAAGATCTACTTTATGCAAAGGACATGTTTCATTCAATATTTATTTGTACATATTTTTTATCTTTGAATAAGCTTCAGTTAATACTTGCCGTTTTACCTATAAAGAATGGTTTGCAGCGTGATGATGTGATTTTATATTAAACTTTACGTGTTTATCATCCATAAACGTTAGTATTTTAACATTATCAATCTTATAACTTAATGTAGTTTTTTTTAGTTTTAATTTAGACTTTGAGTAGCTTGGAATGGTATTTATCAAAATTTTTACATCATCAACAGTAGCTTAATCGTCATCCTTAAAAAATAGTATCTATACAATTTTATGGATATGTTGTAAAATCTGTCATCATCATCATCATCATTGGCCCATATACATCCCACTGCTGGGCACGGGTATCTTCTACAACTGAGAGGGTTTAAGGTCTGAGTCCTCCACGCTGGCCTAGTGCGGGTTGGCGGACTACACACCTAAGATTTATTAGGCAGCAGTGGGACGTACATGGGCTGATAATGATGATGATGATGACACCTAAGAAATTCCTAAGAACTTTTAGGTGTGCAGGTTTTATCACGATGTTTTCCTTCACCGTTAAAGCACGTGATAATTCATTGTGAATACACACATAGCTTCGAAAAATCTATGCTTAAGCTATTATCGGGCATACGGCAATCACAATTCCTTAAAGACGCAAAAAGACGTAATAATATATATACCTCAAACTATATCAGGACAAAATAATCCCAGCTCAAATACATGCGAAGCACCAGGCAATATTTAGGCGTATTACCATAAATAAAAATAATATCCCACACACGCCAGCAAGGACGAAGGGAGCCGGGAGCCTTGAGCCGACCCGCTCGATAACGTTACGAAACCCTAATTAAATCGGATGGGATTACGTGTTTTGAAATTTTACTACCGGGATATGGGGGCTTAGTTCATGCGATTGCCTGCCGAAGGAGGATATTAGGTATAGGAAATGTTATGTGTATTAAATTGGAGCGTTTCTGATCAGGCTGGGGAGGGAAATTGGCTGGTAATCTTTTTGTATTTATACATTGCTCCAATGTTTAAAAAAAAATTGATAATGAAAACTACAACATATTATTAATAATTTGATGCATAATGTTTGTCTGTGTTTTTTTTAGGGATATAGTTTTTTTATGTTTTCTAAAATAATCTTTTTAAGATTACATTAAATGCACAATCTCCGACTGCAGTATTAATAAGATAAGTTTTAAATATATTTAGTTGATGCGTAAACATGCAACTGGTGTGACACTTGTGAGCATCTTCGATGACTTATCAAGACTGCTTGCTGTTTTATCAACTATAGATGTACGAGTATGGGCATATCTATCTATTAGTATTTAATAGCCCCGTGGCGCAGTTGGCCAAATACCACCTTGCGAAACGAGAGGCCGCGGGTTCGATACCCGCACCAAGACAAATGTTTGTGTGATCCACAAATTTTGTTTGTGAGACCGAAAAGTTATGCGTAGTTTCTGATACCCACGATACAGGACATATATTAGTGTGTGGTCAGAACTATGTATGTGACTGTTGGGTGTATTTATTTATTTATACAGGATGTATTCAGACCGTGATCGGAAACGAGGGCAGGTAATAGCTAAGGTGATTACAAACCCCCTGGCGTTAAAGAAAATCCCGACAAAAAATAAAAAAATTGAAGTTTTCCTAACAATCATAGGTATAAAATGTATGTGGTTGTTAGGAAAACGTAAAAAAAAATTTTGTTTGTCGGGATTTTCTTTAACGCCAGGGGGTTTGTAATGACCTTAGCTATTACCTGCTTTAGTTTCCGATCACGGTCTGAATACACCCTGTATGAACCACTGCATCACCGTAGTAACACATCACGGATAATAAATAAATCCATATCGTTAGAACAATAATTTGAAATGTAATGTAAAGAGCTCTAAGACATGCCATTCTGAATATTATATTCTGAATATCTGCCATTCCCTAAAACAGAGAGCAATATTTTACTACAAATAGACTACTCTCGTTGTTCCGAAAAGTTAGATCAACTCTTTTTACTAGCAAGGTAAAGTAGTGATGGCCTCGAGGTTTAGGCGCGGGCGAGAATTTCGGCGGTCGCAGGTTCAAACCCCAGGCACACACCTCTGACTTTTCGAAGTTATGAGTGTATTCACATGAATTATCACTTGCTTTAACGGTGAAGGAAAACATCGTGATAAAACCTGCACACCTAAAAAGTTCTTAGGAATTTCTTAGGTGTGTAGGCCGCCAACCCGCACTAGGTCAGCGTGGTGGACTAAGGCCTAAACCCTCTCAGTTGTAGAGGAGGCCCGTGCCCAGCAGTGGGACGTATTTGGGCTGATGATGATGATGATGATAAAAGTGGCTACAATCGTTAATAAGTGAAATGCAATCCAAATAGGACTTCATATGACACAAACAACAATCATCAATTAATTCCATTATATGTTAATATATATAAGTAGTTGTTCCATTTATTATTATTGTTGTACCTATATTATTTTACCCTTTTACTGTTTATGCACCTACCTTTTATCTCTGCATCACCCAAAGGTTGACTGTTAGAGAATGCCTTAGGCATTAAGTCCGCCTTTATACGCAATGTGTAAAAAGCATAAATAAATAAATAAATATTCGCCTACTGGTCCTGAACTGAGTTGTAACTTTTTATTATAAACATAAAATATTTTTACGAAACAAGTATAGGTAAGATAGTAGGTTGGCGCGCCTCTGCCGTCTCTTTGCCAAAATATATAAAGCAATTACCACACGCATTGTTAAACTCGGACTACATATAAAAAATATGTATGTGTGAGCTGGCCGGCCTCCAATCGTACTTCAGATGACATAGAGATGGAATTGGCAACGTTTCCTTCCTAAAAATTAAATTCAAACTTGCTTACTTTTTGGTTTTTGAATGGCCTAATTGAATTGGACGAGAAATGCCGCAGTAGAAACTAGCAAAGAAGTTAATTAATGATTTTTGACAAGGAATGGAACTTAACCGTTCCAAACTAAATAAAATGTATCGCCTCGTGGGTCTTGGAGGACAAATTAACGCCTGCAATCCAGAGGTTTCTTCGTTAATTTTCAGCTCGGACAAAGCAGTGTTGAGGTTTCTCCGTAAGAAAATTCTTATAACCTTCCCGAAGTTTTAAATGATTGATTCGTGGATGTAGATAGAAATTATTAATCTGCCTACACATTCTTTGGTACAGAATCTCTTACTTATCATCATCAGCCCATATACATACGTCCCACTGCTGAGCACGGGCCTCCTCTACAACTGAGAGGGTTTTGTCCTCAGTCCACCACGTTGGCCTAGTGCGGGTTGGCAGACTACACGCCTAAGAAATTCTTAAGAACTTTTAGGTGAGCAGGTTTCATCGCGATGTTTTCCTTCACCGTTAAAGTACGTGATAATTCTTTGTGAATACAGACAAAACTTCGAAAAGTCAGAGGTGTGTTTGGGGTTTGAACCCGCGACCGTCGAGATTCTTGACCGCGCGCCTAAACTTCGAATCTATTACGACTTATCTCTCTTGCTGAGCTAGTATTTAATCCAGCCGTAATCATATTTACCCCGCATTTCCATTAACTAATCCATTTAAAAACCACGACAAAAGCTTTAACATATAAACGGGCCAACACCTCATTGAAAATATATTCGGCATTGTGTTTTGTCATTTGTGGCTCGGAACGCTAAAAAAGGGACCCTTCTTTTGTCGCAAAACGCAGGCCAACCTACATTGATCCCGCGACGTGATTTGTTTTCTAAATAAACAAACGAGAGGCGGGGGTCTCGTTACGTGGTTCCCGAACTACCCGCAGGCACGTATGCAACAAAAGGAACTATGATAAAGGTCCGGTTTTTATTAAAACGTCCAGTACTCTTGAGCCGTTTTTATTTATGCCCCTCCCTTTCAATGTTATTGTAACATTGGCTGAGGGTTTAAACAAAGAAAAAAGAAGTATAGAGACATCTAAACTGCTGTCACCAACATACACCGCCCGTTCAGTAAAAACTTAATTCAATTACTTATTTAATACAGCAAATAGTTACAAAAGACCTTTTATTGGTCATTGGTATATTTATATGGTATGAAATTAATTAAATTGATTCACAAACGTCGAAACAAGAAGCAGTTGCGTCCAAAAATTCTGGGAAAAAATCTTTTAATACCATAATGTAAATACGATCCCTTTTTCCATAAAAGCAATAATTTAATTGTTTTACAAAGATTGTAATGTTATATTTCCAATAATTTTATTTCTAATTACAATTTGTAACAACTTATACATAATAATTGTTTGTAAGGTTCTCACGTGTTCATACAGAATGCATTATCATAACTTGTAAATAAATATAGAAAACTTTAAAGATAAAAGCTTTATTGTTAAGAAATAAAAGATCCATATTTGCTTTATCAATATCCATGAACTTCAAAGCTTCATTGTACAGGGACACTATCGGTTTGATGTTTTATATTATCACTCGAATCAAAGTCGAAGTTTAGCTATTTATGTCTCACTTTTTTCCCAAAGCCTCCCCCTATTCCTTTCATATTTACTAATAGGTACGGGGTATGTACAAGAGGGTCTTCAAGAATATGGTTAAAAGACGAAAAAAGAAAGGAGATCATGTCACCAGAAATATTATCCATATGTAGTAAAATTAACTCTACGTATTACGTGTGTTTTTTTATCCTGATGAAATTAATACATTTACATACATACATAACCTCACGCCTATAATCCCCGAAGGGGTAGGCAGAGATGCATTTCTGCACCCACATTTCGCCAAGTATTTATCAGTCCCACGTAATAGGGGGCGAGCCTATTGCCGTTTTTCGGGCACAATTCCAGACTCCGTGCTGTTACCGAGAATTTCCTAATAGAAAAACCCAATAACACTCTGCCCGACCCGGGAATCGAACCCAGGACCTCTAGATCGCACGGCACATACTTGTACCGCGAGACCACGAGGCAATACATTTACATTGATAATGATTATCTCTAGACTGATATAATATTATTCCTTTTTTATCACATACTATAATAATTACATTAGGTAGCGAAAAATAACCATCTTACTACCAAGCGATAATTCCAACCTACAATTCTGATAGCATTGTTCGAAATATCTATTTTGGCAAAACTTTAATCTCCAGTCTCAATGTATTTGAAGAAACAAAACATATCAAATAAATCAAAACAACAACTGACTGTTTCGCCAAAACCCATTTCGACAACGTTTCTTAAAGCAATATCGCATTTTATGTAAATACTACATTTGTAGCTTAGAATAGAAGCACTCGATCCAAAGCGTCTAGACAGGAGTGGCGACTCCACGCTTACGCCCACCTGTTATGGTTCAACGACTCGGCAAGATATATTGTTGAAATAGAGACTTGTTTTTTTTTTGGAAATGTCGGAGCCATGGTGTTGTTTGCTTAGACATTATGTGTTGGCTTTATGGAATCATTAATTATTAAAATTGTCAATTTGTGTCTGTTTTTAAATATTTAGGATATTCCATGTTATCCGTTTTCCCTCCTTTGTTTTTTTTTTTGGTAAATATTTTAGTGGGTGTCGTGATAATTGTTGTGTGATCGGTGTCCGATGTGGATAGCCGGGTCGTCAAAAGAATAAGCCAAGATCACGTAAAAGTTTATTAACACCACACAAGACAGTACAGAAGGATGATGAGCGATAGATGAAGAGTATAGAAGTACACAGAACCTAATAATGAAAAGCGAGCGTAATACACAAAGCGTGGCACAGTAAATAGTGAGCGTCTGGCGTTTCAAGCGAGTTGGAGCTGACTGGCGATCGCATCGACTGCACTGATCGTCGCTGCGGCCCGGAACCGGTTTGACCGCTTGTGCCGGGGTTCGCTATGTATATACAAGATATTAATTACGAGCAGCCGGTCCATCTGCTTGTGTAATTAATATTGATTTATTTTATTTATATTTTATTTGCATGTGTATATGTATATGTGCGTGTTCTGTGTGTGTGTTTGCTTGTTATAAGTGGAGGAATCTCCACAATATTATAAAGTCGTGATGGCCTCGAGGTTTAGGCACGCGGTCGAGAATCTCGACGGTCGCGGGTTCAAACCCCAGGCACACACCCCTGATTTTTCGAAGTTATGTGTGTATTCACAAAGAATTATCACGTACTTTAACGGTGAAGGAAAACATCGTGATAAAACCTGCACACCTAAAAGTTCTTAGGAATTTCTTAGGTGTGTAGTCCGCCAACCCGCATTAGACCAGCGTGGTGGACTAAGGCCTAAACCCTCTTAGCTGTAGAGGAGGCCCGTGCCCAGCAGTGTGACGTATATGGGCTGATGATTAATACAATCACGATTCCAAGATTTGAAACAAAAAACGCTTCGGTAAATGTCAAAATCAGAAAGCTCTCAGTAATATAACATAGCTTTATGTGAAATTGATGTGCTTTAAATTACCAGTAGCTTTTTATTCAATGATGCCAACGCAACAAGTTCATACAGCTAAACCTAAATAAACAAAAAATCAATTAATATCTGTTATGATTCTGAACGGGACAGATTCCCGTTGCTCGTACGGGAATGCAATCCATCAAACCTGATCGACTCCCATGCTGAGAGATTAATTGTTATGATACGTTATTAATTGAATGGATACAGAATATCGTTATGGAAAAAAGTATATTGGTAAAAAATATTCTCTGTTGTTTTATGCCGTGAAATGGTTTTACGTTCCGGGTGAATGAGTAAACTAGGGACGATGTTGATGCGTAGCTCCCATAATCTGGCTGATGATGCTCAAATAGTTGAAGCTCATAGATTTTTTGATGATATTGATCACATATATGTACTTATATGAATTTATGCACCTATTCATATCTCTCTGCATCACCCTAAGGTTGACTGGTAGAAAATGCCTTAGGCATTAAGTCCGCCTTTATACATTCATTGCATGTATATAAAGTATAAATAAATAAATAAATTACAGAAAGGAAGAGAATAAGAACTGTAACCAATCCAATTATTTTATTTATTTATTTATTTACACTTTTTATACATTAAGTATAGAGGCGGACTTAATGCCAAAGGCATTCTCTAACAGTCAACCTCTGGGTGATGCAGAGATAAAAAAGGTAGGTGCATAAATAGTTAAATGGTTAAAATAATATATAAAATAAACATACATACATATATATACATATGTAAATAGAATAAAAATTTATATATACTAACATATATACACAGATAAATAAATTATCTGTCTCACATGACAAAAAACTGCTATTGCTTATCTAAGACTGTTACATTGTAAATCCGTTAAACTTTCTTTCGATAAATACGGTACCAGATGGTCGCTGTCCAACTTGGCGTTCAGAAGTTGCAGTAGAGTTTAGCGGCGAAGTGGTCTCTATACTAATCTCATAGAAACTCATATAAAAGATGTAAAAGCAGAAGAAAATTAGGTTATCTGTCACTCTTTTACTTCTACGGCTGAAGAAAAGTCCTGGGAGAGTATGAAATATACTTTATAATAAAACGTTATTACAAAGCTGACCAACTACTTTTCAATACAGGAGAAAGTTGTAAAATACGCGACAATATTGTCTCATATGCTAATGGACACTCATCGTTCATAACAGTGCCTGACATCGGTCATTGGAGCACTCCGCAGCCGAGCTCTTGTCAAATCTGATTAGATTTCACCCTTTGTTAGATGCACACTGATTCGTGCGATTCCATCCAATGCTACTTATGATGTACAGATCCTATTCAAAGTTCTGCTGCAGCACCACTCCTGCACGTTCATCAGAATTAGATTGGGTTGGAAATTATCAGCCTTGTATTATGTATGCTCTTTGCCATAACAGCCCTACATGTCTTAGTAATTACATATTTTTTTTTTACATGGATCAGGTTGCCCATCACGTTGGCACAGAGCAACTTGGATAACTTCACACACATAAGAAAACCGTCGTAGGAAATTCATAGTCACCTATATTATATCGTCTGTAGTATGAACAGCTATGCCAAAAAAATTGTGATTAATTCGCAGGCAATTTTGTGATTAATAAGCAGTGATGGCCTCGAGGTTAAGGCGCGCGGTCGAGAATTTCAAACCCCAGACACACACCTCTGACTTTTCGGAGTTATGTTAACGGTGAAGGAAAACATCGTGATAAAACCTGCACACCTAAAAGTTCTTAGGAATTTCTTAGGGGTGTAGTCCGCCAACTCGCACTAGGCCAGCGTGGTCCACCACGTCCACTAAGGCCTAAACCCTATCAGTTGTAGAGGAGGCCCGTGCCCAGCAGTGGGACGTACATGGGCTGATGTTAAATGAATGAATTCGCAGGCAAGCGGGTTTTCAAATAATGTTTCCTTCACGATTCAAGTAGGTATAAAATTTAATTTGTAAGTCATTCAAACTGCAGTCCACAGAAACTACATTTTCAAATTAAATCTTTACGCCAACGAAGGAGTAACTCATACAGACAAAGTAATTTCTAACATTACATTACATAAACTCACGCCTGTATTCCCCGAAGGGGTAGGCAGAGTTGCATTTCTGCACCCACATTTCGCCAGGTATGCATCAGTCCCACGTAATAGGGGGCGAGCCTAATGCCGTTTTTCGGGCACAATTCCAGACTCTGTGCTGCTACTGAGAATTTTCCTAATGGAAAAATCCAATAAAACTTTGCCCGACCCGGGAATCGAACCGAGGACCTCTAGATCGCACGGCACATACTTGTACCGCGAGACCACGAGGCAGTCAGGCAGTGAGTAATTTCTAAAGTTCACCTAAATTTAGATTGTGTAGTGTAGTGGCTAGACGTCATGTATGACAGCTCTTTAAAAGTACTTACTTGGGACATTACAGAATTTAATTAAACTTGTCTTAGCTTTTTGTGACAATTAAGTATTGTAGTCTCTGTTTTGAAGTTTTGCGGTTAAGGTAATATAGCCTTAGTCTTTTAGCACTAGAGTAAAGTAAAGCAAGAAGAGACCGCATTTATACAATGCAGTGTTAGTAGGTATGTCTTGTAACATTAATTAAATTTTTTGTGGACTAGGAATGCATTCGAGATGGTCTCTAGAATTAGGCGCTTTAGATAAATCCTCAAATGAACGTATTTGGGCTGAATATTTAGAAAATATGTTTTTGTTTACCTACTTGTTTAAATATTTTTAATAAAATAAAGAATATATTTTATGCACACAAACAAGGTCAGACAAGTGTCTGACCCAAATCTCGAGGAGTAATGATTTATAATTAAAGAATTCATTTAGAGTCACATCTAGGAAGGCAACTCGTGACTTAATTCATAGATAATATTCTTTGCCACTAAGCTAACGGGATGATAATGTTACAGCGTTTCTAATTAGTGTCTGAGCCAACTGCTACGAACTTTGACGGGACAAGTTTCTAATTACGCACAAATTAACATGTTTTAGTTTAAGACAGTGCAGTGGCGGTACTTCCATAGAAGCCCAAAAGCCCAGCTTGCCTTACATAATTCCGAATAAGAAACATAAACTAGATATTCCATAATTCAATACAAACAACAAAATATTTTATCTAAAAACATAAAATTACGTATTTTTGCCGCGCCGCCGCCGTCCGCCAAATCCCGGCCCATATAATTTCAAACAAAAGAAACGCGGGCGCACGAACTTCAATAGTTTAGAGTAAACATCAATGTTGAACATAATAATAATATCTATCTCCCTCTATCTCGTTGGCTTGAAATCTCATTTTACTAGTTCCATCCCTTTCGCACTACGTCGAAATTCCCATTGGATTTTAAAACATAGATATTATAACCAAAATACCATTTATATATAGCAATTAGTATGGGCATCAGAATCCCGCTTTTGCTCTGAACTACGTGCACGTAGTTCAGAGCGAAACCGGGAGTAGGGATGTCGGAAATCCAAAAAAAACGATATATATCGTATCGATGTATTTTAAAAATATATAAATAAAATAAAAAATATCGATATATGGGTATGATTTGCGTACGTACTCAAGAATACGCGCGTTGAGAGTTGTAGACCAAAAAAATTTAATAAAGGTTAATGTTATAAAAAGATATTGATTTTCATACCTTTTCAATACTTCGAATTTTAGATCGAAATATTAAATATCGCTCAAAATATCGATATTTTTTCAACACGCCTAGTCGGAAGTGCGGTGATGCACAATTGCACACTTTGTTTGTCAAGGTCACACGTTGTCAATTGTTTACGTTTAGTTGTCAGTTCACAGTTCACACACAATTGTACTATATAATTCTAATACTGAGCGAAAGAACCAAGTTAAATAGAATTTGTTGTGGTATTATTTAGAATATTACTACAGTGATTATAAAAGATGAGTGATGTTTATTGTTAATCCTTGTGGCGAATTAAAGTGTGTGCGTGTTTTGCTCTTCGAAGATAAGGTAAATTCATTGAATTATACTGTGAAAAACGGCTCATAACTTGTCCAACACCTACATATGCCAGACTCGAGTATTTCGAAAATTGTTAAAAATTATGAGGGCGCTTAATAGATCCGAGTAGTAGTACACAACTAATTGAATAGGTAGTTGAATGTTCCCATACGAAAAGGTTATATTATTTTTGTGTTGCATATTTTATATAATGGTTAAAAGGTTTAGAATTCTTGTTGTAATGATTTAAATAATTTATCTGGTTCTTGTAGAATGCATTCAAATTTACAACACCACATATTTTGATTTCTTTTTACAAATATTGTAAACAACGCGTTGAAGTATTAATTTCTCGTTAATTAAGTGACGAAATTTAAAAACTCTCGCGTTGACCATCATCGTATTATTTCTAAGATTAATACATATTATTTGTCATTTTGTTCAACAAAAAAACTTGCATTCAAGGTCATGACATGAAAATTGACTTACGAGCATAGGTAATTTTTAGAATTTGAGTCTTTACTTTTTAATTATGTGGTTTGAAACCAATTCGAGTCGAGTTATTTGTCTAATAAAATTCAATATAATATGATTTATTCCGTGTCTAATGTTTTAACATCTCGCATTCAAATTTCGAGAGACACGACGTTTGTGCACAATTTGGACATATTATTTTTCTAATAATTTTCGCCGACATTTTATGGTTTTTGGTTTTTTTTTTGGTACCTATTACTAGCGACAAATTATTTCTTTGTTGTGCAAGTACTATTATATACCTATATCTGCCTCGTGGTCTCGCGGTACTTGTATGTGCCGTGCGATCTAGAGGTCCTGGGTTCGATTCCCGGGTCGAGCAAAGTGTTATTGGGTTTTTCCATTAGGAAGTTCTCAGTAACAGCACGGAGTCTGGAAATGTGCCCGAAAATCGGCAATAGGCTCGCCCCCTATTACGTGGGACTGACACATACCTGGCGAAATGTGGGTGCAGAAATGCACCTCTGCCTACCCCTTCGGGGAATACAGACGTGAGTTTATGTATGTATGTATGTGTATACCTACATCAATATGTCAAAATCTTGAATGTAAATAATTTGCTGTAGGTATATTGTTTATTAGTGGAGGCCGCGTACCGGAAAGCGCAGTGTAGGACGTCCACCCACAAGATGCTCCGACGACCTGGTGAAGGTCGCGGATCGTCGCTGGATGCAGGCTGCCTCCAACAGGTCACTATGGAAGTCATTGGGGGAGGCCTATGTTCAGCAGTGGACTTCTTTAGGCTGATAATGATGATGATGATATTGTTTATAAGGTCTCCGAGTTTCTGGGCCAAAAAAATACACAATAAAAACCGTAATAAAAATTTGGGCTTGCCCAAGCTAAAGACCCTAGGCACGCCACTGAGACAGTGTATTATAATAACGTAATTTATTATAGTAAAGTAGTGATGGTCTCGAGACTTAAACGCGTGGTCGAGATTTTCGGCGGTTGCGGGTTCAAGCCCCAGGCACACAACTCTGAATTTTCGAAGTTATGAATGTAGTCATAACGAATTATTACGTAACGGTGAAGCCAGCGTAGTGAAATAAAGCTTAAACCCTCTTACTTGTAGAGTGCCAAGTAGTGGGACATATGTAAATGGGCTGATGATGATAATAATGATGACTGTAATAACATTAGAGTACAGGTCTCCTCTACGACTAATATTAGGCCTTAGTCCACCAAGTATTTTATATGTGATTGGGCATGTAATTTCATCACTGTCTAGTCAGGCACCACCACCCACTTGACTCCTTGCAGAGGCGTGCATTTCGAATCGTCGATGATCCCAATCTCACGGACAAAGTGGAGTCGTTAGGACTGCGGAGAGACTTCGGGTGTCTCTGTGTGTTCTATCGACTCTTCCATGGGGAGTGTTCTGAGGAACTTTTCAGCATGGTACCGTCGTCACCTTTTTACCATCGCACTACCAGACATCGCAGTGGAGTTTATCCATACTACCTGGAGACAATCCGTAGTAGTACGGTGCGTTTCCAGCGTTCCTTTCTACCACGCACGTGCAAGCTCTGGAATGAACTCCCTGCCTCGGTGTTCCCCGAGCGCTATGACTTGTCCTTCTTTAAACGAGGCTTAAAAAGAGTGTTCACCACACGGTAGGCAGCGGCTGGGTTGTGCCCCTGGCATTACTTTAGTCCATGGGCGGCGGTAACCGCTTACCATCAGGCGGACCGCTTGCTCGTCTGCCTACTAAGGCAATAAAAAAAAAAGGCACATTTTTAGCTTTATTCCTTTCAACTAAACTACTGACAAAGACATGTCCAAACACATTTAAAATAGGTACTTGACAAAATTAAAAAACATATATGTAGAGTTTAGTCACCCAGCACTCCATAACAAAGTTGGCGTCACAGTTTTGATACTGAAGGACAATCTATTAAGTTTACTCATGCTTACAGAGAGAAATGCCTATAAAATGACTTTCATACTCGCTTTTGGTAGGGTTGGTAGAACCATTCATTTTCCAGGTCATTAAAGAGATTTAATGTACATATTCAATTTATTTTATATGTCATATAGCTCTCATAAAATAGGAGTCTATGGACATGTACTCTATCTTTGCACTGAATCATAAAACACACACTTATTATAATTTTTTGGCATAATAAAGTAACAAGTCAGCTCACTAACTAACAGTAACTAATAGTAAAGCTGTGTTATTTAAATAGAGGGTAGGATGATAAGAAATAACTGGGATAATCAGTCAGATCACCAGTCAATATAATGATTGCGGCCTGGCTTATCTATTAGAATTATTACAATTATGCTTGCCCTAAAGATGTTTTAACCAGGTGATATTTGAAAGAAAGAAAATGCAAGACATTGTAATATTGTCCTGTCTTTGAATTCTCATACATTGACTATGTCTCTACATTTAAAAAATGAAATTTCTTGTTGATATTTCCCACAGACTAAAGGTGCAACTTTAGTCTATTCGTATTCTGCTTTTTTTTTGTTTTGTTTGATAACAAGCGCTTAGATTAGCCAGGTTATATGTAATTATTAGTAAAGCCATTAATGTTCTGTTGTTAGCAAGAGAATGGAGAGTTCTACTTTCCATAATTCTCTGTAAGTCGCTTAGATCTCCTCTATTAAAAAATCGACATAAAAAGCGAAATTCCAGAAAATTCTATAATAATAGCAACCCTGCCCACCGCTGACCTCGGCAAAACCAATTATAAAGTTTAATTACTCGTCACAACTAGTTCTCAAGCAACAGATGTCGCTAGTCGCGCCACAGTCGCTTGACGTTGATATATGAAAAATTTAGTTACTCAACAATTTCACTACTCTCAATGTTGTAAACTTTGAGACTTAAATCGTTTTAGCTCTTTAAAATTTTCTATTTACATACACACTCATGCATCAAATGGGTACCATCATCATCATCATCAGCCCCATTGAGAGGGTTTAAACCTTATTCTACCATGTTGGCCTAGTGCGGATTGGCGGACTAGAGACCTAATAAAAAAAAAGTTATAAATAACTATTAGGTGTGCAGGTTTAGACAGCCCCGTGGCGCAGTTGGCTAGACAACAGCTTGCGAAACGAGAGGCTGCGGGTTCGATCCCCGCACCGAGACAAATGTTTGTGTGAGCCACAAATATTTGTTTCGTGTCTGGGTGTTTGTGAGACCGAAAAGTCTCTCGTAGTTTCTAATACCCACGACACGAGACTTGTATCTTAATGTGGGGTCAGAACTATGTATGCGACTGTTGGGTGTATTTATTTATTTTATTTTTTAAGGTTTCATCACGATGTTTTCCTTCACGCTTAAAGTAACCACATACCTCGTATTTTAAAATGGTGTTTCGCCGTCTATTAACACGTAATAGGAAGCAAGTTTATTGCAAGGTTGAAGACATGATGACAGTCTATTATATACCTCGAGATTAAAATCAAGATATAAGCTCAAAACAGTTCAAAGATGTGAATTTTTGTTAATTCAGCGGTATAAATTTATGAGCAATTTAAAACAATCATATAAAAACACCAACGGTTTGGCTGGGAGAGAATGCCTCAGGCATATATTCCACCTTTACATTTTATGTATAAAGTGTAAATAAATAAATGAAAACTCGTACTTGTAGGTACTTGTGTACCTACACACCACATTCCAGTAAATGTAGCCATTTTGCTTGTCCAATGAATAAATGAAAAGCTTGTAAAACGCTTTTACATTACATAACAGTGCGGATTTACAAAACCCACCTAAAAAGATTTTAACTAGATAATATAATGCTCGCTATCTCCCGAATTTCGAGTAAAACATGGCAACCATAAAGTATAATAATATAGAGTACATTTTCTAGCCGGTCACATGCCGTCCGCCGTCGAGCCAATTATAAGTTTAATGGCCCATTGGCCGGCCCTGCTCGAGTACATTTGTTTACGCCCCGTCCACCAGTGTCGCTAGCAGCGAAAAGGGTAAATTATTTCAAAATTCATTACTTTAAATCGGTGTTGCCATTTTTTTACCAGTTTTTTAGGGCAAAAATGTTGTTTCTTGTAAATGTAAAACGGGAATGGTTATCGTGCATGGTGCCTACGTTGATTTAGCGAAGGCCAGCCAAACCGTCTATAATGAATTAGCAAGTACCTACTTAAATTATGAAATAGAATTATGTAGAGAATACCATCTAGAAATCAACTGAGGAGTTCTCCCTGACCAATTACACTCGTGTCTAATGTATAATTTTAAAAGTCACCCATGAAATTCAGTCATGACTTTCCCTAAAATGTATATTATCAAAACCGAAACACGTGACACCTTAATAATATTGGCTTAATTTTTCCTAGAACAAACTACGGAAAAGAGTATTATTTTAAGTTGTATTATTAGTAGAGATAGCTGTAAGTCGTCTTGGACTAGGGCGAACAAGCTACCTCAACCGACAATGTTCTGACTTAAATAGTCTCAGTGTATACAACGCAGTCTGTATAATGACATAGATAGTAGCCCTGTTTGAAAAAGCGTCAGTTAGGTTTTTCAGATCGCTAAACCTCCGTTCTAAAGATTTCCCCCTACAGTTCTGTCAAATATATTACGAAAAGGGAAGGAAAAAAGAGGGGGTAAAGTTAGATTTATCCCGCAATCGTCACAATAATAAGCATTATAGGTGGCTATCGCGTACTCCTACAATCTGTTCGTTTAAAGGACCTATAAAAAGCAAACTCGCGCAGATAACAAGAGTAAATATAAAACGAGCAGTCTAAAAGTCATTCTTTTCAATCAAACCCTACTCTGACCGCATCCAATCGAGATTATCTCTGTGGAAATACGAAGCGCTTTATACAGCGCAACAATGCTGTCAACTACAATGGAGGACCCCATAATGGTACCTCTGAGTCCCTCCCTCAGGCATGATCAAGTAGGATCTGAGGGTTGCTGTAATATATGAGGCCCCATGAAATCCTTCAACGTTGGGGGCGCGGCTGAATTCATTATTGCCTTTCGTTGTTTGACAGCTTCCTCGTAAATAACAGCCAGGATATTGATCCTACGTCAAACTATTTTTATAGGTTATGTATGAGATTGAGTTTTCTTTGGCGGGAAAGGGTAATACAGTGATGTCATGTATCACGTTCCGTTACACGCTTTTTTAGATAATGTATTTATTTTTATTGATGGGATAATAATTAGTATCGTTTAATTAATTACTAATATTATATTTATCTGTTTTTACTTAGTAAAACAATATAACCTGGTATACCAAATACTCATTGTTAATCTTGATAATCAATATTATAATTCTTATATTGCCTAAGACTAAAAGATTATTTACTCTCCTTTTTTGAAATGATGTCCTTTCTAGCCTAATCTGTGCTCTAGCAAGCTTTTCAGTATATTTTTGGGGTCATGTGCTATCATGACCATTACAACAGGTAAGCTATCAGAAATACGCCTCTACCTACCCCTCTGGGATGTAGTCGTGAGCGTGTATTAAACTTTTGAGCAAGAGCATTTGAACTTGTCGGCACTTTTTCAATTCTTATAGCAGTGAGGAAGTAGTGGTGCGAAAAATTCACTCACCAACACGAAATAGAATTTTTGCAGTGGCAACGACAGTTGAAATATACAGCCAATTTCAAATGTCGTTTATTTACCACGATTTGCATTTTCTGTTGCGAGGTTTGTTTAATACGCTTTTATTAGTTTCTACTTTATGTATACACGACGACGGCGAAAGAATGGGGATAGACATTCGTTGTTTTACACCCGTTTATTGTGAAATACAGTAGTGACTTTGTTGTGTTTAGACAAAATAAAAACGCTTAAGCAATTTAATTTTCTTTGCGTGTACGCGTTTTGTCTTGACAATAGAAGTATTTAAATGAATAAAATTTATAATATGCAAATTATTTAGAATATTCTGGGATGTGTTCTGGAGTGGAGACCACGGCTCGGCAAACGTAGTGTAGGACGCCCTCTGGCTAGGTGGGGTGACGATATTCGCAAGGTGGCTGGCAGCGGTTGGATGAGGAGGGCCGAAGATCGAGCCCAGTGGCATGCCATAGGAGAGGCCTATGTCCAGCAGTGAACATGAGAGCGGCTGATGATGATGATGATGATTGTGGGATGTGTAAGATGAATTTTGGATGAAAGGTATAAGTAATCATGATGAAAAGGACCCTAATAAAGTAAGAGTTTTCATCAATTGTTTACTCTAAACCTCCGGAAGTGAGTGTGTGTATTGAATAACAAAACCACATCATTCAGAAGCGTATGTTGTTATATATGAGAATATTTGCATTTGCTAATGAGTCCTTCCTACGTGATGTTGACAATAACTCATTAGTTAGCGCTATTGTCTCTCATGTGTGGCCACAGTTGTAACTCACGCACATAAATAAAATGAAAACACAACTACTGTTATTTATAGTGACATGTTGAATGTAAAGGAACAATTAATTGCGGGTATTATCATGTTGACGTTGAGAACATTCTATATTAGTATAATCGTTGAGTAATTAGGCCCAAATTAAATTCGGAAGTCTGTAATTCCTCCTTTAAATTGTTTCTATAAAAAAAAACAAGATTTAACTTAGGTATCATTAACGAATACCATTGAAATCTAAATATGACCTTTAATTAAGAATTACAAAGAATTATCACATATGTACTTTAACGGTGAAGAAAAACATCGTGAGGAAACCTGCACACCTGAGAGTTATTAGGAATTATTTAGGTGTGTAGTCCGCCAACCCCACTAGGCCAGCGTGGTGGACTAAGGCCTGAATCCTATCAGTTGTAGAGGAGGCCCGTGCCCAGAAGTTGGACGTATATGGGCTGATGATGATGAATTAAGTCTAAGTGACTATAGCCGCTATAAGCCAGCGTGGTAGACTCATGCTTTACGCTGTCCATTAAGAGGAAGTTAGTGCAGAGCAATGGAATGTATATGAACTGATTACATTTAAAAAAATACTAAAAAAAAGGTTAGGTTCTTTTTTTTTCTTACCTTTCTCCCGTCTAATCGATGTCGGTCTTTAGACTCAATCTACTTCACTTCACACACGGTAGTCAAAGAGCTCTGGTGTGCCACTAGCGTTCATTCTTCCATATCGACATCAAGTCAGCGCTTTAAAGACTTTGAGCGTTGATCCGCATTTTGAGGCCTAGGCAAAGGTTACCATTCATGAGAACTCAAGTAAATATGTAACACACTGCACACACAATCTCTAAAGGGTAAGGCAGTGATTCATTTCTGCATTCAATTTTAGCCAGTTGTGTTTTAAATGCCACAAAAAAGTGGAGCAAAACTTGCTACTTTTCGAGCATAGTTTCAGGCGCCGTGCAGCTACAAAAAAATCTCTAATAGAAAAACTAAATAACACTTCAAGCTACTTTACAGACACAAAAGCAAGGTAAGGTGTTTGGCAAACCTTGGGCCACAAATCAAATCCTCGATTGCTATATTTCCTCGGTAATGAAACCAGATCTAACGTTTACATCAAATGTATGGTATATTATTCCGTCATAAATATCATCTCGGCCATAAAGTAGGCTGTAAAACCACCTGATACGATGACGGTCCGATAAAAAAGAGCCAAACCACTCCAGAGTAATTCCAACGTAAAGAATCTTCAGTCGATTATCCTATGCATTTAACACCCCTATTCCGGCCCACCGGAATATCGCTCAACAACACGTTTTATGCCTCGTTAGCATTTACGATGTTGTGACAACCCTTGGATCGCCGCTCGCAAATCCCCGATTGTAATGCTATTAACGAGTATTAGTAATAAAATTATACAGATTTATGATTGCGGTTTACGTTAATGGAGGAATAACGTAATTGTTGGTTCATTATCGGATCATTTGTCTCGTTAATGTTATGCATCAGATCGTTATTAACAGATTCGTTTGTTAAACTTTCAATGATGTCAATAGTTTACAATCAAATAAATAAACAAATGACATCTCTTACATACATATATACATACATAAACTCACGCCTGTATTCCCCGAAGGGGTAGGCAGAGGTGCATTTCTGCACCCACATTTCGCCAAGTATGTATGTATCAGTCCCACGTAATAGGGGGCGAGCCTATTGCCGTTTTTCGGGCACATTTCCAGACTCCGTGCTGTTACCGAGAATTTCCTAAAGGAAAAACCCAATGACACTTTGCCCGACCCGGGAATCGAACCCAGGACCTCTAGATCGCACGGCACATACTTGTACCGCGAGACCACGAGACATCTCTTAGAGATACAAAGTTTTATATCGTGGTCCACCAACCCGCACTAGGCCAGCGTGGTGGACTAAGGCCTAAACCCTCTCGATGGCAGAGGAGTCCCGTGCCCAGCGGTCGGACTGCAGCAGATATCGTTGTTATCTTTAACTACAAGAGACTGTAGTTTGATTCAAAGTCCAGACACGAAATATTTGTCTCATTTTTTCACTACTTGCCCCTTTCTGCTGTAACTGATTGCGCCATAGAATCTGTCTAAATATTTGGTAAGCGTTGTATCGATTCACCTTTGTATGTGTCGATTTTCAATGCATTACTTGACATACCGTCTTTAAATTTAAATAATTTTCTTAAACGTAATTGATTACAGGGCATATACTATATAAATACACCCAACAGTCACATACATAGTTCTGACCCCACTTTGTATCTACAAGTCTTGTGTCGTGGGTATCAGACACTACGAGAGACTTTTCGGTCTCACAAACACCCAGCCCCGGAACAAATACTTGTGGATCACACAAACGTTTGTCTCGGTGCGGGGATCGAACCCGCGGCCTCTCGTTTCGCAAGCTGGTATCTTAGCCAACTGCGCCACGGGGCTGTCAATATAAGGCTAGCGTTTTGTCAATATTTCGTAATTGTCTACGCTTCTAGACACAATAAATAAAACATCAAAGTTTCATGTATTCAGAGTAATTCTAACAATTTTATATCAAAGTGCGCATCGCCATTAAAAATCTCGTTGCCCAAACAACCTTCGGGTTTGTAAAATAATGAATAATATTAAATTCTTTTGTGAGGAATTGAGAAAAAAAATTGCCAGCATAAAATATTTACCTAGATAGGTCTCTGCAAAAATTCATTTTCTCGTCAGTTTTTTCATTAAACATTATAACTTCATAAACATTGTTTCATCCAGGTTGTTTTGATGAAAATATAATCTCTAGGCGATTTTAAAAGTTATCAGTCGTTTTATTTAGGTTTAATCTCTATGAAAAATAATGTTTTTCTTGCCCAGTTCTCGCAGTGTGCCTAATTGCTTTTAAGTTTCGATTGCTTTCGGATGAGTTATTTATTTCATATGTAGGGACTTATTAAGAATGAATATTCGGCTATTAATTCTTTTTTTTTAAATGATTGACATTGTTCAATTTATTGGGTTCGTCCGCATTAGTAGTAGGTACTGTGATAATAAATGTATGCGGTCTAAATAATATATCGATTGGTAAGCATTACGATTAACCCTCGTAACTGTACAAACTGATATTAAAATATAATTGTTTCGCTACGATATGTGTTACATCTCATATCGACTTTTTTGTTTCCGAGTGCATTCGCATATCCTACTACAGAAACTGCTGTTTAACAGTCTGCATTCTTGAACCTGGAAATAATCCGGCGCATAAGAAACTTTTATCTGTGGAATGCAATTTAATGCAATGTTGGTAGTTGATTGCTAAAGGAATTTTTGAGTTTGCCGACTGAATGAGCGGAGGAGAATACATTTCGAGCGAGAGGGGGGGGGGGATGCGGACATATGAATGTTGATTTTGTAATGTTCGGTATTATGGGTACTATTCAATACTAGTGTTTATGAAGACGGTACGTGGAAGAAGTTTATAAGTGGGCTGACGTGAATGGATAGAGTGACGGGAGGTAGGAGTCTCTCGTCATTGATACTCTTCTTGGACACATCATGCTTATAACCAGATGGTCTATTTAGTTTCTATTTTTTTCTTCTTAATTTTTATATTGTGCCAATATAAAAAGGTAGCGTGGGTACATTATCCACGCTAATTATACTGAATTAATATCCTACTATTTCTCATTAGAAATAGTGAGATATTAATTTAGAATAATTAATTAGTGATTGCGGGTTCGTAATAGTTTCATTTAAACATCAACTACACAACAAATGGTTATCCATATCCTGTACCTTGAAATGATATAAGTATTATGTGAATGCTTGAATCTCGGAAGTAAAAATCCTTCCCTTTTGTTTTTCCACTTCAAATCCGAAAAAATACCGAGTCAGGAACTGAACTCCAAACCAAATCCCACTGCCCATAATCGACTTAGAATAGGATAAAGTTTAATTACCACACAATATTTGAACAATGAAATTATTTCCATATTTGCGCAGCTGTGGCGAGTCCATAAACTATGTGACGAGAAAGTTTGTTAATGTTATTAAATACGCTTACTCCATTAAAGCATGCAGACGATGTTAAAACAACGTTATATTGACGAGGTAACGTGCCGCTGTGCTCCAGGATCAACAGCGGCACGCACAGTATTGACGCTGGGCAATGAAGCTCAGCGGATCTGAGGGGACCTAAATTTGTCATAATCCCGCAACGAAGTAAATCAGAAACACAAAATAAAGCAGGAGTTGGAAAACAAAGAGTTATCCATTTTATCCATATTCTATCATTCAACATCAGCCCATATACGTCCCACTGCTGGGCACGGGCCTCCGCTACCATTGCATTGAGAGGGTTTATACCTTAGTCCACCACGCTGGCTTTGTGCGGGTTGGCGGACTACACACCTAAAAAAAATCCTAAGGACTTTTAGGTGTGCAGGTTTCATCACGATGTTTTCCTTCACCGTTAAAGAGGTTTGTGCCTGGGGTTTGAACCCGCAATTGTCGAGATTCTCGACCGCGTGCCTAAACCTCGAGGCCATCACGACTATACGAATACGAAGCGAAATACGGTTGATCTCCTCTGCCCCACCAAGGATACCCTTCCAAGGATACAAGCAACTTTAAAAAGTACTGTACGAAAATCATCAGCATTGTACTAGGGTATAATAGGTCCTAGAAGCTGATGCGGTCGCTTCGGTATTTAAACGCCTCAGGGATGTGCGCGGAAAGGCGGACGAACCCCTCGGTACAATGCGCTAACGAGTTGCATCCTTGTTGGGGCGAGTGCACCATTGACTATAGCGTTTCACCTAGATATAAAGGACGATTTAACTAGACCATTGGGCCTCACAGTTGTTAAGATGCCACTTACATTCTATAAAAAATGTTTAAATGCGTAACAGACTCAAAGCGAGTCAATCTCAATATAGGACATAACTAATATTCTAGATACGGTAATCCTGCGCATATTGCAGCTACATAAAGTAAAATATCTTCGACAGCCCCGTGGCGCAGTTGGATAAACACCTTGCGGAACGAAAGGCCGCGTGTTCGGTCCCCAAACTGAGACAAAAATTTGTATGATCTACAGATATTTGTTTCAGGTCTGGGTGTTTGTGACACCAAAAATTCTCTCATAGTTTCTGATATCGACGACACAAGACTCGTATCTTACTGTGCGGTCATAACTATGTATGTGTCTCTTATTTAATTTCCTATGAGGAAGATCACCCCGGTCGAACCGGTTCATTTTAGAGCTGATTAATATTACGGCTGGCTACAGTACACAGTGTTAGGTTAACTTAAATAAATAAAATATACACACAACAGTCACATGCATAGTTCTGACCCCACATTAAGATACGAGTCTTGTGTCGTGGGTATCAGGAACGATGAGAGAATTTTTGGTGTCACAGACATCCAGACCCGAAACAAATATTTGTGGATCACACAAACATTTGTCTCGGCGCGGGGATCGAACCTGCAGGCTCTCGTTTCGCAAGCTAGTGTCTAGCCATCTGCACCACGGGGCTGTCACTTATACCAACCCATTAACTTATTAACACACCAGCATATTAGATCATGAGGTAATCTTTACCCCACACCTAAACTCAAAATCAAAGGGTGTTGCGAATGCAAAATAAATGAGGATGCTTACGTTTTCATGGGTTTTAAGTATTTACGCATGATTGATCATCGTCCCTTTTACCTTCCACGCATTCCATCACACATGTGCGTGTATCATATAACATTCATGGGCAGAGGAGCGGAGACTAGCGATAAGAGTGAAAAATGAAAGTTAAAGTTATCTTTCAAATATAAAATTTAGTTCATACATACAAACATAACCTTACGCCTGTATTCCCCAAAGGGTTAGGCAAAGGTGCATTTCTGCACCCACATTTCGCTAGGTATGTATCAATCCCATGTAATAGGGGGCGAGCCTATTGCTGTTTTCCGGGCATAATCTCAGATTCGGGAATCGAACCCAGGACCTCTAGATCGCACGGCACAAATTTGTGTAAAACGTTAAACTTAAAATTTAGTTCACTCATTTGTGAGCAGTTAAAAAAATCATCAGGAATTATTTTTGTTCATTTCATTTAGGTCGATCTATTATATTCTATAGTTTTCCCGCTAAGAAATTCTCAGTATCAAAATGGAACCTAAATATGCCCGGTAAAACTCTTGACGTTTAATTTTAAACTTGCTACCATATAACATTAAAAAATGCTAAAGAAATGTTATTTCGCAAATAATATGTAGCTTACCCTCTCGCGGATGCAGGGGTGACTGCTTGTAATAAGTTATATGCATGCAAGGGTGATTGCATTTTACAAGTTATAAAAAAGAAGAAAAAAGAGCCTGTGTTTCCTCGCATCCGTACTTCTTCAACCTCATTTAACACAATAAAGTAAAAAAAAGATTGAAGTGGCGCGTTTTATTCCATTACTCGGCTTCCTGATCTCGTTAAAAAACAACTCACAATATATAAAACGGTGTCTATTGGATCATCATATGGAAACTAGTTCACGCCGATTTCTTCTGGAACATTGGACCTCTCAAGCTGGTAGTTTCTAGAAATTATTTAGTCTTCAATGTGTAAACTATCATCAGCCCATATATGTACACACGTCCCACTGCTGAGCACGGGCCTCCTCTACAACTGAGAGGGTTTAGGCCTTAGTCCACCACGCTGGCCTAATGCGGGTTGGCGGACTACACATCTAAGAAATTCCTTAGAACTTTTTAGGTGTGTAAGTTTCCTCGCGATTTTCTCCTTCATCGTTAGTACGTGATAGTTCCTTGTAAATTAATTAAGCTATAAGCTATTTCAATCATCATCATCCACCTATTTTTACAAGAAACGACTCTTCAATTACAATTATTAAAAATACTTCTATGACAGATGAGCTGAAAGGAGTTTCTCTTTTATAGTATAGATATGCTAAAAGAAAATTATTATGTTATAGTTATAAAAGATGATGGGTTAACGAGTGGGGAAGGAAAAAAGATACATAGGATATGTATGAAAAGATTTGAGAGAAAAGTCGGTGACTGATGACGGGTAATGAGCGTATATGGAAGGAAAAAACATACTGCGCCGATCCCAAATAGTTTTGGGAACAGGAGAAGAATATCTCCTACCTTCAATATGCAAGAAGAAATCTTCACTTTTAATTTCTTACCAGATTTCCTTATATTAAGTCTCTGTCCTTTATTATGCTTCCTAAGATTTAGTTGTTAATAGAAGTTTTTCTTTTCTTTACAGAATCTTAAGAATCAAATCATGACAACGAACGTGTGGGTAGAACAGGTGAGTTATTTATTTATTATTCATTTCTTCTCTTCTGTCTGTTTATCCCACGCTATGTGGGATGGTGCCAATTATACTCTTAATTAATACAGTATCTTTTCTATAAATATGTTTCATAAAAAAACTCAATTGGATGGAAAGTTTCAGTCCTGGTGTTATTAATAAACCCTCTGTAACATTGACATTTAAATAACAACAACGTCAAAAAAACAATGACAATAAAATAACGTTGTTTTTTTTTACGGGAAACTTTTAATAGTTTTCCCAACACTATAAAGGTTTAATGGGGTTTGGTGTTGTCACTTTGTCCTGCCAGCTCAAAAAATATGAATTCAGATACAATTACCGGCTTTCGTCGCTGTAAAAGAAATCTCGTTATTTACATTGATTATACTGTGAGATGATCTAGGATAAAATCTCAACGCTTTTGAAACTCCTTTGTCGTAAGTATACGTTCCTTACAACACACATGACCTTGACGACATAAATTATAGGTACTGTTGTAGAAATATTACTGTCTAGAAATGGTTTCATAACCATCAGCCACAACACAATCACAACACGTCCAATAATGAACACAGGCCTACACTAAAGTTTTCAAGAGCAGCCTGTTAGAAGTAGTCAACATCCAGCGGACAGCCCCGTGGCGCAGTTGGCTAGCCACCAGCTTGCGAAACGAGAGGCTGCGGGTTCGATCCCCGCACCGAGACAAATGTTTGTGTGATCCACAAATATTTGTTTCGGGTCTGGGTGTTTGTGAGACCGAAAAGTATCTCGTAGTTTCTGATACCCACGACACAGGACTTGTATCCTAATGTGGGGTCAGAACTATGTATGTGGCTCTTGGGTGTATTTATTTATTTATTCTTAACTTTAACAGATCGTAGAAATCATACAAAGGCATTCACTCCTGCATTCCCGAAACGGTAGACAGAGGTGCATTTCTACACCCATATTACTCCAATGGTCCCATGTACGAGTAATAGGGGACGAGCTTATTGATGTTTTTGCGCACATTTTTAAACTCCGTGCTGCTACTATGAATTTCCTAATAAAAAAAACAGTAACACTTTTCCCGACCCAAATCGAACCTACCACTAGATCGCACGGTGAATACTTGTGCCGCAAACCCCGAGGCAGTTATCAATAAAATCTTGTAATAAAACTGAATTACATACACTGTATCACATACAGACCTAGTTAGAAAAAAAGGAACAACTCACAAATATAATTTCATAGTTGAACAGTCTAACGCTTTTTGCTTTCATCAAAATTGTTGCGTCCATTAAAAAGTCCCTGTAGGCGTATTACAAAGTAGCGTAATATCTACAGCATTATGGCTGTGATGGCGTAAGTAGGGCGCAAAACAACGGACGCGTGCTATTTTCGCCGGAGCGGTGACAAATGGTCGGCCCTCCGGAAAGGACGCCGACGGGGCTCATAGCATGCAGGGCTGCCTTTCTTCAGCCTCGTGTCAATTCACACGTGACTAATAGTTTAAGGGGCCCTTCCTTTTGTTTCGTCTCCTTTGTTCAAAGTTTGATGGACAGTGAAAAAAGTCTTATTAATCTCCATGAAAACTGTAAGAATTATGTCTGGAGAATTTAGGATTCTATTCAGTAAGTACCGCGAACAATAGGCCTTAATGTGTTCTGGCTGTCGCGTATTTTTTACATTGATGCTGATTTATTTTCATCTTCTTGTTTTGCTAGTTCTTAGTTTTATGTTTTGAATGGTATTTTTGGTCTTGTATTGAAAGTGAGCGGTAGTTTATTTATTTATTTACGCTTTGTACATGGTAAAGGTTGACTTAATACCTAAGGCATTCTCTGGCAGCCGAACCTAGAGTGATGCAGAGATGATACACTATGATATGATTAGTTTTTATTAATTGTTTAGTTTACGCATTATGATAGCAGCCAGCCAATCATATAATATAATAAATTTATGCTTAGCTAGGTATTCATCGTATACAGCGAAATTTCAGAAGATCGCTTTCTAAATATTTAAATAAAAACAAGGACATTATGTCGGATAAGTTTTACTCAAATAAACAAAAATATATTCAATATTTAGACAGCCCCGTGGCGCAGTTGGCTAGACACCAGCTTGCGAAACGAGAGGCCGCGGGTTCGATCCCCGCACCGAGACAAATGTTTGTGTGATCCACAAATATTTGTTTCGGGTCTGGGTGTATGTGAGACCGAAAAGTCTCTCATAGTTTCTAATACCCACGACACAAGACTTGTACTTAGTGTGGGATCAGAACTATGTATGTGACTGTTGGGTGTATTTATTTATTTTATTTATATACCCGTTAATATTATCAGACAAAGTAATTTACGACATAAATTTAAGTTATTAGCTTGTCGAGTGTCGTGGTTATTCTATATTACTATAAAGTAGCCTATGTTCCTTCCCAAGGTCTTATTTAAACCAATCAAATCGAACACGTAGATTTTTTTTCTTTCAAACCTTCAAAAATACAAATCTTTTCTCTTTATACAATAAGTGTAGATATCGCTTGATCTTTTCATACGTTTTAGATAAATATAAGCAGACTGAGTAAATATTTTATGTTGAATAGATTCTTATAACAAAAAAGTATCACAAATAGAGAATTATCCTAGCAACCTTTATGTTGTAAATGATCTCGAAATCAAATGTAAAAAATAATATCAAGATAAAAACACACAAAACACAATTTTCCCTTTCATAAAATCCACAAAAACACCATAACAATAGTTTCAAACTGTTTATTCCACACTATACTTTGTTATTCTCAGTAATCTTCTGAAGGACTTTCATTTCAATAGAAATAGGGCTTAAAGAAACAATATTTTGATACAACTCACTCAATCATTGTACTTTAATGCGATATATTTTATCTCACAATTGTGTTTATTATTAAGTAAGGAATTGTTAAAATAATTTCATCTATTTCCTTTTATTTTATTATAATTGTTATAAGCCGTCATTTACAAATTTATTGCCATTCTTTTTATTTAACAATTTAGTATTGAAGAATAGTTGAAGTGAAAAAGTAAGACGTGACCTCTACTCATGATGAATAAACGTGGTTTATTGGATTTTATAATAAATACACTTGTAGCCAATTTAAACTAAATTATGACGTTTTCTCTGGAAATTACCCAACACTTACTAATTTCTTTCGTAGACACTTTTAACTTCGAAAATCAAGTATGTTTTTGGAAAGAAGTCCCACGAACTTCAATATCTCGACCTTAATTATACTTAAATTTAGGGTAGATTTGCATAAATCCTTATTAAAAGAAGGACTCTAAAAGAGGTGTCGTGAGCAAACGTTGTGATGTAAGTTGAGTAATGACTTTGCGCCAGTTTGGGTTCAAAAAATTGCCAGGTATTACGTGATTTCCCAGAAGGGCACCCGTCAGAGTGACGGTTGGTCGTAAAGTGTTAAGCTAAATTCACTTGTATTATTAAAATTCATATAGCAATGACCATAATGTGTAACCATAAAGAAGCTTATAGAAAATCGACAATGTTTTTTGTAATTTAGATCATTTGGATCAAAACATCGACTATTAGGCGACCAGGTTTTGCAAACGAAAAAGAAATAGCTTTCTATTTAAAACAAGGTCTAACCCCGCTTGAAGCAATGCTTGTATTGTATTTCAATATTTTTCAAGTCCATAAGCTGTTCTTCTACGACAAAGAGTACCTTGTGTGGGCTGTGTAAGGCATAGTTTTGACGGGAGTAATATAACATAGTTCAATTGACTATTGACTTGACCCACCGAATATAAATTTGTTGAACCGTATATTCATCCAACTCTATGCTAGACAAACAAAAACATAAATATTCATAAACAAAACCGCTCACAATATACATACGTAATTTCCAACTGAAAAATCGTGATTGGGTGCGGTCAAACTTTGCAGTACCAATTTAATACCTGTAAACTTTGGTGAAGCACCGATTGATTGAATTAACGTCAATCAGGCCGCGATACGTTGCGCCATAATGAATATTATTATACGGGCATTTTTAATCCGCAATGTGTTAAAATGCAGACGCTATTTTATCGATGAAAGCCAGTTTGCATCCCGTGCCGGATTTTATGTAATTAGCGGTGTTAATAATGGAACAATGGTTACTGTTTGATTCCAGAATTGTTTAACCCTCCGACGATAATTATTTATTGTTTTACTCTCCAGTTCGGATTAAGAGTTTATTAATATTGTTATGAAAGCGCTGTGAAAATATATTTTTTGTTTTATATTTTTCTGAGATAATTTTAAAGCAGAAACTGGTCAGTGTTTTATTGAGAGTATGAACTCATTTATATTGATATAGGACAGACTCCGTAGCGCAGTTGGCTAGACACCAGCCGAAGAACGAGAAGCCGCGAGTTCGATACCCGCACCGAGACAAATGTTTGTGTGGTTCACTAATTCGTTTCCGGTCTGGATGTTTGTGGGATCGAAAAGTCTCTATAGTCTAATCTCGTATATATTTTGATATCCACGACTCAAGACTCGTATCTTAGTGCTTAGTGTTAATTTATTTACACGTTTTATACATTAAGTATAGAGGCAAACTTAATGCCCAAGGCATTCTCTGACAGTCAACCTCTGGGTGATGCATGAGGTATGGCTATGTTAATTGCTAAGCATGAGCATCTAGTTTTTTTTTTTTTTATACTGGCACGGCAAAGTGACCCCATTGCACCTGATGGTAAGCGTAATGGGGTCCAGAAAAGTCCAGTTGTCACATTAATTCACTGACATACATTAAAGACAAGCATATGAATTAAAAAGTATCTTTTCATGAATTCCCTTCACTTTTTCCATAAATCATATACTTTAGACAAGGTCTATCAAAAATGCACTGACAGGTAGTTTGTCCATCATTGTACGTCATGTCCTAAGTCTTCGCTTCAGAGTTAAATATGTAGATAATAATTTAGCGTCACATCTAGCTGTGGTGGTAGCTATATGTTGTTTGAATCAGCCAGTTAACTCTGGTTTATGTGTATGCTATTTGTGCCTAACACGTTGTAAGGTAATATCTCAGACAGGTCTAATGCATTCACTAATACTAATGTTAGTACCAAACTAAATTAAAGTAAGCTAGAACTCTGTCGGTTCGAATACATATTATTATCATATTCAAGTATAAAAGAGACTATTGAATTCATATATTTTTGAAGGGGTAGGCAGAGGTGCATTTCTGCACCCACATTTCGCCAGGTAAGTATGTATCAGTCCCACGTAATAGAGGGCGAGCCTATTGCTGTTTTTCGGGCACATTTCCAGACTCCGTGCTGTTACCGAGAATTTCCTAATGGAAAAACCTAATAACATTTTGCTCGACCCGGGAATCGAACCCAGGACCTCTACATCGCACGGCACAGGCAGTCTATTATATATTTTTGTAATATAGATTTTACAAATGAAGCAGTTTATTTTGTAGTTATTGACTACCAGTTTAATAATCACTACATAGCTTAGGGCATATAAAATGTAGTCATTCATTTGGAGTCTAATCGGTTTTTATCGTTGTACTAAAATTCCATATTCTGTTTTTTTTTATCAAAATTAAATACCATCCTAATTTAAAAAATTACATGTCATGCTGATTTTCGTGACGGCATAGCACGCGGCTAGCGCAAAAATATTCAAAATCAAAATAAATGTCTCCACCTATTCCAGTAAGTTAACGCGACTAATTAAAACAACTATTGTTTAATACCACTTTGCTGTGGAACAACGATAGCACTAACCTAGTCGAGACAGTCTTTCTGGTAATATAGTCTCTCACTCAATTTATACAACAGTATTAACAGCATTGCGTTCTTTTCTTAGATAAAAATCTTGTAGCACTTTCAACACTACTCAAATCTATATAAAGGAAGGTACAATCAAAATAAATGCCAATTCAGTTTTATAACTCCTGATTTTTATAAAAGGCTAATCAGTGTGTCCTTTTCTAACGAATAGAAATTAACATCTTCCATCCCTCTCATCTCGTTGAAAGTTTCCCAAGCCGAAACAAGTGACTCCTGATAATAAAAAGTGTTATGATCATAAAAACTTTACGATTTATTCGTTCCTGGCGGTCGATAGTTCACAGATCGGAATGTATTTGCTTGTGTACAAAAAATAGTGACAAGTCGTTATTTGATTCATTCCATTGTGTGTTTGGTTCGCTCTCAATCTCGTTTTTATTTGCGTGGCATCTTATATATTTGTTTTTGCATACCAAGATTTTTCGATTTCCATTCTTCAATCGTATTTGGATTTATTATTATTACATTTGATGAGAAGATGGTCGGACGACCTAGTAAAGGTCGCTGGACGTCGCTGGTTGCAGGCTACTTCCAACAGGTCCCTGTGGTAGTCATTGAGAGAGGCCTATATCCAGCAGTGGACTTCTATTGGCTGATGGATTGGATTGGATTATTACATTTTTGTACACAGACTATTTCTTACGTTGCTATTGCGATCTTTAATTGAAATCTTAAGCCTATAAGGGAGTGGTTTAAACGTATTTGAGCTATTTTAAATCATTATAAATTTAACATCCAAAATAATAATGCCAACCACCACTATGCGAGCGTGGTGGATGGTTTCAGCTGTAAAAGAGGCCCGTGTCCAGAAATGGGACATATATGGATGATGATGATGAACCACAATAATAATACTAATGTTTAAAAAATGTTGAGAAATCAACTCAAACAATTGTAGTATCAGCTTGAATAAACTAATTAACATTTCCGTGTTATTCAAAAAGGCCAGACGCTGAATGAAGATAAGTCTACATATTAACTTGATATGTCGTTAACTCATTACCAAATTCATTAACAAACTTATCCAAAAAGAATAAAATGCAGATGTATATAGAAAACACTCTCTTAAGACAGGATTGAGTAAGGTCCTCACAGTGCTCATGGTTTTCGATTCAAATCCTTTAAATGCTACTAGGGGGAATAAAACGATTGGCTGCAACATTTAAGGCTATTTCAGCAACTTCATCTACCGCCTTTGAAACAAAGAAGTGAAACAGAGAAATGTTTCAGAGAGATAAAATAAAATTAAATGAACATGCAAAAATACTTTCACGAACTATGCTCCTTTTCCTTTTTAAAGTGAAGCGAACAAAACGAAACGGCAAATGAAAATTCTCCCAGCTTAAAATCGCATCGAGATGGAATGTAGCCGAAAAAAGTTTAGCCAAGTGTTGCTTCGGATGTTTGCGAAAACAATTCACGCAATGAGAAACGAAGTGGCTAAAATATCATCAAACAAACAGCCGGTAATGTGGGGATTTTTCGAAACAAAAACGTCGAAAAGTTCGTACTACGCCCTCGCCCTCACCCTCGAAAATGCGTCAGATAGCACAGCGCTTGCATTACAGCATAATGTTGTGATCCTTTTGTTGCTTCTTTTTATCTTTTAATGGGACTTTCCTTTAGTTTTATGGCGATCTGGTTAAGCGACATGGTTGTTAACATGCTTGCTTTTTTCCCATATATCCCAAAAATCAACATACAAACCCTGAAATTGTAATTTACACTTAATAAACAACGTCACACGGAAACCCAAAAACACAATAAACATAACTCCAACTCACGACCCTCCTGACCTGAAAAGCCGTCGCTTATCAATACAGAATTGATATCACATTAACATAGTTCGCGAAAAAATATAGTGGTCATATCGAAGACGCTGTTCAAAAAGCTGTTAACTGGGAAGTAAGCCCTCGATGATTTATGGCTGCTGCCGGGGACACTCGCTGTAAAAACCCTTAGGCATCTCGCTTCGATACACATCGCAGCTATAAATTTTGTTGGATGTACGCGTGTTGCCATCTCGTTAAGGAAAAGTGATGTTTCCTTCCCGTTTGTGTGTCTGGTGATTAGTAAGTAGGTCGAATCTATTTCGAGACACAATTATATCATATTGGGGACAGAAAATATCGTCGATGAAATAAGTGATACGATAGACATGTTAGATCACGGAAGCAAATAAGTATTGTAATATAAACAATATATTAAAGTAAAAACCTGGTGGGCAAGGACTTAGTTAAAAGTTCGGAGTATTAATGATATATTTAGTGAAAATATTAAATTACAACATATTTAGTGTCAAATTCAGCAGGCTGCCATGATTTTGACAAACCCCTGATTACCATCAAGTTCGGTGTTGTCATTTACATAAATATAAATAATTTATTTAAACACATATATTCAGGCATTTTTGAAAAAAAAAAAAAAACTGCACTGACGTAAAAAACTTTCGCATTTATAATATTGTAACATTTTATGCAATAAAATGAGTATTATAAATTCTTCAGTAATAAGCTGAGTTCACATTTATACATCTTCTTAACAAACATGTATGCTGTCCACTAATAAAGTCAGAAAAAAATTTAGGTGACTAATATACAGGTTCTATAAAGACCGTAATCAAAAACTAAGACAGGCAATAGCCACGGTGGTTACAAATACCGTGTCATAAAAAAAACCCGCCAATAAATGAAAAAAATTACGTTTTTCTTACAACCATGAGTATGGAATGTATGTAGTTGTGTTTAGTAAACTAAGACAGCTAATAGAAAAAACAGTCTTATTATAAAGACTGTTATGAAAGTAGGCAAATCGCAAAATGATGTCGCGACAAAAATACCTAAAACCGAAATTTCGAAAAAGGCCAACAGGAAGCGCGCTCGGGTGCGGCGGCGGTCAATTGAAAAACTCTTGATGACCCCCCTTACCCCGTCATCTACCCTGAGCGTCGGGACGCTGAATTTTTAATATTACACTACGGGGTTTTGTTAGGATATCACAAAGCGGCTCATTCCATCTGAATTGCCGATATGGCTGCCGGTTCGCTTTAAAATTTTGATGGTAAAAGTTTTTACATGTCTGGCTAATCGACCACGATCGTTTTGAGGGAACAAGGAACTCTGCGTGTGTACGATGTATTCCAATATAGAATCGTCTATTCTATAATATATTAAAAGGATTTCCTTCTTTGGCAATATCTTAAAAACATTAGCGAATATTCTTTTGTATTGAATTTCGATAAAGTTTTCGAATGCGTAAAATAAATAAATTAAGTATAACTTATGTAAATTGACATAAGAATCAGTAAAAGTTTTAACTATTTATGCACCTACCTTTTTATCTCTGCATCACCCAGAGGTTGACTGTCAGAGAGTGCCTTTGGCATTAAGTTCGCCTTTATACTTAATGTATAAAAAGCGTAAATAAATAAAAGTAAAATCGCTGCCTCTCGCAGTGTACGAGGGCAGTCCGATAAGTACTTAGCCTACAAAAGAAAAACGAAAATTTTGGAAAAGTGGCGATTTATTTCTCATCACAGTCTTCTTTCAACTCGATTCACTTGACCCAGCGATGCTCCAACTTCTTTAAGCTGTCTGAAAAGAACGTTTTCTGGAGGTCTACAAAGTAGGCCTCCGTGGCGGCGATAACCTCCTCATTCGACTCAAATTTCTGTCCGGCGACGGACTTTTTCAAGTTTGGAAACAAAAAGAAGTCACACGGGGCCTAATCTGGAGAATACGGTAGATGGAGCAGCTGTTCGTAGCCTAATGTGACCAATTTGGCCGTTGCGACGGCGGAGGTGTGAGCCGGTGCGTTGTCATGGTGGAAGAGCACTTTTTTCTTCGCCAAATGGAGCCGTTTTTTCTACAATTCAGCGTTGAATCGGCCCAATAGTTCGGCATAGTAGAGCCCTGTGACCGTTTTGCCCTTCTCCAGGTAGTCGATGTAAATCACACCTTGTGAAACCTAGAAAACGGTGGCCATCACCTTTTCGGCCGATGGGACAGTGTTCGCCTTCTTCGGAGCACATTCGCCGGGTAAAGTCCACTGTTTCGACTGTTTATTGGTCTCTGGTGTGTACCAGTGAATCCATGTTTCGTCGACGGTCACGAAACGACGCAGAAACCCCTTCGGATTGCACCTAAACAGTGTCAAACACTGCTCTGAAGTTGTGTCACTGATGCGCTTGTCGTCCGAAGTGAGCAAACGCGGCAGCCATCGAGCCGACAGCTTTCTCATGCCCAATATTTCATGCAGGATATGACCCACGCGGTCTTTTAAGATGCCTACTGTCTCAGCTATCTCGCGCACCTTCAATCGGCGGTCTGCCAATACAAGATCGGGACTTTTCTCACGTTATCCTCCGTGGTAGCCGTTTTTGGGGCACCTGGGCGTGGCTCATCAAAAACTGACGTGCGACCACGTTGAAACTCGTTAAACCAATTTTTGACGGTCGCCATTGAAGGAGAAGAGTCACCGTAAACAGCATCCAAGCGCTTTTTGATATCGCTGCGCGATTTCCCTTCCAAAAACAAGAATCAAATCACCGGCCGATATTGCTCTTTTTCCATTTTTCGAAAATCCGCGGACACGTCCGCTTACACACGCGGTCAAAACAAAACTACAAATCCAATTCGGCTGAAATTTTGACAATAGCCGTCTACGAAGATGTGCTACATGATGGTAAATTTATCTTACGATAGTGGTGCCATCGGGCGGTGAGGCTAAGTACTTATCGGACTGCCCTCGTATATAATTATTATTATACAGATATAGAAAATTTTGTTTAAATAATGTAAAGTAAAATGAGGCGTTCCCTCCTTAGAACGCAGGATCCAAACGGTGACCTATCATAACACAATTTCCATTGAAACGATCGGGTAGTATTCTTTAACGCATACGAAATTAGGTTTTTTTTCTTCAAGATATCCATAATTTCCAAGGTAGTCACAAGCCACAAGGTGACCACAGCACAAAGTGTATAACCCGTTATAATTACAAACGCAATATGTATACGTAAATACAATTCGGGTACTCTTAAATAAACCATTGGCAAATCAACTACGCAGACGTCCAAAATAAAAACACTATCTAATCCCACATAATTTTTAAATCAAATTTTTATCAGGTCTTAAAATAGTAGGTTTTATCTTAAAATTAAAAAATAAAGCTTGAGACATCTTCTCAGCACACATCTCAATAAAGGGCGGCAGAAAGAGACAATGAATGAATCAAAGAAGAAAGAGAGAGAGAGAAAGCCATAACGCTAAAGGTTACTCCCAGTAAAACGACAGAAACTCTTGCGTCATACGCACTCTCCATTACCTAATTAAATTAGACGCTTGAGCCAGGCACGCACTCGTGCAAGATTAAACGGGGACGGGTCCCCGTCAAGCCCTTCAAAATTATTTTATAATAACAGCAAACACAATAAAAATATGGTTGACAACGTTGGTTACGTGTGACGTCAAATATTTTTACCGATAAATTTTAATGATTGTAAATTAATAAAAAAATATTTTTGAAGGTTTTTGTGGTGTTGTTGATTTTTGTAAGTTAGGTAATGTTTTGAAATGAATTGAATTGTGACCGATTGTATTACCCCATTGAAGCTCTTTTCTTGTGCTTGTTTTATCACAATGACCCATGACATGCTTAATGAGAAATTATAGCTTAGTATAAGGCAAGCAAAAGTTATATTTCACAGTGTAAATATAATATTTAGAGTAACTTTACACTACTATGTTGCGAATAATTTATATACAAAAACAAGCAAAACACAAAAAGAAAACAGAACGAAACTTCAAATATACGTATTTTAACCTCATTTTTAACTCCCAAATCCGGTACTGCGTTAACCTCACGAGACATATGCACGTTGAAGAAGCTTTTGTATTTAGTTTACGCAGACAAATTTAAATTGTGCTTTAGGAACGGTAATTTCATCCAACAGAGTACAAAGCTAGCCGGGATAATAATTGAGTTCTGTGGAACGCTACACGGGCCGCGTTGGTTTATATTGCCGAATTTAATTTCATCATTCATTTTTATTGCGGGATCGTAAAATATATTCATGTAGACGCCTGCGATGTTTTCACATTCGGCTTCTGCCTATGCTGATGCGTACTTGCTATTTTATGTTTCGAGACAGCACGGCGGCATGATTGTATTGTCTGTATGAATTCACCTAAAAAAATCTAACCATTTTATTCAGTCACATTTCATTTTTACAGTATCAATACACTATTTTATTTTATTTAATAAAGGTTCTCCAACGCTAGTACACATTCAAGAATTAAATAGATTGTATTCAACATTCTGACTGCTTCGGGGTCTCACGGCACAAGTATGTGCCGTGCGATCTAGAGGTCCTGGGTTCGGTTCCTGGATCGGGCAAAGTGATATTGGGCTTTCGAAAATTCTCGGTGACAGCACGGTGTCTGGAAATGTGCCCGAAAAACGGCAATTGGCTCGCTCTCTATTACGTGGGAATGATACATGCCTGGCGAAAAGTGGGTGCAGAAATGCACCCCTGCCTACCCCTTCGGGGAGGACAGACTTGAGGTTATGTAGGTTTGTACCAGAGGCGGTACTTCCATAGAAACCCAAAAGCCTTACACATTAATTGTGTAATGTGTAGTATATAATTGTTTATTGTGGGGTCAGGATATTCTTATTTATATGTCAGATTGCTTTTATATATATATCTACTACTTTTTAAGGAAACGAAAATGTTATTTAATCTTTACTCCATTTTAATCACAATATATAAGTGACAACATCAAAACGCGACAATAAAGTGAATCAGAACTAATCGTAAGAGACTTCTGCACCTTAAATCAATAATTTATGCAGAAAGCTATAAAACTTAATTATCTGCCGGTGCAGTAACACAATTATCATTTATAAAAGCTTTTAAGAAAGTGTCTTACTTTCAATTTGCCGTGTTTTTACTTTGAAAGTGTCAATTTGTCACGAACAAAGGGGAACTTAGGAGTATAAAGGTGTGGTTCAACTTCGTACAATAGCAATTTAAAATTGGGACAAGAGAATGTTTGTCGACTTGTGAAATGAGAAATTTTATGTTGAAAATTAAAGGTGCAACTTTAATGTTTCAACTTTTGCTTATATTTTTATATGGGGGTGTATGATTAAAGTTGATGGGTGGAAAAATATTTTGTTCTAGTTCAGATCGAACACAAGTGTAGTGTTTCTTAATATTCATCATCATCATCATCAGCCCATATACGTCCCACTGCTGGGCACGGGCCTCCTCTACAACTGAGAGGGTTAAGGCCTTAGTCCACCACGCTGGCCTAGTGCGGGTTGGCGGACTACACACCTAAGAAATTCCTAAGAACTTTTAGGTGTGCAGGTTTCATCACGATGTTTTCCTTCACCGCTAAAGTACGTGATTATTCATTGTGAATACACACATAACTTCGAAAAGTCAGAGGTGTGTGCCTGGGGTTTGAACCCGCGACCATCGAGATTCTCGACCGCGTGCCTAAACCTCGAGGCCATCACGACTTATATATCATGTGTTTATTGTTAGGAAATTTCCGCATTAAATTGAACCAAGACACTGTTCCAATAAATGGAGTCGAAAATAAATTCTTGCTCAAACACGTACCTACCAGACGCGGGTCTAGTGGTCGAGTTTTGCGCAGTGCCAGATTTTCAATCGACGTCGCTCGGCCGGAACCTAATAAGGCACCGCAATTTCCGACCCCTAACCACAGGGCTGTGTCAACAACTCCGCTTTATAAGGTCTTCAACGAAAATACTTTGCGGGAATGTCTTAAACTGAACTCGATTGGTGGGTGCGAGGCCATCGCGCTATATTTTAAGTTATGTAGTGTATTTCTTTAACTCTATTTATGAGTAGATTCTTGAGTTATATTTGATTTAAGCAACTACGTGTAATCTGCTAAGTAAATTCGTAGTCATTGTGGTTTTTTAAAATAAAATGTTTTTTATAATGGGCCAAGAATTAAAGAATGAAATATAAGAATCTTATTTATATCTTGATTTAGATATTCGCTCTAAACTCAGCTATGTTTGCAATAGGACAGCACGGTTGACAAAGGTCTAACCCTCCTCTGTTGTAGAGGAGGCCCGTGCTCAGATATGGTCCGTATATTAGCTGATGAAATGAAATGAAATTGCTATATTTAGTCACGTAGGCAATCAAATAGCACTTATAACAAGTCAATACAGAAAAGAAAAATCTTTTATTATTACATTATTATTCAACTATAGTCCATTATATAATTAGTAAATATTTTTCGTTTTTTTAATAATTTATTTTTAGTTTTCATCAGGGAATACATTATATTTAATGATGTGGGTATAAATTATAGACAATTCACAATTCTTTATTGTCAACAGGAATGGAATGATTACAAGCTAAAGTGGAATCCGGATGACTACGGAGGAGTGGACACACTGCACGTGCCTTCTGAACACATATGGCTGCCAGACATCGTACTTTACAACAAGTAAGTTAATTCTATTAAAACAGCTTTGATAAACTCAACATTGAGTTTCATAGTGCGTCTTCTAGGAAAACAGAGACTATTAAGTGCTATCAAAATACTGAGTTCGCTTTTCAAACTTTCCCCTTCCCATGTTTTCCTGGTACAATTAATAATACGTTTTGTATAATATAAAACACATCTATGTATGTGCGGTACTTTGCGTGTTCACAATTTTAGACTATAATAATCAAATTTTCTAGTAGTGATCTTATGAGCAGGCAATATGTTTAAATGATGTAATTATTTATTATTTCTTGATAATATTTGATGTTATCATTATCAACAAACACGCTACAAGGTGTGTGGTACCATTCAAACTATTCTTGAGAAATATCGAGTTTGACATCGACTGAGAAGAATGATAAAACACAATATTGTCAGCAATAAATTTGTGTCGCGGGTAACAGTAGACGTCATCACGTCTCACTATGGGCAAAATAGGTCATTCTCATATCAAAAATCTGTCCATTTTTTGTTTATAAAGATATCGCTTTGAAATTTTGCATGGATATAGTCGAAAGTACAATCATTTAGGGATTTGCATGAATTGATGATACTAATGTTCTAACCCGGTTTTGCTTGGGTTCAAAGTTAAAACGCGAAGGAAAAAAAACTATATTCATTTTACACTTTCGAAAATATTATCTAAACTAATATATAGGGATTATATATAGGGACTTTATAAATAGGGACTACCTAAAAATAAATTTATTGGGTTTTTAAAACTTCAATTAACATAAAAAAAAGTTTATCTTTTTTATAGCACTTATAAACTTACTTATAACATTTAACGCAAAGAAATTAAATTACAAAATATTATCTTCTAGTTAATTTATTATAATTGGTTTTAATATACAGATTCACAATGCGACCGATGAAATAACTGTTGAATATAACTTAAACATATGTAACTTGTTTTGCTGGATCTACAATTAGTTTATGAACCTTTAAAAGAACCAAAGTGTCTTCGTCAAGTTCTTTTATATTTTTTAAAGTATTACTTTCGAATACTGGATATGTATGGATCAGACGTGTATAAAAGAGTATGAAAAACATCTTCATTCCTAGCAGACCTTGAGCATTTTCTTGCATGATGCAGTCTAAATTTCTTGTAGTCCTTATTCCCGGACTCTTAGGCATTTTCTGAAAGCTGTCCAATGGGCAACACTGAAAAATGATTTATAATACTCTCTTCATGTATTAATATTGTATGCACTTATAATACCAGTTGTATTTGCTGACATAAAGTCTAGCAGTCTGCAAAGCAAGAGATTTTTGAAAATCCTCAATTATGAAATGTATGTGGTCCCTGGTTGTCTATAGTTGTTTATATAATATAGTATTATTTCTTCCTTTGAACAAGTAAAACTGGCCATTTTCACTGTAATTTTTATTCCTGAATACTAATGATTCACAAATAATTGTGATACAATAATCACCCTCGACTGAGGTTTATGTAGGAAAGCTATGAGTGTAGAGTGCAATTAAACAATATATTTCCCACATGTCACGTGTGGAAACTCATATAAATACCAAGTCCTGGCAATGACATATCATGTCAATAAGACCATAAAAGAACACTATTTTTTCTCAACCGCGAAGATAACGTTTTCGCGAACGTGGGACTCGGTCGATATTTATCATCATAACTTCTACATAAGCACGTATAAGCAGACATTTTTTATATGTCATTTTTAAAGACCTAAGCTATTGATAAATGCAAAATTCAAAACTTCGGCAAGCTTCGATAATAAATAAATACCTAATTGAAAATTGTAAACTGTTTTATTTTTATCTATATTTATAAATTTTATCATTATATACAATATATGCTACTTAAAGTAAATATAATTTTATCAAAATTATGACAAAGAAACATTCTTTCCAAAAATATATATAATTTATTGGGTGTTTTTTAACAATTTCAATCCGAAAATTGATACTGAATGTACGAAAATTATCTTGACAAATTTACTTAAAAGTAAATGTGAGTTTTTCAAATCTGTTTATCAAGTAAACTCATGATTCCAAAAGGTTATAATTCTTTCTATTTCGATAATTAACATCTTAACTATAAAACAAAATCATCAAAACAAGTAATAAGTAACTTTTATAAAAACTATTTTTGATATGGCCTTGTTCTAACGTTTTCCATAGTGCGTCGGCTGCCTATATAATGGGCGCTGCTGACCGTCACAGGGCACTCACTCATCGGCGCGTCTACAGTGCGGTAGCTCTGTCCGAACGTCTACGCGTGTCTTTTCTTATTATTTATCCTCAGTAATGTTAACATTTTGTAATTTCAAGTTGATCTACGTTTGTAACGGCCCCTGGCCGAATAAATGTTTATTTTAAAAAAATCAATTAATATTCCCATTTCTTATAATATATTTATAATGTACCTATCCATAGTTTCCTTTCTCTACATCTCAGGTTCGTTCTAGATCCGTTTTGGCTTATTATTTGATGCAGCTCTCTCTGGTTAAACAATTAAAGAATATTATTTAACAACAGGCCAGCGTGGTGGACTAAGGCCGGCAGTAGGACGTACACTACCAATATCCATCCTACTTGGTATTGAAATTTATATACAACCCACGCAGTCCCATTGTTGGACTCACGACTTATCTATTGAAAGCCTTAATCCACCTTGCTAGCTGATGAAATTAAATGGATATTTTTGCAGAGTTAAACTTGTATAAAGCACTTTCTGCACTTTACCCCTTATCTTCATAGCATTATGCAAAACCTTTAAGCTACGGACGATTGAGCAGTTGCACGCTGTGCGTCGCTCTCGTTAAGGGATTAAGTACTAATAACGCTTCGTTTGCCTACTGTGTTACGTGTGTGTGCGAAAATTGGTTTTTTTGTGAGACGTTTTTGGTTTACATAAACAACTATGATAAATCTCATTTTTAACCGACTTCAAAAAAAGGAGGAGGTTATCGAGTCGTCTGTATTTTTTTTTTATGTTTGTTACCTCAAAAATTTTGACTGTGTGGACCGATTTTGATGATTCTTTTTTTAATTGAAAGCTGGTGCTTCCAGATTGGTCCCATTTAAATTTGGTCCAGTTGTGATAATAGCTTCCATTAAAAAACCACTATAATCTTAAATTTTCACCAATGTGCGTGACAAATCGACGAATAACTTAATATCATACCAACCGATTTTGATGAATCCTTTTTTTTATTGGTAAGGATGTACTTCTAGGGTAATTGCATGAGAGTTTGGTTAGGTTCTAATTATGGGATCCATGACAAAGTAACGGAACTCTTCAATTCTTAGGAGAAAAGTAACGATACTCGGCCGAATCTTTATATGCTATCCGGATATTTGAGTCACCTACCGTAACGTTTTTATGGTCAAGTAATAAGTTTGCAAAATTTATAAAAAGTACCTACGTAATTGTGAACGTTTTTCGTGGAACACAATGACCCAGAACGGATTACTGGACCAAACATATAAAAAAAAATCTTAAGTATGAATAAAAAAAAACTAACGATGTTTTACTTCTCCATTGGCATTCGTCAGAAAATTCTATAGCAATACACAAAGAACTTAAATGTCTCCACAATTCGAACTCACCACCGCCGCGATGGTGTTTCTATAAAACAAACTCCTATTGTGATTATTGTACTAAAGAAAAGAATAACAAAATGTGCGAATGACTTCTAAACTGTCCTTTCAAGCCTAATAAACTGCACCCACAATACACGCGTAATGAAACTTAGTTGAAGCACATTTTTTGACAGCCCCGTAGCGCAGTTGGCTAGACACCAGCTTGCGAAACGAGAGGCCGCGGGTTCGATCCCCGCACCGAGACAAATGTTTGTGTGATCCACAAATATTTGTTTCGGGTCTGGGTGTATGTGAGACCGAAAAGTCTCTCGTAGTTTCTGATACCCACGACACAAGACTTGTATCTTAGTGTGAGATCAGAACTATGTATGTGACTGTTGGGTGTATTTATTTATTACTTTAAAAGTATTAACAACAATAAATACCACTTGCAAACTTCCGTCGAGGACATCCAGCGTGTTATAAATTGTTAAGTTCCAACATTAATCTCACTCAAGTGGGATGTTTTCTTTCGAATCAATTTAGGAAAGTTCGCTCTGACCTGTGTCCCGAAAGTTCGTACAACCGTCTCCTTCAATGAGTTTAGTTCACCTCCGAGTCTTTTATAAAGCTTATCTCTTAATTTCCACGCCGTGGGTCGCGCCGCTATTATTCTACTTTATCTGTGTGTGACGTGTCTATCTTGAAACGCAGTGTAGCTTTAAACTACTTTTCTTTGGTTTTGCTTTGGGGGTATATGTTCATTTATTTATTTTCACTATATATTAGAACTTTAGAAAGGAAATAATGACTTTTTTATCAGCCGAAAAACGTCCACTGCTAGACATAGGCTTCCCCCAAAAACTTCCAAAGCGCTATGTTGGAAGCGGCCTGCATCTAGCGGTTTCCCGCGATTTTCGATAGATCGTCAGTCCACCTTGTGGATGGACGTCCAACGCAGTAGTAGTAGTAGTAGCAGCAGTAGTGATTTAAAGTAACTAAATATACTTATGTTAGAAAAATAAGAGATATAGAACTGCATTATTGGAAATCGTGCATTTTTTTAATAAGATCATAACACAATTATGTTTTTGGCGTAGAGTAAATAAATAAGTATTATATTTTATCACGTTTCTTCTTTTTATCTCGTGTCTCATGGCTAAATTCTTTATACAAATTTTAGTGTCCAGACATAAGTTACGCTCATAGAAAAATATTCCTGACTCCGTTTACCTATAGCCGATGGGAAAATTGTTTTAAAGATTGCAATGAAGCTAGAGTCGGAACCAACCGTTGGTTTTTATTCAACTAGATTTTCTTGAATTTTTTTCATCATTAAGAAAAATAGTTTTTATGACATCAAGCATTTTCTACCAAGATACAAAACAAAAATAGTACCTATTCTTGATTTACACAATATATTCCATAACCATATTGGAATGAGTTCAACCACTCATTTATCTTATTCAGGCTGGCGCGTTCTTATCTTAGAAGAACTCGAAACTTTCAATCCTAAAACTCAGCGAACTCCAGCATCAGCTCTTGGCACCGAATCAAAGCAACAAATCGATTCCCTACCGCCTCCAAATAGCATAACGCGACCGTTTTAAAACTTCTCACAACCGCAACGTCACCCATTATCGTTGGCTGTTCACTGCATTTATATGCATTAACGCCACTAACACCACTTCCCAGTGGATTTTCCTTTTAATCTTCAATGTGATAGGGTCGTTATTTCAATGACTTAGTGTTATGTAGGTGAGGCAGAATGCGCTCGTAGTTGGCCAGGCGGAAGGCACGATAAGTGCGAGCTTTAATCTAAATAGCATCAAGGTGGCTTCAACATGGTACGGTAAACTTTCATTACTGTATTTAACGTGAGGGATTGACATAACTTTGATTAATTTCCATTTGGATAGTACTGTCTCTTTCGTTTTTCTACCTAAAGAGTTGGCTTCGTTAGTGAATCAAGTTTGCTTTAGAGTTGATAAGTGAGCGAGCTTGACGGATTAAGGGATTTCCATTCGATGAGACTGGAAATCTAGACGAAAATTTAATTAAGATTTTTTCGGAGTTCATAAGAATTTTATTAACTAAACGGTGGTATACTCTTTGTAAGTTGTACATACATACATACATAAACTCACGCCTGTATTCCCCGAAGGGGTAGGCAGAGGTGCATTTCTGCACCCACATTTCGCCAGGTATGTATCAGTCCCACGTAATAGGGGGCGAGCCTATTGCCGTGTTTCGGGCACATTTCCAGACTCCGTGCTGTTATTAAGAATTTCCTGATGGAAAAACCCAATAACACTTTGCCCGACCCGGGAATCAAACCCAGGACCTCTAGATCGCACGGCATATACTTGTATCGCGAGACCACGAGGCAGTTGTAAGTTGTATTCTCGAAAGAATAGACGGAGTCGCTTCGCTTGCTTTTAAGCCCCATGTGACAGGGGCCAATCGTCGAGTCCTTCACCGTTTACCCAGCATATTTTCAAGCAACGTGCTCTTAACAATATTTTCCAAACAAATTTTACTGATTGTAAATAAGATTGTGATCGAAGTATTGGACGTTAATCCATAACTTTCGTCTTATTCGAGGTAACTTTAAAAATAACTCATATTTTATGTATTTTTATATTATTATTAATGTGATTTCTTTTTAAAAATATAATATCAATATCAAATTATATATTTATATTATATTCTTGGCGATAAGGCCAAGTTTATATTAAAAAAACAAAATTGTATTGAACAAAAACTAATGTTTTGATGTAATTATTTAACTTCAAACAAAATTATTTCACAAAACAAACATTCACACTAATTTACAAACAATCAACTTCAATTAATTAATTTAATGGAAATTCGGACAGAGTAACGACGTAATTTAATTATAAAAATGTCAGAGCGATATTATCGCAACGATAGCCGAGAGCAAAGTGTCCCCGACGTCCAATCTTCTCGGCCTTTTATACTATTTGTAGCTTCATAGTGGGGAGGGTAGTTTTATCCCCAACACGGCCTCTCCTGACGGAGACCGTCCTCGGGCTCTCTTATGTGTCTATGTCGGCCTCTCAGCAGAGGCATGGAAGGCGGTGTGTCCTGTACTTCAGTCGCTCGTCCTTCATTGGAAGTACTTGGTTGGCAGTCAGTAGACAGATGCTCATCATTTTGTGACAATGGCGCTGCGGTGGCGTAGGTGGACTCCTTGACTCCTTTATTAACAGAATCGTAAAAACACGAATCATGTTAGCAAACAGTTAAACAATTACTGCACTCTCAGTGTACTCGGGTAAAATAGTCGGCAATTCGACACAGTCTTAACAGATAGGATATTAAGACAAACTGATGTATGTACCGATCACAGGTGGCAACACCCGTCGGGGGAGCGCCTACACGACTAGTTAGAGATCTACGCGTGCTTACGTGAGACATAACTTTGCGTGTGTGAGTCGGTCCATACATAAGGATGCTCAATCAAAACCATAAATGGAACATATAAAATACTCGTCATGTATAAGTACCACAAACTACGACTCGTCACTGAGAAACCTTTGGCCTGACCCTGCGTATACCACAGCTCCCGGACCACGTATCTGAGCGATCACAAAGCTGTTTAAGGTAATAGTTAAAAATAATAATTAAGAAAAATTTAAGATTTAAAAGAACTTGTAAAAATCTATTTGAATAAAAATATTTTGACTTTGACTTTGACTTTGACTTCGAGTACCAAACTCCGAGACTGGGATTATCCAAGGTAGCTGGATCACACTTTAAATACAACTGTCATAAGGTAACTACTGTCCATCAATAGGCGGACGCTATAAAAATTGTCCAATCAGGAGAATTGTTTTTTAACAATCTATCGGTGCTATATTGTTAGACTAAGTTACAAACTAACAAGCTCATGTTTAGACATGCTGCAGTCATGCCGAAACATGTTCAAAATAAACAAAAAAATATAACGCGATGCTGACGGATCCTTATGGGAACCGCTATACAGCCCCACCATGACCGTGTCATGATGTCGAACACGCGATGCTGACGGATCCTTATGGGAACCGCTATACAGCCCCACCATGACCGTGTCATGATGTCGAACACGCAATGCTGACGGATCCTTATGGGAACCGCTATACAGCCCCACCATGCCCGGGGCATGATGTCGAAACACACAATGCTGACGGAACCCTACAGGAACCGCTATACAGCCCCACCATAGCTCCCCGTTAGGCAGAACTATGATGTCGATCACACAATGCTGACGGAACCCTACAGGAACCGCTATACAGCCCCACCATAGCTCCCCGTTAGGCAGAACTATGATGTCGAAATATTACTGCAATTGTTGCGAGGATTAAACCTTCTCAACCCCACCGTGACACACCTACAGGTGATGCCATGATGTCGCGCAGCCTCACAACTCACCACTGAAGTAAGCGGCTTACACATCGGGTGTCCACTCTCCATGCCATGGGATGATGTACTCTACCGCCGCTTGTATCGACTTCCCGTAGGAGCCAGTCAGGAGTTGTAATTCATACCGCCCGTGAGGCAATGTTTTCACCGCGCGGTAGGGGCCACGCATGCCGGAGTACAGCCCGCAAGTCATCTGTGCAGCCATGCTCACAAACACAAACTCGCCGCTTGCGGACAGTCAAAAGAACCTATTAGGTTTAGAGTTATCAAGTGCCACATCTCGCACTCATTGGGAGTCATTGGGAGAGGCCTATGTCCAGCAGTGGACTTCGATTGGCTGATGGATTGGACATCTCGCACTAAGGATCCGGTGACCAGAGCAGTCGCGCTGACTCAGACATGAAGTCTGCGCAGTTGCTTGCCACCGCAACTTCGCATCAGTGGCCTGAGCTATCTCAGTCCAGCCGCTCGGACCCCGAATATAGTAGGAAGAGGAGGAGGGCTACAACCAGTGCGCAACCCGAGGCACGTTCACTTCCTTCACGTTCCGTTAACCTTAGAGAATTGCAATCAGTCATTATTTCAAAGTTAATGCCAACTAAATAGTGTCGGAAATTCTCAGAGCGCTCGCACGACAGCCAGCGTCTCCAACTAGTAGCTGTGGCACCGCGACTCAGCACCCTGAGTGGATCCACCAAAGCACCCAACAACCCTCTTTCTCCCACTGGCACGTTCTTGTAACAAAATGGCATAGAGCCCAATGGCACCGGTATCAGTGTGAAGCTCCACAGGTAACTGGGGACAGAAGATCGCTATAATTGGTTCATTTGTCAAACAGTGAATCACATTGTCACAAGCGATATCCTGCTCAGTAACCCACAAATCCCGCTAACCCCAACAACTGGCGAACCTTCTTGATATTCGTAAGTTTTGGAGATCTAACAAGTGCATCAACTTTTCCCGGACTCGGCCTACCTGACCATAACCTATCAATCGCCCTATTTCTAATCCTTTTCTCGGGAAATTCTATTCGCCCGAGCGCAGCTCACTAATAGTAGGCGGCACGGTAAAAGGCGCGGCCAATGATCGGCTCTGGCTTGCAGATCGCGATGGACTGTCACTTTCCACCAATATGGGCAAACTAACTCCGACCGCCTCCAGTCCATCAAGATTCCCATCAAGATCCACGTCACACGTATCGGGTACACTATAACACGAATGACAATACATGAAATTAATTGTTCATTGAGACCATTTACTATAATACAAAAGGAGCAACAATGATTGTCTTGCGTACGCGGCATATGTGGGGTACCTAATTGTTAAAATCAGTTTTCATAACATTTGCAACATTCAAGTTACATACATACATAACCTCACGCCCGTATTCCCGAAGGGGTAGGCAGAGGTGCAATTCTGCACCCACATTTCGGCAGGCATGTTCAGTCCCACGTAATAGGGGGCGACCCTGTTGCCGTTTTTCGGGCACATTCCAGACTCCGTGCTGCTACTGAGAATTTCATAATGGAAAAACCCAATAACACTTTCCCCATCCCGGAATCGAACCCAGGACCTCTAGATCGCACGGCACATACTTGCGCCGCGAGACCACGAGGCAGTCAAAGCACATTCAAGTTACGTGAACACAAAGGTTTAAACTCGTATTTGAAATTGGACCAGCTGTGATTTTTTTTGTGACCAACTCATCCAGCCACACACGTGCTTAAGACACTCAATTTAAAGACTGATCAAAAGTTGAATTATAAATGTTAGACCTTACCGAGTTCAAACTACTTATCACTTAAATTTATCCGCCACCTCCGTAGCGATGCAATCGTTCGGAGCTTGTGACATCGGGGCAGGTGTTAACGGGGATAATCCGCAGTCAGGATCCATGCACGTGTGGGGGCCACACACACTGCACAACAACACCACCATCGGCGGTCGTCCGCCAACAACATTCACTGCACTTGTCCTGGAACAATCTTACAACACACTCAGACAGGTTATTATTGCCCGAAGTTGCTGGTGTAGCCCAGGGCTCGGCGAACGCTCGCGTCTTTTATTACTACGAGCTTGCTAACTTGACCGTGACATATTATTCAAGAGCGTATGAAATTATGCAACTTCAACTTGCAGTATTCTTTATATCAAAATGAGAGTACACTCAGGACACACACAAAGCTATAAGAACTTTAAGCGTATCCCGTAAGTCCGCAAATGTCCCGCAAACCTCAAAAATTGGAGCATATCTCGTAAGATTCGTGGGTCTATGCGACTTGACAAATCTTTCTAGGGCTCGGTCTAACCTAACCATGGCCAATTAAGCGTCCTAAATATTCTAGTTCAGTATCTAAGAACGTGCACTTTAAATTAATTGAAAACCCTGATTCCGTAAGTCCACGTAAAACTTCACGTAGAGTTTCAAGGCCATCATCTACTTAGACACAACGTTGTCTATGTAATTTAGAAACCTACCCGTGTCTATCAGAGCCTTAAGTGCCTTTTAATTCGTCCGACAAGCCCTTGACAATATTCAAACGTAAAAGAGACTTACGAGGGTATTCTGCACAAGTGATGCACTTATTACAGTTAGTACACATCACTTCATATAATTCGATAGCCGTATCAATGTATCGCGGACACAATGAGCGAAATTCAGTTAAAACTATTCCACGTCTCTCAATTATGTGTTACACACTCGTTGAGCCACGACTTTGCATCACCGCGAAGACAACTACCATATTCGCTCAAGACACTCGCGATCATCCGACCTATTTATTTCGTAACCGCGGTCCGATTCTACGCAACACACATCAAAGTATTGGATACTAGGATCAAACGGCGACATGTACAAACCTTGAGAAAGCACGTGAGCCAACGCGGATAACGCCTTAACAATTCTATACGTTGAGTCTTTTCTCGCCGTATCACTATCATCGCACAGAGGTGGCGTATCCCCTGTTATGCATCGGTTGAATATTACTTTCGCTACGCGGCCGCGACAACAACCGGTAACCGCAGGTTCTAACCTATTTTAAAACGTATCCAATCTAGCACAAACCCGTTTCAACAATTCGTCTTGACACGTGGCTTAATCACGGGAACGATGCTTATGGGAACCATTTCATGACCCGTGCGAGGTATCACTGTGTTTAGACGGCCTACGCTAGCGCTCAATCGAACTGTCACTGGAAATATTAAGAACGCGAGACCTTCTATCGTTCAACCGGCTCGATATTTTACGTGATTTAAAAATCACTCAGAACAAAACAACACAAAACGCACTATTCTCGTTACGCACAAATTAAAACTGTCAGAAACCGAATTCTTACACGCAAATTCCATCCATCAGAGTAGGCGTAGGATACACACAAAGCTATAGGAACTCTGCGCGTATCCCACTTCTGATCTTGGCGATAAGGCCAAGTTTATATTAAAAAAACAAAATTGTATTGAACAAAAACTAATGTTTTGATGTAATTATTTAACTTCAAACAAAATTATTTCACAAAACAAACATTCACACTAATTTACAAACAATCAACTTCAATTAATTAATTTAATGGAAATTCGGACAGAGTAACGACGTAATTTAATTATAAAAATGTCAGAGCGATATTATCGCAACGATAGCCGAGAGCAAAGTGTCCCCGACGTCCAATCTTCTCGGCCTTTTATACTATTTGTAGCTTCATAGTGGGGAGGGTAGTTTTATCCCCAACAATATAATTATATAATATAAATATATAATTTGATATTTTTAAAGCTGATAGGTCTTACAGAAACTGTTAAGCATAACTAACTCACTGTATCTCCGTATAATCAAGATTTCAATGTATGTAAGAGAAGAACAGAGTTATCAAATAATATTAATTATCCCCGACCATAACGCTAAGTTAGGCGTAAAATAACACTACAACTAGTAAAGGCAAGTTCGCAATTGGATTTCTGATCATCTAGCCAAGATAAGTAACGTTGAATTATTTGTGTTAAACTTGGCCACTTTCCTATTTCCGACGGAACGGTTGGATGTTGTGCCAACTTCCATTCAGAGGCCGATTGTGAGGCTAATCTAGCTCTCGAATTTCAGTGTGATTATATCTCTTTTAAACTGGGACTAAAAAGGATTTCAGTCTTTTTCGAACACCCAGTATCGGTTCAAGGGTTTTTTAAATGTCGGGGTAACTAAAGTGCCAGGCTTAGGTTTTATACTTTTAGGCATTTTTATTCTATTCTGGTCTAAATGCCATAAATTGGGTCTTTTATGCAATACTTTACGAATTGTACCGTATGTTGAGGCAAAGTACGCCTACAACTATTGGTTCGAATCAGAATGTCTTGCATGATCGTGTTTATGAGCCCGCTTTCGCAGCTATTATGAATAATCCTGATTCGAAACAATTTTCATATAAAGCGATAAAAATTATGGTTTGAAAAATTAACAAGGAATCCAAAAAAAGAACAGATTCGCATTCCTCGTAAATCCTACAATAATAAACTAAAATAACATCCCTAATATCAACACAACCCAGCTAAATTATAATGAGCCACTCACAGCCGAAACTAAAACTGGAAGCTCTTAGCGTGTTTAGTAATATTTTTAAATTTAACCAAATAGAGGCAACTCTTTTATGCACCTGCGACGTCCCTAAAAGCCTTCACGCCTGTATCCAGCGGTAACTTTATTTTTAATGGCACCACGTTAGCTTAATGGAAGACGGTGTGACCTATTTAATGGTACAATTTTCATGAACGCGACAAAAGTTTGTTACGATGCTCTCAGTGGTTTTACAGCTTCAATTATCACGGATACTCTTAATGTTGTTAATTAATATTTAGCTTAATGAAAGGGTTGATTTGTTATTCCGCAGTTTGTCTAGGGTCTTGGAGTTTTCAGTTTCGATTAAGGAAATGAAAGTTGTGTTTGAGTTGCTTTTATAAGTTTGTTTTTTTCTACAATAGGTTTCATATCATATCATTTCTATAGATAAACCTGTCAAAACATATTTTATCGTTTATAGAGACTAAATAAGTGTAAGTATTATTTGTAATTTAAGCCAAAATTAATTAAATTCGCTTTATTTTTGCCTAAAAATGTTAGTTTAATTTTACACCAGTAACAGCATTCCTATCCTTCGACAGCATCGATATTCTATTCCCATGAGCAGCCTGAAGTGTCCACTTTAGCACCAAATTATATTTCAATGCGTTCAAAATAGTATCGACTGGTAAAAACATCAATCTACCAGTCGAAATAATTAAGCCAAATAATCACCAGAAACACACGTTGATCCCGGAACGCGACACTTGTTGAGGTTCAAACAATTAGCAATTAAAGCCATCAAACCACAGCAGCGGTGAACATTATTTACCGGGCATTAATTGTGACGTGTAATGCAAATGATAATATCCCAATAACTAATCCTACTTAATCATGCGTATCACTTAGTTAACTTTGACACGGACAAGCGTCTGAGTGATTCACTGGAGGAATTGTTCGGGTTAAGCTTGTGCGCTCTAAACTTACCCATATACTACATATATACACGTGTCCCTGTTAGGCTGAGGACTATTTCTACACCCAAGTCTCGCCATATTTGTAGGTCTCGTGTAATTTTAGGTGCTAATTCCCTTTTCTGAGGACCTAATATAAAGCTGTTGGATCTATTTTTACAGTATTTTCACTGACGGAAAGCTAATATTATTATGAATAACCGGATACAGCCCTCTTAGTTGTAGAGAAGGCCCTTGTCCTGCAGTGATACCTATATAAGCTGATGATGATGACTACGACCAAAATTTGTCTAATGAATCACGCACAAAATATACAAATAAATCATACACAACAGGTGGCGGATATTCTTTATACAATAAAATACTTATAACCTGAATCTATAAATAATATAGACTGCCTCGTGGTCTCGCGGTACAAGTATGTGCCGTGCGATCTAGAGGTCCTGGGTTCGATTCCCGGGTCGGGCAAAGTGTTATTGGGTTTTTCCATTAGGAAATTCTCGGTAACAGCACGGAGTCTGGAAATGTGCCCGAAAAACGGCAATAGGTTCGCCCCCTATTACGTGGGACTGATACATACCTGGCGAAATGTGGGTGCAGAAATGCACCTCTGCCTACCTCTTCGGGGAATACAGGCGTGAGTTTATGTATGTGTAGAAATAATATAGTGTAATAAATGAGCATTCGTTTTACCAATTACTTTAATTATACCGTCTGCTTCCATTAAAATTGACATATCGTATCCAACATAATACGAATATGTGTATGAATTGTCTGTGGTTTTTGCCGAAACAGCGGTTTAATCTCCACAAAATTTATTTTGCAATCAGATTTTATGCCGAGTATGTAAATTGGCTTTAAATTGATCGCGTGATCTAGTGGTCCTTGGTTTGATACCCGGGTCCAGTATTGGGTTTATAGCCGAATAAATAATTAATAGCACCATGGAGTCGAAATATATGCTCGAATAACTGCACTATTTTCACTCCCTATCACATGGTATTTAAACCACAATTCGCACACCCGGATGCAGAAATACACCCCTTCGTGTGTATAAATTAATTGAAATTACCTAGAATTCTCAATTCCTCGTATTACTGTCTATTAATTTATTTAATTTAACGCAAAATGTGATGCAAAAATTAAATTTAACGGCACGCGCCAACTATACATACAGGCTAATGAATGAAATTAAGCAAATATTAAAAATTGCGGCCATGACGGCACATTTCGTGATGTTTCGGACATAAAAATAACACATACATAAACTCACGCCTGTATTCCCTGAAGGGGTAGGCAGAGGTGCATTTCTGCACCCACATTTCGCCAAGTATGTATCAGTCCCACGTAATAGGGGGCGAGCCTATTGCTGTTTTTCGGGCACATTTCCAGACTCCGTGCTGTTACCGAGAATTTCCTAATGGAAAAACCCAATAACACTTTGCCCGACCCGGGAATCGAACCCAGGACCTCTAGATCGCACGGCACATACTTGCACCGCGAGACCACGAGGCAGTCACATAAAAATAAATGTTCAGTTTATTATATTTGTAGTATATAATTCTGATATCCCATTTCGTGCCGTATCCTTTTATTATTCATGTAACGTTCAAATAACAGCATATATTAGAATCAACCTTATTGACTTTCTCTTTGTGTTATTGCAATACGTGTTGTTTGCCCGTTCATAATTTAGTTTCGATGCTCGAACGTACGAGTACGTGATTTTCAATTTTATTAAAATACTATCTTGTTGCTCTTTTAAAATGACGAGGAAAATGAAAGAAAAAATAAAAAGCCAAGTAAAGATCTTCTCCAGCATCATCAACAAATAAATAACGGCATTGAGTCAATGGTAACATACTGGGAAGACCGGATTACTTAAAACATAGTAGACCTTTCGAGAGAAACATCCAAATACCGGCAAATCATTTGCTATATGAGCATTTCTCTTAAGAGAGAAATGTTGATCCCTTATTCAAACCCCCTAATCGCATATCCAACAATTTAAAAAAAAAAGTACAAATCAGGCATTTTTTTATCTATGAGATCCACTCAATACTAGGTTTTGTCGGCAGCGGTCCTTGCGTTTAAGTAAGATTTAGACAAAATTTCAATCAATTTCATCCCAAAAAAAAACTCCTTATGGACCCAATTTTCAATTAAGAAAAGGTTATTAACTTTGTCCTACCCAATAAATTTACGTGCCCAAATTCATAAAATGAAACATGAAAAAATAACAAACCGAAGTCTATAATGACGGATGTTCTGGTCAAGACCAAATATATTCAAGGATTTAGGTCAAATTGTTAATATTTCTTTTTCCACCAGCGCTGACGGGAACTACGAAGTCACCATCATGACGAAAGCGATCCTCCACCACGACGGCAAGGTGGTGTGGAAGCCGCCCGCGATCTACAAGTCTTTCTGCGAGATCGACGTGGAGTACTTCCCTTTTGACGAGCAAACGTGCTTCATGAAGTTCGGCTCTTGGAGTTACGATGGGTACATGGTGAGTTTTACTAGAAGCATCTGAAATCCGAAGTCAAGCTTTGATGATTTTTAATGCTAGTAGAGTCACCACACTGGCTAACTGTTAGGGGAGTTCGGTGCATAGTTATTATATTATATACAGATTTATAAAAGAATACTTTTAAAGCACTGGTTCAAATCAGTTGTCTAATTCACTTATGCTCAAATGCTATTGTTTTTTTTTTATTTATTTATTTTTATAATCTTGTTTTTTTTTTATTTGTTTTTTACTTGTGTTATATTTAGTTTAGGTTAAGATTTCATGCAAGTCGTGTTTTAGATATATATATATATGCGGAAACATTTTATTAGTCCTTAAGCAAATTATGTATCAATATAACTAGGTTTATAAGTGACTGTTTGTTTTCCGAATAAAATAAAATAAAATAGTAAGTGAAATCGGAAAACATTGCATATATTTTTCGTCGACACAATTATACAAGCCTTTTGCTTACCGGTTATACACAAATTGATTGTGGATCGGTACATTTAAATCAAATCAAATCAAATTATCTTTATTCAAATAGACTTTTACAAGCTCTTTTGAATCGTCAATTTTACACTTCTTATTTTTTTTAAACTATTGCCGCTTCGAAACGTGTTATAGCTGTGGAGAAGAAACGGCAAGAAACTCCCTCAGCAACACGACTTGTCATTTTTTTTCTTAAAAACAGCAATATTATTATTATTTTTTAATTCACATTGTTTCATTTTTACATAATAAATGTCATAACTATACATGTCATAGAGATACATGTCATAGCGATACAAACTGTAGCAACACGATACAACTCCGATCAATTTACTTACTCCCAAGGCTTATCTTCAATAAAATCTGAAATTTTATAGTATGCATTTTTGCAAAGTTTATCTTTAATTGATTCCTTAAACTTATTCAGGGGAAGCTCCCTAATAGCCTTCGGAAGTTTGTTATAGAAGCGTATACATTGCCCCATAAAAGAGTTACTAACTTTCCGGAGACGAGTTACGTGTTGTACAAGATTACATTTGTTCCTAGTATTTTTATTGTGTACATTACAAATTTTATTAAATTTATCAAGATTCTTTTGGACGTACATTAAGTTTTCGTATATAAACTGACAAGTGACGGTAAGAATATTTATTTCCTTAAATTTTTCTCTAAGTGAAGCCCTGGGACCTAAATTATAAATAGCCCTAATGGCTCTTTTTTGCAAAACAAAAATAGTGTTAATATCCGCAGCAGCTCCCCACAAAAGAATACCATACGACATAAGGCTATGGAAATAGCTAAAATAAACCATTCTTGCCGTTTCCTCGTCAGTCAGACGTCTGATCTTTTTAACTGCATATGCCGCTGAACTTAATTTGCTTGCCAATCGTAGAATGTGCGGTCCCCATTGGAGTTTTGCGTCTACCGTAATGCCCAGAAATGTAGTAGACGCAACAGGATCCAGTTCTTCACCGTTAATTTGTACAGTGGTTTTTAATTGCTTAACATTGGGCATTGTGAATTTTACACATTTAGTTTTATTTGCATTTAAAAGTAAATTATTATTATCAAACCACTGAACAACTTTACGAAGTGCATTGTTTACTTCGTCAAAATTATCGAGACGTCTTTTTACATTAAATATAAGAGATGTATCATCCGCAAACAGCACTATATCGTTTTTATCCCCTACGTAGTAAGGCAAGTCATTAATGTACACGAGAAACAGAAACGGCCCAAGAATTGAACCCTGTGGGACTCCCATGGTAACCGACGATCCTGGAGAAAGTTTTCCATTAACGTCAACCCTCTGGACTCTATTATTCAAATACGAAGTCAGAAGATTGAGAGCTCCGTTTCTAATGCCATAATGATGAAGCTTCCTGACAAGAATGTCATGTTTGACGCAGTCAAAGGCTTTGGACAAGTCGCAGAAAATGCCAATAGCATCCCGCGACTCTTCCCATGCCCTGAACACAGTTTTTAAAAGTTCAACTCCTGCATCGATAGTTGATCTACCCTTAGTAAATCCGAACTGTTTCCGATGAAGTAAGTTATTTTTATTGAAAAAGTTCAGTAATTGATTAAGTATAATTTTTTCAAATAACTTACTAAGAGTTGGTAAAACAGAAACAGGTCGAAAATTTGAAGGGTCTGAGGTATCACCAGATTTAAAAAGTGGTATTACCTTACTAAGCTTCATCAGGTCAGGAAATACTCCAGATGCGACGCAACGATTGAACACAGCTGCCATGTGAGGTGCTATAATATTGATAATAGAGGATATAGTAACTACTGATATTCCCCACAAGTCTTTAGTCTTTTTTTTACTAATTTCTTTAAAGGCTTTTAAAATATCATAATGACTAATTGCTGTAAATTCAAACGATGCATCACATTGAGGAACATTATCTTCAAGAAGTAACACAGCAGACCTAGAAGACGACTGAAGATGTTGAGTAGTTACTATGGGAATATTTGTAAAAAATCTTTCAAATTCAGAGGCCACTTCAGTGTCTTTTGAAACAATATTATTATTAACTTGAATCCTAAATTCATTGTGGTGTGCTATGTGCCTTCCCGATTCAGAATTGATAATGTTCCAAGTGGCTTGTATTATATTTGGGGCTGATTTTATTTTATTTTTAAGGTACATTGATTTGGCAGCGGAACAAACTCGTTTAAAAACCTTAGAATATAATTTTACATAGGCAATAAATTCCGGATTTTGGTTATACATTCTTTCATTATATAAATCATACAATTTATTTCGGCTTTTAAATATACCAGTAGTTGCCCACTCACTAAATGTCAAACTGTTCTTCAAATTAATAGTTTTTGATTTAAAAACCTTATTGTGTTCCATATTTATATGACCAAATAAGGATGCATACATTTTGTTGGGATCTTGATGAGAGGACAACTTGGGTATATTTTGTTCCATATTTGTTTTAAAATTATTTAAGCGGTTAGCAGTAATAGGAACAAATGTAATACTTTTGCTTGTTACTTTACATGTATGCAAAGGTAAAGACACCAACTGGCCACAGTGATCAGAATCAAAATTATTAATAATAACACTTGAAATTACTTTAACATTTGTAAAAATATTATCAAGACATGTTGCACTTGTGGCAGTGATTCTTGTTGGTTCAAAGAAAACATTATTCATATTATATGATTTAAAAAGATTTATTATGTTACTGGTTGCCTGAGAGTTTTCTAGAATATTTATATTAAAGTCTCCGCAAATAATCACCCCTTTATTTGAATTACATATTTTGTGCAAAGCATCTTCCATGATTTCCATGAATGATAAAAGCAATGCACATGGTGGCCTGTATACACTTAGAACAATAAACTGATCAGATTCAATACAAGCTATTTCTGTAACACGTTCAACAGAAAGTCTCACTATATCAATTCTTTCTTTATACTTTATTAATTTATTCATAATTATTAAGGAGCCCCCATGTATCATATTTGTTCTGTTGAATGTGCTAACAACATGATGGTTATTAAAGTTAAACATCAACTGATGGGACTTCAGCCAATGTTCAGTTAAGCACAAAATATCAATATTATTTGAATTTAGAAAAAGTTCTACTTCCAATTCTTTATTGTTTAAACCTTGTATATATTGTATATATTTAGTAAGCCACTATCGGAATCGATTATCTTCTTCATATAATTTTTTGTGATGTGTACACAAGTGTACAACAATGAGTGAGTCGGACCATTTAAATCGTAGCTAGTGTATTAAATATAACGAGCATCTTTAACTTCCACCTTCGCTTTTAATGTATTTCAAACAATTCTATGAATAATGATGTATTTGGAACCGTTTCTGAATAGCCATAAACTTAATTAATAGTTTTGTTTACTTACTAGTGATCAAAATAATAGTAGCACTTATCGATATAATGATAGGACAGAAATAACCGTAATTTTTAATCACCAATCTATACTTGGATCTCCAATCTGATACAATTTGCCAGATGAACAGAAATTAAAGTCGATGGAACGGCCAACAGATTCGGTATAAAGCTTAATAACACTTTGTTGCTGTTTAGAACGAAATATGTATTGGAAAAACTTTATTGTATCGAGAGAATATTTCATAAATTCCCCAACCGTAATAACATTTTTTTTGAGCAAAACAGAAGTTTAGGCTTTTAAAGAAAGTAACGAACGATTGGTACGTAATGGAATTCTTTACTAAAAGCCTTTTCCAATATTTAGTGTCGTGAAAGAATATTTATATCGGGTCGCTATAAATAATATCTACTGAGCGTTTAAGAAAAATAAATGTGCACCCATTCTGTGTTATGAGATTTCTGGAGTGTGGATTGTTCATTGATCATTCGGATTTAGACGAAATACTGACGGCCCATTCTGGTTAGCATAGGATGGAATATTTTTTCCATTCTACCTTCTTTCAATTCTATTCTCTTTTCTTCCCTCCAACACCATCTGCTCGTTTTCTTTCTAAGAGACAAAGATAACTGTTTTAAATTCCAAATAAAAATGTCCCAATAAAAATCCAAATAAAAATTCCATTAAGAAGATACTTCTGCATAAAAATACATATACCTAGATACAATTTTAGAATGATCGGTCAAAAGATGTAGGTTACGTATGTATATTCAAAAATACATAGACATCTTTTAAATGCACAGAAGACTATTGAATTTTAACCAAAAAATGCAAACGTTGCATACGCTTCGTTACGAAATTGTCATTCCATAGTTGATGAGCCTGTTCTCGTTTACTTAGCACAATTTTATTCTAAAGATCACAGCTCAGAATTTTTCTCCTCGTAAACCATGCAAATATGAGATTTATTGGAACATGCGCGAAAACAGCATACTGAAAGTTATGATGTAGCTGCAAAACCTTCTCAAGTAAAATGACTCATGCGATGTTTCAAAAAGTTTTTAGGCGCGTTTACAACAGTAGGCTGTGGAGATGCCATCAATCGAAGTAAGGAAGCCAATAAATCTGTGGCTTCTACTTTCACATAAATAAAGTTGCGGCTTACGTCTGCGCCTCACATCGCCGTGTTAAGGTCCAAAGGGGAATTGGCAATATTATCCATCTCGTTCCCACCTTTCCTATCCGCGCGAGACAGAGATAAGCGTTATTTGTGATCATTCCGATTCCTTAATAACCGATAGCTTTAAATGTTTTGTTATATTCCACAATGTGTATTATGTCTTTGTCCATAACTTCGATATCTTATTTTTGAATTTCAAAAATGTATTATGTTACTTTTTTTGGTGAATTGCGCCTGAGGGAGTCGTTTCACAACATTATTCTTCGTAATGTTAAATACTCATTGTGAAACTTCAATGGCTTTGAATACTTCAATGAGCCGATTTTTACAAATGTGTGAATATTTTAAATTCAAATAAAGACGTGAATATAACGGTCTAAAGGAGCTAAATTGATGCTCTATAATACTGTGTCATAAGATTTAAAATATATTCATAATATGGATACTTGCAATATTTTTACATTTAAAGCTTGTTTCACAAAATAAATACAAATTGTAAAAAAATATTTATGCAATGTTCATTTTTTCCAAATCATTATAAGTTTGACATTAAAGTTTCATATCGTTGTGACGCTATTTATTACTAGAATACTGTACTGGTGATTTGTTTTCAGGTTGACTTAAGGCACCTAAAACAGACTCCGGACTCGGACCGCATAGGGATGGGCATTGACTTGTCAGAATATTACATCTCGGTGGAGTGGGACATAATGCGGGTACCGGCGACGAGAAACGAGAAATTCTACTCTTGCTGCGAGGAGCCATACCCTGACATCATCTTCAACATCACACTAAGGAGAAAAACTCTCTTCTACACGGTCAATCTGATCATCCCCTGCGTGGGAATCTCTTTCCTATCAGTATTAGTATTCTATTTACCCTCAGATTCAGGGGAGAAGATCTCACTCTGTATATCCATCCTTCTGTCGTTGACTGTGTTCTTTTTATTGTTAGCAGAAATTATTCCGCCAACATCACTTACTGTTCCGCTATTGGGAAAATATTTGTTGTTCACCATGATGCTAGTCACGTTGTCGGTAGTTGTCACTATTGTGGTGCTGAACATAAATTTTAGATCGCCTGTCACCCATCATATGGCCCCATGGGTGCGGAAAGTCTTCATAGATTTTTTACCCAAAATACTTTGCATACAAAGGCCAGAAAAACCACCTGACGACGATGATAATGATAAACCAACAGAGGTAAGAAATATTTTGCAAGTGATCAGTAGAACAAGCCATTCTATCAATCACCGTCTGCAAAGCGACGTTCGTCAGACACAAAAATAAACCTCAGCATTTTAATTAAATTTGTAAAATAAAAGCTTTCACAAATGAAGTTCCTCAGACGGGAGATCTCTTTCAACGAAAAAACAACACGACGCCTTTTCTCGTCGAGTTTCCTCCATTCAAAACATTTTCCATCGGAACGGATTCAATACAAACAGAACGCTATTACAGTGGAGTCGAAGCCGCCCTCAACAATAACCATTTTAATTGTCCTCAGCCGCGGGACTCTTCTGGGGAACGCTCCTTTCAACGATATTCTAAATCCATTGTGCTCCGTGTGTATCGCGAAAATATCGCTTCCAGCCCAATTTCATTCCATTTCGATTTTCCTTTATTACTCGACGGCGGCAGGCTTAACGAGCGAGAGCGGCCCACGTTATTTATGTTACCCTGGTGGCAGACGAACCGCTCCGTATACGCCGCGGCAGACACAGCCCCGAACCAACACCACTCTCGCCTAATTGTGTGCCGTCTTAAGCTCCGTCGATACTCTGCTCGCCCGATGGCTGACCGAGTTGCGTACCGCCTGCTGGCGCTTTAATCTCTGACAACTTTGTGTGATCTCTATTACCACAGGAAAAGATTCGTGGAAGCATTATTTCTGTACGGTTCGGGCCGTGTCCCTCGTTTTTTCCATTTCACTCGCAACAATTTTATAAGCTCAACTTCTGTTCCATTCTCATTCAATTTTACGTTGATTGCAAGGAACGTTGTTAACGCCAAAACACCTGCGAACGGAAATTAAAGTCTTAATAGTCGGAAAGGTTTTCTGGATTCATATAGTTGACAATTTGCAGGTACTTACTGATGTCTTCGGTCCCGACGACATGGACGGGAAGTTCAAAGAGTGGGGATGCGAAGAGTACGAGTTGCCTGGGATGCCCCCCTCGCCTCCGCCACCTCCGGGTGGCGACGACGAGCTGTTTTCTCCGCCCCCTGGTTCCCCTTGCCGTTTGGACTTGGATGACGGTAGCCCTTCTTTAGAGAAACCTTTCGTAAGAGAAATGGAAAAGACTATAGAAGGTTCCAGGTTTATTGCACAGCACGTTAAAAATAAGGATAAATTTGAGAGCGTAAGTAGATGTACAATATAATGTTTAAAAAATATCGAGTGCATTTCTAATTTGTCTCTTCGATCGTAGGTGGAAGACGACTGGAAGTATGTAGCAATGGTTTTGGATAGAATCTTCCTGTTCGCGTTCACGATAGCTTGTGTCCTCGGAACAGCGCTGATCATATTTCGTGCGCCGACTTTTTACGACAACACAAAGCCGATCGATATTCTATACTCGAAGATTGCGAAGAAGAAGTTGGAGCTGCTAAAAATGGGCTCAGAAGGCGACCCTGGTCTCTGAAATTCGTCTTACGTCTTCGGCCACTCGCCGCCGAAGACGTTCTGGGAGTTGATCGTCATGTGGTGGCACGGATGATCCATGTAATCTCCCAGTTGGGAACTGTTAGGCGAGAACTATTTGTGCTTAGTGCGGTGCCGAGCGCCAGGTGCGTTTATGAACGTTTGCTCACGCCATAAGCGCAACCAAAGCCGTCTTTTTATAAAAATAAACTCGAGACTGTGTCCGTCGATAGTCGAAAGTCGGAGATATCTCAAGACTCAAGACTTTTATTTTGACGCCGGATCCGCCACAACTATTTTTATATTAGAAAAGCATCAACGTTTATACTTTAAGCGTAATTTAATTTAACTGATCGTTTCGTTTCCAGTGATTATTTGATACGACGCACAAAATGTACAGTTTACCTTTAGGATTTTGTATTTGTTTGTCGCGATAGATGGTGTTCAGTTTCAGAAGCGTTAGCATAGCAGCTGATGTATCGATGTAATTGTTTGTATGTAAGTTTACTTCGAATAAAGTCGAGCTCAAAATCGTAACATATTAATTAAGTATTGTAAAAAGGTTACTATTCAAATGTCGATTAGCATCGTGTTTAATGTAATTGTTTCGTGTAACGTCCCCGTTGAGACCGGACATGATAAAGACGTACCGTATGATTATAATGTTTCATCATTTAGAATTTGATAAACTACGTACTCGCGTAAAAATCGTAAGGACAATATTGATAAATTGACGAATGTAAAATTTCCACATTGTAGTTATCTAGTTAAGGCAATGTAGATACATCTAGATTAAAGCTTAGACATCTGAATTATACTAAGGTTACACTTTATCATAGAGCCAAATGATTTGTACTTACATCGCGACGGTGATATTATTTGGATAGATGATGATCGTGAAGTAAAACAATTGACTGCCAAACGAATCTTTTTTATAAAATAAATCGATATTCTTAGATAGTTCGGTAAAATTGTTTTATTAGATTTTTTAAACGGAGTGCCAAATCTGCTGTCATTGCATTGTTGGGACTGCGGAACGGCGATTCTGACTGAATATTATCGGAATGTTGAAACCGCTTGGAATGTTTCTGGTTTTTACACATATAACGAATGCTTGCCCATTACGTCACGACTGAACAACTATAATTTAAAGCTTGACTCCCCCGCCAGTTGCTACAACCGGCGCTCTCTTCCCTATGTAACGCTTCACGTAAATCCTAGAATACAGGGTAAATGTAGTACACAACTATCTCCCGATTTATATTTCACAATGTTCACTGATAAAAATCTTTAAACACTTATCGGCACTTTGCTAACACGTTTAGATAATAAATTGTTGAGGTTTGTGAATCTAGGATATTTAGATACACACTGTTCGTTTACTAGTCTAGGCTGTAATTAGAGGTCATTTCTGTTTCCTTTGTCTCCTTCATCGTTCTTTTTGTAGTATTTGACTCTCAATCATGTTTACCTCACTTCGACCCATCTTGTAGGTAATGTAGCAGTCTATTAATAATAATAATATAAAAAAAAATATTTCGAGCCGCGTATTTAATATGTCAAAGTAACTCATGATAATGTTTATTAGATATAATTAGATAAATCGGAGTTATTGATAATAAAAATCCACAGCGAGCAGTTAGGAAAACAGGGATGGTTAATGTAATATAAATTCAAAAATGTTGTGTTGTGTGATTCGTCTTCGTATTAATAAGTGTTGTTGAATGTGTACGAGACGTGGGTACGCGCCGGCACGCCCGGCTTAGTGACGTAGCTACGTGATACGATGCTCGCTAAAGGTTGAATAATTAGCAAGGTCAATAATGGTCATAGAGGCGCGACTGGCTCGGCTCTTGTTGGAATTTTCTCAAGGAATTGTGAATCACGGTAATTTCATGACACGGATAAAAGTAGGAAAGTGCTATTGCACGCACCGAAACACACACCAATTTAGTGTTTAATTAATATTTATCAACAATTAGTTAGGTCAAAGCTTCCCTCTATTCCGTGAATTCCTGTATTTTATTGTAGGTATTTGCTAGATAAAAAAAAATAACGGTCTGTTGTTATTTTTATATGACTGCAAATAGTTAGATTTTTCTAAACACACGTTAGGATACGATTAGGAAATTGGTTGGAAAATGTGCGAGGAAAGAAAAGAAGGTTGTAAGGTGTATCGAGGTGTGAATGAATAGCTAAAATGTAGTTAACAACACCGCCCCTATCCTCGGAATCAGTAATTATTTAATATTTCGGGGTTGTCTGAATACAATATAGTTTTGAAACGTAACGAGCTGCGCCGATACAACGATTATGGAACAAATTTTTGTGAATATTAAATAGATAATTTCAATGTTTCCAAACTTTTCCAGCTTTAAATTGAGTTCTGTGTTCTAAATTATTTGGAATTAAAATTAAAAACAGTTTTTGTCAATGATAAAGATAACAATATTACAAAGATTGTAAAAGTTTCAATTCAATTGAGTCTTGACGTTAGTAGCGATGCGCTGAGGCATACCTACATCTTGACCTAATCAATTTCACCAGATTTGCTTCAGATGAAGATTTTATTATTTATCATATTATGAAATTATATGGGGTCTTGTATACTCTGTTTGTTGATAAACCAACATCTTTAATTTAAATAATATTATTATAATTTATTATAAAAGAAATAGGAGCGATATCTTTAGTTCCAACCAAATTTAGAAATCAATATCAAATTTTAAATTAAAAAAGGAATAGATGAAGGTAGATAATGCCTTAGGCATTAAGTCATCCTTTACGCGTTTTTATTAATAAAACGCAAAAATAAATAAATAGATAAAAAAAACAGTAAAACCAATTGAAGCATTTCACTCAAAACTTATGACAAGTCAGATATGAAACTGACATTAAACTAGTGCATATTTTAGTGCCAATACTAGTTACTAACTAATGTTTGATATCCTTGCTCAAAAAACTCACACATTTTTTTTTTAAATCATGGAAACGTTAAAAACACAAATTATGAAAATTAAATCTTAAATGATATAACTTACTGCTAAAAGTTTTTCAGTTCTCGTTTAAAAACGTCATAATGCGTAATCTTGTGTTTTCAGTGTTTGACTCAGCACATCGCTACAAATAAGAATGTTCAGGAATTAGAAACGAGGATACTCAATTTGTTGTGTTACGCTCAAATTTCAAATGAGCTTAGATATAATTTTGTCCTGTGATTCACTTGGTTGTTTGCCCTCGTCTCGAAGACACATTTCGTTTTAAGTTAAATGTTTATTCCGATGTTGAATTTCGAAAATTTCACTTGGTACGCAGACTAGCGCTGTGCGTAAATGATTCGGGTGATATACGGGTGTGCAACTTACTTAGATAGGAACGAAAAAAATTAACAATAATCATTTAATAAAATGCTAGTCACTTTGTCAATAAGTAATTTAATTACGTATATTTAGTGTAAGGTATTTAATGTTAGCTTCTCAATGTTTTTAGGATTAGTCGACGAATGGGTCAACTCGAAAGCCCGGTGCTAGACAAATTTGTTGTTGGTCATGTTTATTTTGATATTAAATTTGTTGTAGTGATTAGTAAATATTGAAAAATCTTGAATTTGAACGCCAAAAGTGTTTGTTGTGATAATATAAGATTAAAAAATTACAAAATATCTATATTTCCTTTTTTTTCTTTTAATTGTTTTTTTTTTTTCAAAAACGGGTTATAACCCGTTTTTGACTACGTATTTAACTAGCGTAAATTTTTATTATTAGGGTGTTTTTTCGGTGTTTTTGTAATTTTTATTCATATTAGTACACTATTCTCAAATAATACTCTATTTTCACAACAAACAAAAAGTTATTAAACACATAGTACGTAAACTAATAGGTGTCATTTTTACGACAGCCAACCATAAATATCCTTACAAAATCTGAAATATTTGTTTAATAATATTTAAAAAACAATTACTTATAGTTGAAACTACTACCATTCTTCTAATCGCCTATCATCATTGGTACCAGATAACACGTTATGATAAAATGTACAATTTTGATGTTATTGTTTTTAATAAATCAAAAAAGCGTTTCATAGTAGTCGTGTAAGATGACGTACGTAGTATGTACCATAACTTTTGAATCGCACTTATTTTGGGCCACTTAATTTTGACATAAAAATGCTTAACACAAGAGATCTAAACGTAGACGTGACGTACGGGATAAGTAGTAAAAGAAGAAAATTCGTATGAGAAAAACATGTAATCCTTTGAAAATATACAGAACCCCGTTCTCATAACAATAGTTTATATAAAACAAGGCGATCTGTATTAAATGAAACTGCAATAAATAATAGAGAAGTCAGATTTATTTTGTACAAATAAATAAGTACTGAGATTTACTTTACGAAAAACTTGTTATAGATAACGCCGTACAAAATTCATCGAGCAATAACAAAAAAAGGTAGCGTTTACATCTAGGTCAGTGGCTTACATCAGGAGTAACCTACGCCCAGCAGTAGATGAATATTACAAACTGATGATGAGAAATATTACCTTTGATCTTAAAAAGCTCTAGTTATGTTCCATTTGCGACATTTATCTAATAAAAAATAAAATTTTGAGGGTTGTTACTTTACGTACTATGTGATTCGTCCAACTCTAAGCAGTGATTACTGCGCGTAACCCCTGAATGATTTCTGATTGCGTTCAGAGCAAGTTTGTCTTCATCGAGTTATGGGGTTGCAAACTCATAGTCAGCTATCACATGGCTGTCAGTAATTATAAGGAATTAACAGGATATGTTGACGTGTACATATAGCCGATCAACATGAAATAATATTATATGATATTTATAATTGACAAGTTATTTTTCTACGTTTCTTTCTTGTTTGTATTAGTGCTAAAGTAGTGATGTAGATAATCGTCGTAGAATTATTATACGATAGTATCTTTTGCTTTATCCATGATATTAAGGCAGATCTTCATTCGACATGGTTTACGCTAATTGTGTTAACAATTATTCTGTAATTATTTTAGAAAATGTATTGTTAACAGAGTAATCCGTAACGCTTTATAATTAGGTTTATCGAAATATAGACAATTTCGTATAGTATTTTTCTCAATTACACTTTCGAAAATCGATTATTGCTTTCTCGCACGTCCTCATTGTTTGCTTATTTATGTATAGTTAATTCTTGCATTTTTATCTCTACATATATGATATTACTAACTAAGAAATGTGTATTTAAGCTAGATGTATTTGCATGTTCAATCGAACGTCTTCCAAAGTGACGTAAGGTTATTTATTTCTTTGTTAATTTGCAATCTGTTAGATCTAGTCACCTCTTCCTTTTCATGTATTAAACGTATTATTTGTAGAATATTAAACTTGTTTTACTTTGAGGACTGGTTCATAAAATGCCACTATATTCCCAAAGGTTGAGTTGTAATTAAACAATGTCCCTAGAGAAGCGGACCGAATTCCGGCATAAACTACGTTGAGTACTGATCCGGAATATTTACTGTCTTCAATCTAAATTTCATCTCTATTCCTTTAGCGATCGCAATCAAATTAATTGCAAATGTTTTGTTTATCGTGAATAATTCTATAGTCGACTTGTCTGTTTAAATAACTATATACGTTACCTCTTTGGGCGCTTTATACATAGTATTTTGTTTAATAAAATGGGTATAAATATAGAATTTAATAAAAAAATTATTTTAAATATAGAATGTTGTTTATTATGTAATTACAATATTATTTGTGGAATCCATTAGATTCACTGATTAATTCCTCATAGAAAAAAAAGTGCTCAAAAATATCCAGGTGGGATCTGCGAGTTTGATACCGAAAAATCTCTAGTTGAGTCTAATATCCTGGACACGAAACTTGAGTCTCACTGTGAAAAATAAATCTGAGCAATTATTTCAATTATATACTGTTATTGTTTATGAACGTTTTATTTTAGATTCATTTAATATAAAAACATCATGAAATCAATATACCTAGTGAATGCCATTTAGGGAAATCAGTGTTTGTTGCTTGGTAGGTATCGATAAAAAAACAGTTACCCAAGTAATTGTCATATAACATTTTACGAACCAGCTCTAAAGAGATGTTTTTTACCTTGTAGAAAGTAGCTGTATAATCTCTTCTTTATGACGAATCCTTAATATAGTCCAGTCATTATAGTAAGTTCACCTCGGAATTCGAGATACCCAGCTGTAAGTCTGTAAATACTTGTATATTGACACCCTAAACGTTGTCTCAAAACCTACATATGGTAGGGTGTGTGCAACTATTAAATTTCAAGGTCAAAGGTCGCAAAAATCGTTTTTTTGCGCTTTTTTTGGAAATATCTCATTTCCTATGGGTTTTTTGCCATTTGTATGTATTATCAATATTGTAGAATACAAAATTCTCTACAAATTTTGTTTAATTTTTTTTTTATACGGTGAACCGTTTTCGAGATAGAGGGCGGAGAGCGCGCGGTCACAGCATCACTTCAGGTACACCGGTGCCCTCGGTCGAAAACGCGCCATTTATAGTTGATGAACTATCGATAAATCAATGATTTATTAACTATTATATTATATTTTATAAATTTTTCCTAACCTATCCACTTTTTATTCAGTATTAATTTATTTAAAAACACTTACTTACCTGCCCATGTAATGCAGAATTGTTAATGAAAATATAGGAATTATATTTGAATTTGAACCTAATTAATATTAATAACTTCTTACATGACGAAAAAAAACAAATAAATTATGAATTAATCTTTTTATTAAAAATATCATTCAATACATTTATTTTATTAAAAGAAAGAAAATGGAATAAAAGGTACAAAAACTACAATTTATAATTTTAATCATCTTCTTCCTCTTCATCGTCGTCTTCCGGGTGCTGGTAAATTTCAAACTGGTCTTCATTATCGTCTTCAACGAAATTTGTCTCAAGTTCTTCCATGATTTCGGGGTCAATGGTTCCATCTTCGTTAATGTCGCTCTGATATGGTAGAGCATTGAGATAAACTTGCCCATAACATTGGCCACAAGCTAAAGAGCATTGCAAGCCCGCTTTTCTGCATCCGCATCGCGAACCACAACTACTCTTGCAGTTGCAGAAAATTGTATTTAGCAAATCTTCTGGAGCAGGTGGTAAGGTAGGCTCCAAAAAATCGTTTCTGAAATGAAATGAAATTGCTTTATGAAATTTACTTGGGGTTCCAAATCATGTCCTAACCAAGTTTGAACTTGATAATATACACGGTTGAAATGTTGATGAGCAGCTGCACTTGTTGGTGGAATATTTGAAAGCTGCACAGGTTTATTAAGTTTTGTAGACTTGACGTAATGCATATAACGAAGAGGATCGAGACTTTTCACAGATTTCGGAGCATTATAGACTGCCAATAAGGTTTGAGTTCCACTCTCTAATAATCTCTGGGCCGAACAATTTTCTTCCTCAAATGCTGCAGCTAGTTCATCCAAATTTGTCAGTTTCTCAAAAACTTTTAAAAATGATTTTTGATGATTTTTTCCCTTTTTAAAAAGCGCAGAAGTTGTGTCACAGCCACTTAATGCGTGCAGAAATAAAATATGTGTTTTGGAATGAGGATAATTATTAAAACTTTTAGTCGAGTATATCTCCGTTTTTGGGAATATAATTATATTATGACTTAAGTTCTTCTCTTAATTATGTTTTAAGTTTAGTAAACGGTTATCAGTATTATTGAATAGATATAGATTTACTTAATGCATGAAGAAAATGATAAAATATAATATAATAGTTAATAAAAATTGACAAATATTTATAATCATTGATTTATCGATAGTTCATCAACTATATATGGCGCGTTTTCGACCGGAGGCACCGGTTGACCTGAAGTGATGCTGTGACCGCGCGCTCTCCGCCCTCTATCTCGAAAACGGTTCACCGTATAAAAAAATGTTTTAAACAAAATTTGTAGAGAATTTTGTATTCTACAATATTGATAATACATACAAATGGCAAAAAACCCATAGGAAATGAGATATTTACAAAAAAAGCGCAAAAAAACGATTTTTGCGACCTTTGACCTTTAAATTTAATAGTTGCACACACCCTACCATATGTAGGTTTTGAGACAACTTTTAGGGTGACAATATACAAGTATTTACAGACTTACAGCTGGGTATCTCGAATTCCGAGATTCTTACCAAATTTAAGCTTAAATGACTGGACTAATATAGGAATAGATATTATGAATATTTGTAATAAGTAGTAAAATCACACAAAATTTTCGTTGAGCTTCCAACACGATTAGATGTACATACAATTATAATCATAACACTTTCTCACTATTCTTCATCTTCTTGTTCTCTATCAATTGTTTCTTTTAATTCTTCTATTTAATTAAAAACTATTAGATTCGCTTTGCAGCAACTAAGTGCTATATTTGAGTCTTTTGGTGCCTTATTTTATTAGTCAACCCTTAAATTAGTCTATTCTACGCGTGAAGATACCACGATAAGACATATTGTTATTAGTAGTCTTTATGACTTAGAAATATAAAAAATTAAAAGGAACTAAAAAACAGAAATATAATTTACTGTGTGCAATGTTTCTTGACATTTTGTTTTTACAAATAAATTGAAGGTAGCTAAAACTGCATAAGATTGAGGAGAATCGCTCAGGTGAATATGAAACTTTCCAATCGAAACTTGATACAACTGTACACTCGATATGGACAAACATTTACCGTATTAAATATACAAATCCATTGTGGTATCTTTATGATAGATAATCGTAGCTTTGTTTAATTTTATTATTCTAGCATCTTAATCATTTATTAATGTTTTATAATAACGTTGATGATATGAATTTAAATAATTAATATTCGTTTCGATTCAAAGCAGTGCTGTGAACTTTTTCAGACCATCGAGTAATGGCTATAGAGCCGGCGAGAACGCGCTGAAGGTCTGAAATGGTCTTTAAGTGCAGTTTTGGAACGAAAAATGAACGTGTATTGTCCTCTGTGTTAGTTAAATGAAGCAATCTTAAAGAGATATTATAAATAAGTGTAAATTTTATACAGTTAAGTTTATTGTTAATAATGAATGAACTCAGTCGCAACGGCGCAATGTATCTATAGGTTAAGATTCAATGTTTTGAAATTTGTCTCGTAAATAAGTGTAACTAGTTATATATCCTCTACTAGGTGTATTGTAATTTTATTGGTTGGATTATTGTCTTATTTTTCACCTTTCTAGTCACGAGTAACGGTGCTTTCATGTGTAAAAATTGAAGGACTTTCAACGTCATTTTGTAAATAATTTTTCACTGCCTACTTCATGACACTGTAAGTAAAAATGACACTGATTTCTTTTAACATGTCAAGCTCAGTTTCTTAATAGGGATTGCATCCATGATGACGGAAAACATAAAAACAACTGCCAACGTAAATTTGAGAATTAATTTATAACGCGCACAACGGTTTGATGAAAGAACAAATTGATGCTCTATTTCCTTTCTTTGTGGAATTTTCTATTTTACTGATCTTTTACTTGTAGTAACCTACAATTTTTACACAGTCACGCCCGATGAAAATGACATGTCGCGAACGAACACCACAGTAATAATATAACAATATAGTATAGTGTTAGAACACGATGGTGTATTCCTAAATTTATTAAATGTAAGGTAATGTAATGTTATAACATAGCCTTCTATGGGAGATCTCAATAGTCACATAGAATGTAGATTAGTGGACTATTCAACACGCGATGACGTGGCGCCACTAATGATAACCATAAGACCAGTGCACTATACTATATATTCGTATAGATAAGAACTAGCTCAATAATTTACGGAAATCTATGAAGTTGTACTATATTTAAGCGTATAAATATGATGTATTTTAAGGCGACATATAAATTAACGTAGCATAAGCTAGCCAATAAGTCCCATTTTGTAATGTTAAAATTAATTACAAGTCAAGAATCAAGCACTACCACTATTATAACGACTCCACTCATGACTTCTTACTGCTAATATTGAAATGTCATATAAATATGAACTATAAATATTAAATGTTATGCGTTAATAATATTCAAATGCGTTTTATTTATTCACCCAGAATGAAAATTACTTTCATAAAATACAAATGGAATTCATGAACTCACTTTATAAATTAGGAAAACCAATTTAAATACTTTCAAATACAAACACAAATACGAGTTACATTAAAAGCCTTCTTAAGACCAATTTATAGCAATATGCAAAGACCTAAAGAATAAGTTCTTAAGACCAATTTATAGCAATATGCAAAGACCTAAAGAAAGAGTTAAATTAGCCGATAAATCCTTGAAACCCTAACAATAATGACAACGGTAAACATCGATTCATAAAATGTAAGCAAGTATTATACTATAGGCAGGTTAGAGCATCGAACTCTCTATATCTCTATGGTCTTACGGATATTATTACAAAAATAAAGTTTTAAATAATTGCTACTACATGCTCATTGAAGATAATAAGCCCTGGGAGTAATGTAAATTGATCGGAGTTTTGTTTTTGTTGCTATAGTTTGTATCGTTATGACATTTACAATGTAAAATTTAAATATTGTAATTAAAAAAAAGACATTTATTGCTATTTAAAAACAAATGACGTCGTGTTGCTGAGGGAGTTTCTTGCCGTTTCTTCTCCACAGCTATAACACGTTTCGAAGCGGCAATAGTTTAAAAAATATTAAAAAGTGTAAAATTGACGATTCAAAAGAACTTGTAGAAGTCTATTTGAATAAAGATAATTTGACTTTGACTTGACTTTGACTTTGCTTAATAAACATCTACTTCCAAAATGATTTATAGTTAAAATCAGTAAAGTCAATAATTTTACACATTTATTCATTATTGCATTTACAAATATCTAATTTCTATCAGGACTGATCATAGACATTTAACCAAAATTACTACTAAACAGGCTCCAAGGATTGAGACCCGTATCGACTCGAGGTGCAGGGGCATTGTAGTATCCTTGCGCAAGATCCACAAGTGATATGGGACATTTGAACGACTCGCAGTTGTCAAGAAGAACACCCAGACGATGAGCTGAATCGTATATTTTGTGTTCTATTGGCTCGGTTGGAAGGAGCTTCGTCATTGGTAATCTGGAATTAAGAAGTAATTGATTAAATATAAATATCAAAAGTTATACATTTACTAAACCTGTATTCGTCAAGAGGGGGGGGGTATTTCTCTACCCACTTTTTGCCGGCTGTAATTTTTATTAGGGGGCGAGTCTATTGCTAAGGTAATTGCTTGCTAAGGTAGTTTCGAAACTTTCGCAAATAAGTGACGTCACGCGACTAGCCTTTCAAAGGAGAAACCATGGTTGGGCGGGTGCACTTAACAAGCAGGCCGCAGCGCGCAGCACTGAACAACAGTTAGTTTAATGTTATTTTTAATTTACCCTTTGCAGTTTTAAATTGTTAACATTAGTTGAATTCATTTGGTGATCTTGCTTCCTTTTTATTTTTCTTTAAAACCAACTTAATTATTGATTATAAAAATAAAGTGTTAATTAGGCTTATTAATATATAATTGTTTTTTTTTGTTATTTTTCACTAAGACATTGACACTGTTCAAAAAGATCTAGCGTCACGAATAGAGATGTAAAGAACTCGAGTCTTAAATAGAACTCGAGTCTTATTAAAGCTTGAGTCTCAAAAGAGCTCGAGTCTTATGTCTTGAGCGTATTAAGGTTTACTAATGTCAATAGTTGCAAATTATTCTGGACTTTATACATACTTATTACATAAATATGTGCGTCCTCAGATCAATTTTGATTGCTTGTGATTTTATTTATTAAATTTTTCATGATAATTAAAATGATTTTTCCTATTAATTAACGGTTTTTTTTTCAAAACACGTTTCTGATTACGAATATATCCCACAAAAGTAACATTTTATTACCTGATTTAAAAAGGACTCCAAACGGAAAACGACTCGAGCGCGACTCGCCCCGTAAAAACGACTCGAGCGCTAAAAAAGACTCGAGTTCCATGTTGCGCTCAAGAGCTCATATAGACTTAAGTTCTCTAGTCTTGGGAGTCTTATTATAATGAGTCGAGTCGTTCAATTTGTCAGTCGAGCTCGAAATTTAGGACTCAAAGACTCGAGTTCTTTACATCTCTAGTCACGAATCAATATTAGCGATCATAATCAAACGCCAATTTACGACACAGTTGCCCAAAATATAGGGAAATCATGTCTATAACAGCTTTTACTCAATAACTTTTTGCCCATTCTCTTGACAGTGCTGCGTTTTGTATTAGGCCAACTTCCACTTCCGCAAAAACACAAAGTAAATCTGTGAAGTATGTCAATAACGTTCTGGGAACTGAAATTTATTTTACAAAACTTACGTAAACAAGGTCCTGAACATCTCTTCAATCATGTTCCCTCCGTGTGGTACAATCCGCTGCGTGGTCTCGCACAAAGTCTTTAGGATACAATCTCTGCCGTTGTAGCCCATTCTGAAATAGTTGTTTCAAATGTTAAATATACTATATATACTTATATGATTTTGCTTTAAACTTTTTAAATTAATAAATACCCTCAAAAGTCACATACATAGTCCCGACCCCACACTTAGATAAAAGTCTTGAACAATGGGTATCAGAAGCTACAATAGACTTTTCGGTCTCACAAACACCCCAACTCCAAACAAATATTTATGAATCACACCAACATTTTGCTCGGGATCGAACTCGCGAGCTTTCTTTTCGCAAGGTAGTGACTAACCAACAGTGTCACGGGGCTGTCTCATAGATGAGTAGCTGTATTGAAACCTGATGGTGAATTCAGAGCAGCGAAAAAGGAGTTTACTAGCAAAAAACGATCATGACTCATTTATTAGTCGACATAGTTAAGCCGATATGGTTGAAAGTGTATGCACAGGTCGAATCACGATTGTAACATTAAGTGTTTATATGGCATGCTTTACAAAATTAAATAATGTGACTAACCGGAACACAACAATTAATATTTTATTATGAGCCTCTCCCCGCCCTCCTTTTCAGGGTTCATTTATATATGTTAGTTATTTACTTCTAATCATTTTTTCTTTGTTTTTATCACGACGAAATTTCATAAGTATATTCAAAATTATTGCAGATAATTAATTTATCGTTTCTTTTATATTTTACCCAGCTGTGGCACAAATAGTTCCGACTCCTCAAACACATCTATTAACTGTGTCACTATGAATTGTAAATCTGATAGATAGTATGATTCACCAGTAGAAAAGATACCTATTACTATTTTTTAATAATAAAATTTGTCGACTAACGCGTACATCTGATACTCACTTATTCATAATAGTCTCCAATTTCTCATATAAGTCTCTTCTACTCCTCCTCTGCTCCATCGGCTTCTTGCGCCTGTTATTCTTCCGATAGAACCTGGCTGTTTCCGTGGCGTTGGGTAGCTCGTAGGCTATGCCCCAGTTAAGGCCAAAGGTAAAGGTACCAGGACTTGTTGTTGGTGCTGGCTGGCCAATAACACCTACCGTCATACAGGCAGCACACTATGTGAACATAAGAACATAGGTCAGCATAATAATAACGAAATTCTCACATTACTTTTCGCAAGTGAACTTTAACCGTCAATAAACGAGGCCTGTCAATAAAAGACAATCTCATGAGTTATAGCATGTTGCTAGTATGCTGAATGCGTAAATCAGGTCATTCCAGATGTCATATGGGTAACCATTTATTAAAGGCTCGAGGTTATATATAAAGAAAACGAGGTTATATATAAGAAAAACATACATACATACATAAACTCACGCCTGTATTCCCCGAAGGGGTAAGTAGAGGTGCATTTATGCACCCGCATTTCGCCAGGTCATCAGTCCCACGTAATAGGGGGCGAGCCCATTGCCGTTTTTCGGGCACATTTCCAAACTCCGTGCTGTTACTGAGAATTTAGAGAGAGGAAAGCCTAATAACACTTTGCCCGACCCGGGAATCGAACCCAGGACCTCTAGATCGCACGGCACATACTTGTACCGCGAGACCACGAGACAGTGAATGAGAAAAACACTTGAGTCGATATATCGTTCCCTATTATATCAACCCTCTGGACATTCTCTAAAAACTGTTACTCAGTACCAAAGAACAAATAAAATTATTTTATTAAGAAATCACTTACCGAGAACGAAGAACCTTCTGGAAAAGCGACGTACCTTTTTCTTCTAGAGAGAAGTTTCGATTTGGATCCATGGTTTCCAATTACACAAAAGTCAAACAAAACGTAGAGAACTAAACACAATTTTATATCCATTTTGAAAATCCGTGTACCATACTCTGAAGATGACGGTGGATTAGTAGTTGAAGTATTTGGATTAGGAAAGTGTTCTATGTCAAGTAACGGATTTAGTAATTTGCACCTGTAGCACTATGGTGCTAATGGCTAAACAAGACTTTCAAACATCATTGAACCGCTTTTTGAAATTAGTCTTCGTGATAGTTTTTATGTGCATTTAATTTATTTATTAAACCTCTTAAAAATAGTTTAGTTTAAAATAGCTTAAAATTGACGATTCAAAAGAACTTGTAAAAGTCTATTTGAATAAAGATAATTTGACTTTGACTTTGAAAAAGATATTCTCCGATATTCTAAGATATTCTCTCTTTCTCTTCAGTCAACCTCAGTAATGCAGACAAACACAAAGTAGGTTTAAAAAATATTTGTAATACAATAATATTTATTAACCGCGTTTTATTAAGTAAGTAAGAAGAGATTTTTCTTTCTCCTCTTTAAAATCTTTAGTAAATCTAAAAGTGTTTTTTTTTGCTTTTACGGCTTTACAGCTGAATCGTTTTTGACGATACATAAGTAAATGAAAAAAATTGTTGGCTACTTTTCAACACAGGAAAAATATTTCATTGGGATGTTTGATAACACCACGTGCTCTTAATTTATAAATACAAACAAACTTCTTTTAAAATACTTTAAATATTATATTATTCCGATTAATTGACTTACAAGATTTGGATTTCATCGTTCTCATTTCAGTCTATTGATCTTTTACAGTTCATATGGTTTCAACCAAAGTTACTACTAAAAAGAGCCCATGGGTTTCTCATGGTATCTACTCCAGGAGACGGTGCGTTATAGTACCCTTTGGCCCAGTCCACCAGGGATATCGGACAGTCGAACATTCTGTCACAATTCTCCAATAAAACTCCGAGACGATGAGCTGAGTCGTAGATTTTGTGTTCTAGTGGCTCTGAAGAAAACACCTTCATCATGGGAAGTCTGAAATGGAAATAGTTAATTTAAGTTAAGAAATTTAAATCGTTGCCGTTTTATAACTGGTATTTTGGTACTACCGTCTAATTAGAAGGTGTGTTTGTATGAACTTAACACCCATTTTCACTACCTTGAATCCTATTGAAGGAATTATATTGATTATAGGGGAAAAACTTACTGTCAGTTTTCAGGCACGTGTCCAAAATAAAATCGTAATCATCCAATCACACATCGAGAATCTAACCCGCAATCGCATGCTGCGTGCTCATGACACGGGAACAACGAAGTGGTATAAATAGAATGCTATATCAACACCTGTCGATCCGTCTGTTGTCTTCATTAAGGAGCCATTAAGCCTGATTATCATTTCGACGTCATAAAGAGTCATAAAACTATTTACATATTTTTACCATAATGTCAAAATACTTACGTAAACAATGAACGGAACATTTCAGCGACCATATTTTCGCCGTGCGGCACAATTCTTTGCGTTGTTTCACAAAGTGCCTTTAGAATACACTGCCTGCCGTTGTAGCCCATGCTGAAAGAAAAATAAATCATTTAAAAAAACCTTGTTTTATAAATTCTTTTCAACCGGCATCATGCCTTCGTTAGAGATAAATAACATCAGCCCATACACGACCCACTGCTGGGCACGGGCCTCCTCCACCATTGATAGGGTTTAGGCCACTACGCTGATCTAGTGCGGGTTGGCGGACTACACACCTACGAAATTCCTAAGAAGTTTTAGGTGTGCAGGCATAAATAACATACGAGTAGAAAATAAATAGTTCTGATAACCATTGAGCATATATGAAGAGATTGATGTCAGTTGAAAGCGAAACAGGTATATTTCGACTGGTATGTCGCTTTTTTTTCAGTTTCTGTTACCAATAGAGGACAGGCGTGAGGTCACGCCTGTATTCCTCGAAGGGGTAGTTAGAGGTGCATTTCTGCACCATGTTTAACTAGGTAACATATTAGTCCTACGTATTAGGTGGCGAGTCAATTGCATTTTTTCGGACAAATTTTAAGGCTCCATACTACTACTGACAATTTCCTGATAGAAAAACCCAATCCAACCCAACACTTTGCCCAACGTGGAAACCAAACCCGGGACCTTCATATCCCATGACACATGCTTTTCGGCATAATATTGTTAATTTGTGAGAGATGATCGTAACCGTTTCTCGTCACTGGGCCTGTATATACAGGGTGAATTCAGACTACGATCAGGGATAGGCAGGTAATAACTAAGGTCATTACGAACCCCTGGCGTTAAAAAAAAAAACAAAAAAAAAAATTCTAGGTCTTAATACACCCAACATACATCACATTTTTGTGCCAGTAAATAAATTAAAACGAAAACTTACTTGTCCAATATAGTCTCCAACTTTTGGTACAGTTCTCTTCTGCTTCTCCTCTGGGCCATTGGCTTCTTGTACTTCGACTTGGAAGTATAGAACGCAGCGGTTTCCGTCGCATTGGGCAGTTCGTAAGCTATTGCCCAGTTGAAGCCGAATGTGAATGTACCAGGACTAGTACTTGGCGCTGGTTGGCCTATCAGACCTACTGTCATGCAGCCTGCACACTAGAATACAGGGATAATATTAAAATATTATATTTCCTAACAACCACGAGTATAAAATGTATATATGTAATGTATATATGTTGTTGTTAGGAAAGGTTTTTTTTTGTCGGGATTTTTTTATTATGGTCTAATACATCGTGTACAAAGCAGTGATGGCCTCCAGGTTTAGGTGCGCGGTCGAGAATTTCGGCGGTCGCAGGTTCAAATCCCAGGCACACATCTGACTTTTCGAAAGTTATGTGTGTATTCACAATGAATTATCACTTGCTTTGACGGTTAAGGAAAATATAGTGATAAAACCTGCACACCTAAAAGTTCTTAGGAATTTATTAGGTGTGTAGTACGCCAACCAGCATTAGGCTAGGGTGGTGGACTAAGGCCTAAACCCTCTCACTTGTAGAGGAGGCCAGTGCCCAGCAGTGGCTGTGGGACGTATTTGGGCTGATGATGAATGATGAATGAACAACCTGTACATATAATACAGGCCACGTTTATGATAAACAGAAATGAGTAATAAATTATACATCCACATTGGCCTCCAGCAAGTTTACTAAGATTTTTCTTTTTTTAGGAAGATATTCACGATTTTATAGGAAGATATTATTTTAAATGCAAGATTTTATTAATCAATTTTTTATTAAAATTATTCCTAGATATTTATAATTAATTGAACCTACATAAACTCACGCCTGTATGCCCCGAAGGGGTAGGCAGAGGTGCATTTCTGCACCCACATTTCGCCAAGTATGTATCAGTCCCACGTAATAGGGGGCGAGCCCATTGTGGTTTTTCGGGCACATTTCCAGACTTCGTGCTGTTACTGAGAATTTCCTAATGGAAAAACCCAATAACACTTTGCCCGACCCGGGAATCGAACCTAGGACCTCTAGATCGCACAGCACATACTTGTACCGCGAGACCACGAGTCAGTTAATTGAACCTGTGAAGGGGAAACCCACGTACGTGACTGTTCTCTTTTTTTTTAAGTGCTTGAAGTTGTTACATGTACTACCTTAGTCCACCGTTAAATTGACTATCAAAAAACTTAACCGCGAGTACTTTCAACTCTTAACTAAAATGTTACTAGAAATGAGTCAAATATACCATGTGCCGATAAATCTTTTATGTTTTAAATAAAATAGTTTTGACTTGGCAATCGCACTAAAAGTGAGATACATTGTGTTTTCATGCGATTGCCAAGTCTAACTATTTTATTTAAAACATAAAAGATTTTTAACATTGATATGGTCACTATAAGATGGTGTCTGGTAAGCTAAGTGCATAATAACTTAAGACAGAAGTTCCCTTAAACGGGGACTGAATAAATTCATCGACTTGGTATCATATAGATCTCACAACTTTTTACGGCAAAAGAACTGAGTTGCGAGACTTGGGGTTTTTTACAAGTTTTGTTTTTTATGGGATCTCATTTCTTTTTGTAGATAGTCCTACTTTTTTCTTTTCGGTATCTTCTACTTCTTGAGTACTAACGACAGATTTTCTTAAAGCCCACTCCCTGCCTTATGAGCTTTGCTTACTTTTGTAGGTAGTCTTCCTCCTCTACATACGAGACGAGAGCGGCCGCGTCGTGATCTTTATTTTAAAATAATAATTATTTTTTGCGTTAGTTAGAAATATTTAGGGCCGCACGCGTCATACGTCAGTTGGAGTTAATCCTATTTTAAAGTTTTTATCTCTCTTTCACTATAAATTGGTACTGTCAATGTACCTAACAGAAATTTACAACATAAAGCTTATTAGAGGTATAACTTGAACTAATTTACGGCATTAACTGCCGCACTCAGTTTTTTTGAAATGAATAAATTACTTGACCCTATTAATCAGATTTCCTCACGATATTTTCCTTCCCCGTTAAAGTACGCGATAATTCATTGCTACATACATACATAAACTCACGCCTATATTCCCTGATGGGGTAGGCAGAGGTGCATTTCTGCACCCACATTTCGCCAGGTATGTTGATACATACCTGTCAGTCCCACGTAATAGGGGGCGAGCCTATTGCCGTTTTTCGGGCACATTTCCAGACTCCCTGCTGCTATTGAGAATTTCCTAATGGAAAAACCCAATAACACGTTGCCCGACCCGGGAATCGAATCCAGGACCTCTAGATCGCACGGCACATACATGTAACGCGAGACCACGAGGCAGTCCTTAATTTAAAGACCTTACTTCATAAATAATAAATAAATAAATAAATACATCCAACATTCACATACATAGTTCTGATCCCACATTAAGATACAAGTCTTGTGTCGTGGGTATCAGAAACTATGAGAGACTTTTCGGTCTCACATACACCCAGACCCGAAACAAATATTTGTGTATCACACAAACATTTGTCTCGGTGCGGGGATCGAACCCACGGCCTCTCGTTTCGCAAGCTGGTGTCTAGCCAACTGCGCCACGGGTCATTTCTATAGTAAGCTCTTCCCGAATACTAATTCATTGCTAATACACACATAACTTCGAAAAGTCAGATAAGTGTGCCTAGGGTGTGTACCCGCGACCGCCGGGATTCTCGACCTCACGCCTAAACCTCAATACCATCCCTACTTATCTAGCTACACCTATTATTCCATTATTTTATACTATACAGGTACACTAATTTATTTACTGCAAATGTATCTTTGTAATCGTATATATTTATATGGGATTACAAAGTTATTTATGCAGTTTGTGTATCTAGAAAACTAGACCGAAATTGCAAGATATTATAATTTTTCCTTAAGTTATACACTAAAACCTAATTGTGTTCCAAATTTGAAGCTTCTATGTCGGCTAGAAGTGCCTTAGAGTTTTGATGATCGGTCAGTGAGTGACCAAAACTGCGAAGTTTGACTAGTTATAATTCTTAAACTACTGGTTCAAATTGAATGAAATTTGAAATATAAAGAGTTTATACCATTCTTGCTTGGTAACTAAAAATTCAGGTTTCTAGGTTTATCCACAACGAAGTTATAGGGTGTCGAAAATGGCCTGAGTTGCTTCGAGAAAAGTATAGTACGGCCGTGCCGCTTTTTCGCTCGACTTGGCGGGGGCACTGCCGTGCCCCCAGATTTACCTTTGTATTGTGAAATGATATTCGAGAAAAGAAAATGAACAAAAACAAACATTTAGAACTACAAATAAATCTGTTACCCGCTTAAAAGGTTTCAAGAGCTTGAAGGACTCACTTAGACCTTTTCGCTTCCGTTCAAATTCTTTTTCAATGACCCTACTATTTTGACTTATAAGGAGCTTGATACCTATGCTTAAGCCATTTTATAATGTAAGCCACATTGCAATAAAAAAACAACAAAAAAATGGATTCAGTTGTATAAATTAAAATAAATTGTGTCTGTACATTTGTACGGATACAGAAGTTTTCTATAGAAAATACAATACACCTGGCCTGACGTGTTGTGAATAATGTAACTTAAATAAAAAACACTTAAACTTACAGAAAAACTTGAGCCCTCAGGAAACGCCACGTAGCGTTTTCTCCGCGACAAAACTTTACTTTTAGAACTCCCGAAGCCCATAAACGCATTTACTTCGTAAAAACAAAAAAATATGACCAGTAACACGAACAAATTTGAAAATGGAACCATTTTGAAAAAAACAAAAAGGTGTCAATTCAAGTCAGCATTCGGTCGTGGTAAAACAAAAACTAACCAATTATAACAACGTCGAAAAGAATGTCGCTTACTAAAACGTAACTGTTTCCTACGATCTCGCTAAAAGACTTATTAGGACAATTTGTCTGTCTCCGTGATGTGGAACGCACATTGTTTTTCGAGGTGTGTTCGAAACCCAATTTGTCGACGTCGAGAAATGAGGTCTGCCAGCGGTATTACTCTTGTAGCACGAAGCTAAGGAAGTAATGGGTGAAAGTTTATATTGGTAAATGATAGGGTAATATCTTTTGCATTAGCCGATCCCTCGTGTTCCTTACCTCAAATTGACCCATATCCCGAAGATTTTACTGATGACCCAAGTTGTTACTGTAGATGAGGTTCTGGTTGTAAAATATTGCGTAAGATCTAAGGTAAAATGGAAACTCAAGGCTGTTTGTCAGACACTACCTTGTAAAATTAGAAGCCGCGGTTTCGACCTCCGCATCCATTTTAATGCGTCTGTTCTGTGCGTATGAACCAAAATTAACATTTATTCATCATCTTTCATATTCGAAGGCCATCACTTATCACTTAAGAATGTGTCCTTATAATTTAGACTATGTGATTACTCGGTGGTATTTGAATATAATTTGATAATTACCCTGTTTTGAATATACATTTACAATAAATCCACATAATTACAATTGCAATCCAGAAGACCATAAGTTTACAGCTCGAAACGCGGTAATTACAGTAGCTTGCGCGAAACCTCAGCTGGCAAGAAAACGCATACATTCACCGCGATATTCCCTTAATTAGACATTACATTTGCATTCCTTGGCTTATTTTATTTATATGTGGAACATAGTTTCATTAAATCTAGATACTTACGCATTTATCTATGTGGGGTAGACGGAGATGTAGTACACCCACGTTGTAGGCTGTCTTTGAACCTTGAATATACATAAAGTGTTTTACAAACAGTGATAATGCAATGGACATAATATACTTTATAGAAATTCAGGAAGCTAGCAAACAGAAAAACAATGAACTTTTGTCATTAAAAAATATTTTGACTCTGATTAACACTTTAACTTTATCTCGCTCATTACGTTTTACTTGCCTGTCAAATTCCGTCAGCAAATTCGTCATAATGTTAGCTAGAGAGGTGTTTTAATATTCGTCAGTTCACGCTTAGTACGCCGCATTGAACTTACCATCAGGACACAAGCGCCGTTGCAATCTTCATCACGTAAAAAATCTTCCGTCTCTTCTAAAGGGAGGAAGAAAAATCTATTGTTCCAAGTGAAATCAATTAACAATAGTTCAATTACATTCGTGTTGAGATAGAAGACTAGAAGAAGTGAGAAGAGTTTTTTCTTTCTCCTGTTTAAATTTTTTACAAATGTAAATCCAAAAGTGCATATTTTTCGCTTTTACGGCTTTACAGCTGAATTGTTTTTGACGATTTTTGATACATAATTAGATGGAGAAAGTTGGCTACTTTTCAACACAGGAAAAATATCTCATTGGGATGTTTGATAACACCACTTGCTTTTAATTTATAAATTAAGAAAAAACACTTTAAAAATACTTTAAATAGTATATTATTCCCATCAATTGAGGTACAAGATTTGTATTTCATCATTCTTATTTCAGTCTATTGATGTATTACAGTTCATATGGTTTCAACCAAAGTTACTACTAAAAAGAGCCCAAGGGTTTCTCATGGTATCTACTCCAGGAGGCGGTGCGTTGTAGTACCCTTTCGCCCAGTCCACCAGGGATATCGGACAGTCGAACATTCTGTCACAATTCTCCAATAAAACTCCGAGACGATGAGCTGAGTCATAGATTTTGTGTTCTAGTGGCTCTGAAGAAAATACCTTCACCATGGGAAGTCTGAAATGGAAATAGCTAATTTAAATTAAGGAATTTAAATTGTTGCCGTTTTTAACTGGTATTTTGTTACTACCGTCGGATTATTAAAGGTAGAAGTGATGGCCTCGAGGTTTAGGCATGCTGTCGAGAATCTCAGCGGTCACAGGTTCAAACCCCAGGCACACACCTTGTGACTTATCGTTATGTGTGTATTCACAATGAATTACCACGTACATTAACGGTAAAAGAAGACATCATGAGGAAACCTGCACATCTAAATGTTCTTATGAATTTCTTAGCTGTGTAGTTCGCCAACCCGCATTGCGCACACCGCACACCGCAGCTAAACCCTCTCAGTTGTAGAGGAGGCCTATGCCTAGCAGTGGGACGTATATGGGCTGATGATGATAAATAAATATAACAAACAAATTAATAAACATCATAATCACACTCACCCTACCCGAAAATCCAACCCGCAATCGCATGTCGCTCATTAAGCGGGAACAACGAAGAAGTATAAATAGAATGTTTTGTAAACATATCGATCTTTACTAGAGAACGATTGAGCCTGATTATAATTTTGATGTCATAAAGAGTCATAGGCTTTAATAAAATTTAACGTGTCACTATACTTACGTAAACAGTGAACGGAATATTTCAACAACCATATTTTCGCCGTGCGGCACAATTCTTTGGGTTGTTTCACAAAGTGTCTTTAGAATGCACTTCCTGCCGTTGTAGCCCATGCTGAAAGAAAAGTAAATCATTAAAAAAATCCTGTTTAAAAAATCCTTTTTGACCGGCATCAAGCCATCGTTAGAGATAAATAACATACGAGTAGAAAATAAATAGTTCTGATAACCTTTGAGCATGTATGAAGCGATTGATGTCAGTTGAAAGCGAAACAGGTATGTTTCAACTGGTATGTCGCTTTTCTTCAGTTTATATCACCAATAGGTGGGGGGGTGTAGTGGGTTGGGAAGAGGTTTGCTCTTCGGTCGGTTTTCAATGGAAACGAGGAGTCAAACCTTGCAACCCACCCTACCAGTGGCTCCAAGTAGCTGTGCGTGCACACAGCGGCCACACCCCGTGAACCACGTCGATCCGTGGGCCAAATCTGGTAGAAAGGGACTTATTCCATCTAAGAGTCTATTATCTTACGGTCACTCCCCGTATGTGCACAAAGTCTGTCCCGGCGGTGAAAGCAACTCGACAGCTGATAAGCGACTGCAGTTGGTGGATCCGGCAGGGTAGCGAGGCACCGTGTACAGCCGAGGGCGGTGGTAGGAGTCGTGAGTTACCATCGGCCTGTACACTGCATCCTGATCTCCTCCGGTCGTGGCGGTTACCGTCCCACCGGCTTCAGGAGTGAGCGGACGAGAGAGGGCATTTGTGCCAGCGCAACCACTTATGCACTAATAAAATTATCACGCGCATCTGACCTGTTTCTGCACAATGGACATTTAGAAAACAAGCCCTGTGGCGATGAACTGAGGTAGAGAGGTCTGGCTTTGATGTAGGCTGGACTTTGTCTGAGGTTTGCACACAGGCGGCTTAGGGAGAGTGGTCGCTTCCGCACTGCATTCGGGGTGACAGTGCGACTCGGCAGCACCCTCTGCGACGAAGCAGCTCTATTTAGAGAGACACTGCTTCCCCCGCTCAGCCGGGGAGGGGGCTAGAAAAGGTGTCCCCAAACAAATGCTCGCCCCAACAATATCAAGGGGGTAGTAACCACGGCTGCCTGCACATCCTTCTTCTCGTGGTCGAAAGTCAAGTAAAAAGATCCAAAAACATGAAAGTAAAACCATATATGCTACCTGGAATGTACGCACCCTTTTAGACAGACCAGGCAACGCGTGCCCTGAAAGAAAAACAGCCATCGTAGCGCGAGAGCTCGCGCGCTATAATGTAGACGTAGGTGCCTTGAGTGAAACCCATATGGCAGAGGAAGGCGAGCTTGTGGAACAAGGCGGTGGCTACACGTTTTTCTGGAAGGGTACTCCTGCATCTGAGCCTCGTAGGTCTGGCGTAGGTTTTGCTATAAAAACAAAGTTGGCTTCAAAGTTAACAGAACATCCAGTCGCTATTTCCGATCGTGTCATGACCTTACGCCTCCCTCTGGGTAGTAACAACTTCTTAAGTATCATCAGCGTCTATGCACCGACGCTTGATAAAAGTGATGATATAAAAGACAAATTTTATGATGAACTAAAAACAGCTCTCTTAAAAATTAAGCCCACTGATAAGATCTTACTGTTGGGAGACTTTAATGCCCGAGTTGGGCGAGACGCTGATGCTTGGCCTCGAGTGTTGGGGAAACATGGTGTTGGCAAAATGAATAGCAACGGACAACTGCTACTGAGCCTATGTGCGCAATTTGATCTTACCATCACCAACACTTTGTTCAGGCTACCTGAAAAGTACAAGACAACATGGATGCATCCGAGGTCAAAGCACTGGCACTTGATTGACTTTGTTATAGTTCGACGCCGTGACATATCACAAGTATTAATAACACGTGTGATGCGTGCAGCAAACTGCTGGTCTGATCACAGGCTGGTTATTGCAAAACTCAAATTTCGAATTCACCCACCGCGCCGACCAACCAGAACAAAACCAATTTCATTAAATATACAAAAATTAGAGTCAATAGAAATCCAATCGGCATATATACAAAAAATAAGTTCTGCTATTTCTGCAATAGATTTTAAAGATAACGAGTTACAAATGTCATGGCAAAAACTCTCTACATCTATACTCAACATAGCATCAGATATCCTCGGAGCCAAGCCTCGAATACATGAGGACTGGTTTGATGACAGTGACAAAGTCTTGATGGACGCAATAGCCGGTCATAGAAAGCTTTTGCAACAGCATCACCGCACACATAATAACATATCAGATAAGATTAAGCAAAGTGCTAATGAACTAAGAAAATTGACTCGCACAGTAAAAGACGATTGGTGGCAACGAAAAGTCACTTGGATACAGTGGCTTGCGGATACCAATCAGATGGGAACTTTCTTCGCAGAAATTCGCAATCTTATTGGGACACCATACAAAGTAAACGTACCACTCAAATCTATGGTCGGGTCAATCATCACTAACAAATCTGATATACTTAAGAGATGGGCAGAACACTTCAACCTCTTACTCAATGTCGATCGTTCAGCTGATCTGACTTACATTGAATCATTGCCGGATAATCCTCGCCTCGATAGTTTGGACGAACCTCTCACATTAGACGAAGTAGTAGAAGCTATTAAACTACAACAAAATAAGAAAGCCGTGGGGATTGACAATATACCTGGCGAACTACTTAAGTTCGGCGGAGAGCGGTTACATGATGCAATTTGGCAGCTCTTTTCATGCATGTGGGAAGAAGAACAAGTTCCACCTGAGTTCAAAGTTTCGCGCATATGTTCTCTGTACAAGAACAAAGGAGATAAAGCTGATTGTAACTCGTATAGGGGCATTTCGCTTTTATCAACCCCTGGGAAAATCTTCGCACGAGTGCTTCTACGTAGGCTACTTACTCTGTCTGAGACCATTCTACCTGAAACTCAGTTTGGGTTTCGTCCCAACAGAGGTACTTGTGAAGCCATATTTTCCGTACGACAAATTCAAGAAAAGAGTAGAGAGCAAAACCAACCATTGTTTCTCTGCTTTGTCGATCTAGAAAAAGCTTTCGACAGCGTACCTCGAGAGGCGCTCTGGATGGTTCTTGGAAAACTGGGCTGCACAGACAAATTTATTAGGCTCATAAGGCTTTTACATGATGATATGAAGTGCTGTGTGGCTGCGAATGGAGAGTTTTCTGACTTATTTTCAGTAAGCTGTGGCGTGAAGCAAGGTTGCGTATTAGCGCCAACTTTGTTTGCCCTCTATTTCGCAGTGGTCATACGAGAGACCTTAAACAACACAAAAGACGGCATACATATCCGGTTCCGGACTGACGGCAGTGTCTTTGATCTTGTAAGGTTGAAAGCACGCAATAAAGTATCATACCAACTGATCACCGAGATCATGTATGCCGACGACTTGTGTTTTGTAGCGGATTCTTCTGAGGGCCTGCAGGCCTTGGTCGAAAAACTAGACAAAGTTTGCTGTAAATTTGGACTAAGGATCAGTATCACAAAAACAGAAGTGATGCAAATGGATGCCTCAGATCATGCACCCCTGAATATACAGCTTGGGGGAAAGGTCTTAAAGCAGGTGGAGAAGTTTAAATACCTCGGAAGCTATGTAACAGCAAAGTGCGACCTTGACGCGGAGATCAATAGCAGAATCGGTGCTGCATCGGCTGCTTTTGGTAAACTTCGCGACCGGGTATTCCGCTCACACGATGTCAAACTGAGCACTAAAATTAAAGTATACATGGCAGTAGTTCTGCCAAATATCATGTACTCATCCGAGACATGGACTCTGTACCGCAGGCATATACGCACGCTCGATAGGTTCCATTTGAAATGCCTCCGCGACATAATGAACATCCACTGGTCTGATCGCGTAAGGAATACAGACGTCCTTCGCCGGGCCAATGTGTGCGGTATGGAAGCCTACCTGATGCGGCGTCAGCTTCGCTGGTGCGGACACGTGTCACGGATGCCCGATGAGAGAGTGGCGAAGCGCATTTTCTTTTCTGAACTAAAAATTGGTAAGCGGAAACGCGGTGGCCAGTACCTTAGGTACAAAGACGTTCAGAAAAGACACATGAAAAAATGCAAGATTGAGCACTCTTATTGGGAATCGTTGGCAGAGGATCGGCTTCAGTGGCGCGGCACAATTGAGAGAGGCGTGAGTGACTTCGAACGCGAGCGGAGGCGCGAACTGGATTTGAAACGCGACCTCATAAAAAGCAGACCACCGGCTAAAGTCCGCTACAACTACGTCAATGGTACCTTGACGTGTGCGCGCTGCTCGCGCACGTTTGTTGCTAAGATTGGCTACATCAGCCACACAAGAGCATGTCAGCTACGCTCAACAATATCTTGACTATACCTATGCAGAAACAGTCGCCATAGCCGAAATCGGCCAGGATGACATCAGGTGGGCAGAGGTACTTCTGCACCATGTTTTACCAGGTAAACGTATTAGTCCCACGTAATAGGAGGCGAGCCAATTGCATTTTCTCGGACACATTTTCAGACTCTAGACTGCTACTGACAATTTTCTGATAGAAAAACCCAACCCAACCCAACACTTTGCCCAACGTGGAAACCGAACCCGGAACCTCTACATCGGTTTCATTCATTTTCGGCATAATACTGTTAATTTCTGAGAGATGATCGTAACCGTTTCTCGTCACTGGGCACTTCTATGGACTGCATAGATATAAAATTTCCGTGCCAGTAAATTAAAACCAAAAACTTACTTGTCCAATATAGTCTCCAACTTCTGGTACAGTTCTCTTCTGCTTCTCCTCTGGGCCATTGGCTTCTTGTACTTCGACTTAGAAGTATAGAACGCAGCGGTTTCAGTCGCATTAGGCAGTTCGTAAGCTATTGCCCAGTTTAAGCCGAATGTGAATGTACCAGGACTAGTACTTGGCGCTGGTTGGCCTATCAGACCTATTGCCATGCAGCCTGCGCACTAGAATACCAGGATAATATATAAATATATACCTACGAGTATTATAATTATGAATGTGAATGGAAGTGCCCGCGGAGAACATATAATGATCAGATTCGTGATATTCTCTGCAATGGCCAAGTTAGGAGTACCCATAATTGACTTATACAGAGTGTAAAAAGACTATTTATGAGGGTAAGGATCGTCGCTTGTGGCATTCAATAGTCTCTGCCTATCCCTGTGGGATTAAGGCGTGATTGTGTATGTACATATAATACAGGCCACGTTTATGATAAACAGAAATGATAAATAAATTATACATCTACGATGGCCTCAGTAACTTTACTAAGATTTTTTAGGGATTTTAAGGCAGGCATTCACGATTTTATCCTTCACTTTCTTTCTTTTCTTTTTCTTTCTATAAAATAATTCATAGATATTTTTAATTAATTGAACCTGTGAAGGGAAAACCTACATACGTGAGTGTTTTCGGCATAGATTGTTTAAGTACTTAAAGTTGTTACATGTTCTACCTTATTCCACCGTTTAATTGACCTTATGTATATCAAAAAACTTAACCTTGAGTATTTTCAACTCTGAACTAAGAACGTACTAGAAATGAGTCTAATATACCGCGTGCTTAGTATACATAGAAAGAACTTAAGTTTCTTTTGTCTGAAATGATATGACAGAAAAGAAAAAGTTCGATCGATCAAATGATCAAAAACAAACATTTAGAACTACAAAGAAAATTGTTACCCATTTAAAAGGCTTCAAGAGCTTGAATAATTTTTAGCCCTTTTCGCTTCCGTTCAATTTCTTTCTCAATGACCCTACTATTTTTATAAGAAGCTTAATACCTATGCTTAAGCCCTTTTAAAATGTAAACTCCATTGCAATAAAAACAAGAAAAAATGTATTCAGTTGTATAAATTAAACTTGATGTTCCTCCTATGATACAGGTTTTAACCTAGTATAGGAGTTGGAGTTAAATTTTTGTGACAGTATGTATACTATAACCCATCAACTGGCTATGTACAATTGTAAATTATTAGTTTTAAGATTCGTGTTTATCATATTTTATTTTATATCTTGTAAATCAACTGTACTACATTTCTTTTTGGATAATAAAAAATACTTTAAAAAAAGAAAAAAAAGTACTGATACAGAAGTTTTCTATAGAAAATACAATACACCTGGCCTGACGTGTTGTGAATAATGTAACTTAAATAAAAAACAATTACTTACAGAAAAACTTGAGCCCTCAGGAAATGCCACGTAGCGTTTTCTCCGCGATAAAACTTTACTTTTAGAACTCCCGAAGCCCATAAACGCATTTACTTCGTAAAAACAAAAAAATGCGACCAGTAACACGAACAAATTTGAAAATGGCACCATTTTGAAAAGAACAAAAAGGTGTGAATTCAAGTCAGCATTCGGTCGTGGTAAAACAAAAACTAACCAATTATAACAACGTCGAAAAGAATGTCGCTTACTAAAACGTAACTGTTTCCTACGATCTCGCTAAAAGACTTATTAGGACAATTTGTCTGTCTCCGTGATGTGGAACGCACATTATTTTTCGAGAATGAAGAAGTAGAGGAGATGTATGAGGTATAGTAGTAGTATAAGTCGGGTCATACATACTTCCAAAATCTACTTCAATGTTGTTATGGGAGACTTCAACGCAAAGTTGGGCATGAGAAGCGATGCAGAGTTGAAAGTGGGGCGATTTGGACATGGACAATGGAACCCCAGGGTTCAGAGGCGGGCCGACTTTCTGGAGAAAGAGGGACTCTTTGCGATTAACTCTTTTTTCCAGAAACCGTCTCACAGGAAATGGATCTGGCTGAGTCCTGACGGTACTACGAGAAATGAGATAGATTTCATCTTGACGACGAATAGACGGATATTCAGTGATCACCGAATGGTTAGAGGCTCATTGAATATCAACATCCAGTTACATGATTCCTCTGGTATTGTGGGTGTCCATGGGCGGTGTTGACCACTTAACATCAGGTGGCTTGCTACGTCCGCCTGACGGCGTGAACAAATAAGAACACAAATTCAAGATTACAATCGATTTTTTGAAAAATAAATTAAAAAAAAACTATATTTATGACACACCCAGGGTGTGGATTCTTGGCACAAGAAAGTTTTCTGGTCTTAATAAACCCTATGTGCACTGGGGGACTTAACTTTGGTCTTTCGATCCCGTGACGCGTGGGGGGTCTTCGGTGATACTTCGGAAGGCCCTCAGCCGCAGAGGTCAGCTGGAGTCGATGGGCAGAGGCGTTGCCTGCTCTCCCCTACGGTGGACGTGCAGCTCGTAGTTCTCAATCCGAGCGGTGGACCCCCAGTTTCCTGGAACGCGTCGAAATGACACTTGTAGCGCGAAAGATCCGACACCCAGGCACTAGACGAGACCAGGAATGGGCGTCGGCATCTTTCGCGAAGCAATTAAAAAAATAGCGAAATGGAGTGGCGACATTTAGGTCCAGTTAAAAAAAAAATATTTAAACGAAATATAGTTATAATTCAAATGCCAATATAATTAATAATTATTATTTAAATTTCCCAACCCAGGATCAAACCCCAACTGTTTATATGCCGGTCGACCACCATTCCATGACGCGATTAGTACAAAATAAGTAATTACACTTAAACTTCTACACAAGTACAGGTAGTTACATATTATGAATACAACGAGTGAAGCGATGACCTTTGAAATTTATTTCGCCGGTACATCGATAAATTTCTCTTATCTTAACATCACGCTAATCTAGAAAATAAATCTTACAGCTATGTGTTTGTATATGAACTAATAAGAGGAATATAGTTTATGTATAACTTTACAACAATTATAAAAATTAACTGGTTTTAAAATCTAAACAAACAATACAAATTTTCGGTGGCAATTTTTATTAGAATACTGATTACACAAACTAAAAGCTTATTATTTACAAGTATGTATTTAAATTTAGAATTTTTACGAACAAAAAAATATATTTTAGGATATAAAGTTCTTATTAAGATAACACACAAGCCACCGATATTAACAACATACGCGTGGAACACACAGTGGGAATTAATTATCGCGGCCATATTGATTTGGACTAAATTAATATTAGGTATAATAGAATGTTAATGAAGAAAAATACCGCGGCGAAACATATTTAAAACTTATCGGAAAGATTAAATAGATAAGGTTATATTTTACCAATTTTAAGATACTCGCTGTCACATTTCGTTACGTTGTTATACCACTATTAAGAATTATATATAGCCATAGCAATTTTTACAGTATTAAAAGGTTGAAGAAATCACTTGTTGAATAGTAATCAAATTAATCCAGACACGAAAAATTAGTTAACTGCAACCAAGCCAGTATTGGAATTAATTATATTAAACTTACCAAGGGGGTTGAAAATGATGCAATCCGCTTTTAATTTCCTTTTCTTTTTTATATTTTAGTATAGCACTGGTTTTACTACTTTTCAAATATGCGGACAATTAATCACAAATACGAATCACATATAGCTGTCGTGCGGACTCTCTGGCATCGAAATTTCTTATTCTCTTTCCGCGAATTCGTTCTTATATAGGTACATATCGGGTCGACCTATTTCCTTCCTGAGGCGACAATGCGTACTGCCAGATTCTAGATTGTATGACATGAGACAGAGATATGAAAAGAACGGTATAACCGAAGCAAGTCACGCCACAACTACCCTCTATATTTTTGTAAATCTCTGTGGGACTGAGATAGCAGTTTAGAAACGAGAGAGATGGAATCATTCGCAGGAAGTTGAACCGTCGATCGCTATTGTATTTTTGTATTTATCCGAGGAATATAACTTGCCACTTTGTTTACCGTTTGTGGACTATGAGAATTGATTTGATTCGATCGAGACCTGGGCTGTGCTAGAGTCTCTCCAGCGGTGCCACATCGACTATCGGTACATCGAGGTGTTGGAAAGCATATACAGCAACGCCACCTTTCATATAATAGTTTCTCATAATTTTTTAAATCCACATCACAAGAATAATTATCATCAGCTCATATACGTCCCACAGCTGGGCCCAGGCCTCGTCTACCATTGAGAGTTTAAGCCTTAGTTCGCAACGCTGGCCTAGTGCGGGTTGGCGGACTACACACTTAAGAAATTCTAGAGAACTTTTATGTGTGCAGGTTTCATCACGATGTTTTCCTGCACCGTTAAAGTAAGTCATTATTAATCGTAAATACACACATAACTTCGGAATGTCACAGGGGCTAGAATCCCCGACTTCAACTTCATAATGTCCTTATATAAATCACTTCTATGAATCACTTAAGAATGTCCTTATAATTTAGACTATGTGATTACTCGATCGTGATAATTTGATAATTACCCTGTTTTGAATATTAATTTACAATAAATCCACATAATTACAATTGCAATCCACAAGACCGCAAATTTACAGCTAGGAACGCGATAATTACAGAAGCTTGCGCGAAACCTCAGCTGGCAAGAAAACGCATACATTCACCGCGATATTCTCTTAATTAGACATTACATTTGCATTCCTTGGCTTATTTTATTTATATGCGGAACATAGTTTCATTAAATCTAAGATTTTCATTATTATACATCCCACTGCTAGGCATGGGCCTCCTCTACAACTGAGAGGGTTTAGGCCTTAGTCCACCACGCTGGCCTAGTGCGGGTTGGCGGACTTGAAAGCTAAGAAATTGATAAGAACATTTAGGTGTGCAGGTTTTATCACGATGTTTTCCTTCACCGTTAAAGTACGTGATAATTCTTTGTGAATACGCACATAACTTTACAAAGTTAGAAGTGTGTGCCTGGGGTTTGCACCCGCGACCGTCGAAATTCTCGACCGCGTGCCTAAACCTCGAGGCCATCACGACTACATAATATAGGTATATACGTTATTAATATACATATATATATTTTGAACTTACTATGTTAATAAAATACACGTTATAGAATTTCAGGAAGCCAGCAAACAGAAGAACTATGAACTTTTGTCTTTTAAAAATATTTTGACTCTGATTAACACTTTAACTTTATCTCGCTCATTACGTTTTACTTGCCTGTCAAATTCCGTCAGCAAATTCGTCATAATGTTAGCTAGAGAGGTGTTTTAATTTTCGTCAGTTCACGCTTAATACGCTGCATTGAACAGGTCTCAAGCGCCGTAGCAGAAAATCTTTATCGCGTAAAAAATCTTCCATCTCTTCTCAAGAAAGGGAGAAAAATCTATTGTTCCAATCAATTAAGAATAGTTCAATGACATTCCCGTTGAGATGGAAGACTAGAATCTTTTGTCTGGAATATGCTATGCAATCCTTAGTTTTTATATGAAAATGCATTCTAAAAATAGGTATCTTCAAACACGGGCTCGCGGCCGCCTCGAACCTCCGTTATCCTCAGTTTTAGCGCTCCAAGGATTTATGAAACACATATATCAGGGGAGTCTACTTGCTGACACTACTAATGGTCCGCGCTTGCATTTATAGGTGAAGTTTTTAACATAACGTTTTTATATAAGTAAAATGCATATTTATGCATTTGGTCGGAAGAACTGGATTTGTTTATTTTATTTGCATGTAGCCATATTTTAAATCATTTTTGGCTTGTGCGATTTGGTGGTTCCGGGTTCGATTCCCGAGTCGGGAAAAGGTTTATTGGCTTTTCTATTAGGAAATTATCAGCAGTAGTGTTGTGTATAAGAGAGTTGAAATGTGTTATAAAAACAGCAATAGTCTTGTTTTCTATTATGAAGGATCTGGAATACAACTGGCAAATTGAGCAGTAACCCTATATGTACGTATGTATAATAGGTATACCAACATATACGAGTATGTAGTTATTTACGAATGACCAAATACCAACAACAAATTAGTTTATTGCTTTCATTAACCACGCAGTTTTTACTCACAGGAGTCCAATTTTGATATCCACGCAAATGATTCGAGTAAAGAAAAATGAAATAACTATTAAAAAACTACGTACAAACAAATGGTAACAGCAGTAAGCTCATCGGCGTGTGAGGCGATAACTATTTCAAGGATTCCGCACTAAAAACCTTTCTTGCTATGTCGAGAATCGGTAACGAGTTTTTAAGCTGTGTGCTATCGCGAATTTGCTTCACACTTTTTAAAGGCTCACAAGTTTTCTAATAAATCCTTTTAACGCCTCTGCGTGTGGAAGATATATGATTCAAATGATCTCATGCTGCGTAATTTATAGCGTACTGAACTTTTTCGTTTCTTTAAAATATTGCCAGTGATGCAAAACCAGTAATGGACTGCAAATTATTTTTGTAATGAATAAAAATTATAATCTGCTAATAACTGTCACTTCAATCTAATTTCGAAGAAGTAACCAGACATGAACCACCGATGCAAGTCGTGATGGCCTCGAGGTTTGGGCACCCGGTCGAGAATCTCTACGGTCACGGGTTCAAACCCCAGGCACACACCTCTGACTTTTCTAAGTTATGTGTGTATTCACAATGAATTATCACGTACTTTAACGGTGAAGGAAAACATCGTGATGAAACCTGCACACCTAAAAAAAAAGTCTTAGGAATTTCTTAGGTGTGTAGTCCGCCAACCCGCACTAGGCCAGCGTGGTGGACTAAGGCCCAAACCCTCTCAATGGTAGGGGAGGCCCGTGCCCAGCAGTGGGACGTATATGGGCTGATGATGATGATGATGATGATGATGATGAACCAGACATGTATTATTACATCGACGTTTCTGTAACTGTTTTTTTGATAAAATCAGATCCCGATACAGTGTTTCTGCTGATAATGTCGTATTTATAAGCTGCTCAAGAATTGAATCCGAAACCTCAGTGCCTCTTCCACATTTTACCCTCACGCCTATAATGTATTCCATTTTACCCGGAACCAAATCTTCGCCCAATGCAGTGAGTTTGAATAAGGAGTGACAGTTCTATTACGTTGACTGACACTGGCTTCCACGTGACTAAAGTTTCTTTACCTTTAGGTAATAGCTTATTTGCCTACATAATATTTGCTCTGCAATACATACGCACAGGGTGTAAACAGACAGACAACAGGGTGATCGAAAACTAAGACTTTAATAGTTACGGGGATTACAAACACGTTGACGCTAAAAATATCCCGAAAAAAGAAAACTTTTTCTAACAACCCTATGAATTAACGCACCGTAAGTATTACCTGTCTGAGTTTTCGATCCCGGTTTATTTACAGACTGTATTTAAGAAAAAATTAAGGCTTTAAAAAGACGAAAGCGAAATTTATCATATTAGTCGAATAAGAAGAGCCTCTTAGTAGATCGATAAGGAACTGATTTCATATTGAGACTTTTGACTAGATTTGGTCACGCAGCTACAGACCAAAAGTTGATTTATATAAAATGGGATATGTTACACAAAATACCTGAGATGTCATCATCAGCCCATATACGTCCCACTGCTGGGCACGGGCCTCCTCTACCATTGAGACGGTTTAGGCCTTAGTCGATCACGCTGGCCTAATGCGGGTTGGCGGACTACACACCTAAGAAATTCCAAAGAACTTTTTTTTTAGGTGTGCAGGTTTCATCACGATGTTTTTATTCACCGTTAAAGTACGTGATAATTCATTGTGAATACACACATAACTTTGAAAAGTCAGAGGTGTGTGCCTGGGGTTTGAACCCGCAACCGTCGAGATTCTCGACCGCTTGCCCAAACCTCAAGGCAATCACGACCTGAGATTTAATTCCTATTAATGATGAAATGAATAAAAATAAAAGACAATTTCTCAGAAAATGAATATTTCTTACGTAAGAATTATTGTCCATTCATCCTTGGTCAGGGGAGGAAAAGTTTTCCCGTCGTCACCAAGGAAGGAACCGTAAAGGGCAATGAACCCGGTCCCCTGACAACTCTCCGGCCGCATAACCATTCCATCTGATTTCCCACCCCTATGTCCGGGTACGTATTCGATGACGTTGCTTCTAAACTCATGTTCATAAAAAAAATATATGAAGTCTCACTTTACCCAAAAAAGGTCGTGGACAACAAAAGCCATAAACAATGTCACTCTGACATGCTAATTAGATCAATTTGGCGAGAGATTTTACTCAATAATTCCACGTCACCAAATAATATTTGTACCGGAGTTAGTTGATATTTGATGGAAATAACTGTTACGTGTAAAGGTGTTTGATCGATTTTAATGGATCGCCTGGTTAGTAGCGACGTTGGGAGGGAATGTTTTAACTGTTAAGTTTTGGCGTGTGACGGGTTCACTACAGTACATAAATCCAGATGGAAAATTTGGTCGATGAGGATAAAACTTTAATATTTAGACTGGGAATACTTTTAGCTTTCGAAGTGTATAATCTTCAAGTAAATCTTCAATTTGATACTGCTAAAAAGTAAATAATATAAATTTATAAAATAAAAACATATACCCAACAGTCACGTACATAGCTGAAACGATGTATGTACTAGAAACTACGAAAGGCTTTACGGTCTCACAAACTCCCAGACCCGAAACAAATATTTGTGGATCACACAAATATTTTTTTCGGTGCGGGGATCGAAGCCGCAGCCTCTCGTTTCACGATCTGGTGGGTAGCCTAGTGCGCCACGGGATTGTCAAAAATGCTGGTAAAGAGACTAAGTAACCAATCTTAATATTAAAAACATCAATTTATACATTTATCTGACTTTAGATATAAGAAACATGTTATAAAGACAAAAATAAGATCTACTCTTCGAATTTAAAGTAAATGTTAATTAAAGTGGCGATGTACGAAACATCTACATCATCAGCCGCATAAAGTCTAATTCTGCATACTTACAGACTTCATAAAAAGATTAAAGGTTATTCTAAGTTCTCTAGACCTATACCTTAGGACTATGCTATATTTCTTATAAGATATACCTACATAACATAGTGAAATATCAAGCCAATGAAAAATAGCAATGCCTCCTAAAGTCTGCAAAAGACGAGGTTGCTCTTCTTCTGTCAAAAGGCAATTGGGTAAACAACAATTTACTAGTAGTAGTTGCTTGTATCTATATCAGTATATCTATAACGGGTCATTGGCCTCCATACATAAAGCACCCGCCATATTTAACCACGTAGGTGTGTGGTGTTCCGGCCTCAAACCATGTACATCCGGTTACAAAGAGGCCCACATAATTTTGACGACTATTGCGAAATGGCTAATATTTACTTACCATATTCTGTGTGGATAACACTGCGCTTAGCATCAAGTGCGTAGTGATCACCTTGCTACATAAAAGAGAATTGTGACGACGCAACCAGGAACTATTTTTACTCCACCACGGCTCAGTAACTACAATAGTGTATGCTTGCAAAGTGAAGTGGTGATCTAAATAAACTGTCTACAGACCAAAATCGGCTCTCTGTCTCTTACCATTGGAAGCAGTTCATCATAATCATCTTCAGCCCATATACGTCCACTGCCTGGCCCGGGCCACCTCTACAACTGAGAGGGTTTAGGCCTTAATCCACCACGCTGGCCTGGTGTGGGTTGGCGGACTACACCTAAGCAATTCCTAAGGACTTTTAGATGTGCAAGTTTCCTTATAATGTTTTCCTTCACCGTTAAAGGACGTGCTAATAAGATAATAGTACACACATAACTTCGAAAAGTCCAAGGTGGAGTTTGAGCCCGCGACTGCCGAGACTCATGACCACGCCCCTAACCCTCGAAGCCATCACTACTTTTCGAAGCTATTATGCTTGTCTAACTGATGGAAATGGTTCAGACTAATTCTTTACTGGCACGACACTGTCTAAATATGTAGTGTCAAGTAGCCACAGATGCCACTCGACACATTCATGGCCACTTGTTATAAATTTTGCAAAACATGTTTTTTACTTAATTTAAGCCTACGTACTTACATCCTGCAAACATCTAAGTATGCATACTTATTAACATTATTATATTGAATGATTTTAGCAAATACTACAGTTTGGTTAGCATTTTGCAACATTATTGAAATCGATACTTAAAAAGAGGATTTTTTTACTCGTGAAGTCATAATTACTTTGGCATATCATGGTCTACCACGATATCCATGTGAGCAGATCTGTAGAGGAAAGAAAGGTACGGACATGGCTTGGCGCATTTGCAAGATAAAATGGCGATGGACGTGCATTGGAAAGGATCTTTGCCTGATGAGAAGAAAGATAATCGAGTGTTCTTTTGAGATATCATGCACCAGTTAACCGCAGAACGTGAACTAGATGTGGGACACTTCTTACTACACATACTACAAGTCTTAACAGGCGTATATCCAGCACTCGTCTTATAGCTAAAAATAATAACTTTCCAACGACCTCAATATAACTTGGAGAGAGTAAAAAAGATGATTGGTTTTTTTTAAATTGGAGAACCAAAATGTTTAATCGTTAGGAGTTATTTATTACTAGCTGACTCGGCGAACTTCGTTCCGCCTAACAGTCGATTCATTCCTTTTTATTTATTTTTTTATTATTAATTAATTATTTTTTTCTAAAATAAAAGATTTTTTTTTAAATAATCGTAGCTTTACTCCTTATTACATCAGCTATCTGCCAGTGAAAGTCCCGTTAAAATTGTTCCACCCGTTTCAGAGATTAGCCGGAACAAACAGACAGAAAAAAATTGTAAAAAACGTTATTTTGGTATATATACCGTGTATATATTCATATGCATTTATTAAAAGGTGGTTATTTCAATATTACAAACAGACACTCCAATGTTATTTGTAGTAAGTATGTAGTATATGTTATGTATGTAAGTCGTGATGGCCTCGAGGTTTAGGCACGCGGTCGAGAATCTCGACGGTCGCGGGTTCAAACCTCAGGCACACACCTCTGACTTTTCAAAGTTATGGGTGTATTCACAATGAATTATCACGTACTTTAACGGTGAAGGAAAGCATCGTGATGAAACCTGCACACCTAAAAGTTCTTAGGAATTTCTTAGATGTGTAGTCCGCCAACCCGCACTAGGCCAGTGCGGCGTGGTGGACTAAGGCCTTAACCCTCTCAATGGTAGAGGAGGCTCGTGCTCAGCAGTGGGACGTATATGTATAGTATTGTATTGTATAGATGTATAGATTACTATAATGTTAGATAGATATTAATTTTAAAGGAGACGTATGTAATTTTTTCCCATGGTTGGAATTAACGTATATTTCTCTCATGCCTTAGACATCAGCACTATTTCGCATTTCTACTCGATGTCATGGAATAATATAATTAGAATAAACTCGGTAATGTTCTACTGTATTAGTGCATTTTCATTGTATAGGTACTGATTATGCAAAAATCTTTGTTCGGATGAGGCAAGTGATTTACACGTTATTTTAAGTTTTAAAGCTATGATATATTTGTTTTTCTACTCCATTCCTCAGTTCTAAACTTCTTTAAGAATTCTCGCTTTATTACTGTACACAACAATTCTCTAAATTTCTTTAAATAGTCAAATTTTTAACCGGAGTTTCCTTCCTCGCAAAACATCTTTGTGGAATGAGCTTTCCTCGGCGGTATTTCCAAAAGAATACGAGTTAGGGACTTTCCAGAAAAGAGCCTATATTTTCCTCAAAGGCCGGCAGCGCGCCGATGATTCCTCTGGTATTGTGGGTGTTCAAGGGCGATGTTGACCACTTAACATCAGGTGTCTGACTTGTTCGTTTGCCTCTTTTCCCATAAAAAAATAAATTAAAAGTCAGTCTTCTTTTGTTGTGTTTTAGTTTATTTGTGTAGTAACAACTTTTTTACTGTACTTAACTGTTGTATTTTCACTTTTTATTAAAGAATTTGTTGCTTTAATAAACGAAACATTAGAAAAACTATTTTTATTGATTTAGAACAATCATCACATAAATTTGAAACAAATTATTATTATAAATTATTCCCATGAAAACAACAAATTCACTTCGGTTGGTTCAATCCCAAAATAAATTGTAGCATTGAGAAAGGACAATCGTTGGGTTTGTCGCATACGTCAGGCTCCAGCAAATCATTGAAGTTAACACCTATTTCTTCATTGAAGTCTTCTTCGTGTAGCGGTGCCCTGAAAAAAAATATGGAGATATTTTTTTTATTAAGTTATTTATAGCCTTCAACTTCTTAACTCGAATGTCTGTTTCATAAATCGTCAAAAAATTGATACTTTTTCTGTATAATGTGATATATCATTGGATGAATTATTATTAGAACTAATTAAGGACAATCTAGTATCTTATTGCTGACTCGAGAAAGAATTAGACTCAAAAACAATTAAACGATCTAGAGGTCCTGGGTTCGATTCCCAGGTCGGGCAAAGTGTTATTGGGTTTTTTCATTAGGAAATTCTCAGTATTCGCACTGATACCTGGCGAAATGTGGATGCAGAAATGCACCTCTGCCTACCCCTTCGGGGAATACAGGCGCTAGGTTATGTATGTATATATGTACAATTAAACGACCGGAAGTTCAGTTTAACATTATTCTTGAAATAGTCACTTATTTATTTATTTACACTTTATACATTTTGTATAGGTGGACTTAATGCCTAAGGCATTCTCTTACAGTCAAACCTAGGGTGGTGCAGAGATGGAATGAGGCACGTGTGTAAATATAATAACAATGCTATGAACAAAATACACACACATATACACAAAATTCATATAAACATAAATATATACAAAATACATATACACATACATATCTGTTCTGTGTATTTAAAATCGTCATTAATATAGCGCGTAAAAACGAGTATTTGACTTTTCATCATGTAAGGCGATGTAAAAAGTTTTAATAGTTGAGTGTGAGCGACAAGTTAGCACAAAGCCTTCTCCAGCATCTGCTACGAGCAATAATAGATCATCCATCAATAGTTTCAACTTAAACTTTGTGCAGAGTTCAATGATATTTAATGTACTTTCGCCTTCTACTTCACAATTTTCTTTATAGAAAATATTAATTGGTTTTATATGGAGTAAGTTTATGCCAAACAAAAACAACTATTAGTGATTGGTTTTTTGATTTATGGTCAATTAGTTATATTCGTTCTATAATAAATCATATTAAATAACGTCTTTGTAACTATGAAATCACTATATTCTATATAACGGCGTAAAACCATATACTGAGAGCTATGTAATCGCTCTTGCATAAACAAGAATGACTCACGGGCGGTCGCCCCACTCCAGTGTCTATAAAAAGACGCCCGCTGCAGCAGAGCGAAGCATTCATCGGTCGACTCGCGGACAGCAAACATCCGATTTATTGGGAAATAAAAGGAACTTTGATTGAAGTTGGTTGTTAAAATTACTTCTCAAAATGGAACCTCCAATAATGACGTTGTCACTGCTATTCTATAACGATACCGGGCTATCTGCTTCGTCAGCAATTGTGAAAGTTTACTAAAGAAAACTCAAAGTATGAGTTATCACCATAAACCAACAGTTGTGACGTCGGCAATGTGACGTCACACATCTTGAAGACACTTCGAAGCCTCTCCTGCTCCGACATATATAATCAGTATTTTCTACATGCGTAACCTCACGCATATATTTCCCGAAGGAGTAGGCAGAGATACATTTTTGCACCTATATTTCGCCATTTATTTATTAGTCGCACAATTTATATGGCCCCAAAGCGTTACACTTTAATTTGTAATGTCTAGTTCATAATTGTTTATTGTGGGCTCAGGATATTCTCATTTATATGTTTGTTAAAATTGTATATGTATGTTCAAATTGCTTCTGTTAAATAAAGATTTGAAATTTTACATACATACATACATAAACTCACGCCTGTATTCCCCAAAGGGGTAGGCAGAGGTGCATTTCTGCACCCACATTTCGCCAAGTATGTATCAGTCCCACGTAATAGGGGGCGAGCCTATTGCCGTTTTTCGGGCACATTTCCAGACTCCGTGCTGTTACCGAGAATTTCCTAATGAAAAAACCCAATAACACTTTGCCCGACCAGGGAATCGAACCCAGGACCTCTAGATCGCACGGCACATACTTGTACCGCGAGACCACGAGGCAATTAGAAATTTTAAGATTATTATTTGGAGTTTTGAAAGGCAAACTGGGCTTTTGGGCTTCTATAGAAGTACCGCCACTGGCAGAAAGTATAAAGTGCCGAATGTTAACATTCTTTCGCAACATGCATGCACGTCAGTTTCGAAGGCTCTTGAAGGTTTCTGACCATTTAATGCTCTATTTCGACAAGTGTACTTACCATCAGACACGTTGTTATAGCTTTCTCGTGCTCGTTTAAAAAAAGAATTCTTGCCTGTTCAGTGGACCAAGCAATAAAAAATCATAGCTTGCAAGACCCGGTAATGTTAGCTATAACGTCCAATAGAAGTATTCCAAAGGTTTAACATACTATTTCCCCGGCATTATAATACTTAGGACACCTATATTTTATCTGAGGATTTCGTTTCACGCATAAATCGTAATGAGTATCCCTTTGGGGTTTTTATGTGCGGGTACGGGGTGTGAGCCACTTAAAGAGGTCAATTGTTGCCTATATTTTTAGTTGGTGTAACAAATTCTTGTAAGAGGTTCTTGTTCGCTATAGGTTCTTCAATCGACAGATGTGTAATTAATATTTCGTTTGAAATATGAAGATAACAATGAAGTAGATATTTTGACTTAGTCTAACCAGTACAAAAAACAGAGGATGGGTCAGAGCTGTCATTGTTTGTCATTCATTTGTTAATCAAATTGCAGATTTGTCACATCAGGTGTTAGCAGTGGTGAAATACTAATTTTTGCCAGCAGTTGCGGTTGGCAGTATTCTATATCTGTGTAGATAAAAATCAATCCAATCCAAACCATCAGCCAATGGAAGTCCACTGCTGGACATAGGCCTATCCCAATGACTTCCACTGGGACCTGTTGGAAGCAGCAGCTGGCTGGTTGCAGCAGCCACGTCCCGCGACCTTTACTAGATCGTCCGACCATCCTGTCGGAGGACGTCCCACGCTGCGCTTTCCGGTACGTGGCCTACACTCGAGAACTTTTTGGCCCCATCGGCCATCAGTTGTCTGCGCTATGTGTCCGGACCATTACCACTTCAACTTGCTAATCCGCTGGGCTATGTCGGTTACTTTAGTACTCCTGCGGATCTCCTCATTTCTGATTCGATCTCGTAGGGAAACCCGAGCATAGCCCTCTCCATAGCTCGTTGAGTGACTCTGAGCCGTCTAATGAGGCCCATAGTGAGAGGCTACGTCTCAGTGCCGTATGTCATCACTGGTAACACACAACTATCGATAACTTTCGTCGTCGTAGATAAAAAAACGTCTCCATAAAGACCTAAGTTCATAATGACCCAAAGAAAAATTTCGCGTCCCAGATTCAACTATAGGCGTAGCAAAATGTTGGTGTAGGTCGCTGAGAGGTTAGTATATTTGAATCGCATGGTAGGTAAAAGGTAACCAATATAGTTACTTGCCAGTCAACATAGTGTTGTTTTGAATTTTGATCACATGAATCCTGACTAAATCTAGGCACTATTGCACTAAAAGTGTTGTGTTTTCATGCGATTGCCAAGTCTAACTATTTTATTTAAAACCTAAAAGATTTTTATATTGATATGGTCACTATAAGATGTTGTCTGGTAAGCTAACTGCAGAATAACTTAAGACAGAAGGTCCCATAAACGGGGACTGAATAAATTCATCGATTTGGTATGACATGGATCTCACAACTTTTTACGGTGGAAGAACTGAGTTGCGAGACTTGGTTGTTTTTACAATATATTTTTTGTTTTTTATGCGATGTACTTTTGTCGTTAGACCATATTACGCCAAATATTCCCTGATTCTTTATTGCTGTGATGTTGTCATATATACGAAGATCCTGCGAACCAATATTACTCTAACACCTACATCTTTTAATATTACAAAACCTATGTAACTCAAAGGTCATAACCGCAAAGTAAGACAAGGGAAATAATAAAAATTCAATAAATATCCCCGCCCCGGGAGTCGACACCTGCTCACCCCGGGGGAGCGTGCGCGTGATGAACGACCGACGCCGCGCGCAATTTCAACCGAAACGTACTTTTATGACGGTCCAATTAGTTTCCTAGTTTCGCAGCGCTTGAAATGTGAACGATTCGATTTCGTGTAAAAATATTTAAATATGAATATTTGTTTATCTGTTCTTTTTATTTCGGTAAATAAAACGAGTTGATTGCCTATAATTTTTTAAATCTCGCCGTTCGCAAAGATCGCATGCCATTAAAATAGGAATGGCATAAATCGTTATGAAAACTGCGTACTCATTCAAGTCTACCACATCACACTAGACTTGCGTAGTCGACTAAAGCTTAAGGCCTTATATATGTATGTATATGTTACATATATATATATTTATAAAATATGTCCCACCTATATGTACATACTGACGTATGTATACAATTGCCTAACTCCATAATAAAATACAAGTCTTTCGTCGTGGGATTCAAATACTACGTAGATATCAGACTCGAAACAAATACTTGTGGATTACAAATATATGCATATGGGTCGCAACCAATATCATCTCTTTGTGCCTAGCGTCTAAACAGTTATATTAAAAATCCGCTTTGTACTTTCAGGAGTAAGTCCCAACTTTGTACTACATTTTATAACTAGGCTTGTATCAATCTTGTTTAAAGTTCCAAATAAATTCAAACGGCATTAATAATGTATAATTAACACAATTTTCGCTGAGAGCACATCCGACAAGAACTGTAGCATTACAAGTAAAGACATTACGAATTAATTGAATCGCGCACAGACGTCACGTACATGGATTATAACGCAATTAGCGATGCCGCGATCCTACACACAGTTAAAACACGTGTAGTAGCTCAAATTTGGGTTTACAATTTTCATGCGTGGACTTGCGACACAAGTTGCGGCAGAGGTTGACTGTCAGAGAATGCCTTTGGTATTAAGTCCGACTATATACTTAATATAAAAGTGTAAATAAATAAAATACCTCTCAATGGTAGAGGAGGCCCGTGCCCAGCAGCGGGACGTATATGGGCTGATGTTGATGATGAAATAAATAAATAATTAAAATGTGTTGTTGTACACATTTTGACTTTGACTGTTGACGCAGTAATTCAACGTTAATTCACTGCGAGGTAGACGCAAATAGCAATCTAAGAACAGATTGACTTAAACATATTTGACGTAAATATAAATGCGAATCTTCTATGAGCCAATTGTACGAGTTTCAACACCGAGTTAAATTGACTGTGGCATCGTGTATATGTGGTTATCTTTAAGTTATTATTATCTATCGCGGAGTTACCAATTATGTTTCTCTAATTTACATTTTGTATTTTCAATATTAACATGTTAGGCGCAAACAAAGCCTTCAACTGCAAGCATGTCTTTTTCCACATTGAAACATTAAGTACTTTCGCAATGATAGTTTAATTATTACTCAGTGAATTAATTGTATCTTCAAAGTGAATAGACAGGCAAGCGTTTCTGCTCTCTCATTTTGTCATTGGTTTCATGAATTAGAGGCGAGCCCATTCCCGTTTTTTAACATTTTCAGATTCCAAGCTAGTATCGAATAACACTTTCCTTCTTGGATATCACACTAATATTCATCATCGTCAGCCCATATACGACCCACTGCAGGGCACGGGCCTCCCCTACAACTGAGAGGATTTAGGCCTTAGTCCACCACGCTGGCCTAGTGCGGGTTGGCGGACTACACACCTAAGAAATTCCAAGAACTTTTAGGTGTGCAGGTTTCATCACGATGTTTTCCTTCACCGTTAAAGCAAGTGATAATTCATTGTGAATACACACATAACTCCGAAAAGTCAGAGGTGTGTGCCTGGGGTTTGAACCCGCGACCGCCGAGATTCTCGACCGCGCGCCCAATCCTCGAGGCCATCACTTATTATAATATTAGAAAATCGAAATAATAAATGGATTGATGTTTTGAAGGTATGCATGTAACTGAACTCAAGCCGGCCACGTCACGTCCGCGCAGATGTTTACGCCTAGCTGGGTCTCTAACACCAACCCCCCGGTGGCCATCTTTGCGCCAAGAAGGGCGACCACGGTGTGTGAACTAGAAGCGCCTTCAATGATTGCACTAGCTTGATTCGGGCGCCCCGGTTTGACGCCCACGACGGTCACAGGCCACCGCGCCGCCGCCCCTGTTCGGGTCATTTTCAGTGAGGACGCACTGCCCCCACAGCGCGTCCAGCGATTCCAATGATGTCACCTCTTACGAAATACAGGGAATACCGTGGTTTGATTGTAACGCCTCCTTTCCAAAGGGCATAAAGTAACTGATACCCTGGATTAAGACATAGGTTTTTTATTCCGGAAAATTAAATTTACGCGGGTAATACCGCAGATTACAGCTATAATTTAATAATAAAAAACAACTCACGTAAATATAGCCCTCAGTATGTCATGCACCAATGACTTCCCAGGCGGTGCAAGTTGATTCTTTGCTTCACACACACTTCTAATGACGCAAGATTCGCCGTTCATATTTCGACTGTAACCAATCAAAATCTTCTTATTATTATCTATATCAGCCCGTTTAGGGCCTTACTCCACTACGCCACCCAAAACTATCTTACAACTAGTAAGAGTAATTTATCAATCCAATCCATCAGCCTAAGGAAGTCTACTGAACATAGGCCTCCCGCAATGACTTCCATAGTGATCTGTTGGAGGCACCCTGCATCCAGCGACGACCCGCGACCTTCACCAGGTCGTCTGACCGTGACATCTGAGTAAACTATACATCTACTAAACTAATCTATCTATCATCTAAACTATATATCTAGCAGATATATTAATAAATGTACTAGTTAGTAATAATAGTTGTATCCATATGGGTTATCTATTACGGTCAGAAGATAAAACATCATCATCATCATCATCATCAGCCCAAATACGTCCCACTGCTGGGCACGGGCCTCCTCTACAACTGAGAGGGTTTAGGCCATAGTCCACCACGCTGGCCTAGTGCGGGTTGGCGGACTACACACCTAAGAAATTCCTAAGAACTTTTTAGGTGTGCAGGTTTTATCACGATGTTTTCCTTCACCGTTAAAGCAAGTGATAATTCATTGTGAATACACACATAACTTCGAAAAGTCAGAGGTGTGTGCCTGGGGTTTGAACCTGCGACCGCCGAAATTCTCGACCGCGCGCCTAAACCTCGAGGCCATCACTGCTTTTGCACTCATCAGAAGATAAAACGCTTTAGCCTAACCCATTGGCCTTATTCAGGTCGATGAACTTCATACTTTTTGGTATGAAGGTTTTCTCACGATCATATCACTGTTGACGTGCATGATAATCATTTCAAAGTTGTAAAAGGAATTATATATAAAAATTGTAAATTACATTAAAGGTACTCCAGTAAATTAATTCTGACTACATCCTATTAACTTCCAAACTTACATATCCAAAGCCCCCTGCAATGTTTCCCAGAACTCCCTCTTTTGTCTGTGGTGCAGTTTCCTTCGTTTGTGTGCACTTATTTGAGTCTTCGTGTCTGGCAGATGGTATACCAGATTGGCTTCTATCACCAGGAACCATCCCGATGGCACGTGCGTCATAAACGTCTTCACAACAGACGTTGTCATCTACAAACACTGAATTAATTAATTTGGAAATTAGAGACGCTTCAAGATTTTTAAAATTAATTTGATTTTTTAGGCCTTTTAGTTTAGTGTCAAGTTTAATAATGAAAAATAATACATGACAGTAAACCAGGCTCTCGATTACAGGGTGTATTCGGACCGTGATCGAAAACTAAGGCGGGTAATAGCTAAGGCGATTACAAATCCCCTGGCGTTAAAGAAAATCCCTATAAAAAATAAAAAAATTGAAGTTTGGGTTGGTAATGATCTTGGCTAGCCTTAGTTTCCGATCACGGTTAGAATACATCCTGTATTCATCCTTACTTTGCTTTAATGAAATTGATTCAAGAATAAATTTAAAATTAAGTCATGAATACATCCTAACTACAAAAAATACGATTACATCAATATTCTGCATTTCAATGGAAATATAATAATAAATTGTGTCAAACACAGTCTCTATTGCTGATTTAAATTTTATGATTAAATAAAATAAGGTCTATAGCTTTCGGCAAAATACTTTTTATTTCGAGTAGGTATATGATAACGTTCATCAACATCGGTCAATGGTTAAACAATTATTATCAACAATTATTAGTGTCATTAAAAATATTAAATTTGGATATGATTAACTAAATTACGTCAGTCTAGCTTTGTGTTAGTTACATTGAGAACTTTTATTACTTGATGAATGCGTGCATTTACAAACATAGCAATAAAAAAAAATATTTATGACCAATTTTAAAAATATAATGATTTTATCGATTTGGCAATTTTATGTGACTCACTACTAATCACACTAATCACTACTTACAGTCTTCTCATTTTTATTGAGTAATAAAAAATACCTAGAATAGTGGTCGAATTACAACAATTTCTATATTATCTTTTAGAATAAACGAATATAAAAACACCAATAATAATCAGAAAACTTAGAAAAAATATAAAAAAATAGAACTTACAGCAACAGTAGTTCCATCAGGGAATGTCAAATGCCGCCTTTTTCTTACAGAACTTAAAGGGGACTTCACGTTGGGACATCTATCTACAGAGCTAGCAAATCCTCGTTCTAGTAACGCTAGAAAAACTAATATAGTTATAATCGACATGTTTGATGACACCTTTACAATTCCCGCACAAGTGGCCGAATAAAATGATGTGGGTTCGTATGATGGTATTCGAGAAATCGCTGACGTGTTTACGTTACGCGCTCGATGTTTGTTTGTACGTAACATGTCAGTGTGTACATATTGGATTAGTACGGAATAAGTTTATCTGTAGTGAAATTTTTAAATTTTTACTTAGTCCTAGAGGCAGATCCATTCAAACACTTTAAACTTTTAACAATTTTGATTTTTCGAACGAAATTCATTGCGTGGTGGGTGATTATGATGATGAAGATGACGGTATGAAGGTAAGCCTTAAAAAAAATAAGGTTGAAATGCAATCGTCGACATAAAGGGTCTGTTAATATTTTAAATGCGAAAGCGCATCACAGATAAATCGGCTATTTGTGACTTAATTTTTGCGCTTTGCTCACTTCTGTTAATAAGAAAAATTGAGGTCGTCCTATGGACAAAATTTGTATCGTCAATGTACTCCACTATAATTTCTATATTGGTTCTTCACATAAAAAATATATTATCAAATTCGCGAAGACCACAGCAGATTGTTAAAAAGTTATTCGGCGCAAACGAAAAGTTTTGTAAGTTCCAACCTTACACCATAGCTTCAACCTCTGAAATTACTAATTACGTTGATGAAATGAAATGAAATGAAATAAAATTGCTTTGAAATCAAATGAAATGAAGTTTGGTAAGTTCGAACCTTACACCATAGCTTCAACCTCTGAAATTACTAGCTTACGTTGATGATGATGCAGGTATATCATTTTCCGTAGTCTTGATTCGGGGCATAAGAATCCTGAAACGATATCCTTATTCAAGTCGTAAGGATGCAACTAACAAAATTCATCGGGATCGCTGGGCGTGCTGCAGGGGCCATGTGCCCACACCAAGTTGTGCGACCGCCGACAGAGCGCCTACAGTCGCTTATTCTGACTGAGCGATATAATAAGTAAATCGGGGGGCATCTCGAGCCCTTCAATTGCAAAGAGTCAATGTTTCAACAATGTGCCAATTTATTTAAAAAATCAAATAACTATAATTAAGTAATTAGATTTCTTAATCACAATATATGCATAATACTTTGAAGTCTCGTGAATTATATTGGTCACAAAACATTTGTTTAACAATAGCTTGAATTACTTCCGTAAACACAAATACTTTCCGTAATTAATTGTATACAGATACAGCAAACGGACTGCATAGTCTTCAGTCCAGTACATCTAACGGTTGCCTGGAAGAAATCGCCGATAGCGATAAGGCCGCCATTTGTGACACTACATTATTGAGTTGTGTCCAGTAAATAATATAGTTTATTACTAAGTAACTATTATACTTTTTTACTTATAAATTTTTTAATCGATTACAATAATTTAATGCCACTTGGGCTGTGCTAGCACAACATTAACCACCTTTTCTATCTCTTTTCATTCTTATAAATTATAATCAATCCTATGTCTACACATATCTTAAGATGGTTTGGTTTATTCTTATGCAATTATGATAAAATGTGAAAATAAAAAACAACTCAGACAAATTATTATTTTACTATTTTGATAATAACGCCATCTACCAGCACACGCCTGCACCACTTCGGATGTCACCGAAACTGATCTACTGAAAAATACTCAAATAATATTCCAATAACATCCACACAAATTCAACGTGCGAGCGGGAACGGAGCGTGTTCACTGACCCGGCGTGTTGAATCAAAGAATTAGAACGCCAGCGCCGCCTTCGCTCATTAGCTCGAGCACGATTCACACCTCCTAGGAATGTCATCTCAATCGTACATTTGTATAGTCAAGTGTATTTCCTTACTTACTTATTACTTACCTACTTATTTTACTGTTTCTGCGATACAAGCCACGCTTAGTGTAGAGTCCGTAGGTAGGGTAATTTAATGTGGATGTAAATGTATTGTTGGGAGAAACGCAGACATGCGCAGCGCCTAGTATAATTCAATAGCAATATACATGTACACATAATTGCGCGTTAACTAATAAAGGTTCTTGTTGTTACGGTCGATAATCTCATAGTGCTTTGTCATTGTTAATTAAGTTAAAATAAATAGTTCTTTACAGTTTGGAGTCTTAATCTTTTATTATTTCATCATGTATGATGAACTAGATTTTTACTGTGACGTCGTTCAGACTTTTCTTGGTAAAAAGTTCAGTATAGCGAAGTTTATCTTGGAATGTCAAATCAATATATTTCTGCACTAACAAAGTAATTTACATAGCTTGGATCAACGGTGCAGAGTTGTAAAGATAAGTTTGTATATAGAATTCTAAATATAGAGACATTATCGGACTGCAAGTGTTTTTTTTTGTCTTGTTCTGATTTATAGCGATAGAGAAGGCAAGACAAAATATGTTTAAAACAGACATAATCGCCGAATTTAGATAAATCCTAATAATACTTTTTCCTTTTTTTTCTACCATTCAAATTAATAAATATATGTGGAGAATTACAATAGTACTAATGGCTCCCTAATATAAAGCAAGTCCATCTTCTAATGACGTTAGAAATTCATAACATGTTAATTTTAAATTCGAATCGATATCAGTGTTGGAATCGACTGTACAGTACAACTATGGAGCTTGTTTGTTGTTGTATTTACGAACAAATTCTAGAGTTCCCTAGCTCCACGAGCTATACTGCGAACCGTGTACATTTCTAGCGTTTCAATAAATACGAGTGACTGGATCGGAAATATTTTCCTTCACAGCAGTTTCAGAAGAAATGAACAGTAAAAGTTTCTATTTCGCAGAATACAATATTCTATGCTTATACAAGGAGTACTATACTCTATACCTACTATACTATTAATTGAACACATATATACATACACTCATTACTCCATCCCCAAAACGTATGCAGAGATGCATTTCTGCATTCTCTCTCCTCCACTCGTTTTTTAATTTAATGTCAACTGCTATAGGTTCAAGCCTCTTGTCATTTTTCGGGCACATTTTCAGACTCCACTCTAACCGAATATCGAACCCAAGATTTTGTGTTAAAACATCACGAGGCCGTCACATATTTTAAATTTAATAAATACAACCCAGTGGTCCACATTGCGGTAATATTTCGGAAATAATTTAGTAGTCTCGGATTCTCCCGAAATATTAAATAGCTCACAAAATCAAATGAATAAATATGCGCACTTTGAACTCTGTCGACTCATTCTTTTCAACTAATTTTATGCAAAAAAGTGTGTTAATATTCCTAAAACTTTAAACCGCTTTAACTTTCCTTTTTAGACAATTGTTGTGGTAATATAAGATTATCCTCATTCAATTATCTTTTATATAACTAACAAACTTTGGATGGATTGTCTAACCCACGGACGGTAAACTCAACAGGCCAGAATTATTAAAAAAAACTTGATCTAAATCATTGCAGTTACACCGTAAATAAATAATTTTTGATAGAAATATTTTGCCATGCGTTTGAAGTGACGGAACCCAAATCTGTTACAACTGTTTGCACCATCCTCGTCGTAACTGTTGTATTTTAAATTAACATAAATCAATATCTAAAAAAAAAGTAATCTGCAGATTCTGGGTCATATTAAACTTTTTTTTATGTTATTCAACTCTTTTTTTTTAATTTATTTCTGACTATGACTTAGATCATTCATAACTGACAAATTATTCCAGGATATGTTTATTGTGATTTTTAATAGTACATTTTGAATTTTAAAAACAATCAAATATGATTATATCCTCCTGGATCCCTGCGTCCTGTAGAAAGAACTAAATGGACGCCCGTGTCAAGTCCTGACATTAATTGAGGTATTCATTTTAGACCTTAATACAAGCGACAGAAGATTCAGGACTCTAGGCTCAATTCTTTATAAAGTACTATCGGCTATTATAGCAGCGTAATTTTTTTCTTATTGGGATCCAGGAGGCTAAATGAATACTACTTCACAGCCACTGGCTTAACACTTTCTCTGTACTTAACAAAATTTGGGGAATACATAATAGCCGATAACCACTTAAAAAACAATCAGCTCTATAAAGATTGAAAACAATTTGTAAGTAAATTGGTCGTAAGAGTATTTACCTAAATTTAAAGAGCTTAAACACTTATTTGTTACTATTGTTTATAACTAAGCTACAAACTAAAACAAAAATGTACAAATATTTGAGAGCTTCTTTACTAAACTACATCACTTATCACGTCTAGTTATACAAGTTTGTTCAAAGATAAAACAAAACCAAGTATTGAGAACGGACAGTCATATATCTTTGTGCAGAAATCAGGATTTTCTATCTCGTCATAATATCCTCTCATTTCATTCTTGAATTCTTCGTCATTTTTGGGTATCCTAGAATCAAAAAATATGATAATTTTTAAATCAATAGACTTAGAAGTTGACATCAAAATCCCTTGCTCCACAATGCTAAAAATCACCTTAATTGGGTCAGCCGATCATACAAACGTAAGAGACTGATAATTTCATAATTATGTTTTTAGTACCTATCTATTAGTATCTATCTACGAGGCAGTTATTTTCTAAATGGATTTTATTAAAATTCTGTACTTACGTAAAGATAGCCCTTAGCAAATCGTGCACTAAAGACTTCCCGGGGGGAGCCAGGGTAGTGTCTGCCTCACAAATGGATTTCAATATGCACGATCGACCATTCAGGTTATGTCTATAAACAATAATTATTATTATTACACTTGCTAAATAAAAGTCGTGATGGCCTCGTGGTTTCGGCATGCGGTCGAGAATCTTGACGGTCGCGGGTTCAAACCCCAGACATACATCTCTGACTATCGAAGTTATGTGTGTAAATTTTGTACTATTTTTTTTCACATCAGCGTTACACTGCGGGGCACTGGCCTCATATGCAACGTCAGAGGGGTCAGGAACGGTATTGACGTTGTCGGCCTAAAGAGGTTTAGCGGACTACTCATATTTAGGAGTTTTTTTTTTTTCAGAAATGTTTTTCCTTAGATAAATAATTCTAAATCCAAAAACAAATTAGAATTTTTCTCGACTTTCAATCAGGCAGTAACTCAGGGTTTCTCAAACTATTGGTTTCACGAACCCCTGTTAAAGTTTCCAGGTGACAGCGAACCCCTTAAGTCTTAAGTAACTAATTTAATCACCCCACTTTGACAAACCCTGCAGTAACTTTATAAAGTTATGAAAATGGCATATCACATTCTTACATATCGATGGCATCCTGTATTCTGGTCCATAGTTCCTTCCTCTGCCGATGGTGCAATTTCCTTCTGAAGTGTGAGTTGGTGAAGTTCGCGTCTGGCAGCGGGAACAGAACGTCGATCTCCAGTGCAATGTTCCATCCTGAGGGTGCGTGGGTCATGAACGCCTTCACCAAGGATATTGTCATCTGAAAGAATTTATATTTATCTTAGTCTACTTGCATCTTCTTGCTCTATATAAGGATTATAGACTTGAATATATACTCCCCAAAACTTTTTATACCGCAAAGAAAGGTTCTTGAGATTCGAGACGTCGCCTTTCACTATGGACCTCATTAGGAGGCTCAAAGTCACTCAACGAGCTATGGAGTAGGCTATGCTCGGAGTTTACGAGATCGAATCAGGAATGAGGAGCTCCGTAGGAGAACTAAAGTACCCGCCATAGCCCAGCGGATTAGAAAGTTGAAGTGGCAATGGGCGGGACAGATAGCGCGGAGAACTGATGGCCGATGGGGCCAAAAAGTTCTCGAATGGAGGCCACGTAGTGGAAACCGCAGCGTATGATGTCCACCTACAAAGTGGTCAGACGACCTAGTAAAGGTCGCGGGACGTCGCTGGATGCAGGCTGCCTCCAACAGGTCACTGTGGAAATCATTGGGGGAGGCCTATGTTCAGCAGTGGACTTACTTTGGATGATGGATGATGGATGATTATGATGATCACCAATATCTGCTGTCATAAAACACACGTGTAATCATAAAAGGCATAACGAACTCATAGGACAAAATACTCATAACAGAATAATGTAAATAATAAATATGGTTGTGCCTCTAAAAACACCGATTTTGTTTATCTCTTATTAGTAAGGTATATAAGTACTGTTTGCGCATTTCCAAAATTATAAAACGTACATACATACCTACATTACCTCACGCCTGTATTCCCCGAAAACTTTGCCCGACCCGGGAATCGAACCCAGGACATCTAGATCGCACGGCACATACTTGTGCCGCGAGACCACGAGGTAGTTTCAAAACGTGTCAATTACATATCAAACAGTGAATCATTGGTAACACAATAATTGACGCCTGACATTACATCAGTATAACTAAAAAGTTTTCCGTCTACAGTTCTGCTTTACCTTATATTTATTTAGGAAGAATTTTCGTTCCGAAAGGGGAGCTTAAGGCGCTTTCCTCTCGATGAAAAAAAATTAGTAAACTAAACAAAACATTGCGCCTGCCCTTAAAATAAACTTATGAATAAGGCTATTAATCTATTTTATCCCACATTAAGTGTGACTCATACAAATACACCCAACAGTAATAATATACATAGTTTTGACACCACACTAAGATATATCTTGTGAGCTTGTGTTGTGTGTATGTAATTTGATACCCTCTTATTGGTATTCTGATAACTCCGATCGACTTTTCAGTCTTACGAACACCTAAACCCGAATCAAATACTTATGGATAATATTAATCTCGGGGCTGGTATCGATCGACGCGGACTATTATATTACTGCTTAATTAACATTTTAGTTAGTAGCATCATATCAACTCATAGTGTCTATAAATAAACAAAAAAGTCAGAACAGTCAAGTAATTAAATAAAAACGGCGTTACTATTCAAAACGTTTTTATCATTATGTGCCATGCGGTCTAGAGGTCTTGGCTTCGATTCCCTGGGAGGACAAAGTATTATTCGTTGTTTCCACTAGGAAATTCTCAGTAGCAGCACGGAATCTGGAATTGTGCCCGAAAAACGGCAATAGGCTCGTCGCCCCCTATTACGTGGGACTGATACATACCTACCTGGCGAAATGTGGGTGCAGAAATGCACCTCTGCCTACCCCTTCGAGGAATACAGGCGTGAGGTCATGTATGTATGTACGTTTTTGATCAAGACAAAAAACGACCATAAATATTTACCTAGCTTGAATCCATAACCGGAAATATCGAGTCTAACAATTATAATATACAAAATGCGATCAAATTTTACCATTAAATCACAACCACGCATTGAATATCGAAGGGTCCGGCGTAGGTGTAGGTACTTCTACAACAACTTTTTCCAATGTCCGACTTAATTTATATATGACTATGACATCATAGTCCATCGTCTCTTAGAAATAATCTATTGCGGTTTACATATTTGTACACTCCGTGCTACTACTAAAAATATCCCACCAAAAATAAACAGTAGAACTTAGCGCGACTCGGACTTAAGCCCCCGTCCTCACGATCAGTGGCGTCGTTTTATACCGCGGGACCATTATAGTCACGTACGCACTACTCAATTGATCATCATCATCATCAGCCCATATACGTCCCACTGCTGGACACGAGCCTGCTCTGCAATTGAGAGGGTTTAGGCCTTAGTCCACCACACTGGCCTAGTTTTTACTTAATTACACTATTGAAACTTACAACTGCTGCACTTTTATCGGGAAACGTTAAATGTCGTCTCATCCTGGTTGAAGCGAGAGGTAATTTTATATTAGGACACTCTTTTGAGTCAGTCAGAGTCACACATCCCACTATCACTAACAAAAACATTAAAGACGGCAAGTACATTATACTAATTAACCTTCGATTAAATTTAAATGCGAAGAATCTCCGAACAAAATTAATATAAATTATGCGAGAATAACACCTGAATAGAACAAGTTCAAGAATGGACGCTAACACACCGTATGACGAGTTAAAACAATGTTTAGCGTTGTGAAGTTGACGCAAGCATCACGTGACAGAACTGCAATACTCAGAGTACGTAGGAACTATTGCAGTAAGGTACAAATTATTACGACCAGCGGTTTTCAAAATCCATCTGCAGCTAAATTCACTCATAGCATTTGGTGAATAAACTCGGCGTTTTAACTTTGTTGGTTCAATTATCACTTTCATGTCTGTATTTTGATAGTTGGCTAACATATTGTAGAGGGAGCAGCTGCATTAAAACATCGCCGTCGCTTATTTAATGCACAAAGCAGCGGCATTAAATCGTCGAAATACATCTTAATTGACTCGAGTTTTCAAACTCATGTTTCTTTAATTAATCTATCGCCTCCAACGTTTACAGAGTCGCATTTCTCGTTTGAACCTCATATTTCATAATTGCTTTGGAACCCTTCAAGATGGAGAGTATTATAAACGTTGATGTAAATGAAACGGGAATGAACATTCATCAACATTGAATAGAATTATAAGAGAATTAGAATATTTATATTATTTTATTCTGATTCTCTTATAATTATGTAAGTCTATTCAATGTATAAAATTATTCGTTTGTATCATCACCGTAATGGTAAAATATAAAGTCGTCTTACCTACACGAACATTTTATTATACACTGATAGTGTAATGTACAATAATTATGCTTAGTAAAATAATGTTTCAATCAAAAGAAATTTATGTTTACGTGAATTTCATAGTATATTTCCCTGACGACGTCTATCCTATCGCTATTTTGTGACCACGCTTGGGCCCTTTTTTTTTTTTTTTTTTTTTTTTTTTGTTCTCGAGGGGAAAGCTGTTTATGGCTCTACTTCCCGCCAGCCCCGGGGGAGGGGGGGCGGGAAGCGTATGTCGGGGTCACCGGTCTTCCAGCCCGGCGCGCGGCGACGTCATGTCCGCGCAGGTGTTAGTGCCGGGCTGGGTCCCTAACAAAATTCCCTAAACCGGCATACCGACCAAAACCCCCCGGTGGCCATCTCCGCGCCGAGTGGGGCGACCACGGTACGTGAGCGAGAAGCGCCCACCGTAATGCCGCAGCCGCCCGGTGCGCCTCCGAGACGTTATTGTCTCGGCCGTCTCGGAGTTGTAGGGGGCGCAGTTGCACCCCCACTAGCTTGGTTCGGGCGCCCCGATTGTGGGTGGGCGCCCGCGACGTACACAGGCCACAGTGCCGCCGCCCCTCTCGGGGTCACTTTCAGTGAGGACGCGCCGCCCCCGCAGCGCGCCCAGCGACCCCAAGGGCCCCTTTGAGTCGGCTTTTACGACAGGCAGGGGATACCGTGGTGGGATTCTAACGCCCCCTTGCCACAGGGCAGGGCGCCGGGTCTAGTTATCTCTGTCGACCCGGCGCCTCCTTCTCTGACGTCTTTGGCGGGCGGGATCGTTTCTCTCTCGATCCCGCTCCGCGCTCTCCTTCTGCGACATGACGTGCTCGCAGAAGGAGAGCACCGCTTGCCACGACCTCGGACACCCGACCATCGAAGAGATGACGGCCGGGAGCGAGAGGTCATCACCAACAATAGCGCGGAGAGCGCTGCGCTCCATCTCCCAGGCTGGACACTCTTGTAGTGTGTGCTGGGCTGTGTCGTCCGGGCAGTTGTCACAGTGGTGACACACGGCCGACTCCTCCTTCAGAGCCACCCGACACAGGTAGTGGCCGAAGCATCCGTGCCCCGACAACACCTGCGTCAGGCGGAACGTCGCCGCACCGTGGCGCCTGTCCACCCACTGGTCGAGGACAGGACGCACTGCCTCGACGGACTACGCTTGGGCCCTGCAATATCTATATAGGTACCTAGGTATATATTAATTGTCTGTGTCTCTCTCACTCTCTGGTCGGTCCCTCATATCTGAGGATCGTGGTCAACATTAGGGTGACATCTGGAGCGGATGATCTGCTTCCACCGGATTCTGTCCAATGCATCAATCCTGACCCAACTCCGAATAAAAACTCGCTTGTCCAGTGTATGTCAGCAACGTATCCTTTCGTATTTCGGTCACACGATGCGCAGAGGCGACGGAAATCTAGAGAAATTGATTGTGGTTGGGAACACCGAAGGCAAGAGGTCACGTGGTCGTGCACCAACGAGATGGTCCGATCAAGTGAAAGAGTCGTCGTCCTCCACATTCAATTGTCTGTGTACTCCTGTGGTTTTTGTGTAACGTGACCAATATACCTTAAGCGGCATTTCTGAAGTTAATCCTCCACACCGCGGAGTTCAGCAATGCCGTAGATCAACGTCTTTTTTCTACAATTAATAATTCCTAATATTTTATCAGTATTTTGCTCATTTTTGAAATAGGTACGTATACCTATAGTGGTCATGCACCACATACAAAACTACTAAAAAAATTGAAGTTACTTAATTGTAATGTATATTTGATGTCCTAACCTTATGACAGTATTGTGTCGTGGGTAACAGAAACCGGACAGTGAGAGTCACACAAACACTCACATTGGAGTTTGGACCTCTCCTTACATACGTAGCTAAGTGTTTAACCAACTACGCCACGAATGCTGTCGGTAATAAAATAAATAACACAGAAGCATCAGCAGCTGAGTACGAAATAAAAACAAAATAAAACATATAACAAGTCGAAGGAATATTGCACGGGTACGTTGTTTGAACAAATCATTTAAACAACATGTCTGCCGAAGCTCCGACTTAGAAACACTTTTACAGTTCTCCAAACATTTGCAAATGCAATAACTGAGTTGCGTCTAGACGCATCTGTAGCGCTGAATTACTCCCAACCGACTCCAATTTGTACATTCATATTTTCAAGTGTTTCCACAGCATCTTGTGCGAGTTATGACATGAATAAATTTCAATAGCAATTATTTATGAATTTCTTGAGTTTCTTGGTCAGGTTGAGATGAAAATTTCTAGCTATTTTCATTGATTGTTGAATGCCTCGTTGGTCTTTCGGCATTTGTTTTTGCTGTGCAGTTTTGGGTTTGGGATCGATTGCTGGGCGGAGAAAGTGTTTTTATATGTTACGATATTATGGCTGTACTTACGGAGACTCGAAAAGTACCCGAAGCGGCAAAAGGCTTACCCCGTCATCATCATAATCGTCAGCAGCCTTTCTTACGTCCACTGATGGACATAGGCCTCTCCTATGACACTATTTACACTTAAAACATTGCCTGTTGGATGTGGGTGCATAAATGCCTTTGATGACACAGACATAAGAGTATGTGGGTATTATACTGATCTGGCAAAGCAAAGATGACCTTAGTATCATATAAATACTTGTCAATTGTATAGTTGAACCGTTTGTGACCTGACCATCGTAATAATTTTAATCAAAGTTTTCAAAAGAGGTAAAACAAAAGCCTGGTATCTTAAAACAAGTAAACAGTTTTTTTAATCGTATGAATTATTGAAGTTTGAATAGTGTTGTGACAGTTCACAGGATTCGGCACTCACTAGTTCGAATTTATTTGACTGCCTCGTGGTCTCGTGACACCAGTATGTGCCGTGCCATTTAGAGGTCCCGGGTTCGATTCCCGGGTCGGGCAAATTGTTATTAGGTTTTTCCATTTGGAAACAGCCCGGAGTCTGGAAATGTGCTCGGAAAGCGGCAAAATGCTCGCATACATATACATACCTGATACTCGATACATACCTGGCGAAATGTGGGTGCAGAAATGCACCTCTGCCTAACCCTTCGGGGAATACAGGTGTAAGGTTTTATATGTATGAATTTATTTTACTGGAATTACATATGACCTTACTAATAAAAGCTAGTTAAATATTTATCAACTTAAACATACTTTATCCAGCTCTTTTGATTAACCTGCGGCGCGAAGTAAGTCAAAGCAAGTTATAAAAAATATTGAAGTAACGTTGAAAGGAAGGCTGGAAGACTTAAAGAGCAAAATGAGATAAAACATTTTTTATTTCCGCGCTCGTACCAATATTTGTATTGGCGGAGATTTGGGTAGCTCTTTGCCCTGTTATGATGTAAATGTTAGGCGGGATCAACAGGTGCGATTCTTTGAAGATAACACAGCCGTGAAATTATACAGGAATTGCAAAACAGTTGCTAAACGATTCATATCACATTAAATTATTATTATTTTTTTTATGCGTAAAAATGTATAACAGTTAGATTCATAATAATGACAGTATTTCGAGAACCTATCGCCCTTTTTGCTAACTTCGTGATTAACTAAAGTTTTACGATAGAAAAACCCAGTAACATTTCTTGAACCAGGAATCGAATGCGAGACCTCTTAATCGTCCACTTATACTAAAACCGCAGAACTAATGAAGCAGTTGAAGTACAAATTTGATTGTTAAATCACTGGAACCTAAAATCTCACGACAAATGCTCGAAATAGGATGTTATGTGCTTTTTATTAATAAAACCAATTTTTATGCAGAAAAGTTTATTGTTTATCATAAATGTAATGTTCCACGTGTATATTCACAATGGGGAAACAGTTCGGAGCAATCGTCCTTGGATTTATGGGCGGTGTCGTACTCCTTGTGATGTTCGGAATCGAATCCACGACCTTGAGGTAATCTGGAAACAAACAATATTCTTTAATGTCAAAATGTACACACTACGTCCGACATAGTATGCAAAGGTAAGACCAATGCGATATGGCATAATACTATTGTACAAATACATATTTGATACATATTTGACAGCCCTGTGGCGCAGTTGGCTAGACACCAGCTTGCGACACGCAAGGCCGCGGGTTCGATCCCCGCACCGAGACAAATGTTTGTGTGATCCACAAATATTTGTTTCGGATCTGGGTGTTTATGAGACCGAAAAGTCTCTTGTAGTTTCTGATACCCACGACACAAGACTCGAATCATAATGTGGGGTCAGAACTATGTACGAGTATGTGACTGTTGGGTGTATTTATTATTATTATTAATTAAGTCAGCTTTTGGCTCCATGCTCCAAATGGAAAAAATCTCATAACAATAATAGTCCGATCCGGAAATCCAAGACTACTCTTTAGCACGAAATTCGAAAATATTTATAAAAGAATAAATAATTTTAATGATTAAAGCCACGATTATCGTAAAAGGCACCAATTATCCGTATTAATTTTATTTTTACACACATCACTAATTCATATTTTCTTCACGAAAACTATACTTATTTTCATTACTAAATGTGACAAAAGTGTGACTCAAATAGTACTTCTTTAAAGAAATTTTCATTCTTCCATTCCCTGACAACTTGAAGAATCTCTTTTCGAAATTGCATATTTAATTAAAAATATAGAGTTTCCCAACTCTAAGCTAAATTAAGACGGTCTTAACGAGCCAAAAATTCCGCAGCGGTTGCAATTGTGATCCTAGAGAACAACAAAAGTAGATGCTTTGTCATCTAGAAACTGGGACAATTTACCCGAAAAAAGGTAAACCTAAACTTTTTAGTATTTAAATATAGCAAACAATTGTTTTAATTTCACAGCCGCCTCGCTGTTAGTTTCGAGCTGACTCGAATGAAAGCGCGAATATGATCCTCGTAGCGACACAAATATTTTATTAATACTTCTTCTAGTTTGTTTAAAAGCGTATTTAATACATACTTTCATTCGTCGAGAGGGTTTTTCGCCACGTATCACCATGTGTGTTTTTGTAAGTGAGTACACACATACATAGGGCTAGGCAAAGGTGCATTTCTACACCCACATTTCGCTAGGTATGTATCAGTACCAGTATTTCGGGCACTTTTCCAGACTCCGTGCAGCTACTGAGAAAGTCTTAATGGAAAACATACTTTGCCTTTGGCAGAGTGAATCAAAGTCAAAATCACCTTTATTCAAATAGACTTTTACAAGTGCTTTTGAATCGTCACTATTAAGTTTTTTTTTAAACTATTGCCGCTTTGAAACGTTTCAAATCATTACGGTTTTTAATTTTCTCATCTTTTATTTAACTTGGTTGAAGTATAAGTATAATTGCCCTATAAGTTTTTGAGTGTAAAGCCGATTTAGGTATCGTTTATCGGATCAAATGGGAAGCTGATACTGAAAATTCGTTAAAAAAATCTAAACAGCACCTGAATGTAGAGTCATATGTGGCCGAATACTGAAACGCTACTAAATCTGAGAGCGACTCATATTTAAGTGGCTGTTATAATTTTAGCGGTATATACTTAAAAAATGTCATGTTAAAGAACTTTTTGTGGTAATGTATGCATCATCCTACTATGCATCATCTCTGCATCACCCAAGGTTCGACTGGCAGAGAATGCCTTAGGCATTAAGTCCACCTTTACAATTATGTCTTTAATTGTATAAAGTGTAAATAAATAAATAAATAATGTTGCCATTTATGGATATTTAAGTGGATATTAGTTAATCACAGTCTTAAAACCGATAAATGATGTTTCAGTATACCGCTTAAATTATAACAGCCACTTAAATATAAGTCGCCCTCAGATTAAGTAGCGTTTCTGTATTCGGCCAATAGTCGAGTGGAATGTAAAAATGTACTTTACACCCACGCGAAGTAAATATATAAATACGTATAATAACGACCTCATTTATCCTTATTAAGCGCAGAAAGCGTTATTGTACCAAAAGTGTAAACTTGTAATAATGTGGAATAATATATTTTTGACGCGGCTAATTACTGTGTTCACTGAATTTAATTATTTCAGTGTTAAAATGTCATACATAAATTCAGCATCGAAATTATTTTTAATCTTCCACTGTCGCCATTAATTAATGAATATGGATGGAATTTAACCATGAATTCATATCAAATGCTCTCGAATAAGTGCAGTTGAACACTTTAAAGTTCTTCATTTGAAATTTATAAGGGATATAAATAAATTCTCCGTAATAAACTATTAGAGCAACAAAATCCTTTACTTTGATTTCTCGTCAGCATCTTCTTCATGCTTCACGCAAGAAGGCTTATTTTAAGGAGAAAGAAAGGCCTATGCAAATGTCTTATTAAAATGAAATACATACAAGGTTCTAATACTAAATCCTTTTTGGAAAATACGTTAGGTTACGTCTTTCGTCAAGTGAGTAAATCAGATGTTTGCCTGGGGTTTGAACCCGCGACCGCCGAGATTCTATACCGATATAGGAAGAAGACGCAATATAGGAAGACACAACAAACACTCAATCAGGTCAATAGAATGTCTGCCCTGTGGCAAGGGGGCGTTAGAATCTCACCACGGTATCCCCTGCCTGTCGTAAAAGGCGACTCAAAGGGGCCTTTGGGGTCGCTGGACGCGCTACGGGGGCAGCGCGTCCTCACTGAAAGTGACCCCGAGAGGGGCGGCAGTACTGTGGCCTGTGTCCGTCGCGGGCGCCTATCCATAACTGGGGCGCCTGAACCAAGCTAGTGGGGGTGCAACTGCGCCCCCTAAAACTCCGAGACGGCCGAGACAATTACGTCTCGGAGGCGCAACGGGCGGCTGTGGATTTACGGTGGGCGCTTCTCGGCCACGTACCGTGGTCGTCCCACTTGGCGCGGAGATGGTCACCGTATGTATGTACGCATGTATTTTGCTAGTGCATGTAATGATCACTTAAATTTAGACCGAGCAGTGACCATGAATATAAATCTTGGGCCTTTCTTCAACTATAATGGCTAAACTTCTTTTGAGGGCATCCGTAAGTACGTTGGAATTCAAGACTTAACAATGATCTCTGTGGAAGTTCTGTCAAAACGCTTAAGGTTATTAAGAGCTCTATGGTTAGGGCTTCCCTTTCATTAACCAGGTTTTTTTTCTATAAGATCTTAAATTTGAACATAAGTATTGGTATACAAAGTTAGTTACGCATATACATTATACTGACAGTAGCCAACGCCGTATAAACAGTAATCACGGTACTGCTTAAAACTCCGTTTACACCACAATCTCACCACCCAACATATCCTTTGCTCAAAACACAAACCTCTTGCACAACAATACTTACGTGAAGGTTGCTCGAATGATTTCTTCAAAGAATGTTCCTTGTTTTCTTTTGAGTTTGCCACTCTCGCACAAGATTTTCAGAACGCATTCTCTCCCATTCCAACCCAACCTGTATGGGAACGAAAGCACAATGGATAATTAAAACACTGCCATAAAGGCCTTGTTTAAAATGAGTTTTATAGACGCAATTCATACACATGCATACAAATAATAAGCCCAAAAGCCCAGCTTGCCTTACAAAGTTACGAATATAAATCTCGACGCTTTAAATCTTTTAATCTTCTAAGTCGTGATGGCCTCGAGGTTTGTGCACGCGGTCGAGAATCTCGACGGTCGCGGGTTCAAACCCCAGGCACACACCTGTGACTTTTCGAAGTTATGTGTGTATTCACAATGAATTATCACGTACTTTAACGGTGAAGGAAAACATCGTGATGAAACCTGCACACCTAAAAGTTCTTAGGAATTTCTTAGTTGTGTAGTCCGCCAAACCGCATTAGGCCAGCGTGGTGGACTAAGGCCTGAACCCTCTCAGTTGAAGAGGAGGCCCGTGCCCAGCAGTGGGACGTATATGGGCTGATGATGATGATGATGATGAAATCTTTATTTAACAAAAGCAATTTGACATTTCAATGAAAAATTGCTTTTGTTAAATACCCCACAATAAACAATTATAACTAGACATTATATAATTAACGTGTAACGCTTCTGTACCGCCACTGACAATTCCTTCACCCTTGAGTGCGTGATAATTAATTGTGATAACACATAATTTAGAAAAGTCACCGTAGTAGGATTGAAAACGCCAATGCTCAACAGAAGGACTTATATGGCCCGGTATACAAATTTAGGTCTTTCTGAAAATATTTTCTATGGTTGTTTGTTGTCCTTGTATTCCAGGTCGATGAATTTGTAGATTAGATTACTTTTAAAACTTCCATTATAATTGCAAGCCAGGCCAGCAAGTAGGCCTTTCTTTATGCCTGTAGATGCCAAATAGCAACATGGAAGATCTGCAACTTAATTTACGACTCTCGGAACAACACGAGATTTTTCCTTTTTTCACTACGGCATGAATGTTTTATCATCATTATTATCAATCTTGAACGGTCCACAGTTGCACATAGACATTTCTAAACACTCACCACTGATCACGTCCTTAATTTAGTCATCATCATCATCATCAGCCCATATACATCCCACTGCTGGGCACGGGCCTCCTCTACAACTGAGAGGGTTTAGGCCTTAGTCCACCACGCTGGCCTAGTGCGGGTTGGCGGACTACACACCTAAGAAATTCCTAAGAACTTTTAGGTGTGCAGGTTTTATCACGATGTTTTCCTTCACCGTTAAAGCAAGTGATAATTCATTGTGAATACACACATAACTTCGAAAAGTCAGAGGTGTGTGCCTGGGGTTTGAACCTGCGACCGCCGAAATTCTCGACCGCGCACCTAAACCTCGAGGCCATTACTGCATTTTTTAATTTAATAAATCAGATAAAATACTTGTTTCAGAAATATATCCCATTTTCTTAAAGTTTTCAATTAATTACGTTGATATATACAAAGAGGCGTCAAATTGTACACCAATCACTAAATATATCAAGCAACTTTTAGATTTAAGGAATATTGTTGAATTTATTAATATATAATTTACATTAATTTACTTTATATTGACGTAAAGAAATTTTTATAGCCAGTAACTTATACACCCTCTGGGACGCACAAAATGCTTTTAACCCAGTTTCGCAACATAAAATTGATACTTTCCCGCACGCGCCAATTTAAGTTTAGTCTTATGAAAATCGTTACCTACCCTTGAAAGAACTTCTCCAATTTACCATATAGGCTTTTCCTTCCTTCCCTGTGAAAATCTATGCTGTTCTCGTGCAAATTTTCGAAATATCTCATTTTCCTGCTTGCCTCGTGCATGTCTTTTATGGAGATATTTATGGTGTTGTTTTTTGCCATAATGTTATCGACGCTGCGTTTTGCAAACGCCGGATTGACGATTGGCCTCCTGTAAGAAACAAATATTAAGATGTATTTTTTTGTGCTTTTATTTAGGAACATACAGCTTGTGATCATGCGGTAAAAATACAGAATTTTGGTTAGTTCGTGGAGCGGGCAAAGTATTACTGGGTTTTCCCATTAGGAAATTCTCAGTAGCAGTACCGGTTCTAGTAATTTTCGGTTCTGGTAATGTTCCTGAAAAATAATAAAGCGATTGCCCCCTATAACACAACTTTTGTAGATTATGTGGGTCATTCAATCAATGCAGAAGATAATTAGCTAAATGATATACTTTATTTCGGTTCTAAAATTTCCCAGCAGTAAGGAAAATATCAAAGAGAATAAATAACACTCACCGATGGTAAGGAACTTTACTAATCACCTTTCCCTGCTCATCTAAATAGTATATATGTTTGTCGTTCCTCCGGTTTCCGTAGAATAGTTTCTCGTCCTTGTCCCTAACGAACGCGAATACTTTAGGGTCGGTGGGCAATTCCCAAGCCAAGCCCGCTGTACTTCCAAACCAAACGATGTCACCGACTTGGAGGTACCCGTGCGTTTGTGTGCAGAATACTACAAAATAATAAATAAAATAATATAGGGTTACTGTTAATAATTTAGAGGATAAAGAAATAGTGCGATTAATGTTTTGAATCAGTTTATCTATTCCATGAATATCTTCTATTTTAAAATACATAGATAGTTAGATAGATAGTTTTCTTTGTTCATACTATATATGAATATACGTGGCAGATCAAGACAAAAAACAATTTGATTTATTACAAAAATAACTTGTACAAAAAGCCAAGATAGAAGACAAATTTTTGTATACTGTTGTAGGTATATCCTAAAGATGACTTAATGACTAATGTGGCTAATGGAAATAAACAGAAATAATAAATAAAACATGTTAAAAAAAACTCTTGTTTCGTCGAGTAAACACGCTGAACAACAGAAATAGTATAATTGCTACATCAATTCATGAGCTGATCGAATTTATCACCTCTTGAATTTCTACAATTTTTCCTTGCAATCTCATCTCAATCGTAAATTATGAATAATCAATATTTACCCAACTGAAACGAACTGCCATCAGGGAACACCAGATACCGTTTTCTTCTTGACAGCACTTTCGTAGAAGCATTGTTTGCTAACTGATCGAACTCTTCATCTTCGACACCCTCGGCATTACACAGTACATAAATTGCACACAAGATCATAAAAATGTAAACTTTTACAGCCATTGTCTTGGAAATTCTATTTTATTTGCAGAATAAAAAAAATTAACTAAGATTTTTCTATCCTTTACATTTCACTTACATATAAATTTAGAAAAACCGTAAAATTACTACTTAATTTTCGATCAACAATCAAGTTAACTGGTTAACTGAAACCATCAAATATAACTATTTAGAAACCTAAGTCTAATTTTCAAAAATGTCCAACTATGCACTACATAAATAAAATGAACTGGTATATAGCAAACAATGACTTGTCCTTCCCGTTTGTGTGTTGAGACGCGAATATTTAGCCTACTGGTAAAAGAGTACAAATTAAGTTGAAACTATTGACATGCCATTAAGGCGTTCCTCTGAACGCCGTTGTCTTGTGAAATGTGCTAATGAACCGGGAGCTGACAAACGCCGTAGCTGCGGAATGAGGACATATAAATACCTTTGAAGTTCGGAATTCGGAACACACGTCTGTAAGACATCTATTGTGCTAGAACATGATAAAAAGTCAAGCGATCTGTAATTGCAAACTTAGCCTACTGACTTCTAGTCATCGTACTCTAAAATTGTAATAGTATTTTTGTTGAATAGTCGGTTGCCTAACTAAAATAATTTGTATGTTGATTATGCCCATTTATCATTTTAAAAAGAAATCTAAACTGCAAGTAGAGCATTTTGCAGATGAGATTTTGTTCTTGGGGACCGTCGATTTATGTTACCATAGATATGCATAAGTAACGTTTAAAAATGTTTATTTTAAATCGTTCCAGTAAAGTCTACACAGATCTTATATCCAACAATATTTCAAGCTCTTAGACTGTTCCGTGAAAATAAAACCATGCCCGCCATACCCCTTTTGTTCACGGATATATAATAATTACAGTCTGCCCGGAAACAAACGGGTCACTGACCCGGATAGACGGTTCTACCCAATGTCTATCAATAGAAAGCAACATAAAACCAGTACGTTAAGGTTTCTGATTCTATTTTTGTGGCTTTATATTTATAAATGAAATGAAATGAAAGAATATTTATTGAATCTATAAAATTTGAAATACATCACTTAGATTCAGTCATTTCAAAATTAAGTGTACCACCCTTTTTAAAGGCAGACATCACTAGAGAAGAACGGGCAAGAAACTCTATTGTTGCTCTTTTCCATATATCATCATATATACTATAAAGTCCACATATTACTTCAGAATACGATTCCGTACGATAAAGGTTATTTTATTTATTTATTTTCCTTCCGAGACTTCAAACTTCCGAGGGCTATTAGGGAGCTTCCCTTGACAAAGTTTAAGAAATCAATTAAAGATAAGCTTTACAAAAAAACATACTATAAAATTTCAGATTTTATTGAAGATAATAAGCCCTGGGAGTAATGGAAATTTATCGGAGTTTTGTTTTGTTGCTATAGTTTGTATCGTTATGACATTTACAATGTAAAATTTAAATAATGTAATTAAAAAAAGACATTTATTGCTATTTAAAAAAAAAAACATGTCGTGTTGCTGAGGGAGTTTCTTGCCGTTTCTTCTCCACAGCTATAACACGTTTCGAAGCGGCAATAGTTTAAAAAATATTATAAAGTGTAAAATTGACGATTCAAAAGAACTTGTAGAAGTCTATTTGACTTTGACTTCGACTTTATTCTCTAAAACACTCACATAAATCTGTTCAACGCATCAATCCGATACAACATCTATAACTATTACTAAATGTTTGTGAAAGTAAATTTACATAATGAACGATTGCAAATCCAAATCAAAATGTATTTGCCAACAAAATTGAAATTTACAGTCTATTACAATACGTGTAATATTATCAAATTTCCTCCTTTCCACAATTGCGAGATCCTGTTGTATCCATCGCATGTTCTAGTCATACGCCATCGCTACCTTTATAAAATTAAAAAGTACCTACACTTATTGTTACATTGCTACTTTATTAAGTACTAGTTTTGATCATTTACAACCCTTATTATTGAGAGATGGCCTCGTAGTCTCGCGGTACAAGTATGTGCCGAGCGATCTAGAGGTCCTGGGTTCGGTTCCCGGGTCGAGCAAAGTGTTATTGGGTTTTCCCATTAGGAAATTCTCGGTAGCAGCACGGTGTCTGGAATTGAACTTCATCATCATTTTTTTTTTAATGTAATGTTTTTTTAATGTGTAATTTAATTTCACTTCCCTCCGCGCACGCGTACTGTGCGGACACGGTTTGACACAGTGCCTTATAAAATTGTGTTTTTCGTGTCTCGGGTTTGATTGCCGGCTTGTGAGTGTTACTAGTTGTTTTGTGTTGGTTTGTGCTTTAAGGCGCGTAAGTTATATTAGTGTTTTTACGTTGGATTTAGTAGATTTTTCCAGTTTTCTTCGGTAAGTTATTTTTATTTTGTTGTGAGGGTAGGCTTGATTGGATAAATTGTTGAACTTACGCATTAGCTCTTATCGGTTTTTTAATTATCCTTTCGGTTAATTTAGTCAAACTATGTCACTTCATAATGACGATCCCCCTGACCTAAAGATGACCTGATTAGAAGGGAAATAGACAGTATGTTGTATGGGGACGAGTGTCGCCGCTTGTCTGTCACCTATTCATTCTACGAGTAAGTACTGCGATCACACGACCAATGATAAATTTTTAAACAAAAATGAAGGGCTGCTATTGGTTGTCACACATTAAACAAGACTTGATATTACACGCAACCCGAATAACAAGCGAAGCGGCCGTGTCAAACATATGATAGTCGAATCGTAGGTTCGGCACGCTCGGGATGATGACTGTTCTGTGATCTGTTGATCACATAGCCATAAAACAAGTTATTATTCAGTATCACTTATAACATTTTTGGCAATATTAAACTATCATGTCATTTTGATGCATTATTAAATTATTTTGGTAATTTATGACTATAGTCACAATATGGATTCAATTAGTTTTTTTTTTTTTAATAAATCTTATAATGACAAAAAACCCAGAAAGTTATCTAAACGACCAATTTATAGTCAATATTTAATTCTGCCGACGTGGACTTGAAGGAAATTATAAGCAATTCCAATATTTTGCAGAGGAAAATAACAGTGAAGCGCTAAATCCCCAACTTGATGCTTACTGAGGGTAATGTTTCAAACATTTCCTCTGTTTTAAGGTTTCATGAGATACAAAAGTGTCTTGTTTCACGCGACATGAGCTATTGATACTGTGTAACCGCTTGGGCAAGATTTTTAGGATTAGGTAACTTTATTTTTAAAAATGTTTCTTTTCATTTCTACATCATTTTAAATTCGATCATATGCCGTCATAATTAAGTGCACATTCGCACATTTATTACATAGTCACTGCTTAAATGTGTCACCGCCTTATTTAAAAAAAGTCTGGTTTATTTCTCATCCTTACTAATATTATAAATGCGATTGTAACTCTGTCTGTCTGTCTGTCTGTCTGTCTGTCTCGCTTTCCTGCTAAAACTACTGAACCGATTTAAATGAAATTTGGTACACAGGTAGGATGGAGCCTGGGAAAGAACATAGGATACTTTTTATCCCGGAAAATGTAGTATTCCCGTGGGAATGGGTATAAGTAGCTCTGTCAATATTCTGCTTTTACGCCTAAACCGTTTGACCGATATGAATGAACTCTTTTACAGACATAAATGTGATCCTATGAAGTAACATAGACTATATTTTATCCCAAGAATATGTAGGGTTCCCGTAGGATAAGCATATAATGTAATGCAAAAGTAACACTGCATATGCTATGCTTTCACGCCTAAACCATTTGACCTATTTAGATGATTTTTAGTATGGGGGTCGATGGGACCTACCCAAGAAACATAGGATACTTTATATCCCGGAAAATGTAGTATTCCTGTGGGAATGTGCTTTCACGCCTAAAATATTCGCCCGATTTATATGAATTGTGCTATGGACTTAAATAGAACCCTATGAAGTAACATAGACTATATTCTATCCCGGGAATATGTAGGGTTCCCGTGGGATGAGCATATAATGTAATGCAAAAGTAACGCTGCCTGTGTTATGCTTTCTCGCCTAAACCATTTGACGATTTAGATGAGTTTTAGTATGGGGGTAGATAGGACCCACTGAAGCAACATAGGATACTTTTTATCCCGGAAAATGTAGTATTCCCGTGGGATTGGGCTTGCTAGACGTGAGTCTATACTATTCGCCCGATTTATATGATTTTTGGTATGAATATAAATGGGACACTATGAAGTAACATAACCTACGTTTTATCCCGGGATTATGAATGGTTCCCGTGGGATGAGCCTATATTGTAATACGAAAGTAACACTGCCTGTGTTATGCTTTCACACCTAAACCATTTTGACTGATTTGGATGATTTTTGGTATGGACAAAAATGAGACCTTCAAAAAGGACATAGGCTATTTTTTTTAATCCTTATCCTTACTTAATATTATAAATGCGAAAGTAACTCTGTCTGTCTGTCTGTCTCGCTTTCCTGCTAAAATTTCTGAACCGATTTAAATGAAATTTGGTACACAGATAGTTTAGACTCTGAGAAAGGACATAGGCTACTTTTTATCAAGGAAAAGGGGTTTTAAAGGGGGATGAAAAGTTGTATGGAAGTATTGTCATTTTTAAAGCTTGAAACTTATTTTTGTTGATTAGATATAAATAAATATGACATTCAAAGTTTGTAAAAAAAATGTAAGGGGGTAAAATAAAAATAGGGGTGAAAGTTTGTGTGGAAATTCGTCATTTTTGAAGCTAGAATGATGAAACGACGTGTAGACGACTGTAACTAAACGAGTATTTCTGTTACGCTTTCACGATTAAATCATTTGACCGATGTAAACGATTTTTGATATGGACATAAATGGGACTCTGTGGAGTAAAATAGACTACAACTTATTTTCATTCTGAACCCAACCCTGTAGTCTACGCGGACGGAGTCGCGGGCAAAAGCTAGTTTATTTATATTTAGACTTAGGTACTATAAATTGTGGTAATATAATTGTGCCAACCCGCACTAGGCCAGTGTGGTGGACTAAGGCCTAAACTCTCTCAGTTGTAGAGGAGGCCCGTGCCCAGCAGTGGGACGTATATGGGATGATGATGATGATGATAAATTGCGGTAAAATGAGACAAAAAATCATAGTTAGGTATAACAAATGCATTAAAAATTCTATGACATTATAAATGTAATTTGTACAAACTTTCCACGTCTTAAAATTACTATTTACATAAGTATGAAATAATACAAAAATAAAAATATTGTAATTGTATTTTTAGAATTTTAAATCATTTATTTCACATCCCGGGTATCTTTCGGCACAGTCCTCAGTCATTGTGTGTGCTTCGTCATACTCTCTGTCATCATCAGACAAAAACTCCTTGCCTTTTGGAAGCCTGGAAACGATAGAACAAAAATTGAAATGAAAAATTGGCCACGTACTATGAAAAAAAAAATATACATAGTTCCTTATTTTAGCTTGAGATTCAAGAGGCTGGTAGTTAGTTTGAGACATATGTACGTGTAATCCACAAATATACAAAATATAATTTCTTTAAATGGGTAGGCATAGCTTTGTTTTTAAGTTCCAGACACATTTTCGGTGGCATTCTCTAACAGTCTTCCTTGGGGTGGTGCAGAGATGAAGCATGGTTGGTGTAAAAAAAAGAACTTATTATGTAGACCACATATAATTACTCGCACACATACATTCATATATATACATTTTCTTATGGAAAAAGTCACTATTGCCCACTGGGAGTCGGACCCAGGACCTCTCGATCTCACGACATACTTCGAGATCAACGAGTTAAGGAAGGAAGTATCTCTCAAATAAATTAAAAACATTACTGCTTTTAATCATAACTTTCCAGTGAGGAACGACTTAAAACTACTTATTTTCATAAATAAACCTTTTAGCAATGAGCTTTGACTAAATGCTAGTCCATTATAAATAGAACTGAGATAAAATTATTTTGTCCCAATTCTATCTTTCCGTTCCTTTTATTTAGTTTCCCCAGTAAAACTTTCTATGATATTATAATATCCTTCTTACGCTTGAATCCCCAATTATATAGGCAGAGATAAAGAACAATTTCCAGTCGTTAAGTCCTATTGCCGTTTACCAATAACATTTTTAATTTCTGCACCAACTGCTATGATTTTTAAAATAGAAAACTTAACTTGTACTGCCCACGGATCAAACCCGGGGCCTTTCGATCGCACACCACGCCCTTATACCGTAAGAACTAACGATTTTTAAAGTAAATAATTCACAATTTGATGCAAATCTAAGTCCCTATTAACAGTCCTATTATTGACAGCCCCGTGGCGCAGTTGGCTAGATACCAGCTTGCGAAACGATAGGCCGTGGGTTCGATCCCCGCACCGAGACAAATGTTTGTGTGATCCACAAGTATTTGTTTCGGGCCTGGGTGTTTGTGAGACCGAAAAGTCTCTCGTAGTTTCAGATACCCACGACACAAGACTAGTATCTTAGTGTGGGGTCAGAACTATGCATACATACTGACTGACTGTTGGGTGTATTTATTTATTTATTTATTAACCCCACATACAAACGCCATTTCTCGTGGCAAAAAAGACTAAGTACATCAAAGACTTTGAAATTCGAATTTCCGGCAACAGATGCTAAAATATGTCTCGCGATATTCAACAGCAAATTCCGCGCCATAAAATACGGTGCAACACAGAATACTTACGTAAATATAACCCTGAGAAACTCCTGAAGGAATGTGCCTTGAGCGGGATCGTTCTGCGCCGCCTCGCATAGTTTGTAAAGTACGCACTGCCGGCCGTCCCGACCCAGTCTGTGAACGGAATAATGTGGCGACTTACGGCATTGTTCGCTCTAGCTATATCATATTTAGCTTTTGAGATTTTCAAAGTTTTGCACAAACATATTTTAAATTTTTAATCTTAGTAATAAAATTTTATTCAACCAAGTCACACAGGCTTTTTACGCCTTATTAACAGATAATGGTGTCTCCACAATACAAAAAAATTCATAGGTTACATACATGTAACCGTGGCGGTACTTCCATAGAAACCCAAAAGCTCAGCTTGCCTACCAAAATTCCGAATAATAATAATAATCTTTAAGCTTTATATGTTTGACAACTTGAGAAAAGTGGCGGGTAACGGATGGATAAGGGCTGCTCAAGACCGGGATGGTTGGAGCTTGCCTGGGGAGGCCTACATTCAGCAGTGGACGGCGATAGGCTGAGTTATGTTTACATATAAATATTTATAAACAATTATAAACTAGACATTACACAATTGACGTGTAACGCTTTTGGGCTTCTATTGAAGTACCGCCACTGACATATGTTAACTAGTAAAGTGGACTAAGGTCTGACTTCATTTACATGTAAAGGGGGTCCATCCCCAGCAGTTTTACATTCATGGCCGATAAAGACTAGAGGCCAAGGAAGTCTATGGTTCAAATCGGTAAGGTCTTAGTGCATCGCGCTATTAGTATTAGGGTTGGTGGAAAACAAATTTCCGCAAATCGTATAATATTACATGAATTTGATTAATGACTTTAATGACTCACGCTGTGAACAACCTCTCAATCCTCTGCAACAACTCAAGTCGGTTTCTTCTGTGAAATTCTATGCTATCCTCGTCCATGTGTTCCTTCTTCAGGTAATCTCTGTTCTTTTGCGTCTCGTGCATCTTCTTTCTGTCTATTTTAATCTTTAGCTTCTCTTTAAACGATGGCTCGTCTGCACTTCTTTTAGCAAATGCTGGATTAACCATCGGTCTCCTAGAAGTACACAAGTATTGGAAGTTGATAATAGAAACTTATGACTTATGACTTAAACTTATGATATATAGTTAATTTCAGCTTCTGTAAGAGACTAAATAATTAAATTTGACCATTGTGTTTTATAAGTACTGACACCAGCAAATTTGCATAATCCCGCTTGAAAATTCTTACTATTTTGTAGACCTTATAGTCGTAGCAAATATTGTAATTTTGGTCTATTGTTGATTAACGACCTTCTTATTAGAATAATTTAAGCTACATTTTACTTAAAATCAATAATAATATACTTTAGGAAACTGTTTTTCCACGTCAAATTCTTCTATACATCCTCGAAATGAAATTAATGAAATCCCTAGTAATATTTTATCTAACTTACTTTTTGTATGGAACTCTGGCGATAATCCTTCCAAGTTCATCAATGTAGTTGACACTCGTCACAGTATCTCCTCTTCTCTTCGCTTTTTCTTTGTCAAGAAACATGTCCACAAACTGAGCGTCGGCAGGCAAATTCCAAGCAAGGCCGGCCGTATTACCATACAGAAATATATCGCCAATCGGAATCAGTGCCGCTGTTTGCACGCAAAATACTGAAAAAATCATAGTATACATAATATCGTAATAAAAATTCGTGATGGCCTCGAGGCTTAGGCACGTAGTCGAGAATCTCGACGGTCGGGAGTTCAAACCCCAGGCACACACCTCTGACTTTTCGAAGTTATGTGTGTATTCACAATGAATTATCACGTACTTTAACGGTGAAGGAAAACATCGTGATGAAACCTGCACACCTAAAAAGTTCTTAGGAATTTCTTAGGTGTGTAGTCCGCCAACCCGCACTAGGCCAGCATGGTGGACTAAGGCCTAAACCCTCTCAATGGTAGAAGCGGCCCGTGCCCAGCAGTGGGACGTATATGGGCTGATGATGATGATACATAATATAATGTTCTTAAAGGACTAAGTAGCAACTTAACAAATTTTCAAGCAATAGACTAAGTCTCCTTTTTCAGTGATTTTTATTTCAGAAAATTAATCGTATTACATGTTGGTAATTGTAAGACTCATACAGTAGAATCTGGTGGAAAACAATTGTCTCACACAAGTCGACTAAATTTTACCGACCGAACGCGACGCAGTTCCGTGAAATGAAATAAATCGTGGAATCAAGTAAACATATTAGATATTATCTTAATATTTAGTTAACGCTTAGTTAATTAAATCATTTATGACTTATTCTATTTCAATAAACAAATAACGAATAGTTTGAATAAAATTAAATTTACTGGAATGAAAATATTACACGTTATCACATGAGCCCAAATTTGCGTGAAAGTCCTGTGGGCTTCTTCTACTCATACTAAAACAACCTGCATTAGGCTAGCATGGCAGACTGAGATATAGAACCTCTCAATATAAAACATTATATGGCGGTTAAATAATCTTTATTCAGATGGATACGAACATTACTAATAAATTTGGCCTTCCCCCTTTTTAATTGGCACCATGGTGACCATATTGTGTTCTTTATACTTTAACATTATATTTAAACTTTTTTTTAAACTTTTTTTCTATAAAGTCAAACATAAAGATTGACGCCAACGAACAAGTTGGAAAGATGACATCACTAAGTTTGCTGGAATGGGCTGAAACAGATTAGCTTTAAAAAGTGGTTCTCTGGATGTCTTTGAAGTAGACCTATGTCCTAACCGGATTCTATTTTCGTAACACTGATCATTTACATCTAAAAATCATTAAGAGCGATAAACACAAATCGTGTACTCACGCAGTAATCATTCTTGTGTACTTAAATCATTTATATTCAACAATTCATTAGAACCATCCTAATATTTTTTATAAACACGCATTGACGTAAATAGTCGCTTCATATATTACTATATAGGAGTTACTTACTAGTACACTTTAATTATGACAAGTCACGTTTCAATTTTAATTTTAGTAGTTCTTACTGTTCTCACTTTTATGGATGAAACTGTTAAAGTTCTCTAGCAATGTCACAGCGGAACCTGTGACAAGAAATGACCGACCTGCTTCTCTGCTCTCTTTGAAAGTCAAGAAGATAGCCTTCACATGATCGCGATACGGACGCTGACATAATTAATCAAATGAATACTCTCGTTTGAATGATCCATATATTATGTTATAATTTTGGAATCTGCGAGACCGAAAAAAACTGGTACCTGAAACACCATGACAACAAAACCTGTGCTTTAGTGTGGGGCTAGGTCCAAGTGTCTTTTGTTTGTTATAATTACTTATATTAATTAGAGTTGATGCCCTGGCGCGTTGAGCGACTTTATTAACCTCTTCTTCCTTCCTAACCGTTCTATTACAACCTTAAATTACCATTTATGAGGCTCTGAATTAGATGGGCTATAGGAATTAACTTTTGGCTAACGGCAGGAAACGTTGATAGTGCCTGTCGTAAAAGGCGACTCATTGGGGCCCTTGGGGTCGCTGGACGCGCTGCGGGGGCAGTGCGTCCACACAGAATGTGACCCCGAGAAGGGCGGCGGCACGGTGACCTGTGTCCGTCGCGGGCGCCCCAATGAATATAGTGGGGGTGAAACTGCACCCCTTAAAAAACCGAGAGGGCCGAGACGCTCTCGTCTCGGAGGCGCACTGGGCGGCTGCGGAATCATTGTGGGCGCTTCTCGCCCACGCACCGTAGTCGCCCCACTCAGCGCGAAGATGGCCAATTAAGAAAAAAAGGAAACGTTTATAGTATACCTAAAAATGATAGTCTATAGGAAAAATTCTTAAGTAGATTGGAATTTTATGGCTACTTTTGTAAATTTCCTTCTTTGAAGGGAGGATGTGGGTAAAATCACGGCCTAGGTGGCTCTGAAAGTCTTTTGGACATACATATACTCCTATATATTTGGATATATATACCATACCCGATGTATATGAGGTGTTTGATGATCATGATGTGAATAATAAAGGAACTGCTTTCTAGAAGAAGAAATATAACGGTTATAACATGAAAAAAAAAACACAACATAAAACTAAATACTCTACATAATTAGTCTTACTTTGACCAACTTATTAAGCATGTGCGTGCTAAAGCATTTTTAATAACTTACGCTAACACGTGCACTTATTTAGCAGTCGAGGTCTTAGAAATTACTGCGTCTAATTATACACATTTGCACCTTATTACTTGCCGCCATACAGTTACTAATGAATCTTTGACAAGCTGTTTTGAGCACCGTACGAAATGAAGGTAGCCATAATGCCCCATTTAGGTTCTTTTCGGATGCGGGTAGTATGTTTGTACTCACTCATCGATTTTTCTTTCATGTTTTTCCCCATACATTTCATCCATCTCTTCTTAGTCATTTTCATGTCTCACTTTGTCTTACACATATGTTATCTATCTTCTCATAATATGACAGAGCGTTTCCTTGCCTACCGTAGGAGACATTTTTGAACTCCTTTTCTCGTAGAAAGAAATAAATATGGTTGTTAACCAGAATTTAAAAAATATATACAAAAACAAAACTATTTAATAAGACCATACACGAAGACTTGATTAAAAATATGGCGACAGTATAAGCTTAACTACGTTTAATTATCTTCAATCACTTTACATGTTCAAAACAATTTACAAAGTTTAAGGTCTTTGACGTCGAAACAGTTTCAACCCATCCGCGGTATTACGGTCCCCTTTCTGTGAATGTTTAGAAATGGAAGCCATGTCAATATTTACGCATCCACGCCATTACACGAAGGCAACCTTTAACACACTTGTCTGTTAGTATTGGGAGACGTGTGTGCACAACATCAATAGATAGGCAAACAATGGATTTGATCTAAATACAATTTAACTGTCAACTAAAGACCTTTGGGAGGTACACGTAGCAGAACTATTATTAAGAGTAAACATAAGGCGCTAACGTTACCAGTTACCTACCTAGTTGGAACGAGCTACCGGTAGGAAACGTTAAGAACCTCTTTCGTCTAGACAAAACTCTTGAATCTTCGTTTTCCACTGAGAATTCATTTGCACTGCTGCCTGTTACGTTCGAGCTAACCGCAAATTGCAGTGACAAAAGTAACGTTAAAAAAAGAGGTTTTAATTTAAAAAACATTATGGTTCTCAAATTTCAAAATCACTGGCCACTATTGAACAGAAAAAGATTTTGAAAATAATAAATTAATATTTTCAAAAACGGAACGTAACGTTGCCCGTCAAAACTTATAACGCACTGCTCCATACTTTAGCTCATTGTGGACTTGTAAAGTGTAAAAATGAAACACCAATTAACATGGGCAGTGTCAACCATTTACTGTTATACGGTGTGACGAAATGTTCTCGATAAAAACAAAAAAGAAACATGATCGAAGCAAATGTGATAGATTAACGCGGGAGTACTGATTTCAAATTTCAAATCACGTGGTTTAAATAAATAGAACAATTCTATTTGTAATTTTTTTATTGTTATTAAAATTCACAATTCTTCCAGACAGTTCTTAAGGCTGAATTTTCAAATGAAGAAACAATTTGGAATGACAGCTTTAAAAATAATGCATAATGGAAAAAACGATAAAAGAAATAATAAAATTAAAACTAGACATATGAGGACAAATACTAGGTATTTTTGTAAACACTCTTGATAAGCTCTTAATCTACGTACTGAATAATAAAATAAAATAAGAAACAAAAACGTCTCAAGTGACGTGGGTCAAGACGTGTTTATACCTTTAATTTTCTATTTTTTATCGAAACAAATGTTTTTTACAAATTATTACGTTTACAAATTCTCGGTAGTAGCCTTTCTTTTAAGCAAAGATATTTAAACGAAATTAAAATACAGCGTTCAATTAATAATATTACGTTCACTCGATAAAAGTTAATATTACTTTAAGTGACACAACATATTATTATGAGTCAGTAATTAAATTCTCATTACTGTATAAAATATGGTAATACTGATATTGATAACCATTAATACTTGATATTACTGTATATTGTAAGTAAAATTTCCTGGATTGATTTGTGGTAATTATTATTCTTACAAAATATCTTAATATCGCGTATATCTATAGATTAACCCGTATTCTAAAAATAGTATTAAAATAATGGCGTTCTTGTAAAACAGTGTATAAATATAAAAGCTATTAAATAAGTGTAAATGACCCGTTTATGGTAACAAAACTTCATTTAGTAAAAAAAATAGCAACCCGTACTTTGAGAGAATACAGTGATAATTGCCAGGATAGCATAAATGGCATGTTCCACTCCGGAATATTGTAAAAATCTTATAAAGAATTGCGTGACAGGATATTTATATCCTTGTGAAATTAATGTTTTCAAGCTTCAAAATTCACTGAAGCGGAAAACATAAGGGACCAAGTTATATACCTCCTGTTTGAAGCTAGCATAATTATATCAAGATGATTTTGAATATGACAACGCTACCAAATTGGAGCTCAAGCAGAATTTTCAAAAACATTTTTAAAATTGAGCTTAGCAGCTCCAAATAAAACAGCCAAAACTAATGTAAATCCATGGCTATATCCGTTTTTACAAGTGAATGCGTCTCCTTTTGTGGTTTTATAAATCACGGAATGGATCTAGTTTAGATCTATCATTTAGATTTCTGGCTTCTATGTAATTAGCAAATGTGCGTAAATTTCATTTGTTTTGTCGCTTCTAAGTAAGTATTTGTCATAAATTGATTACCAATTATAAAGAGTGTAAAAAAAACTTTATCAAAAATTAATTAAATTAATAGTTATGGTGATTAGTAAAACGTCATTTTTAAAGTGGCGCTGTGCAATTTTTTGGGATAGGTAAAAGATGTTGAACTCCCGTCAGATCACGTGACCCTTATCGCCAATGCGTAAGACCTGTTTGTGTACGATAGCGCAATAAATATTGTATTTTACCGCGTAAATGATAGTACTTTACTCTCCACGTAACAGGCAGTGCCTAGTATAGAGAGTTTTTTCAAACTGATATGTATGTATGTGTAAATGTTTTCAAAGTTAATAAATAAATTTATTATTTACTTTATGATACTGATAAATGAAGCAAGTCGTGCGAAATTATTCCCAAACCATTCCACAATATTCAAAAATGCACAACGTTTATGTTGAAGTTTTCACTTTTGCCGACACTCCCGGAGTGCCTCGTATTATTATTTTTTTGTTTTTTTTTTTACGCGAGGAAAGCTCTTTAAACTCCCCTATTCGGTACCTCGGGGGAAGCCGAAAGGGGTATGTCGGGGTCTGGCCTTCCAACTCGGCGCGCGGAACAATTGTCCGCTTTAGCTGAGTTGGGTCCCTAACCAAAATCACCTTAACTATTACCTATCTTAGCTTTCGATCACCGTCTGTACATATCCTGTATGTACTAATATACCCGTCAGTGGTAACATATATTGGCCCATAGTGGCTTTATAAATAATTCTAATAGCTTAAAATACGTGAAGTTGGCTCTAGCAATGTCTCATTGCATTCAGGAAATAGAACATCGCAAGACTCCGATGCATAATGGGCCGCTTCGTATTCCTTGTATAACTTCTCTGTGGCGCCTTTGGGCAGTCTGAAATTGAATATATAATTTAACATATGTAACAATATACCAAATATTGAACAATGCTTAGCTCTAGAAAATCTATCAATCAGTTGATTCTGGCAACTTCATCATCATCATCATCTGCCTATATACGTCCTCCTCTACAGCTGAGAGGGTTTAGGCCTTAGTTCACCACGCTGGCCTAGAGCAGGGTGACTACACACCTAAGAAATTCTTAAGAACATTTTTAGGTGTGTCGGTTTCCTTATGTTTTCCTTCACCGTTAAAGCAAGTAATAATTCATTGTGAATACACACATAACATAGAAAAGTCAGAGGTGTATGCCTGGGGTTTGAACCCGCGACCGTCGTGATTCTCGACCGCGCGCCTAAACCTCGAGGCTATCACTGCTTTTTCTGGTAACTTGTAAGAAATAATTTTGTTCAACGGTTTCTGAAATTCCTGTCCTACATTTTACTCTTCTATTAATAATTAATTTTGTGAAGTCATACAATCAGAATTTTGGATCATATGTATGTCTCGGCATCATATTTATATGTTTAACGTCTTAAAATATCGAAATTCCTAAGACTATCGTCATCCGGTGCTATAAGCTTTAGGTTGCCGAATAGAAATAGCTCAACATAAAGGAAAACATATCACAATATCATAGTTTAAATTATTTGACGTTAAACCAAAACCATGTTGGTACCTTAATTATCTTTAAGGAGGACGGTATTAAAGTAGAGAATTTCATATAACATGGAAATGAAAGTAAGTAAATTCATTTTGCTAGCAAGAAGTTAAAATATGAGCGGTCTTAGAATGCAGTAAGTTGACTGCAGCGTTATCAAAGTTACGGAAGATATTACAGAAGAGGATAACCACTGTGATATATTCGTACAAGAAAACCCCTTATATTCAGTTAATTAAAATTCAAAATACTACCTTACAAAGATTGGGTGCCAAAAATATGTTTGTTTATACGAAAACAGCATCCTCCGATTTAACGTGATTATAACATTCCCGAAAGTTAATAATAATTTAAAAAGTTTTGGTACATTGGATATAAATAAGTAAATGTTAATAAAAAATGGAGAATTATGAACATATGTAGGTACCTATATATTTTTGTATTTTCACTAAAGCCTAGCCTAATTCCGTTTTCAGATTCTGTGCTACTACTAAGGATTTCCATTAGGAATTAAGGAATTGACGATGACACTGCCCGGAATAAAATCCGGGACGTATTGATCGCCACAGCACATACTTATACCGCAAAATGAACGAGGCAGTCGATAATGAGAAATCAATATTCATAATCATCATCAGTCCATAAACGTCAAGAGCCACCTCTACAACTCCTCTACATCATTACAACCGATTATATTAGCAGATACGAAGGCAGTAAAATCCGGTATATTCTATAGGAGTAATTCTAGTATTTACCAGGATAGCATAAATTTTGAATATTCCCCCATCGGCTATCTATTGTTCAATTTTAAGCTACATTCACAAACATACAAATTCTTTCAAATCTACACTACACACTGAAGCTACAACCGAAGGCGCAGAATCGTGTATTTGGCAAAATAGAATTTCGTTTTATGTTTGCCAAATTTACACAGAATTCTGTGTGGTTCACATTTTCACAAATTTCTATGCACATAAATTGATCGTCTCTAAATATATTCACAGAGGAAAATGTTTTAGATTTTCAGAAGACCACAAAAGTTTGAGAAAAATCTTTCGAATGTCCGTAACAGACAAATGTAAGTCTACACCGTTGAATCCTTCCGTATATTATATCTTTAAACAAAATCGATTACGTTGGCAATTTATGGTGATACCAAGTCGTTGAATTTATTCAGTCCGCATTTAAGTCATGATGGCCTCGAGGTTTGGGCACGCGGTCGAGAATCTCGACGGTCGCGGGTTCACACCCCAGGCATACACCTCTGACTTTTCGAAGTTATGTGTGTATTCACAATGAATTATCACGTACAGGAAAACATCGTGATAAAACCTGCACACCTAAAAAAAAAGTTCTTAGGAATTTCTTAGGTGTGTAGTCCGCCAACCCGCACTAGGCCAGCGTGGTGGACTAAGGCCTAAACCCTCTCAATGGTAGAGGAGGCCCGTGCCTAGCAGTGGGACGTAATTATGGGCTGATGATGATGATGATGATTTAAGGGTCCTTCTGTTTTAAGTTATTATGCACTTAGCTTACCAGACAACATCTTATAGTGACTATATTAATATTAAAAATGTTTTATGTTTTAAATAAAATAGTTTGACTTGGCAATCGCATGAAAACACAATGTACTTATCTCACTTTTAGTGAGGTATTATGTTGTCTGGTAAGCTAAGTGTATAATAACTTAAGACAGAAGGTCACTTAAATGGGGACTGAATAAACTCATCCACTTGGTATCACATGGATCACAACTTCATATCACAACTTTTTACGGTAGAAGAACTGAGTTGCGAGACTTGGGTTCTTTTACAAGTTTTGTTTTTTATGGCATAGTGTGTTTTCTTGTAACGCTTTTACGGCTAAGCTATGAATTTTTATACAAACATACATATGGGACCCCAAAGACAGGTATTTTTTTACATCGATTCTTAAAATGAAAAAAAATTAAATCTACATAAATACCAGCAACGCCACATGAAAAAGCTTGTGAAACATAATAAAATTTGCAATCAAAGCATGACGTACTTGTTATATAAAGTATTTTAATTAAAAATCTGCGTGGGAAACTAGCCGTACTCGAGTCTTAATTTCTTGGAGGAATGAAAATAAATACGAGGTTTAAAGGCAAAGTGCGCCAAAAATAAACTTACGAGAAAACAGCTCTTAATATTTCCTGAAAGAATGTTCCTTGGGGATCCTTGTTCGTCTTCCCGACTATGCAGAGGGTTTTTAACAAACACTGCCTACCGTCCGTGCCAAGGCTGAAAATAAAATAAACATTAACCCAGGTATGTGACGTCACGAACCACTGTAGTGTACACGTAATATTAATAATTAATTGTAAGGTAAACGTGAAAATAAATCATAATATAAGCGCTGTTCCCCACTCAAACCGGTTCACTACTACCTGTGATATCGGACCGACGAGTGGACGTGTCAGACGCTATTGAAACCAAGCTTAAGTAGTTTTATTTATACAAACCAAACCTGAAACATCTGGACATAACAACCACAATAGGATATGACTAATGTCTTATAAAAATATCGATACCCCTACCGATTTCAGAATATCACTACATTTATTTATTTTTAAAGCTTCATATGTAGCTTTACATATGAATACTTCATATATCATATGTATATGAACTGTATGTAGGCGGACATAATGTCTGCGGCTTTGTCTAGTAGTCTACCTTAGGGTGGAGGAGGGATGAAGCATGATAAAAAGAACTTATAGTGTAGACCAAACATATAAATACTCGCATACATACATACATTAATATAAAATATACATAACTATATATAAAAATAAAACATATATTAAAACATAAATAGAATTAACTTCAACAAGATCGCTCTGACAGTTTATTGAGAAATAGATCTCGGACTCTCATTTTGAATTTGCATACCGTGTTGTGGACGTATTTAATTTGAGCAGGAAAAAAAAAAAAAAAAAAGGAGCGCGTTTCAGACGAACTATGGGGAGGACATCGAAGAAGAAGATTGTGCGACGAACGAAAATTTTTGCTGTGGGAGGACCCTAATAAATGAAGGTATGGAGTACTATACTGTTATAAAATTGTCAGAAAGTTATTTATAATTGGAGCCAGTGCAATAAATAATGGCAGAAACTACCCAGTAACAGTAACAGATAGCGATCGAAACGAAACATAAGGCACGCGCAAACAGTTAAAACTCGTACAATTTATGAAAAAATTGGAACAATAACAGCCGGTTACACACCCTCGGAGCATGGTCTCGATTTTCTGGTACAGCGAGACGCGAGTACTCCTGTGAAACCCGCTCGTGTGCTCGTCGGCGCTATTCAAAAACCCCCGCATGTTTTTCGAGGCATGCATCTGCTTCCTGTCTATTTTAAAATTTTCTGCACTTTTTTCGATTCGCTCCGCTTTTGGCGAGTCCACGCTGCGCTTAGCGAACGCCGGATTCACTATGGCTTTCCTGAAAGTTTATTTGCCACTGTTAATGTAGTTAGTATTATTCTAGATATTCATTTTTGAATAAATTCTGTCTTTATACAATTAACTCGCTATCACGTCACGATGTTGTGATATTGTTTAATAGAATAACGCTAATTCTAAATAACGAAGAAGTTGTTATTAAATTTCCTATTCATTAACTTAAATCATTATAAATACTTCGTCATATTATTTTTAACCAGTATTAAAAGACCTAGACTTGTAAACAAGGCATCAAATAAAAGATCCAATATCAAACTAATTTGTTACACAGAACATTATCAAACATCGCATAAGATCTACAACAAAACAAGGCGCATAATAGACTAAGAACTATCAAGCTAAAAGAAATATCGAAAATCATTTGGAAATAAGTTGTCAATTACCTGGTATAAGGTCTTTTATACAAAACCTTGCCGTATTCATTGGTGTAGTAGATGACTTTGGAGTCTTCTCTCCGATGGAGAGGATCGGCGTGGTGGTCGAACGGGGAATAAGGGTCCTGTGGGAGATTCCATGCCAGGGCAGCTGTGTTGCCGTACAGGAATATGTCACCGATCTGGACTAACATCGGATATGTCACGCAGAATACTGAAAATAATATTTAGATTGAATTTATTACGTCATTTGAAACAGCAGAACGAAAGGAAACTCTACTACCGAGCTCTACTTGTAATAATGGCCTATGGGCTTATTTCATCATCACCATCAGCTCATATACGCCCCACCACTGGGCACGGGCCCCAATTGAGAAGGTTATTTTATATTTACAAGTATGTGCCGTGCGATCTAGAGGTCCTGGGTTCGATTCCCGGGTCGGGCAAAGTGTTATTGGGTTTTTCCATTAGGAAATTCTCAGTAACAGCACGGAGTCTGGAAATGTGCCCGAAAAACGGCAATAGGCTCGCCCCCTATTACGTGGGACTGATACATACCTGGCGAAATGTGGGTGCAGAAATGCACCTCTGCCTACCCCTTCGGGGAATACAGGCGTGAGATTATGTATGTATGTATGTATTTTATATTTGCAGGAATTAGACCTAAGTCAACACATTGACCTAGTGAGAGTTGTTATTCGTTTTTACCTACTGGAACTACAAAAACGCCAGCATCTGATAGTAAGAACAGTGCAGTTCAAACTTAATATCGACTGGCCAAAAACCACCACCAATCGGCACAACAGACTGATCGGAAAAAATCTCTATGGGTCGGTCTCTATGGCAGATTTTTCAAATCGGGTGTACCCCAGAGATAGTAAATGGTTGAACCAGCCTTTTTGTAACATGTAACTAGGGCGTGGCTCTACCACTTCAAAATAGCCTTACATAAATCATAAGTAATCTTTTACATTTTAAGGAATATTTAAAATGGCATTTATTATAATTAGTGCATCCACTTACCCAGCTGAAAGGAACTCCCTTCAGGGAACACGATGAATCTCTTCCTTCGGGACAGCACCTCACTTTTCCTGGAAAACTCTACTTCAGTCTCGTTGACATCATGTCCTTTTACTTCCAAAGAAAAAACCATAAACAAAAGAACGGAAATAATGAAAAATCGGTGCATTTTCGCCATGTCTCCTCTATATCATATTTTTTAAATTATTTTATTTCTAAATACGGGATATAGAAGCAACACAGAGATCATTGGAAAATGCGAGATTAGCTCCGCGGATAAGTTACCGTTAATCACGACGTGTCAATATATCAGAACCGCTAGATGGTATGTACAGAGTGATGTGTTTTCAGGTAGATTACATTTTCACATTCCAAAGGGATGCACATTATATGTATTTTTTTAAGTAAGAAGAGTAGTAGACGAGTAGGCGCGAAGTCGAGAATCTTGGCGGTCACGGGTTCAAACCCTAGGCACACACCTCTGACTTTTCGAAGTTATGTGTGTATTCACAAAAAGTTATCACGTACTTTAACGGTGAAGGAAAACATCGTGATGAAACCTACAATTCATTGTGAATACACACATACTTCGAAAAGTCAGAGGTGTGTGCCTGGGGATTGAACCCGCGGCCGTCGACATTCTTGACCGCGTGCCTAAACCTCAAGGCCATCACGACTTATTCCTATTCCACTCCCTTATTATTTTATTTTCAACGAGGTTAAGCTATTTCAATTGTTACGCATTAGGTAACTATGGTATCTGGTAAAAGCGAAGATGGCGCGAAAGTATAACTGAAAGATGTATTTTTCCGTTTATTCAATTTAACGTAACATTAGTTTAGACCAAATTGTCCATTCAGATTGACACACATCTTTCACATCAAATAATAGACATGCATATATTTACAGAATATAATATCATGCTGTATATCCTATCCACACTACAAAATGTAGTTTAGGTCAGCCATACATTAATGGTAGATAAACGTAACATCAAATATCACCTACTTTCTACAAAAATAAACCGTTCTAGAACCGTCATGTCACTTTCTATAAGTTTTAAAGAACAAGGTGTGCATCACTGTGGAGTGTTTAAAAAAGTGTTTCGGGGATAAAATATTGTGGCATCTGGGTATCGTGCTATCGGTTACCATAGTTTGTATAAAATTTCAATCTCGGTAGGTTTTTATAGATCAGCACCATGAGAACCGATCTATTGACTCATTGACTTTAGATCCTAAACACATAATATTTTATAGCTTGGTTTGATAAACATTATTGCTTTGAAATAAATGTTTGTAAATTTTAGAGTGATGGCCTCGAGGTTTAGGCGCGCGGTCGAGAATTTCGGCGGTCGCAGGTTCAAACCCCAGGCACACACCTCTGACTTTTCGAAGTTATGTGTGTATTCACAATCACTTGCTTTAACGGTGAAGGAAAACAACGTGATAAAACCTGCACACCTGAAAAAAAAAGGTCTTAGGAATTTCTTAGGTGTGTAGTCCGCCAACCCGCACTAGGCCAGCGTGGTGGACTAAGGCCTAAACCCTCTCAGTTGTAGAGGAGGCCCATGCCCAGCAGTGGGACGTATTTGGGCTGATGATGATGATGATGAAATTTTAGAGATCATCTATTTATTTATTTATTTCTTATCAGCTTTTACAGGATTATTATAATAATAAAGCAGTGTGACACATTTTTACATACTGCATTATTATATCTCCTTTCTATACGAATTGACGAATTCTAAATGAATTCACTCAGAGTACAATGAAATATGTCTAGAGCTTCTGAAACCTGGTTGATAGTGCGGAGCGCCCTATTTAAAACGACCCGTTTCGTTGTTTTCTATAGTATACTTTAAATTCATTTTTTCCCCCTATCAATATAAATGTTATCTAAACATCCGTTACCCAGAAGATCCTATAGAAGTTCATGTCCAGCGTCCTTTTTTTTTATTGGTCAATAGTGTTTCTTTATGTTATTATGATTCAACCATAGAAATTTCCAAATTCCGTCTTATATTATTTGATTTCATGTCTATTTATAGCAATTTCAAGCGACTTACCCTCATAAAAAATTAATATTATTTTTCGCCTTTAAAAATGACCAATATGACCTAAATTGTGAATCATATTCTAAAAAAAAGTAAAACAAAAAAAAATTAGCAATCTCTTTACGTTGTTGTTTTTACACATTAATATGTAGATACGACCAGCGGTTCTCATACTTAGAAAGCTATGAAACACTCAATGAATCCTATATGATAGATTTCGGATACATGATACCTAACTTACATATATATAAGGAATGTAAACAGACCGTGATCAAATACTAATACAGGTAATAGTTACGGTGATTAGAAACACTTTGACGTTAAAAAAAATCCCGATAAAAATAAAAATAAATTGACGTTTTCCTAACAACCATAATTATTAAATGAGGAAAGTATGAAAACGTCAAAATTTTTATTTTTGTCTGGAATTTTTAATTATTTTTCGTAGTAAAGACACATTTTTTGCTGTGATTAAATAATTGAAAAAATAAATACAAAATGAAATAGGGACTGGAATTTTTTTAAAGATATTTTGCTTCCACAAAATACAATTCCACTGACGCATAATTGCTAATCCGACTAGCAGCATACGAAACCTTTTTAACATGACATGGTTTCTGAGAATTCATATAATTTCTTTGGGAACCGCTGGCTTAACTCTGACCGAAGCACGAAATTCGAATGCCCTAGTTCATACATTCGTTCATAAAGAATCGTTCGCAGGTGAAGTCAGTGAAACTCGTATTATGAACAAATTCTACCAAGTGGTTTTAGTGTGTTACATCGGTTTGATAGCGTTTGTATTGGTCGATGTTGGAGCCAATGACAAAGTACACCACAGGCCGAGAAGGTATCTCAGCTTTTTGAATGTCACGCACTTTTTCGTAAGTATTCTTTCGTAAGTACTTATGCATACACGTCATCATCATTATCTATATTATGTTATTAATGGCTACAGACGGTTTCTACATTCCATTTTTGTTTGGTTTCACTTCTCTGAGAAATCCTTTATAAAGAAGGTTTATCTATTCCCCACAATGACTTTCTTTAATAAAATAATATTTATTGAACCTATAAAATGTCAAATATATATATAACTTACAGTCATTTTAAAATTTAGTGTACCACCCTGTTCGGAAAGTAGTCATCGCTAGAGAAGAACGGACAAGACACTCTAGTGTTACTCTTTTCCAATAAATAGATAGTATATCAAAATCATTTTTTTATTTACTTACTATATTATTAGCTGTGTTCAATTCCTTTACCTGGAATTTTCCATTTACATAATATGACTTCTTACATACCACTCTGTAAGACAATTTAAATTAATTGGGTTGATCCCTGCACGGAGATAAATGCAGCGATGTATAGTCATATAAATATTTGTTTTAAGTATGGTCTTTGTAAATCCAAAAAGAGAAAAATCTAGCACAAATTCTAATCTGAGAATTATCATGATTTTATATACGAACAAAAGAATGTAGCTCCTATAGAAGAACCATAATTGATAGACACGCAGCTTATACCTCACTAACCCTTTAATTAATGTGCCTTGTTCAAACAATCCTGCATTACTACTAACGTAATTGGTATTAACTCGTATCCCTATTATCGCTTGTATCCTTAATTAACCAGGTAACGTGGCTGAGTCTATCTGTAGCCGAGTGAGCGGTGTTATATAGTCACTTTGTTATCTATTCTAGCTTATTTATTATCTGTATGGAATTCAATTATAATTAATTAGAGGTGAATAGGATATCTTGGATGTCCGTTGACATACGATGTGAAATAATAAATAGCTAGGTCTTAAGGCAATACTAAACTATACTTTGAAGGATTGCATTAACTGTAACAGTTCTCTGACTAAATAATTAACGCAGTATTTGTTTCCTAATACTTATTTAAAATTTAATTGTAGGCAATATATTTTTAATCATCATCATCATCAGCCGAAAGACATATTTTTAATCAATATACTTTTTAATATAATAACACGGCAAATTGTCAATTTTAACTTGATGGTAAGCACAGCCAGGACAACCAGGCTGCTAAAACTAATGCCCTATTTTATTATATCCAGTTGGACCAAAAACACGCTTAATTTTTTTTAATATACCCTCGGATATTCCTTTCAAGCCTCTAGATAAAGTCATTTTACACTAAATCTTAAATGCCGTAATAACTTTCTCAAACACCTTAAATAAATCTTCAAACAATCCAAGAAGCACCATTACAAAGGCCAGACATTATCTTTTAATTTCCCACAAAATGTTATCTTCAAAGGGTTCCGTATCTTGAAATACTAATTATTTTTTTCGTGAGATGTTTAAAATAAATGATAACATTCTTTTTCAGCTGCGAGTCAACTTCAAAGCGAACATGATTCAGTGGAACCAGATATTTGCACAGGCTTTAGGGTTCCGCGTGAACTGGGATGACCCTCCGGACTCTTTCCATCCATACCATAGGCTGTATAGAAGAGACGTGTATAGGAATATTGAACTGCTTCTGGACAAGTAAATTGATTTGATTTTATTAGCTTTCTATTGCTTGTTTCCTACTGTTACTATGATATGCTCTGCCTTAATAGTATTAAGTCGCACTTTTGGTGTAAGACTATCAAAAACATCCGTACCTAGTAGATCAATCTTTCTTTTGTTGGCAAGATAATGCGGTCATATTTCTTAGCCCGAATATTTTTGATTTTGATATTGAGATGGCCTCGAGGTTTCAGCACGCGGTCGAGAATCTCTGCGGTCGCGGGTTCAAACCCCAGGCACACACCTTTGACTTTTCGAAGTTATGTGTTTATTCATAATGAATTATCACTTACTTGAAGTGAAGGAAAACATTGTGAGGGAACTTGCACACCTAAAAAGTTCTTAGTAATTTCTTAGGTGTGTAGTCTGCCAATCTGCACTAGGCCAGCGTGGTGGACTAAGGCATAAACCCTCTCATGGCAGGCTGATGATGATGATGAGATTTTATGAATCTCGTGCGATGTGGAATAACACGCTTGGTATACATTCCTCATAAGGCCAGCGTGTCAACTAAAGCACTGTTAGCTTAAGAAGGTCATATCTACCAGTGGCTGCTATATATACTAATATAAAACTGCAATTATACATATAAACACAGTTAAAGCACAGAATAATTCTTCAAGTCTCGCCTATTACACAAAAAAACAATAACTCCCAATTCCATTCGACCCGGCCATCATTTACTTAGCTGCTTTAAATTAGCCAATATATTACGTAAAAACGTTCCACCGCTTATGAAAACTAATAAATTAATTAAAATGAACATGTACGATGTAAAAAAACATCATTGCTTTCAGGAATGGGCTGAATGGGTTCCATTGCGTGAGGCGTGCCATTTGTGAAATGGAAACGGCCGAGCCGGTGGAGATTTACCACAAAATTTTAAAAATGGTTTTCAGGTAATATTTATTCACTAGTTTTTGCCCGCCTCTTCGTCTGCATGCACACTTCAGGATTTAAAAAAATCCATTAAAATGCACATTTAATAACATTGTAGCAACTACACAGTATAGAAACCAACCTTCCTTTTTAAGTAAATAATGTGTAAGTTATAAAAATAGAAGATGTCCCCTCTTTTTTTGTAATCCCACAAAAACCTTTACCAGAAAGTCTTTTGTTTCAATCAATACAATAAGCTACTTGATACACAGATCTGTACCAAGTCTTTTTAACCGTTTTATGATATTGGTGTCAAGCATCCTTACATCTCAACACACGACTTTTTCCACAGGCACATTGGGAATATAGTATGCAACTTACTTTAAACTAGGTATAGATCAGTGGGCATGTTATGAGAAGGGATGAATCATATATAGGTAAAAAGGCGATGAATCTGAAAGTTGAAGGATGGATTAGTAGAGGAAGGCCAATGAAAAGATATATGGAGTGCGTGACTGAAGATATGAAAGAAAAAGGGGTGAATTAAGACACGAAGGCTGATAGGGATGTTTGGAAGGATAAAACATACTGCGTCGTCCCCAAAGGAAATTGGGAGCAGGGCAAGGCAATGGTAATGAGTATAGATCAGTGGCGGTACTTCCATAGAAGCCCAAAAGCGTTACGGGGCGAGCCTATTGCCGTTTTTCGGGCACATTTCCAGACTCCGTGCTGTTACCGAGAATTTCCTAATAGAAAAACCCAATAACACTTTGCCCGACCCGGGAATTGAATCCAGGACCTCTAGATCGCACGGCACATACTTGTACCGCGAGACCACGAGGCAGTCTGTGCAATGTCTAGTTTATAATTGTTTATTGTGGAGTAGGATATTCTCGTTTACATATCTAGTTGCTTTTGTTAAATAAAGATTTAAAGCGTCAAGATTATTATTCGGAGTTTTGAAACGCAAACTAGGCTTTTGGGCTTCTATGGAAGTAAATAGATGTATCTTATTGAGAAAAAACGTGAAACTCCACAACTTAACTTCACGTAGACGAGATCATGGCCAACACATAGTATTAAATGTTGGACAAATATTTATGAGACAGCCTCGTGGCGCATTTAACTAGATACCAGCTTGCGAAACGAGAGGCCGCGGGTTCGATCCCCGCACCGAGACAAATGTTTGTGTGATCCACAAGTATTTGTTTCGGGTCTGGGTGTTTGTGAGACCGAAAAGTCTCTCGTTGTTTCTTATACCCACGACACAAGACTTGTATCTTAATGGGTCAGAACTATGTATGTGACTGTTGGGTGTATTTATATATGCATGTGTTTTTTACAGGCAACAGTCATCAACGACCGACAAATGGCATAACAAGACGAGCGAAGACTGCACGCTGTCGATATCTTCATGTCCATTCTCAATGCTAGATGTTTCTCCATATACTGATATTGCATAAATAATATTGAACATAATAATGTGTTTTACTGCATGTTAAAATTACCAAATCTCTACTATTATCTTACATACATACATAAACTCACGCCTGTACTCCCTGATGGGGTAGGCAGAGGTGCATTGCTGAACCCACATTTCGCCAGGTATGTATCAGCCCCACGTAATAGGAGCCGAGCCAATTGCCGTTTTTCAGACACATTTCCAGACTATATACTATATAATACGTCCCACTGCTGGGCACGGGCCTCCTCTACCATTCAGAGGGTTTAGGCCATAGTCCACCACGCTGGACTAGTGCGGATTGGCAGACATCTAAGAAATTACATCTAAGAAGAACGTTTAGGTGTGCAGGTTTCATCACAATGTTTTCCTTCACCGTTAAAGTAAGTGATAATTTATCGTGAATACACACATAATTTCGAAGAGTCAGAGGTGTGTGCCTGGGGTTTGTACCCGCGACCGCCGAGATTCGCGCCTAAACCTCGAAGCCATCACTACTCACAAATTTATATAAAGTACAAAGCAGGCCCAAGTATAACACGTTTTGTGATCTTCTGCAGTCATTTAATATTAGCAACCCGAATACATTGTTACAAAAACGTAATCTTCTGGAACATGCTTCAAAACATCAGCTTCGATGGGAATCATCCGACCCTCATTATTATTCATAGGTTCGAGGGCACAATGTATCAACATAGTTGTGCCGGCGATTGATGAATGTTCCCGAAACGCCTACAAATACTAGAATAGCAAATAGTTCTTATCAATATTTCTTGCGTGCGATGTTGCCCCATTATCATTATTTGTTGCCTAACTTTTACGTTCGATCGAATAGTAAAAGGTTGTTAATTTAAATTCGTCTTAAATATAAATATTAAACACGAAAAATATTATTACAATATACGACTGCCTCGTGGTCTCGCGGTACAAGTATGTGCCGTGCGATCTAGAGGTCCTGGGTTCGATTCCCGGGTCGGGCAAAGTGTTATTGGGTTTTTCCATTAGGAAGATCTCAGTAACAGCACGGAGTCTGGAAATGTGCCCGAAAAACGGCAATAGGCTCGCCCCCTATTACGTGGGACTGATGCATACCTGGCGAAATGTGGGTGCAGAAATGCACCTCTGCCTACCCCTTCGGGGAATACAGGCGTGAGTTTATGTATGTATGTATTATTACAATATTACAAATATTGTTGCTAAGGAAGCTTCTTGCGTTACTTCTTCTGCTTGAGAAAAGTGGATGTAGAAATATACCGCAGACTACACTAGCGGAAATATAGGCGTAGCGAAGAAATAGCGACTTTCATCTATCGCAACTTTTACAAATAATTTATTTATTATTAAACACACCCAAAATTCACATAATTCTGAACTCACGCTAAGATCAAGTGTTGTGTCTTTTTTTGAGACTTTTTGTGGTCACAAACACATACGAAAAAAATATTTATGGATCACACAAACATTTGTCACGGAGTGCGGAGATCGTTTGGCTAACCAACGCCACGAGGGCGAAGCCTGCATGCTACTTTATTCTTAACTTAACATTATAAAAAGGAGACTATTCTTCTTAATAGTCTACAGTAATAACATATTGAATACGTAACACGTTAGTCTCATTCATAGCAAAGCACGAGAATACAATTTGTAAATCCAAGACAAATTACTGAAAGGAAAGTGGATCTCAAGATAAATGCTTCTAAAGATTTTAAAAGCGCAGCTTACTGCACTGCTATTTTAATTTTTTTTGTAGGAGCTCCGCGAGCAGCTTACGACCGACATATTGATTGATGCAAGAGACTTCTGCTTCGAATTACACGAGCGTGCATCGGAAATGTAAAAAGGATTTTTATTTGTAATTGTTTCTACAAAATACAAGTTTTTACTGACGAAACAACCAGTTTAGCTGATTAAAGTGAAATGAGTCGGCTACTCTACGATCAGCAAATCACAGTTGAAGGTTTGAAAATGATTTTAAAGGAAACGGGATAAAGACTGCCTCGTTGGTCCTGTGACATATGGTTGCCTGGTAATCTTGAGGTATTGAGTTAGTTTCCTACGAAGAGTAAAGTTAAAGGTTTTAAGTAAGGAAGTTCTCAAGAAGAATCAACTAAATCTCAATAAATCTTTAATGTTTCGAAAATACGGTTTTATGCTCGTTTCCTACATAAAATGCAGGACTTGAAGCACAGCTGGCGGAACGTGGGGGCAGAAATCCACCTATGTTTATCCCGCCCTTATTTATTTATTTATTCTTCTGACCTTCCTTGCTTTTAAAATATGGTTTTAATCAAGCTAGCTGTTTAGTTTATGTAAGCGATAACTTCAGGTCATACGCATCTACTATATTTAATAAATCTTAGACGAGAAAAACATTTCCTATATAAGTGTTGTACATTACTAGGGGCCATAAAATTATTCCTTCTGATCCGCTAATTAATCACCGTTAACCCCATAACCACCTGTTAGAAGTAGACTTAACTGGACGTCCACTTAACGTTCGCAACAAATCAAAAGAAGGCACAAAAGATAAATCTTTCTTCAACTCACAACTTAGCAAACTAACATCCAAGATTCATGAGACAGAAAAGAATGCTACCGAACTTTCGGTACAAGCTGTGTGAAACACAACCGTCGTAATGATGTCATAGCACAATATGTACGCTAACAAGGCGCCACGCAAACTGAAATGTAATTAAAGTAGAATTTTCTAGGTCACTTGAATATGTATTCCTTTTGATAGAAAATATCATTTATATTTTATTTTTGTGCGGTTTCGTGGCTCTGAGGTCGGTAGTATGACATGGCATGTACATCAAGAAGACAGATAAAACCTTAAAATTATTTGACTAAATCTTAGCAATATACCTACATACATAAATACATAAACTCACGCCTGTATTCCCCGAAGGGGTTGGCAGAGGTGCATTTTCTGCATCCACATTTCGCCAAGTAGGTATGTATCAGTCCCACGTAACAGGGGGCGAGCCTATTGCCGTATTTCGGGCACATTTCCAGACTCCGTGCTGTTACCGAGAATTTCCTAATGGAAAAACCCAATAACACTTTGCCCGACCCGGGAATCGAACCCAGGACCTCTAGATCGCACGGCACATACTTGTACCGCGAGACCACAAGGCAGTCTTAGCAATATGTAAACTGAAAAGGAACATAATGAACCACATTCGAATGTATGTATATAAAAACATATGTATATTAACTATATTTGCAAACTCTAGAGACTTCTCTAGAATTATTGATTAAATTGAACCCTTTAAACAATTTTCACCGTATGACAAATGTAGATATTAATTTTTAAGGTAATAACGAATATACTAGCAGTCTGGAACGAACTCCCTGCCTCGGTGTTCCCTGAGCGCTATGACTTGTCCTTCTTTAAACGAGGCTTAAAAAGAGTGTTAACCACACGGTAGGCAGCGGCTGGGTTGTGCCCCTGGCATTACTTTAGTCCATGGGCGGCGGTAACCGCTTACCATCAGGCGGACCGCTTACTCGTCTGCCTACTGAGGCAATAAAAAAATAAAAAAAAGTACCAATTCTCTTAACGTTTTTTATACTTGCAAGAACGTTTCTCACCAATTATTCTGGTCTTTTCAACTCTGAATATACGCAGGCTGATCCTAGAAAGTAACACAGTATTGTGGTTTCTAAAACTTATGAACGTTAGTCGCTATCCAGAGGAATATAAATATCGCAACATCAACTATCAGCAAACTAGGCATCCGACAATATTACTCGAACGAAACGCATCAGGGTTGCTTCACGTCACTTTTCTGTAAGGTCGTAATACCAGAATCCAATATGACTACAGCGTGATTCTACCTTTCTAAACTATCGCTTTAGTTTATATGACAGCCCCGTGACGCAGTTGCCTAAATACCAGCTTGCGTCACGAGTGGCCGCGGGTTCGATCCCCGCACCGAGACAAATATTTGTGTGGTCATTTGTATAGGGTCTGGATGTTTGTGAGACCGAAAAGTCTCTCGTAGTTTCTGATACCCACGACACAGGACTTGTATCCTAGTGTGTGATTAGAACTATGAATGTGACTATCGGGAGTATTTTCAAAAAAAAACAAAAAATATTATGCATCAGCAAACAGTCCCCTACATAACCCATTGCTCGCTTTTACTCAAAACACTTCGTGTAAAATCAAGATACCGAAGATCGATCATGTCTTCTGAAACCTTTGAATAAATTAAAATCTAATTCGCCCCAAAACCAACACACGCGAGCCCTTATCAAGGGAGCTGATCGTACGGCCATTAAAGTTGTCTCTTTCGTACAACGGTTAATTTGATATATCTGTCTCTCTCATGGCTGCAGTGAAATCTCAGTGCGGCGTAAGCACAAAATAAATCCAGTTAACAGAGACGACTCGATAAATTCACGAGGCGACTAAATCGACTACTAGTGGACTGATTCCCCATTGGGATTGATAGTACTACTAGTCCACAGTTATTAGTTACGATTCTCGTACTTCACGATCGAGTTTGGCAAAAATACTGAAAAAAACATTGTGGTACAGAACTCTACATAATATTTATGAAATAAAGTGTGTGTGTACTTATGTACACGCGTTAGAAGTTATACCACACGACTGTGGTAAAACTTATAAATACGCCTAACAGTCACATACATAGTTCTTAGTTTACACAACTTATTACATTTCTGAACATAAATATTTGACAACTAATAACTATGTTAATCCCTTTTACTGTCACTATTCTACATTTTTGGAATCTAAAACATATAAACTTTTTTGAAAAATATTCTACCCGAAACATATTAAAACCTTTCTGATCCATTTGACACTTACATTTAACATAGGTAGCTTCAATCTGTCAATTACATTGGAGCACATAGGCAGCTTTAACGTCTTACTTTTTGTGTTACATATGCGCGCGCATCTTAAAATTTCACTGTCATCATTTATTCATAACGCGCCTAAAGAAGTATAACTGCAAAAATATAATTTGTATGATAGAAAATGTTTTAATCTATAAATAACATTAACATACAATGTTACAGTGTCATTTAGACAGAATAACTAAATGCTCCAGTTGCTTCTTAACCTTTCAACGGATACTTATCAAATTAAATAGCTCTATTAACTTTAGAATTAAATGATAATGCGTAGGGTGACTGGTAAATCTCATTGAAAGAATCCTTAATATCCCAAATCTAATGTAGCAAAATAAATGTGTGAAACCAATACAGGTGATGCAACTTTGTCTCACAGACTACAAATTTTAGTATGTAGAACAAGTTTGGCGTGCGAATATCGATGTGGACAAATAAAAGACGTTTAAACGACTAAATAATTAATGATATTTTTTTTTATTTCACCAAATTAAATAAAAATCTCGACGGTCGCGGGTTCAAACCCCAGGCACACACCTCTGACTTTTCGAAAGTTATGTGTGTATTCACAATGAATTATCACGTACTTTAACGGTGAAGGAAAACATCGTGATGAAACCTGCACACCTAAAAGTTCTTAGAAATTTATTAGGTGTGTAGTCTGCCAACCCGCACTAGGCCAGCGTGGTGGACTAAGGCCTAAACCCTCTCAATGGTAGAGGAGGCCCGTGCCCAGCAGTGGGACGTATATGGGCTGATGATGAAATTAAATAAACGTAAAAAAAAACTCTGCATTTTATTTATGGCTCGAGTACAAGAAGTAGCTTCTGAGTCAATGTAAATAAGCTGAAGGAAAGATAGCGGGCGCGTGACCCGCACTGTGTATGAGTCTTATTGCGTGAAACGTGACTACGACACACAGGACACGAACGCTGGAGAAGTGGCAATTTTTAAATAAGTTTTTTTAAACAGTAACAAGGTACTGTTTCTCTTTTGTAGATCTGGTTAACTCTTGTTTTATTACTGTTTTTTTAATATTTTAACTGACACGAGTATTTTTTTAATTATGTCTAAAAATGTAATGACCACATACGATATTTTGATTGAGTTTTTTTTAAGTTTAAATGAAATAAATATGAATGATGGGTCATCATCGAAACTATTGTTGACTATCATCAAACATCGAAACTATTTTCTGAATCCAAACATCTACATAATTTTCTTTTTTTATTGACCACGTTTTTTATCTCCATACAGAGATAAAATATCTCATAACAACAGCTGATCTTTATCTAATTATAGCGTAAAGTCATCATCCATCAGCCAATGGAAGTCCACTGTTGGACATAGGTCTCTCCCAATGACTTCCACAGGGACCTGTTGGAAGCAGCCTGCATCCAGCGACGTCCCGCGACCTTCACCAGGTCGTTCGACCATCTTGTCGGAGGACGTCCCACGCTGCGCTTTCCGGTACGTGGCCTCCACTCGAGAACTTTTAGGCCTCATCGGCCATCGGTTCTCTGTAAATAATAGCGTATATCATACAATAAAAACACCTTCTAAAGGCGTAATAAAACTCACAACCAGTTAATCTTTATATTGTGAACATGTGTCATCAGAAATTTGTTATTAATAGAGGTGTTGTAACTTTCCAACTTTCACTCATCCCGAAGTGTGCTGATGAGTTCCCAAACGCCCTGTCCCTCGGGACACCCGCTGTATATTGCCGGGCAGTCGAACATTTGCCGGCCCGCCGTCGCCGCGTCTTTGTATGGTGCCATCAACTCTTCCCACTCAGGGTCTTTATCGTCGAACGGCGTCTTGCCGTAGTCTGGACTGAAAATTAAGGAAACAATAATGTTTTATATTATTTAAAACATACATACATACATAAACTCACGCCTGTATTCCCCGAAGGGGTAGGCAGAGGTGCATTTCTGCACCCACATTTCGCCAGGTATGTATCAGTCCCACGTAATAGGGGGGGAGCCTATTGCCGTTTTTCAGGCACAATTCCAGACTCCGTGCTGCTACTGAGAATTTCCTAATGGAAAAACCCAATAACACTTTGCCCGACCCGGGAATCGAACCCAGGACCTCTAGATCGCTCGGCACATACTTGTACCGCGAGACCACGAAGACAAGAAATTATATTTTTTAAAATTATTTAACAGTACCACATAATCATAAATTGTTTTTAAAAATAATATCTGCCTCTATGGATGTCGCATAAAAATTTTCGCCTTTTTAAATAGAGAATTATTGGAGATATTAAGTAACAGTGTTATAGAAGCAGAGAAAGGCTAGTCAATTGATTTTGGTTATGGTATACTGCTGCTGTGATTTCTTCAGTGTATTCGTTTTAAAAAGCGAAGTTTTAAAGCTCTTAATGTTATTGCTGTGCTTAATAATTTACTTAATATATTGATGGACAAAAATATTTAAGAGAAAATTATTAACGTTGTCATAAAAAAACGCTCTTTATCGCTTTTTTCTTACTTTACTCAAAAAAGCGTTCTATTTTTGGTAAAAATAATTAAATATTCACAAAAAGAATCTGTGCCAAATTTTTCACTGTTGATGGTTAAAAACAGACAAAAGAGTATTGTTGTCTTCGTAAGTAGCAATACATCGTACTCGGAACTCAGCTGATAAAAGTCTGGCGACTGATTGCAGCTCAGACGAAAAAAAAAAAGTAGCAAAACAGTGAAAACTTACGTCAGCAATATGTGCAATATTTCGCCGACGAACCCCTCCTCTTCAACAGGATACTGGGCTCCTTCGCAAATAGCTCTTAACATGCAATCCTCTCCGTTCAACCCCTTGCTGTAATGAGAAACACCCAATAATTTAACTACAAATTATATACTTAAAATTATTGGTTTGTATTATGGTACGAGTATGTGCCGAGCGATCTAGAGGTCCTGGGTTCGATTCCCGGGTCGGGCAAAGTGTTATTGGGTTTTTCCATTAGGAAATTCTCGGTAACAGCACGGAGTCTGGAAATGTGCCCGAAAAACGGCAATAGGCTCGCCCCCTATTACGTGGGACTGATACATACTTGGCGAAATGTGGGTGCAGAAATGCGCCTCTGCCTCTTCCCCTTCGGGGAATACAGGCGTGAGTTTATGTATGTATGTATGTATGGTAAATAAATCTACATTCGGTTGGATGTTTGTATCCGCCAGAATTTCGATACAAAATGATACCCGCATGGTATTTTTTTATTTATTTTTTTTATGGGAAAGGAGGCAAACGAGCTGGTGAGCCACCTGATGTTAAGTGGTCAACACCGCCCATGGACACCCACAATACCAGAGGAATCATCGGTGCGTTGCCGGCCTTTGAGGAAAATATAGGCTCTTTTCTTGAAGGTCCCTAAGTCATATCCATTAAAATAAAATACCTATACAAAATGATACAAATGAATGAATACAAAAAATGATTATAAATATTTTTTACTAATTAGCCTATTCACGGAACAGAAGGAAACAGTGTTGTGTTATGTTGTTAAGTCGTGATGGCCTCGAGGCTTAGGCACGCGATCGAGAATCTCGACGGTCGCAGGTTCAAACCCCAGGCACACACCTCTGACTTTTCGAAGTTAAGTGTGTATTCACAATGAATTATCACGTACTTTAACGGTGAAGGAAAACATCGTGATGAAACCTGCACACCTAAAAGTTCTTAGCAATTTCTTAGGTGTGTAGTCCGCCAACCCGCACTAGGCCAGCGTGGCGGACTAAGGCCTGAACCCTCTCAGTTGAAGAGGAGGCCCGTGCCCAGCAGTGGGACGTATATGATCTGATGATGATGAATAAGATCAACTTACGAGGTCAGCATATCAGAGAGGGACTTGTAAAACACAAGCCTCTCATCCCGTCTCGCCAGTATATCAGCTTCCCTCTGTTCTCTCGATACTTGCTTGATGAAGTAGTACTGAGATAGAGCTGAAATATTGTCGAACTGGGCGTATTGGTACTGAAAGTTCCCAGCAAACGACAGAGCCACGTGATCGCTGTTCTCTATCGGTACTGATATGCCGATGATCAACTGTAAAAGAATCAACACTTTAAGTCTTTCTAATTTTGTTGTATAATATTACATTCACGGCTATAAAAAAATATAAAGGTTTCTCGATGATTATTGTTTTATGATAGGAAATTAATCATGAAACAACAAAACAAATAAATAACTAAATTAAGTATGACATCCCCCGTAATGGTGATGTTTAATAAACATTGTTTATATACACAGGTTTGAAAACAAGAGGCCGCCGCGTCTATTTTGCATATAAACAAATTTTTGTGTGATATACATACTAGTGTGGAATGAATAAATTTTTTTTCTTATCCTGGGGGTGGTATTTGTAGCTTATAAAAAACAAAACTTTTTGACAAAAAAATCGTACAAATAATCGTAGTTGCCCGAAACACGGCAATAGGCTCGCCCTCTATTACGTGGGACTGATGCATACCTGGCGAAATGTGGATGCAAAAATGCACCTCTGCCTACCACTTCGGCGTGGGGTTATTTATGTATGTAGGTATGTGCGATAATATGACAGTGCTTTAATATGGAATAAATTCTGTTATAAACCTGGTCAAACAAAACGAAACACGTCTATTGCAATGACTGCCTCCTAGTCTGTTCGTAACCAGGCTCGTCCCAAAACAAGTCTAATTATTTTAAATCACCTTATAATTAGCTCCGTATGGATAAACCAGGGGTAAACTGTTGATTTGCCTTCTGGTGCGGAGTTGATCTTCGGCTGTATCATAAGTGGTCGATTGGATACACGAAAGCCATATTAACATCATGAAGACTGTTATTTCCAATGAAGCCTGGAACCTGAAATTTCATCGTTATTGTCATAACCAAAAATACGCTTAATCAATAACGCTTAACTAATCATACGAAGTTTGAAATCCTTGAAGCGTAGAGCGAAGAAGCATCCAGTCGTTTTAGCATATTAACATTGCCTAGACTCAGTGGCGGTACTTCCATAGAAGCCCAAAATTATTATTAATTCCGAATAAGAAACATAAACTAGATATTCCATAATTCAATACAAAAAACAAAATATTTATCCAAAAACAGAAATTTATGTATTTTTGCCGCGCCGCCGTCCGCCATACAGCCGCGCCGCCGCGCGCCAAATCCCTGCCCATATAATTTCAAAAAAACGAAACGCGTGCGCACTCGAACGTCAATAGTTTAGAGTAAACATCAATGTTGAACATAATAATAATATCTATCTCCCTCTATCTCGTGGGCTTTCGACATCCAAAACACGGCAATATATTTTTATTTAATGGCAACCCTGGAGTGCAACGTTGTTAATTGTTTACGTTTACGAGTGAAAGAACCAAATTAAATAGAATTTGTTGTGGTATTTAGAATATTACTACAGTGATTATAAAAAATGGGTGATGTTTATTGTTAATCCTCGTTGCGACTTAAAGTGTGTGCATGTTTTGCTCTTCGAAGATAAGGTAAATTCATTAAATTATACTGTGAAAAAACGGCTCGTAACTTGTCCAAAACCTACATAATATATATGCCAAACTCGAGTATTTCTCTAATTGTTAAAAATTATGAGGACGCTTAATAGATCCGATTAGTAAGTACATAACTAATTGAATAGTTGAATGTTCCCATACGAAAAGGTTATATTATGCTTGTGTTGCATATTTTATATACTATAATGTTTAAAATGTGTGGAATTCTTGTTGTAATGATTTAAATAATTTATCTGGTTCTTGTAGAATGCATTAAAATTTACAACACCACATATTTTGATTTATTTTTATAAATATTGTTAACAACGCATTGAAGTATTCATTTCTCGTTAATTACCTATGTCACGAAATTTCAAAACTCTCGCGTTGATCATCATCGTATTATTTCTAAGATTAATACATATTATTTATCATTTTGTTCAACAAAAAAACTTGCATTCAAGGTCACGACATGAAAATTAACTTACGATTATAGGTAATTTTTAGAATTTGACTGTTTACTTTTTAATTATGTGGTTTGAAACCAATTCGAGTCGAGTTATTTGTCTAATAAAATTCAGTATGATATATTCCGTGTCTTTGTTATAACATCTCGCATTCAAATTTAGAGAGACACGACGTTTGTGCACAATTTGGACATACCTATTATTGTTCTAATAATTTTCGCCGACATTTTATCGTTTTTGGTACTATCACGAGCGACAAATAATTATTTCTTTGTTAGGCCAGTATTATAATATACCTACATCAATATGTCAAAATCTTGAATGTAAATAATTTGCGGTAGGTATATTATTTATTAGTTCTCTGACTTTCTGGACCAAAAAAATACACTATAAAAACCGTAATAAAAAATTGGGCTTGCCCTAGCTAGAGACCCTAGGCACGCCACTGCCTAGACTAGACTAAAGACATTACGAATCGCTGTTCAGTTCTATATTCTTCTTGAGAAATAAATATAGTACATACATACATAAACTCACGCCTGTATTCCCTGAAGGGGTAGGCAGAGATGCATTTCGGCACCCACATTTCGCCAGGTATGTATCAGTCCCACGTAATAAGGGGCGAGCCTATTGCCGTTTTTCGGGCACATTTCCAGACTCCGTGCTGCTACTGAGAATTTCCTAAAAACCCAATAACACTTTGCCCGACCCGGGAATCGAACCCAGGACCTTTAGATCGCACGGCACATACTTGTACCGCGAGACCACGAGGCAGTCAAATAAATATAAATATAGTTAGATAACAAATTGGTGTCGGGTAGTAGCACCACGTCGGCTGCCTATACAGAGTGTATAAGACCGTGATCGTAAACTAAGACAGGCAATAGCCACGGTGATTACAAATACCGTGACATTAAAAAAAATCCCGACTATTTTTTTATCTATATCTTTTTTATCTTAGATTTGGATCACGGTCTTTATACACCCTGTATAACGGCGCTGCTGAGCGACACTCGCTCTCTTCATTCTTCAGCGTCACTCATCGGCCGTCGTACAGTGCGGAAGCTCTGCCTGAACGTCTACGCGTGTCTTGTCTATAATTTACCCTCGTCAATATTAACATTTAGTCAATTCAATTTCGTTTATTTTTGTTACGGCTCCAGGCCGATTTTTTTTAATCAATTGATATTCTGATTTCAATATATATCATTTCAAGTTCTAGATATTATTTTAAAGATCTTTAATAGTCCAGGTATAAATAAAGCTGTAGGTGTCCCGCGAGAATTGGTACTTGGCTCTCAACACACGAAGAGGAATGGTGCATTGCGATAATAAATGTGCGACAATTCTTTATCTCAACACTATAAACTGTCTAACTCTGTTTATGGTGACTTAATAGTTATATCGAGGAAGTCTACCTTTAACTTAGATATTTAACTTTGGGGGATACCCAGCAATTTAAACATTAAAAATATAAATTTGAATGATATTTTCATTTGGTTCATATATATTTTTGGTATTATAGTAGAAGCACTAGTAGATATTTTTTAAGTTGAATTATACATAAAACGTTACTCCTATATATAAATAGGAAAAGCAGGGACAATAGGGCACCAAATGTCGGTCTAAACCACTTTGATTCGCTTCCTCTCTTAATGCAAGTTCGTCAGTAATCACGTTGAGAACTCTTTTCTGTCCCTTATTTAAGATATTCCAAAAATATATCCCCGGAAAACTAAAATCGACTGAATAACTTTGTAAAAACATTAGGTATTACCAATTGAAAACCAATAATCATCATAATCATCACCCCATATACGTCCCACAACTGAGAGGGCTTAGTCCACCACGCTGACCTAGTGCGAGTTGGTGGACTACACACCTATTAAATGCCTAAGAACTTTTAGGTATGCAGGGTTCCTCACGATGTTTTCCTTAACCGTTAAAGTACGTAATTCAATGTGAATACACACACATAACTTCGAAAAGTCGGAGGTGTGATATGGTTTGAACCCGGAACCGCCTAGATTCTCGGCCGCGCGCCTACACCTCGAGGCCATCACGACTTTAAATTAATACTATACAACTAATTTATTGCCCGGATTTGACAAGTGACGCTGAGAAATCTCGCGATTTTTTTTCCATAGAAAATCCTTACGTTTCATTTGTATAAGTTTAAAGAACTATCGCTAATCGGTAGAGTGTATCCGCCATGTGTATTCGTGACTCGTGACTAAACATGGTATTAACAATTACTGATAACTATGTAAACAACTGAGCGAAATGTCGCAGGGCTTTGCTTGTCTCCCCTGCCTGTCGTAAAAGACGACTCAAAGGGGCCCTTGGGGTCGCTGGGCGCGCTGCGGGGGCGGCGCGTCCTCACTGAAAGTGACCCCGAGAGGGGCGGCGGTACTGTGGCCTGTGTACGTCGCGGGCGCCCATCCACAACCGGGGCGCCCGAACCAAGCTAGTGGGGGTGCAACTGCGCCCCCTACACACTCCGAGACGGCCGAGACGTTTACGTCTCGGAGGCGCACCGGGCGGCTGCGGCATTACGGTTGGCGCTTCTCGCCAACGTACCGTGGTCGCCCCACTCGGCGCGGAGATGGCCACCGGGGGGTTTTGGTCGGTATGCCGGTTTAGGGATATTGTTAGGGACCCAGCCCGGCACATAACACCTGCGCGGACATGACGTCGCCGCGCGCCGGGCTGGAAGACCGGTGACCCCGACATACGCTTCCCGCCCCCCCTCCCCCGGGGCTGGCGGGAAGTAGAGCCATAAACAGCTTTCCCCTCGAGAACAAAAAAAAAAAGGGCTTTGCTTGTCGCTGAAATCTACTACATGTTTCGACAGCCACATATGGCACAGTTGGTTAGACATCAGCCTGTAGGGGGCCATTCCAGTATTACGTAAGCACTAAAGGGGGGTGGGGGGATCTCCGCTATGCTTATTTTTGATGACATGGGGGATGGGGGGTTCTGGATAATGATTTCGTAAGCAATACTTTTTTTTCTTTTGCGGATTTCCTACAACTTTTTCTCCCAATTTCTTGAATCAAAAAAGAAACCAGAATAAATAAATAAATATGTACTAATTTTTACGTAAGCATAGGAGGGGGGAGGAGGCTATTTGCTTACTTTTGCTGACATGGAGTCAGGGGGGTTAATAATTGTGAAAAATTAGCTTACGTCATACTTGAAGGTTGCCTGGGTGTAGGTTTAAAAAATTGAAATATTTCTTTCAGGTCTGCGCGTTTATAACTTTTTCTCTATCTATCTATATCAGCACATTAACTTTCGGTTAACAAGGTGGACCGACAATATGGTAAAAATCGCGGGAAGCCGCTTGATGCAAGTCGCTTCCGACAGAACACTCTGGAGGTCTTTGGAGGAGGCCTATGTCCAGCAGTGGGCGACATTAGGCTGATGATGATAAACTTTCTGTTGCTGGATACGGGCTCCGTCTGTAACTGGAGGTGTGGTCCTGGGATTTGATGGCGCAAGCGCCTAGGCTTAAGTTATGACTGCGCGCCCAATCTCGGGGACCATCGTCGTTAATCTTACTCTGGGCTTAAAACTAATTAGAAGGCTTGGGTGTTTTTTTTTAACACCCAACAGTCACATACATAGTTATGACCCCACACTAAGATCAAGTATTGTGTCGTGGGTATCAGAAACTACGAGAGACTTTTCGGTCTCACAAACACCCAGACCCGAAACAAATATTTGTGGATCACACATACATTTGTCTCGGTGCGGGGATTGAACCCGCGGCTTCTCGTTTCGCAAGCTGGTATTTAGCCAACTGCGCCACGTCTGCGGCTGTCAAGTTAAAGTAATATTTTTAAAACATTGATCGTGCTCTCTTTTTCAACGCCACATTTGCGGTGCCACATGCTACTATTTTTATATATGACAATTATTCACCTAATAACCTCGACATACCACATATTATGTACATATAAACAGGTAAGACCTTAATTCAAATTATTGTAAATTGAGTAACATAATATCCCATTAAGCATTTCATTAATCGCAATACAATTAATTAATCTCGTTAAGAACTGGAAGCTTAGACCTGTTTTGATCAAATTCCGCATTAAGCGCATTCTCAAATGACTATTATCCTCTGCATTAGACACAGCTTGTAGGCGTAATTAAGCTGGTATTATTGTAATTACTGAGTCGTGAAAAGTCGTAAGTACCGTCTCTTAACATTAGTGTGGGTCGAAGGATTTTCCGGATTCGATGCCAGTTTAGCAATGGTACTAGGTAATAGTACTTTTTCCAATAGGAATTTTTCAGTAGAAGAAGTCCAATACAATGTGCGTAAAAATTCAAGGCATTTTGGTAAGAAAATTGTTATTCTGCTCACCGCTTACCGGTCCAGCATGAGTGCCTCATTGTTTTTTATGAATATGCGAAAATTTCAACAATGGCTATACGTTAAACACATTTCATAAATTACATCAACAGTTCCAGCTTAGTAATCGAAATTAAAAATAATATCAATAAGTATGAAATCTACACAAAAGAAATATTTTTAAAAATAAATACCTCATATTCCAAATTTCAAATAGCTTTGAAAATTCTCAAAATATTTGTCTATTTTTCCACTCAGTACAAAAGCTCCGTGAACGTTGGACCAACCGGTATGCGACCAACACGCGTCAATGCACTTGACACTCTGTTTTCCAAAGCATTATAAGGCGTCGTCTATGGCGTTAGTTTATCCTCAAGTTTATAAAATTTGTGAAATATAACAACATTTATTTTGCTTGAAGAGTAGTGGGAACTGTCCAAGGTTTTCATTATGAGTTTTTCATATTAAGTCATATACGAGTATTATACCTATGTAATTTAAAATTCGCAGAATAATTTCTTTGCAACACAATGTAAGTATCTTGTGTTTCTTAACACTCTTTCTTGACAGCACCATTCTTGACTCGTAGATAATTTTGTTGTTGGAATAAGGAGTCTAAAAATGCGCTAGAAAACGGCAATATCATCATCATCAGCCCAAAGACGTCCACTGTGGCCTGTTGGAGGCAGCCTGCATCCAGCGACGACCCGCGACCTTTACCAGGTCATCGGACCATCTCGCTGGTGGACGTCCTACGCTGCGCTTCCCGCTACGTGGCCTCCATTCGAGAACTTTTTGACTCCATCGGCCATCAGTTGCCGGCCCATTGCCACTTCAACTTGCTAATTGGCTGGGCTATGTCGGTTACCTTAGTTCTACTACGGATCTCCTCATTTCTGATTCGAACCCCGAACATAGTCCTCTCCATACCTCGTTGAGTGACTTTGAGCCAATATACTCGCCTTCTATTACTAATTAATTAATTGATTCGCAAAATTCAAAGTTGCGACTTTCTTAGCCTGCATGTACAAAGCGTCTGATTATAAAAAGAAAAAAGTTTTTGAAAATATATTTTTTTTAGTTTTTTATTAATGTTAATTGAATGAAGGAGAGTCAAAAATTTCATTTGACGTTCGGCGTAAATGATATTAACAGGTGCTTTTAGCAGCTTGTTAGATCCGGGTTAACAGTGTCCTAGTGTAAAAACTGTTTGCATTTGTGTTCACTTGATTTTTTTATTTCCAATACAAGTGACATGCTGTTTTATCGATTATTATTACAAAAGGCAACTTAACATATTATTTTAAGCACATTACTACGAATAAACATATATGTAAATAATCTCACGCCTGTATTTCCCGAAGGGGTAGACAGAGGTGCATTTCTGAACCAAATATCGCTAGGTTAGAATAGGGGGCGAGCTTATTGTCGTTTTTCGAACACATTTCCAGACTCCGTGTTGCTACTGAGAATTTTCTGATGGAAAAACCCAATAACACTTTGCCCGGCCTGGAATTCGAACCCAGGACCTCTAGATCGCACGGCACATACTTGTGCTGCGAGACCATCATAAATAACAAGACAATAATAAAAAAGACTAATACAAAAAGCAACAGGTGGCACTCCGGGAGTATCGGCAGAAGTGAAAATTTCAAGATTAATGTTGTGCATTTTTGAATTTTTGGAATGGTTGGGGAATAATTTCGCCAAAATTGCTTTATTTATCAGTATAAAAGTACCATCATTTACGTGGTAAAATACAATATTTATTGCGCTATCGTACACAAACGTGACAATTTATTACATAATGCGTCTTATGCATTTTCGATCAGGGTCACGTGATATGACGCGAGTTCGACATTTTTTACCGATCCCAAAAAAGTGCACAGCGCCGCTAAAGAAGTTTTCACTTGAATAAATAAATCTAAAGTTCTGTCTTCGAGTGGAGAAAAATGGAGTCATTGTAAACGCGGGTTAATGGTGGTAAATCTCGTCGGTCACATGACACCGAGCACAGAACTACTAATATGTTTATCCAACAACAAGTGTCACGAGACGCACGTAAAAACTGAACGATTACGTATCCGCGTATCGAGAACGCGATAGCATCCGGGTAATAGGGATCGTGAGCAAAAGATGTGAGAAATATGGTGTAAAAAATAATTGAAAGTCGTGCATTTCAATATATATTTTATATAAGAGATTTGGCAATTCATTTAAAGTGTGTGTTTTAATTAATGAAATTCAAATAGGTTTTAATTAATATTATAGTTTTCATTTGCCATAATTTCGGTGCTATTTATTGTGTTTTTGGGATAGATAAATTTTATTTAAGTCTTAAGCTTAAGTCTTGATGTAATCAATTAAATTTTTTGATTATGCAACAGTTAACAATGGTGTAGAAATCTACATTTTTTTTAACATTTCATATACATATAAAAAACAAATCTATTATCCAAACTAGTGCTTACCACTTAAATAGGCGTCAATTCTCTTATCGCCATTGACGTCACCAATATCTATTGCCATCCGTAATATGGAGATTCTAAGTTGGACCAAGTAAGTCATTTTTAAGTTGCACGTTGTAACATCATGTTCACCATTCAGAATCTATTGATATTTGTGTTGACGGTAATATTTGGCCTACCCTGGACCAATGGTGGTCCTGAACCGGAACTTTCCAATGATCTACTTCAGAGAAGCAAACGACAACTTCTCTTCCCCAACCAGACTTTACTACAGGTAAGTTTTAATTAATTATAATCAGTGTAGTTTGGTTAAGTTTGTGTTAAAAATGCTAATGAATGAACTTTAAACCCTAAGTCAGCCCCTCTCAGTTGAAGATGACCACATGCACATTAAAATATACAATGAATTAAGTAAATAAAATAAAAATGAGCAGTTAATAATTAGCTTCTCACTTTCTACTAAAGTTTAAAATAAAACTAACATATGACAAGTTATTTTGAAACCATATATTTTTTATGGCTTCTATGGAAGTACTGCCACTGAATAATAAGCCTCAGGTTAGTTTGTGAGTTATTAAGTTCAATAGTAGGCTCAATAATTATTGTGGGAGACAGCTATGTAGGCATTTTTGTTCGTGCGCTTTTATAGTATCAATCGAAGATTGCTTTTCATATGGCTATTTAATGTGCTTAGATCTCTTTTGGCGATCAGGAGGCAAGTATCATTAGCAAACTGATAGCAAGTGCTGTTGAACATTTTTTTTTAAATCATTTACGTAAGATAGAAAGTGAAACATTGATTCTCTTTAAAACGTACTATACAATAGATATCGTACATATTTTCACACATGTATCCCTGCAGATGCAGGCAGAATTGTAGTCTACTCCTACATTTTAATAATTGTGTTTCAAATCCAAAGTTGTAGCGGTCTAGGCTAGTTAGTCTATAGACACATACATACATACATAACTCACGCCTGTATTCCTCGAAGGGGTAGGCAGAGGTGCATTTCTGCACCCACATTTCGCCAAGTATGTATCAGTCCCACGTAATAGGTGGCGAGCCTATTGCCGTTTTTCGGGCACATTTCCAGACTCCGTGCTGTTACCGAGAATTACCTAATGGAAAAACCCAATAACACTTTGCCCGACCTGGGAATCGCACCCAGGACCTCTAGATCGCACGGCACATGCTTATACCGCGAGACCACGAGACAGTCAATAGTCTAAATAATTTCCGAATGCAAAAATCAGAAAATACTTTGCCCCCTTCAGGAAATGAATTCGATCCTGTCAATCGGCCGTCGCTCATCGATACAGTATATTTATAAATCAAAAGTAATATTCTATAAATGAAGCGTAAATATTCTTAATGGAAAATTGATAAAGTAGAAACCACTGGTGTGTGTACAATTAATTAATTCAATACAAAATGGGGGATGACGCTAATCTCCGCTTAATTATCAGTAACATTAGTGCGTTTGGCGCGGCTCGTTGTGATTATACGAGTAGTTACCGAGCGGATTTCAACTGCTAAAACGCTAAATTATGTTTGTGTGCATAATTTACGTGTTGAAAGCGTGTTCGAAAAGGTGGTTTTGCTGGCTGTCAACAGTTAATTTATTGTCGATGTACACAATCGGTACGTGCTAACAATTATAATCTTTCGTAGACGAGATTTGTCTACGTTTAAGAATTAGTTTGATCTTAGATCACTACGCTGACGTAATCAGGATTGGCAGATTTAACATACTTATAAATATATTTTAAAAAATTGTGCGGTTTCCAGCCGTGTGAATGGAGATGTAAGTATATCGTAACGGTTTCTTCTGCTTGGCGTAACAGACGACTTACAGGAGGCATCGGGGTAACTTGTCGAGCTGAAGTTTGAGCTGAAAATCTTAGAACCTGACATACTAGCTTTTTAGCCACGCCCATTATTTTAAAAGGAAAAATTTTGCATTTTCTGCACATAAAAAGCATGTGTCCTTTCAACGTTGTTACTTACGAGGACTATAAAACGTTTATATCATGGCATTTAATATTTACAACAATTATTATTATTACTAAAACCATACATTTTAATTCTCAAACCAGTAAATATTACAGTAACACCAACCATATAACAACTCCTAGCTAAATATCAAAAGTATTCCCTTTTTAAGTTTGACAGATCGTGTACATTTAAATCAATACATTTGGCATGATAGATCTCACTAAACTGCCGTCCTAAACAAACAACTTCGACCCCACCTTATTGAAGCTACACCTTAACTGACACTCATTAATCTCCCCGTGGCTTCTCGCTCTCAACCAGGAGTAATGATCAGTCAATTCTTTCAGTTCAACGCTGGCATCGGCACACCAACCCCGGCGAAAAATGTGAACATGAATTTCGCGTTTCAAGCAAATTTCAACCTTCCGTGGAACAGAACACAGATCCCAATCGATATTCTTTATGCCAATTCCGGGTATGATGGACCGTCACGGAAGAAAAGAGAGGAAGATGGAAGGGAAGAGAAAGGTGGATATGAGAATGACGCGAGATTGTATCACTTCTACAAATATGTTGAAGATGTGTTGAATGGGTAAGTTTAAGTTTTTATCATTCATAGAAGATATACATTTTTTGTAACATCGATTTTCGATTTCATTCGTAGTGTAATATAAATATTCCCATCGATATAATAATTGGACTTACATTTAAATAAATCATCATCATCATCATCAGCCCATATACGTCCCACTGCTGAGCACGGGCCGCCTCTACCTTTGAGAGGGTTTAGACATTAGTCCACCACACTGGCCTAGTCGCGGGTTGGCGGACTACACACCCAAGAAATTCCCAAGAACCTTTAGGTGTGCAGGTTTTATCACGACGTTTTCCTTCACCGTTAAAGCAAGTGATAATTCATTGTGAATACACACATAACTTCGAAAAGTCAGAGGTGTGTGCCTGGGGTTTGAACCTGCGAACGTCGAGATTCTCGACCGCGCGCCTGAACCTCGAGGCCATCACTGGTTCAATATTTAAATACATACAAGTCTTTTATTAAAACAACTACTGCACTAAACTATTTTAATATATCCAAACAGTGCCTAAACTTAGTACTATTACTGTAAAAAGAGATTTCAAACTATTATGATAACATTTTTGTAATTTTAAAATATAGATAGACTATTTTTTGTTCATTTTGAATATGGAATATCAAAGTAATATAGCAATAGAAAATATAAACATACAAATTAACTAAAAAAATAATATAATTTTGATAGAGCTAACGTCGTAACCAACCTTGAAATAAATAAGCAATTAAAGCCCCTATTAACACAAGCGATCATGCAAAATCAATTCAGTTTTCCTTCAAACGGACTGAACGTCTAAAAGCCCTCGTGCCCGTACATCGCCTGTCGATGTCCAATATCGACGTGTACTGAAACTAGAGCAGAGGAGCCAATTTAATATTTCATGTATTGGACTGATAAAGTACTGTTGACAGAATTACCGATCTTGCGTTAGTTACTGGCGAGGGCTCGTAAGTCAATTTATGGAAGCCAATATCGCTCTATGACGTGAAAACATGTAGGGTATAAAAACGTAGGTGTATATAAATGTTTTTAGGATCATAGAAGTCGTTGAATAGGATTAAAGGCAAGATTTCTGATGCATGACTAGGTTCTTTTTTTTTCTCACGCGTAGTCCATATTAAATCTTACTTAAACAATAAAATAATCGCCTGCTTGATTCAGAAAAAAATGTATCAAGGAGGCGTAATAAGTCTGTTTAAGAATAATTTCATACGCTAGTAATAAAACGACAACATTTTCAACATTCATCTATTGCAGAATGTAGCGTGAAAAGTACAAACAAATCAATACTTTTACAAGTCCGGAGATCATTGAACTATATAGCTAATCTCACTAAAACTCCAACGGTAGACCACATGTCACGGTTTCTTGTTTGCGTGACGTATTTCTATAATTAACACTTTAGTTCTGTAAGTAGATCTCGTTTCAAAAGCTATGCGAAAATGAGGTTTGGGATCGTTTAGGCCGATTAAGATCTGTATTGTACAGCTACATCTGTTAGAACTTAGCCGGCTTACGGTACTCCTGATTGTAGCTTCCTGTTTTAGATTAGTTAACTTTTAAAAATTCAACAACCACAATTACAGTGGGTACTTCATCCATACATACATTACCTCACGCCTGTATTCCCCGTAGGCGTAAGAAGAGGTGCATTTTTGCAACCACATTTAGTTCTATTGTCTTTTTACGGGCACATTTCCTGACTCCGTGTTGCTAGTTGCTACTAACAATTTCTTAATGAAAAAACCCAATAACACTTTGCCTGACTTGGGAATTGAACTCGGGACCCCTAGATCACACATACTTACACCGCTAGGCCACCAGGCAGTCAACATATGTATGGTACTCGCCAATAACTAGGGTACAACGCATCACATTCATGATAATGGACCAAAAACCAAAGTAACAAAACTTAGATTACTTTTTGGTCTTATAACATGAAATCACTAAACACATGCACGTGTCGACCACACAAACGTTTAATTTTTAATGTATCTAATCTTTACCTGCCAATATGTGACATAATCAACACAAAATAAAATACTAACAATCCACATAAGGTCTAAAATCCCTCTTGTACGACAAGAGTCCCATTCCCAGCCATGGAACACATATACGCTGATATAGATTCTATAGATCAAGTCTACTAATTAGTAGTAGACCAGGATGATGGACTAAGTCTTAACCCTCCTAATAGTAGAATGGGCTTATGCTCAGTATTGCAAAGTATATACATATATGGGCTGGTGTAAATAACACTTGAGTTTAAAATAAAGGATAGTCTCATTTCATTAAAATACTTATTACTAGATGTTGACTTCTTTCTACGAATAACAGTGTTGTTTTTCAACAAAAAGTTATGAATTCAGACCTAATCCCTTTGCGGTGCTTATTGCATTCCCCTTTGTAAACACCTATAAATAACACAGTGACATTGGGGAAATTGGATTTGACGAAAGCAATTTACATGGATATCACTTCCGAAAAGTATTGGCTTCCCTGAGTGTAATAAATCAGCTGGCGCAATAACTTGTCGTTGATATTTGAATCATACAAAAAATATACCAACTGGTACGTGAACCGACATTACGTTGATAGTCTGAAAGACTTACAGTCTCACTTAAGATCAAAAGAAATGAAAGATCTCGAAACTTTGCTTTTTCTTTCAAAAGAAAATTATCTATCTGATACAACAGGGATGTCTAATCATAGTATTGCGATTATCTGTCATAGGCCTCCTTTATAACTGTGTGGATTTGTGAGAAAGTCAATCTAGCTAGATAAGTGCGACATGAAATTGTTTTATCATTATTTTTTAAATCTTCAGGCTTTCACACGTTGTCTTGCTTCGTGATTTTTAGAGCATGATAACTCATTATGGACAAACATGACGTAAATTAAAAAAGAAGTCAGTGAATCTCGAATTGAATTATTCAACCCCATGAATGATACTGTAAAGATGAAATATTTACATAATAAATTACAATATTTAATTTCTATGTTTAGTACAAAAAATATTCAATAACGTATGATTTTTTTTATGCTCCGAAAAGCTGAAATGATGGTGTAGTTGTTCGTAAACCCCCACTCAGAATATGGACCGGCCAGAGATGACTATCTGTTGCCTGAGGCACACTGACCCGGAACGTACACACTTGCGGGCCCACTCAGTACATTTCTCGGCTCATGTGCGTTCATCATCTGATAATCATAATTCTTGTTATACTTTTAATAATGAGAAAAAGGGCTTTAATGTACTATACTGGTTAACCTTGGTAGTATAGGTATGTATATATTTGGTGCATGAATTATTTTCGTGAAATTTCAAGGTTCCCAGTGCATTTTAGTTGACACTCATATTATTCTTGTTCTATGTCTGACGTTCTAGGGGCGTGCTAATTGCCGTTTTTCAGCCACATTTTCAGACTCCCTGCTGCGACTGAGAATGTTTTTGACGGAAAACTCAATAACACTTTGCAGGGCATTAATGACAGTAGGAGCAATGACCCGATGCCGACCCTTTAAGAATTTAGAGTCATATCAATAAAAAAAATATTTCACAACTTTCCAGCTTCGGATACCACGGCGAATCGTGCGTGATGCGAGCTTTATGTCAACTGGGCGCTGAACCACTCCACTCCGATGATGATGAAGATCTTTTGCACGAATTGGCGAGTTTCGTTCTGAAGTAAGTTTTCAAGATTCAAAACACCCTTAGTGCGGCACGGGGCAAGTAGGACAGCGCTGAAGGCTATGTAACGACGCCTGACACATTTTTTATACATGAGACAAGAGTAGGTTGAGATAAGGACTTGAAAATGTGAACAAGAACTGTGTTGGAAAAATATTCCTACTTTATACAAATAGGAGGGCTTGAGAACGGCAGATGTTTGTATAACAACAAATGTGTTTGGTTTTATTTTGTGTTGTTTCGGTAATTTACAATTAATTCGATTCATTAAATAGTGTGTAAAATAGTTTTAAAGTTGCTATATATACATGGTGTATTCAGACCGAGATCGCCAGGTAACGCCAGGGGGTTTGTAATCACCTTAGCTATTACCGGCCTTAGTTTTCGATCACGGTCTGAATACAACCTGTGTATTATACGCGGTGCAAAAAAACAAAGCACCGACTGTGAAAAAAAATGCTCTGAATTCATCTGACGTTACCTTGGATAATATTTTGTCTAGAGATTATGGGAAGGTTTTTTTTAGTTACTAATAGCCAAAACAAATTGCAAAAATATTAATCAACCGCAGTAGATCCCGCGTCCACAATTAACAATGCAGCTTCAACTGAGCTATTGAATCCTTTTTTACGACATTTCACCCCTCTTTCGGTAATTTTCTCGAAAAATCTATGCTCCCTCGCAATACCCAAGTTTTTGCTGCTGTTACATCTCAAGCGTGGAGGCGTTCCGACAAAAAATATCGGAGTTTGTGTAACACATGACGACTGTGTTACCGAACTTGAGTAAATCATTCCTCTGTAACCGGTTTGGTATTCTGGATCGATGTGGGGTGCTAATGAGGACATATTGGTGGTTTGGAGCCAATGTTTGTTCAAAACTTGGAGATGCCGCAGGGATTGGTCAAATAAATACATCCAACTGCACTGACATGAAGACTAGATTTATTGTAGGTACATACCAGCTTTGACGTATGATTTAGCTTAAGCTGTTTCTTATTACGCTATTGAATAATATACAATATAGGAAAAAGTGAAACAAAAATAACTGAGTTCACAAACATAAACAACATTTATATTTGACAGCCCCGTGGCGCAGTTGGCTAGACACCAGCTTGCGAAACGAGAGGCCGCGGGTTCGATCCCCGCACCGAGACAAATGTTTGTGTGATCCACAAATATTTGTTTCGGGTCTGGGTGTATCTGAGACCAAAAAAGTCTCATGTAATTTCTGATACCCACGACACAAGACTTGTATCTTAGTGTGGGATCAGAACTATGTATGTGACTGTTGGGTGTATTTATTTTATTTATTTAATTAAGTACCATTATGATTAAACGGTCATTTCTAATAAACACTTCCATTATGATTGAACAGCTATTTCTAATAAACACTCTGGATTTCTTTGGTGTAGGTCGAGATCCATCAACGGATGCCTTTTTGTTGCTGATGATGATCATGGATAACAAACGTCTCTCGCACCACCCAAAATAAAGTAAAGAAGAATTAAAGCAAGCTTCCTGTCGGAAATTGTGTCAATTTTGTTTCGTGTCAGAAATTCTTAAGCGCATTGAATCCTATAAAAGCATTGCGGAAGGGATCGCACTCACGGCTGTTAATTATCGCGCCACGGATGCTGTCACTGTTTTCATAACTAGTGTATGCAATTGAAAGACTGTTTATGTGTTTATGATCGTGTAAACCACAAATATTTGTTTCTGGTCTGGGTGATGGCGGGACCGAAAAATCTTTCGTAGTTTCCGATACCTACGATACAAGTTTTACTGTTGGGTCAGAACTAGGCCACCCGTTTCAGAGATTAGCCGGAACAAACAGACAGACAGACAAAAATTGTAAAAAACGTTATTTTGGTATATGTACCGTGTATACGTCCATATGTTGTGTGTGTGATTGTTAAAAATAAAAATAATCAAATAAATAAATACATACACCCAACATACATAGTTCTGACCCCACATTAAGATGCAAGTCTTGTGTCGTGGGTATCAGAAACTACGAGAGACTTTTCAGTCTCACAAACACCCAGACCCGAAAGAAATATTTGTGGATCATACAAACATTTGTCTCGAACCCGCGGCCTCTCGTTTCGCAAGCTGGTGTCTAGCCAACTGCGCCACAGGGCTGTCAAATTGTTAGATTGTTAAGTGTATCTAAATCTAAAAAGCGTATGTATTCTAATAAAAATAAATCTTCTTTCAGCCCCAACAATGACGTCAGCAGCCACCCGTCGCACAGAAGAGAAGGCCTTCCATACAAAGACGCATTCAATCGCGGACAAAAGTCAAAGAATTGCACCAAAATCTACCGGAAATGCACATTATCTTTAGTAGATATCTTTACTAAGCTTCACGACGTCTCGTGACGGTAGCAACTAATTTCTCACTTTGTATCGTGATAATTAATTTTAATGCTAATATAGCTTCGGCTAGTAATACTGTTTAGCCAATATTATACAATTGTGTAGTCTTTCAGTAGTAAAATATATTTTGTAATCAAATATTTTAGACTGTAAATAATTCGTATAACTATGTGTGCTTTAAGCGACGATACAACTACGAGTTGTCGTGATTGTCTTGACTCTTAGTACACGATATTAAAAAATAATTGTTGCTGAATACATGTCACAGCTATTTAATTATTAATATCAAGAAACTTTATTTAAATACGGAAATAGTTCGATTTTTTTTATTAAAATGTTATTCACGTACATGTGCATGATGTATCATCAAATTAAATTGCACACTTTAACACTTTTATACCTCAACAAACTATCTTAAACATTTTATTGGTGCGAATACTCCCACGTTCCACCACTGTATTACTTTCAGGCACTTTGTTGCCACTAAACATTTCCTAGTAAAATTACAAATTCGAACCCCAATCTAAGAAAAAAAAATGTTTTTTTGAACTTCACCCTAACCAACAATCCACTATATGTACTCGTAGCGTACATCGAACTAAAATAAATCTTATTAATCAACGAACGTTGAAAAGGATAGGCATTAACTGCAAAAGCTTTTAAATCGCCAATTTCAGGCTGGGAAAATTGCTTTATTTACACAAGGGCCCTATAATACATTTCTTCCGACTCATTTGCCGTAAGATACGTCGGATTGGAAAAAGGAAGCGTGCAATGTGTGCTCCGTACATACTCGAGCCTGTGTCAGTCTACTATTTCAATCTTGCAGGCGTTCGTACAAGGGTATTTTATCCTTAGGAATTTTCTAGATAAATTCTCTATCCGTTATTTATTAGCTTTGAATTTTATGTAACATATATACACTCGCCATCTGTGTTTTCGTCCCATGTAACAGGGAGCGAGCCTTTTGCATAATGGGCTCAAGTCAAAATTTTGTGCTGGTTCTAAAAATATCCTAATCATCAACATCATCATTAGCCCATATACGTCCCACTGCTAGGCACGGGCCTCCACTACAACTGAGAGGGTTTAGGCCTTAGTCCACTACGCTTGCCTAGTGCGGGTTGGCGGACTACACACCTAAGTAATTCCTAAGAAATTTAGATGTGCAGGTTTCATCACGATGTTTTCCTTCACCGTTAAAGTATGTGATAATTCATTGTGAATACACACATAACTTCGAAAAGTCAGGGGTGTGTGCCTGGGGTTTGAACCCGCGACCGATCGATCGTTTGCACGTTCGAATCTCGACGGTAGTAACGTCAGTTTTCATGTTCATTATTTTACGGAGGAATTAGGGTAATTCCTCACCAAAAGAGATATTAGAAATGATGTAATACGAACCAATATAAATAATAAAATTCGATAAATCAGGTGCAAAATTGTTTCACGCATTCTTCAAGACTATCAATGATATATAAATATTTCTCACTTGATAAATAAACAATTATTTAATTTCATGTTTTAAGAAAGAGAGATTTGAAGATATCTAATGATTATCTAATCATAATGATTCACTCAGGCACTCACACAAAAAAAAATGGGTTGAAGTTTTTTAAATTACAATTAATTCCTTTATGAATATAAGGCAAAAACCTGTGTGGTCATTAAATAATTTTGTAGGATTTTGAGGATGTGGTACTGAGGTAACTTGGCTTTACCAGTTTTTTACAGTCTTTAATATTTAGAATATATTCTATAATCAAATTAATTTAACTTTATTAGTAAAAAAGAAATGAGGAAATAAAACAAATTATTACACAAATAATTTAATTACTAAAACCCCACAACAATGTACAAGCATTCTACATGTCAAGCGTTTTCAACGGTCGACATCAAGAAGAACTTATTCGCCCAAAACCCGCTCTAAGCACGTTTGCTTCAGCGCGAGCTGAAAAATAAAAGTGACAGCCATTTCACGCTGCAAACGAAGAGGTATCCGGCACTTTTACGGCACGGCACGGGAAAAATCTAATTCAAGTCTAGCTACCCTTTGTAATTAGCCGCCAATTGGCGATATTGTTGCTGAGAGAATTCTTTAAGCTATACTGAAGTATTGAAGATCGGGCTCGTAAAATCAAACTGACTATTTAGATAAAAATACTTTTTTGGAATCGAACTATAACAATACTTTGAAGTTTGAAATTATCCTAAAATTCCTGTCTCCGATGGTAGATATCCTATGGCTAATGACAATAATGATAATTATGTAATATCTATTGTTATGCATTAATTGCTAAACCTAATCATAGTAATGATTCAACAATTGTTTTTGTTAAGAAGCGCTTATAACAAGGCTGCAAAAGTTATTTGATTTAAATTCAATGTAAAGTTATCTGTTAACTATCGCAACAAACAATTTTTTGATAATGTCCTTGATACCAAACTAGACTTTTATCAAAAGAATCCAAATTTCTGCAACGTCTCCTCTCCTATTCTGGTAAAGGTTTCGAGTACGGAACCCTCACACTCTGGAAAAAGGCTCTCACAGTCCACTCCTATCTCCCTCCCTAGTCTCTCCGCTGCGTGGTACTCATTGTCAGTATGATGTGAAAGGGTGTCTTTGGTAGATGACGGCCTGTGGGTGTTAAAAATATAATAAGTAATATTGTAGACGTTAAAACTGTTTTTAAAGTGCAAACTAAACAACTTAGGAGAAAACATCAACATCAAAGAGCCAGAAAATGAGAAACGTAAACTATATCAAGCCGCCAACAGCAAACAGATTTAAAATTCTACGTAAGTAACTAACTCAGCACGTGTAAAAGGCGCATTTCTATAGCTACATAAACATTTACGAAATATAAAAGAAATAAGCTCTCACTCCATTCATGCCATTGTGAATATACTTACGTGAATAGTATATGTCCAATTTCACCAAGCAAACCATTTTCGTGTGTGAAAGGAACCTCAGCCGCTTCGCAGATTGTTCGAAGGAGGCACGGACGGCCAGTGTAACCGTACCTGCGGAATTTTCAATGCACATCTCAATAAAATATTCTAAAAGCGAATTTTGTTGGGAGCTCTTTACAGGAATCCGCGAGCGCCAGCTGAATTTAAAACCTTTTTTAAAACGCAATTAGTTTGCATCTAAATATGCTTCGGGATGACGCGGGGATTAATGTAATGCCCGTTTTAATTACGCTGAATGTGGAATAAATAGGATGTTTCCATTGCGTATTTACTTAGTTGTAGAATTATTATGAATATTAAACAAGTTTTGATGAAATTGATGCTGTCGTAAGCTCCATAAGCCTCGGCCCCTCATTGACTAATCAATTAATATAAGCAACTATCTTTATGTGGTTTTATAAATATTCGAAAAACAAAATCTGCGGCAAAACTAATTCCACAGCGACTAACACAAAACAAGTAGCAGTAAAGTTATTTGCCTGCGGTTTAAATTGTGGATAGCATTCAATGCAAAACTGAATGTAATCTTCATATTAAACGAACCGCTTACCTTGTTTCGTTTTAATTAAAATCTAAAATACCACATTTTTATTCATATCTGCAAAATTATTTGCTAGTTTACCCACAATTGTTACACTGCATGCGGTCCGTATGCAAATTGCTTGCATTGACTACTTTCTGGATTATAATTTTTATTCAAATCATTTCAAAATAAGTTAAAAAATGTGTCAAAATATATTATCAAGCAACAATAACTCAACAAGGGCCAATATTTTCTATACAATTTATGGTTGTAACATCACTACATATTCACTCTCTTAAATTTCTTTTATTTCTAGCGTTGATTGTATTAAACATATTATCTACAATTATAATAAATAGAATCAACAATACATTGCTGTACGTATTGAAATTACCTTTCTGCCATATGTTCTAATATCTTGTAGAAGTCCCATCTGTTCATTCTCTGCGGTTCTTGTTCTTCCAAGTTATTCTGGTCTATCATTTCTTGACGTCTAATAGCTTCTTCTAAAGACAATTCAGTTTTAACAATAACATCATCAGCAACAAGAACTCCACCTTCAGAATAAACAAGCGACCGTCTCTTTCTGTCTTCATCAAATGTGATATCAATTAAAGTATCGTTTTCTCCTTCTGTCTTACTATCAATAGAATCAGCTGATTCATCAATATTTCTAGAATCATCTATGCCATTTGTATGAATTTCTCCGTTCGGAACGTCCCCATCCATGTCTCTAGAAACTGTGTTAACAAAACCGTAGATTCTACTTGTATACTCCGTGCTGTTGGTTGGTAAGTCATATTGAAATTTTATGACCGTTCCGACTGTTACTGATGCTTCTTTTAGGTCTACTGGAACACCAAGACCGATGATGAACTGAAAAATAATATAACAATTTGTTTAAAAAACACTACTGATTAAGTTTAAAATTGAAGGCAAATCTTTCTACTTCATAAGTGCTGTGATTAATAATTTTTAACATATAAATAACCACCTTTATTATTGTAAACCGACACTACTTTATACAACATACTTTTGTGGCGCAAGAATACCAAAACTTTAATCTATATATACTCGTACATATAACATAAATAACTCGTATTTTTTTTGTAACTAATTCCCAACTAGAAATGAAAATACCGACGCGAATATCCCTCTATATTTAATTTTACAATTATATAATTTAAAATGTAGCCATGTTGCAAATTCTAACTTAAAACGCTCTCATATTTACTCTTATAATCAGATACCACATCTTTATATGAAATATGTACCGGTAGTATTAAATTTTAAGGTAACTCACGTATAAACGTTGACCTAAATATAACACGTGCCAGACGCACGCTTTCCTTTTTCACACATCCCTAATTCAGAAAATATGTGATGCAAATCTGTTTAAAGAGATTATTAAGGACGTCGGCACATTCGCATCGAATGACGGCTATGCATTAATAAATTCACATTGAGTCTATTTAAATCGAGCAATGGATGAGTAACTAGAATTGGACTGAATGTTATTACCCGACTGTGAAATGAAATTGCAAGTTTAAAAGCTTTCTCAGATTCCACGTAAATAAATTTGCGTTGCTCGGAAATACTGCTTGCTTGGACTAAATAATATAAATTAAAAACGTTAATTAGTTGTAAAGAATATTTAGTCGATAGTTCTAAAGTAACTATATGGTGTACGGTATAAGTAGATATAAATAACTCGGGTTAAGTGATCATTTTTATTTTTAATATTATTCATAATTTTATATCTACACAAACGACGCTATAGAATATATCGCAAAACCAGTTTGTCTGTACCTCGAGCCTTTCAAATTAACTTCAGTTTAAACGATATTCACTACTGAATTTAATTCTATAAAACGCTTACTGGCTCATAATTTAATTCGCATATTTCCTCATTTCATTAAATAATTTACCAGATAATTTAAATTAATATTTAAAAATAAAATCCACTAATTCATTCCTAATTCTACACACACGATGAAACACTTGACCTAGTTCGATACCAGCATTCAATAACAGCGGACAATGTAAAAACAAATTAGCATTAACGTAATGCTTAAACAAAATCGGAGGGAAACAGTCAGCACGCGCCAGAGGACAAAAGCTAATTGCATTTAAATTCAAGAACAAAAAACACTGCTTCGTTAAGCCCTATCCGTTGTGCAAAGGCAACATCATTTGCTTAAGTTAAATCAGGGTAGTTCGTGAAAAAGTTACCTGTGCGCGCGCGGGGCCTCCGTCGGGGTACACTAGGTACCTCCTCTGCCTGCTCGCTTCACTGGTTGCGAGTAAAAGTAAAATTGGCAGCAGGTTCATGGTGATCTGTACCGTCGCTGTCGGAGTGTAAATACTGTGTAAGATAAAATGTGTGTTTGTAGAGCCCACGGCGCTCGCTGGCTAATGAACCGTTATGTTTTCCCTGTGATTTGGCGTGCGAGCGGCCCCGTTCCACGGTATTGGGCTATGATTTATGTTTTGTGTAAGATGATTTTTTTTGGTATGTTTGGTTCAAATGCTGAAAACAAAAAATTAAGCTGCATACGTATGATGTTATTCTTAGGTTTTATAGACATCATTATTATTTGTGTACAGTGCTGAAACAAAATAAGTGCTTTTAACTATAAAATTCTGAACATAGTTCTTGCTAATTGTTTACGTACGACTGCTGAATAACATTTAATGAATATGTGCATTTATTCTATTGTATTATTGAAATAAAATATTGATTTTATATTGTATGTTGGGCGAAAATTAAGATGATCAAATATATTATATCTACCAAACGTTACTTCACCTGAAATTATTCAAACCTATCACACTGCCACGCAACCTCAAAACTTATAAGACATACTAAATAGCAAACGCTCACTTTAACAATAATTACGTCATTAATTTAAAACGTAAAGGCTTTAATTAACTATTATATAAATTACAAAATCCCCCGGGACCAGACGAAATTGGTAAAATGTATCGCAAATATTTTTTCTGGTCCAGACCTTGTAATACCGCTAAAACAGGCGAGTCTTAATTAAGGTCATCCGCTTCGTAACAAAGTAACCTTAATTCAATTATTTATACCGTAACTGATACAATCGACTAAGTTATTTAAAATTTAACGGGAACGCTAATCGTATTTTATAAAACCTTTGAAATATCTGAGGCCATATATTGAAGAGGCCCGTGCCCAGCATTGGGATGTATTTATATGAGCTGATGATGAGAGATTGATTATGATCAGCCCATATAAGTCATACTGCTGGGCATTCTCTACAACTGAGACGGTTTAGGCCTTAGTCCACCACGCTGGCCTAGTGCGAGTTGACGGTAACTTATTATTAGTACGCTTGTTTCCTCGGAGGGGTAAGTGTGTTCGTATTTCTTTCCCTACTTCTTCAGAGATTGACTTGTTACGTAAAGTAATTGCTTCTCGGGTTGGACACTGTTAGGTTTTTCGATAAGGAAATTTTCAGTACCTGCAACTTAACAAGTGTCCAAAGGTGATAATGACGTGATGAAGAACCTCAAAATCTCTTGTAGAACTTCTCTGGAATACGCCACGCGGACTGAGCACCTTAAGAAGTCGCTACATTCAGGCTACTATCAAAAATTAGCAATGTTATACTTTTAGGACCAACTTTGCACAATGGAATCTAGTCAAATTAATAAATGTAATTTAATTTTCTCACCGACTTGCATGAAAGCCCGGGCTGAAATATATGTATACAATATTAAACCAATGAACCGAAGAATCCCAATACCCCGACCATAAAAACACAACAAGCAGCTCATTTGCGTAAAAATATAAACCGGGCGATAAATAACGTGGAACACGTGTTTAACACAATACAGAGGAACATTGCGGAGTGTTGTGTGACCACAGAATCCCATTTGAACCCTTCATTTCAATAAATTGCGCGATAGAACGGAAAGTGGAGTTTGATGCGGTGCAGTGTGTACACAACGTGCAAATGTTTGCAAAGGAAAATGCATTTGACGGGGAGAAGCCATAAGAGCTCGGTTATAGTGGCTTGGCTTGCCAGTTTATTTTGTTTATCGGTTTTTGTATGGAGCTATGATTTTGATGCTTAAGTGCACAAGAAATTAACTACATGCATACTCACGCCTTTATCCCTGTATGAGTAGGCAGAGGTGCATATCTGCACCAACTTTTTGACGGCTGTATTTTACATACACACATACATACATTACCTCACGCCTGTATTCTCCAAAGGGATAGGCAGAGGTGCATTTCTGCACCCACATTTAGCCAAGTATGTATCAGTCCCACGTAATAGGGGGCGAGCCTATTGCCGTTTTTTCGGGCACATTTCCAGACTCCGTGCCGTTACCGAGAATTTCTTAATGGAAAAATCCAATAACACTTTGCCCGACTCGGGAATCGAACCCAGGACCTCTAGATCGCACGGCACATACATGTACCGCAAGACCACGAGGCAGTCGACGACGAACGTATGAAAATACTTCCCGCCTAAGGTTTTAACCTGCTTGAAAAATCATTGAGGATGCATCGTCTGAAGTAAACCTCAAATTTGATACAGTGACTTAGGAACTTATAAATCGACAGTTAATTATATTGCTTTAACCCTTTTTGGTGAGTTATAGGTGAAAGAAAGTTCCACAGGAACACTTGTCAACATTTATTAATATATGTATGGACATTTCTCGGAGATACAATTACGACGATTGTTGTGTGGGCATAGAAGTATTGCAGAGAACATTAAGGTCTTGGTGTTTTAATCACGTTAGCAATGTTTTGCATCCCAGTTAACCGAGGACGAGCCTGTTGCCCTTTTTTGAAGACATTTCAAGATTCGTTTTTTATTAAACAAGAAATTCCTAACAGAAAATCTCAACAACACGCCTCGGAAATCAAACCCAAGATGTCGTGATCGCACTCGGCACTCGCGAACCGAGGCAAAAGGCACTTCGAAATGTTACTTTTAATTAACTCTAATTGAGCTTCATCTGTAATTAATAAAACCTTAATTTTTCTTGTTTCGCCACAAAGCCAATTAGAAATTTCAGAAGTGGATCGCCATTTGCAAAACAATCCACTTCAATTAAGATACCTTTCGTATTTTAATATCATAATGAATGTATTTCGACCGTACAAAATTATTTTGCACTTTTCTTTATTATTATTATGTTATTTTGTATTAAGAAACTAAAATGTATTCTTTTTGTTATAGGATGATGGTAACTTTATTTTCTCTCTTTTTTAACCTTTCTATACCTTTTTTTTTGTTCTCGAGGGGAAAGCTGTTTATGGCTCTACTTCCCGCCAGCTCCGGGGGAGGGGGGGTGAGAAGCGTATGTGGGGTCACCGGTCTTCCAGCCCGGCGCGCGGCGACGTCATGTCCGCGCAGATGTTAGTGCCGGGCTGGATACCTAACAAAAACCCCCCGGTGGCCATCTCCGCGCTGAGTGGGACGACCACGGTACGTGAGCGGGAAGCGCCCACCGTCATGCCGCAGCCGCCCGGTGCGCCTCCGAGACGTTATTGTCTCGGCCGTTTCGGAGTTGTAGGGGGCGCAGTTGCACCCCCACTAGCTTGGTTCGGGCGCCCCGGTTGTGAATGGGCGCCCGCGACGTACACAGGCCACAGTGCCGCCGCCTCTCTCGGGGTCACTTTCAGTGAGGGCGCGCCGCCCCCGCAGCGCGCCCAGCGACCCCAAGGGCCCCTTTGAGTCGTCTTTTACGACAGGCAGGGGATACCGTGGTGGGATGCTAACGCCCCATTGCCACAGGGCAGAACCTTCCTATACCTACCCGCGTCAAATAAAGTAAAACGTATACCCGCGCAGTCTGTGGCACCGACATTTTTAGGTCCATTTTAGCAAGATTTCAGTAAAAAAATAATTATAACATTTTGTTATTTGTTTTGTTGTATACGGTGAAAATTATAAATGTATAAAATATTAGTGTCTTACAGTTGATTATGCTAGCTCCATCGTGTTCTTATAGAATTATATGGTAACTTAATTTAACAAAAACTGACAACAAGGCAAAGTGTATTCTTTGCTAATGCACTATGTACAAGCTTACAGATTGGTTCCCTATCAATGAGAAATTCATGATAAATAGAGTCACCTTGATTCGCCACCCCTATACTATACTCCATGAGAAACCCGTTCAATCACACGTCCATTAATCACGGATAAATATAATCTTCGATAATCGCTTCTACTCGTAGTATGTTTAAAAGCTTCTCGATGAAGTGTGAACGTCGCAGCGGTTTCAACTAATATTTTGAATAAATATAACGTGTTGAGCTTACTGTATCATCTTGCTCTCCTTAAGATGAACAGATTAGTTGATCTTTAGTTACATACAAATATGGACATGACTTTCTGCGAGGTATTAATGTAAGTGTTTTTTTAATTGTAGGAAATACTTAGTGGCTTGGAGTTTGGAAATGAATCTGAAATCGGTGTAAGGGTTGTTATTCTCGTGTGCTTAAGGCACTACCTTGACTGCCTCATGGTTGCGCAGCGCAAATATGTGCCGGGCGATCTAGAGATCCTGGGCTCGATTTTCGGGTACTGTTGTGTTTTCCATTAGAAAATTCTCAGTAGCAGCACGGAGACTGGAATTGTGCCCGAAAAACTGCTATAGGCACGCCCGTCATTACGTTGAACTGGTATGGATACATATGTAGGTACCTGGCGTGATTTGGGTGCAGAAATGCAATTTTACCTAACCTTTCGGGTAATTCAGGAGTCAGGTATTGTATGTGTGTATGTAAATATATCTTTAGGTATTCTATTAACCAATTTTATTGATTTATTTCGTTTTCTTCAGATTTACCCTCGTATTTAAACTACTGAATGGAGAAATCGCCACCCACAAACGTCAAAGAAGGTACTTGCTGTTCACGAAGGACACCCAATGGGGGGTAAGTGAGCATTTTGTTTTAACATATACATATAACATTTAGTGGCCAATGCCTCATTTAGAATCAAACCAGACACTCTTCTAGTTTCTTTTTCAACTCTGACCAGAGGCTTAGGGTCTGTTTAACTATCTGCCTGTCTGATTTAATCTGCTTTGAAATTAACTTAAGAAATTCCTCGCGAGAATACATATATAAAATAAGCACGTTATACTAGACTGCCTCGTGGTCTCGCGGTACAAGCATGTGCCGTGCGATCTAGAGGTCCTGGGTTCGATTCCCCGGTCGGGCAGAGTGTTATTGGGTTTTTCAATTAGGAAATTCTCGGTAACAGCACGGAGTCTGGAATTGTGCCCGAAAAACGTCAATAGGCTCGCCCCCTATTACGTGTGACTGATACATACCTGGCGAATTGTGGGTGCAGAAATGCATCTCTGCCTACCCCTTCGGGGATTATAGGCGTGAGGTTATGTATGTATGTATGTACGTTATACTACTATCCGCCATGTGAAATCGGCTGCCTTTGGAGCAATTTGCCGTTTATTTTACTGCTGGATGCAGGCTGCTCATGACTGGAATGGTTGAAACTTACTTGGGAAGGCCACGTTTGGCAGTGGACGGCCACTACACTCACCTGGCAGCGAATAGGCCAAGGTAATAGCTATGGTGATGACAAACCCATTGGCGTTAAAAAAAATCCCGACAAAAAATAAAACTTTTGACGTTTTTCTAGCAATCATAGATATTAAATTGATGTGGTTGTAAGTAAAACGTATTTTTATTTTATTTTTATCGGATTTTTTTTAATGTCACGGTGTTTGTAAACACTGCAGCTATTATCTGCCTTAGTTTACGATCATCTCATAAATGATCTTCGAATAAAAATAAAAGGTCACCGAACGCCCTTCCAGGTATTCGCAACGGTGTCCATCCCGCTCCATCCAGAGTCGTATGTGAGCGTCGCGTGGTTCTTCGAAGCTAATTACTACAACGTCGACAATTCTACGTATTTCGACCCTCTGCTCGGTGATATTGCTGTAAGTAGGTTTATTTTAACTCGATTCAAACTCAGTAATTATTTAGAAATTTGTAGAACACTCCACATTAATATGTTTTATGTTGTGAGACATAGACATTAGTATTTTCTTATTTATATTTACGCTTTATTGTACACAAAACAAAGTAGGTAAAACAAAGTAGGTTAGGTAGCGTCGAGGCTTAGGCACCTGGTCGAGAATCTCGACGGTCGCGAAATCAAACCCCAGTCACACACCTCTGACTTGCGAAGTTGCGTGAATTTATAAAGAATTATCACATACTATAACGATGAAGGTAAACATCGTGATGAAACCTTCGCACCTAAAAGTTCATAGGAATTTCGTAGGTGTGTAGTCCGCCAATCCGCACTAGGGCAGCGTGGTTCATTTAATTTTTATGTGATACGTAAACAATAAATAACACTTTATTGTACATCACATAAAAATTAGCAAAAACATGATTTAAAATAACTAAATTCAGAACAAAAAATAGAGTGCAACAAATGACGGTCTTATCGTTGTATGCGATTTCTTCCAGACACCCGTAGGATTTCCTGGAATGTAAAGAAACATAGAAATATATAAGCAGTGATGGCCTCGAGGTTTAGGCGCGCGGTCGAGAATTTCGGCGGTCGCAGGTTCAAACCCCAGGCACACACCTCTAACTTTTCGAAGTTATGTGTGTATTCACAATGAATCATCACTTGCTTTAACGGTGAAGGAAAACATCGTGGTAAAACCTGCACACCTAAAATTTCTTAGGAATTTCTTAGGTGTGTAGTCCGCCAACCCGCACTAGGCCAGCGTGGTGGACTAAGGCCTAAACCATCTCAGTTGTAGAGGAGGCCCGTGCCCAGCAGTGGGACGTATATGGGCTGATGATGATGATGAAAGAAATATAGAGCGGATGGTAACGTAATAACTAATAATAATATCTAAAACGAGGTAATAGGTATTTAGTATTACTATTTTTAAGTATATTCCAGAAGTCATAAATACACTCAACAGTCACATGCATAGTTCTGACTCCACATTAAGATACAAGTCTTGTATTGTAGGTATCAGAAACTACGAGAGACTTTTCGCTCTCACAAACACCCAGACCCGAAACAAACACTTGTGGATCACACAAAAATTTATCTCGGTACGGGGATCAAACCCGCGGTTTCTCGTTTCGCAAGCCGGCCTCTAGCCAACTGCGCCACGGGGCTGTCAAAATGGGCTGTGATATTACCACAGATTTACAATTATGTTTCCTTCATTCTGCAGGAGTCAAGAAGCCGAATGGATCGCGATGTTGAAGACACTAACAATGTCTTTAAATCGAATGATTTCTCTAGGAACAAACTATATACTCTCATCGAGGGGTTATTAGAAAAGTAAGTACTTTGTTTTATAAAGACATGACAACTTCACTCCTTGCGTTAAATGTAGTGTGGTGTTTTTGATACTTGAAGCAATAAAGCACGATAATTTTACACTTAGAATTGATCGTCTTCGTTCCGCCTTGCTGATAGTGTAGTGTTAACCAATTAAAAACCTCCATATTTATTACATTTATTTATCTTTCTTATTAATTATTATTTTATTATTTATTATATTGTCATTATTATATTATTATATTGTACACATTAACTACCCTCCCTTCTATCACTTGAGCGATAAGACCGCCAATTGTACTTCATTCTACTTGTACATTGTTTTGTTCATTATTTTGTAGTGTACAATAAAGAGTTTATAAATAAATTTATAATGACTATGTGGGCGGTTCATATTTAAAACGAATTATTTTGTTTATTTAATGTTTTGATGAATTAATATTATAATTTAAATTAGTTTACATTTAAATGTAGCGTTTTCCTGTGATATATTACTAATTTGATTGAATTCCGATAAATTATTAAAATTATAAACACCGCAGTATTTGTAAAGGATCACTCTGTTGTGAATCGCAATTTCATAAACATTAATCTGCCTACAATATGGATTTTATTGTCCACGATACTCATAACGGTCAGCAAGCGCCGATAAATACATGCATCACCCTTCCAAACAATCACACATCTTATCACCAACACCATTTTCCTAACCATCAAAGTCAAAGTCAAAGTCAAAATCACCTATATTCAAATAGACTTTAACAAGTGCTTTTGAATCGTCACTATTAAGTTGTTTTTTTTTTTAACTATTGCCGCTTCGTAACGTGTTATCGCTGTGGAGAAGAAACGGTAAGTGTTGCATGTGGCATGTAATGTGGAGCGAACCTGTTGCTACTGCCCAAGCATTTGCAGACTTCAAATAGCTACTGACAATTTATGTATGCATACGTCCCACCGTTGAGCACAGGCCTCCTCTACAATTGAGAGGGTTTAGGCCTTAGTCCATCTACTGAGGATTATCTTGCGAATAAAGACTTGATCATTTTTCCCTATCCCAAAATCAACATCATCAGCCCATATACGTCCCACTGCTGGGCACGGACCTCCTATACCATTGAGAGGGTTTAGGTCTTAACCCACCACGCTAGCCTAGTGCGGGTTGGCGAAATACACACCTAATAAATTACTAAGAACTTTTAGGTGTGCAGGTTTCATCACGATGTTTTCCTTCACCGTTAAAGTACGTGATAATACATTGTGAATACACACACAACTTCTAAAAGTCAGAGGTGTGTGTCTGGGTCTGAACCCGCGACCGTCGAGATTCTCGACAGCGTGCCTAAACCTCGAGGCCATCACGACTTTTATGTTATCATTAAATCATAATTACCAAATGATGATGACCTTTGGAAAATCTACAGGTATTTCTGCTAAAAGAAGTAATCTCATCTCTATAAAAATATTTTGTCCTAGGAATATAGCGTAGCGCAGAAATATCTGCATACAAATATGTAATAGGTGATTTGTTCCAGCCACGGATACGCCGGCCGGGAGTGCTTACTCAGGGCAGTTTGTGAGAACGCCGGCGCGAGTCTCCTGCATAACGGCGTGCTGGGGGACCTGCTCCATCTAGTACTCACGTGAGTCATTCCCATAGGAGTATGGATAAAATATTTTAGAAGTTTGCGGTTTAGTTTTTTCTTTGATGTTATACAGGGTGTATTCAGACCGTGATCGGAAACCAAGGCAGGTAATAGCTAAGGTGATTACAAACCCCCTGGCGTTAAAGAAAATTCTGACAAAAAATAAAAATTTTGACTTTTTCCATACAACCATCGGTATTAAATGTACGCGGTTTGTATGGAAAACGTCAATTTTTTTATTTTTTGTCAGAATTTTCTTTAACGCCAGGGGGTTTGTAATCACCTTAGCTATTACTTGCCTTAGTTTCCGATCACGGTCTGAATACACCCTGTATATACGCACATATTTTTGTTAATAGTAAATACACTCACATCAGTAGTCATAAGTAGTGATGGACTCTGAGTATAGGTGTGTGCTCGAGGATCTCGGCGGTAGCAAGTTAAAACCCCAGGAACACACCTCTTACTTTTCGAAGTTATGCGTGTATCCACAATGAATTATCGCGTACTTTAATGTTGAAGTATAACATCATGAGGAAACCTGCAGCCGTAAAAATTCATAGGTTTTTTTAGGTGTGTAATCCGCCAACCCGCATTAAGCCAGCGTGGTGGACTAAGACCTGACCCTCTCAGTTGCAGAGGAGGACCGTGCCCAGCAGTGGGACTTATATGGGCTTATGATGATGATGACACTCACATCACAAAAAAGGAAAAACTAAAACCCAACTACGACAAAATCGGACTAAAGTTTGAAACAAGATTTTCAGGACACAAAATTAAACAACGTTACTGAAGAAGCAAGATAATGGACACATAGACTCTACCAAGATGCCTTCGTTGCAATTTGACAATAATGTCTTACGGTACGATACTATAGTACACAATTATCAGTGTACAGAGATACAAATACTCAAGTTTGAAAAGCTGCAGTCACGCGTTGTTAAAGTGTCTGTTACACAACCTGTCAAAATCATAACCCTCCTTTGGCTTTGCCATAGTCGGGTAAAAAGTAAATGCATATTTATTTTACGTTTTAAAATAAAATCACTGTTCTACTTTCAGACCATCAACATCAATGGCGGAAGACGAAATAGACGACTGTTACTACGAGGCTGAGTACTACGGAATGGACCATCAGTGTGCGGAATATATGGATCAATGTGATACCAATCCATTGGATGCTATCTCTACGTACATCGATGATATATCTTGATAGTTTTCTACTATACCTTTGATACTGTTCAAATAAATCTCAGCTCGTTGTATTAACATCACTATGCTGTTGAATTGTATTATAAGAAAAATAAAAAAGACTGTGCGTGTCATGAAATGCTGGATGTATCAACGTAAAACTAAGTTAAGAGTTAGGTTGAATGAGTCAATAGTCCGTGCATAGTCTTTTTATGCAAACACGCACATTAATGCTATAAAACAGGGTTTCTCAAAGTGGGGTTCGCGAACCCCTAGGGGTTCACCATTACTTCTAAAATTGACTCCATTTGCAACAAGAAACAAGCTAACCCATGACATTAATATTAAAAAGATATTCTTTTGAAATAAAAATCTTATTTTCTTCAACAGACAATTTTACTATTTTGTTTGGGGGAGGGGGGGGTTAATTAGTTATTTAAAACTTAAGGGATTCGCTGTCACCTGGAAACTTTAACAGGGGTTCGTGAAACCAAAAGTTTGAGAAACCCTGCTATAAAATAAAGGCGCTAGCGCAATCTGTGTTTTAAGTCACACGTAATAGCACCATCGAGTCTGGAAATATGTCTGAAAAACGGCAATACACTCGTATAGAGTACGTAAGCGAAACTAAAAACACAGCTTATAAAACGTAGGCTTGGAAATACGCCCGTGCCTACCCATTCGAGAATACACTCATAATTTGTCTATATATAGTTAATATGCATTTATCATTTTAAAAAATCCGTAAATTTATTTCCCTAACAAGCAAGGTAACAGAGCTAAATTAGCACTAAAATATCACAGCAAATGAAATGCTTGAATCGGTGAAATCCCAACATTGCAGACCTAGTTTCTCCGGACAACAGTAAAATATTCCGGCCAGATTTGTTATGTCAACAATCATCCGGCTATTCGATAATATTGTAAACTGGCGAATAACACCGGATTCGCCGGTCAGCGTTTGACGTCGAGTCGTTTGATTGTTTGTGCTGCAAGTCGACTCGCTGTCAATCGCAATTCTCTTCATTTGACCGATAGACTGCTTTAAAAATTGTGCTTAATTTATGTCATAATCTGTATATACGAATATGTCGTGTAATACTGCTCGTATACAAGAACTAAAATCTGTCTCCCAATGGGGTTGGCAGAGATTATAAAGCATCGAGTGCTACGGTTAAAACCACATCTTTGGCACCACTAGCATTCGCCTCTTCATACATGCACAACGGCTTCATGGAATCTTAAAGTAATACTATTCTTCTACATTTATAAAATATACATAAATATCATTTAACTAATAATAATTATAAGTGTTAATAATATTTAAGTAATTAAATTATATCTCTTTATTGTACTGACATCTAACATTATGCGCTGTTTAATCGTCTACATGAATGAAAGAATTTTATGTAAGTGTACCGAAAATCCTGAAGATGTCTTCAATTATTTGGGCATTACAGTTAATATTTTAAGCATTTTTACAAACCGCAAAAAAATACTATTTATTTATATTAAGCCCTATTTAGTAAAAACACTACATCAAAGCATTAATCCCTCGGGAAATACATCACCCACAAATTCATTTTGTCCATGATAGCATGCATGGACACAGGTCCGGGAAAAATCTCCCGAAAACGTCGGACGGTCCCCGCGAGTGGTCCTGACGTTAGGAGACGTCACGAATAGATAAGTAGCTAGCTTATTTACGATGCTAGGGATGTTTTATGAAGCGTTCACAATGGACTTATAGATGTGCGAAAAAGACACGATTGCGATTATATAACAATAGTCGAGACAATTTTGTCGGCTTAAAATTTTGTCTGTCGTGGCCTCGCGGCACGAGATTTCCCAAATTTGGCAAAGTTATTCCATTAGAAATTTCTCAGTAGCCGCACGGAGTCTGGAAATGTACCCAAAAACGGCAATAGACTCTATTAAATGAAAGGTGAGGTGCATTCCTACCCCTTCAGGGAATAAAGGCAAAGGTTCTGTACGTATCTAAGTAATTGATGACTAATACAATTAGGCTTGATCGAGATAGCACAAATTGATCGTGGATAATTTTACATCATTAAAACAACTCTTACATTTATAATTTTAAGATAGCATGTAGGAGTATGAAAATCCTACTCAGTAACTAATAAACTACTAAGATCACCCCATACTGCTTGTCGTTATTATGCTGGTCAAAATCTAACCGGCTATACGGAACAAGTCACACTTGCATGTTACTATGGCGGTTGAAACGTCTTATGCACGGAGCCCGCATATTTGAACACAGGGCAAGCTAACATAGCTCAACCACTTAGAATACGGATATGACAGATTCTCCTGTATTTGAGGACTTATAAGCCGAAGACATTAACACACCCCTATACGTTTACGGGCGTCAAGTTAGAATTAGAAGAGAGCATGCCACCTTGACAATAAATTTGTTATATTTTTCTGTTTTTTTAGTCAACAAATTCAAAAAAAGAAAACAAATCAGCTGATAAAGAAACAAAACGAGCAATTACTCGTCAGGTTATTCTTACACGAGATTTGTAATCGCGCAACATTATGAATATGTAATGGCGTGTACACATACATACGTACGCCAAAATAATCTCCATTAGTGCGGCAACACATGTAAACACTCCTCAATAACGCGGAGAGGCTTTTGTCACGTAAATTCGACGATTACATCTGTCAAGACGACATAAAGCCAATTTGTGAGGCTCCGCCAGGATAAATTCCTTCAGTGGAAATGTTTTAGGCGTTTTGCATAATTAGACTTTTCGTGATAAGACTGGATTAAATGTGCGTGCTGCACACGTGGCGTTGTAATCTTGAGGTAAAGACGATACGGAGCCATCGCTTACGTCACCGAGTGGTGGCGCAGGCCTTTGACCTGACACTAGCGTAGCTTTGTTCTAGAATATTCCACGGGACTAGGTGCCTCTAGAGAGAAACGTCCAATAATTCTATTATGTGTATTCAAAATTAATTATCATGTGCGAAGAAACATCGTAAGGAAAACTCGATATATTTAGAATTAGATTAATAGATCCAGTTTCATGTCGATTGATTAATTTCAAATATTTGCGAACTCACAACTCCTGCGTAAAGTTTTTTAAGATGTTTTATGTGAAAAATATTCCGCAGCTTAATGGCGTAGCTAAAATAAGAACTTGTGAATATTTTGCTTCCAGTTGGGGTGCTATTGACCAAGAAACAGTGAGCCTGCAAGCCACCAAAGTACATACAAACAATTTTAGTTATAAAAAAAACAAAACTTACAACAAAATTAACCACAGTCAGCGTATAATCATGCACTACTCAAAATAATGTATAGCAGAAAACCCTTATCCTAATATATGAACGAGTGAATATGAACGCGGAAAGTTTTTAATTAAATAAATCCGCTTGCTACACTTTTACTTCAGTTAAATTTTAATTTCAGCGTTGTTGGACCGGACTGCGGAATGCAACAACGAAATGCGAGTGAATTTCAACAGAAAACAACAAACTAGAGTTATTGACGTCATTACACGTCGGACATGTGGCGAGAGATTTGGGTTATTCATGTTTCTGTTGTGTATCTATCATTAACGAAACGAAAAAGACAGGCTACTGGCTAAGCTATAGGGCTCCGTGGAATCTAGTAGAAACTTCCGTATCTCCGGCGTTTTTGTCACACTATTGGAATCAAACTAAGCATCTCGTACTTTAGGACTAATGTAAATGTCATAAATAAATAAATAAATATACCCTAGAGGCCTTAAGTCTGGCTTCTTTTATTGTATATGACTTATTAGTTCATTACAAGTCATAGTCCAAAATTTTCCTGTTTTGCTGAAGAGAATACCAGACAATTAAACGATACGACTCATATTTACAATTTATTATTATTTATTTATTTATAATGAAGACAAGCTAAAATCCGATAGGGCCAGTGAGTTTCGCTGCTTCTTGTGAGTTTTGTGCGACCGTTTGCCGATGTTCGTGAAAAAAATATTGTAAAGGCGCACGTGAAGGAATAGTCACTAAGTCAACAGAATGGTAAAAAAAGTTTACTTGGTCGTTAAATAACTCGTAACGTTAAATAGCTCTGACTCCGAAGTAAGATATACCTACAGTACATATTTAGTTATATTATATAGATATATATATATTACAAATGATTATATAGATAATCATGATTAGCATAATAAATATGTAAGGTTTAGCAACTCAATGCCAAAACTGAAAATTTCCTTCGTCTACCATTATATTTGGATATATTTGTGTATTGTATTATTTTATGAGGTGATACGTAAATTTTCCAAATTTATCTCATACTAACGCAAATACGAGGTCACTTTCAATATGTTCTGGGGCAATTATCACCTGTAGTGGTTCATTTCGCTGCTGCCTCATCTGTTGACACGTAGCGGTACTCGAGCCATAGTACATACGACGATTTCATGTGCACCCTTTTGAAAATTTCCTTTAAATAATACCAAATTCAAGGTACAAATTGGATAATAGGGGTAAAGTAATTTCTTAACATTATCTAATTAAGCATTATATGGGCAGGACACAAAGCTCGTGTGACTGATAGAGTAGGTACTATATAACAATGAAATTTATTTCATGGCTGGTATCACAACTTGGTTACTTAATGTTTGATATACAGTTTTGGTGAATTTACAAATCAAATTTATAAGCACTAATGTCGATGAGTTTTTCTGTGTTGTACAGGCCTAATTAAAAAATGTTACTTAATAGTGTTGTCATTGCTGCAGCTATTTAAGAAACAAATGCCTTCATACCCGAGAAGGTCGCCAAAGAACTATCTCCTATAAATACGATTCACCAGTTATAGTTTCAAGTACAGGAACGAGCCTCTTACCGTTTCTTGAGCACATTTTTATTGAGAATTAAACTTGAAAACGAATTGAAGTGCCTAGATCATATGCCGCATACTTGAACCGTGGGACCAGCGTATCAGTTTTACACAAACATCATTACAATTCATTCACTCATCACCCATACCACTTTCTACCGTCGCAATAAGCCGCACGCTTATTTAGCGTACGTACGATAATTTATTTCGGTATGCCGCCAAATAGAGCGCAGTTGTCGGTTGTCTGTTCAAAAAAGTTAGTGACAGTTCTTTACTTATACTACCCTAGTTGAGTGTTGTATCATTTTATATACTTTACGAACAAAATGAAGCGTTTGGTTTTATTTACTCTGTAAGTATTAGTAATTTATTTACTTGTGTAGTGTTTAATTATTTTTTTTCAAAGAAGTGCCAGTAGATTTTTAATTTTAATCTCAGTTTTTTTCTACCAAATAATTACTCCACTCTTTACACTGATTAGACCCAAGTCTACCGGACTGGTCCATTGTGTGTTGACTTCATATACCTGAGAATAAACGAAGAGTTCTCGTCATATTTTATCTATCTTTAGACGACAATTTATCAATAAACATATATAAATCTACCCCAATACAAAATAAAAGAGGAAAATTTTGTTTCAAACATAATATTGTAACGAATTAACTCAAAAACTATTGAACCAATTACAGTGGCATTTAAAAAATCATAAATGAGACCCTTCGAAGAAATATTGGCTACTTTTTATCCAGGGAAAATGTAATGTTCCCGTGGAATGAGCTTATATTTCTCACTGATACCAATCCCGAAGTCCACGTGGACGAAATCACGGGAACAAGCTAGTTCATTATAAGCGCAGGCTTAACTTGGTAAATTCAGAGACGTAAACTTTGGATATGAACCCTCAACTGCCGTGTGTTGTGTACTATTTGATAAAAAAAAAAAAACAATTACGTAAAGTACATAGCGTGTAAGTTGGTACGCCCAATTACCTGACTTTACGGAGAATTTTCTTAATGAGAAATCCCAATAAAGTATTGTTGCCAACGCGAATCGCATCGAACTCAATACCACTCTATCAGGATACAATTTATTTATTTTAACCTTTTCGTGTTTCCAGAAGCGTGCTCCTCGCTCATAGTTCTGCTACTTCAGTCGAGAAAAGAGCCTTAATATTTCCACCAACAAGTCTTTACGGGGTAAGTCAAACCACTTCTCAACAAGCAAGCCGATTTGTTACCATAGATTAGATTGCTCTTTCAAAAATTGGGGTACACAGAAAAACAACAGAATAACGCTTATATAACAATACAATTAGACATTTAAAACATCATCATCATCAGCCCAAATACGTCCCACCGCTGGGCACGGGCCTCCTCTACAACTGAGAGGGTTTAGGCCTTAGTCCACCACGCTGGCCTAGTGCGGTTTGGCGGACTACACACCTAAGAAATTCCTAAGAACTTTTAGGTGTGCAGGTTTTATCACGATGTTTTCCTTCACCGTTAAAGCAAGTGATAATTCATTGTGAATACACACATAACTTTGAAAAGTCAGAGGTGTGTGCCTGGGGTTTGAACCTGCGACCGCCGAAATTCTCGACCGCGCGCCTAAACCTCGAGGCCATCACTGCTTGATTTTAAAACATAGGTACGGTCTATTGATCTATCAGCCAATATATGGTCCACTGTTGGGCACGGGCCTCTTCTATACCTAATAGAAGGGGGGGGGGGGGGGGGCTTTATCCGCCATGCTGGTATAATACGGGTTGACGGAATACAGTATACACACACCTAAGAAATTCCTCGTAGAAACCTTTAAGGTCTGCAGATTTCTTCACAACGTTTTCATACACCGTTAAAGTGATAGTTTATCATGATACGCGCCTTCTCGAGGGCATTAGCTTACAAATGACATTTATTTGTTTCGGGTCTGGGTGTTTGTGAGACCGAAAAGCCTCTCGTAGTTTCTGATACCCACGACACAAGACTTGTATCTTAATGTGGGGTCAGAACTATGTATGTGAAAGTTGGGTGTATTTATTATTATTTATAGCATAATCAATAATTTATTATTTCTTGTTTTCAGACATTCGTGGCAATAGCCGTGCCTATAGACATACCCGACAGGAATGTTTTCGTGTCCTACAACTTCGAATCCAACTACAGCGTGCTCACTAACATCACTGAGATTGATGAAGTCATCTTTCCTAATCTACCGGTAAGTAAACATTTTTAGTGAAAAATTTAATATTTTATAAATTTTCAAGTAGTTTTTTTTTACATACACATACATAAACTCACGCCTGTATTCCCCAAAGGGGTAGGCAGAGGTGCATTTCTGCACCCACATTTCGCCAAGTATGTATCAGTCCCACGTAATAGGGGGCGAGCCTATTGCCGTTTTTCGGGCACATTTCTAGACTCCGTGGTGTTACCGAAAATTTCCTAATGGAAAACCCAATAACACTTTGCCCGACCCGGGAATCGAACCCAGGACCTCTAAATCGCACGGCACATACTTGTACCGCGAGACCACGAGGCAGTTTTTTTTTTATATATCTGTAATGTAGTTAAATTCAATTATTTTTTTAAACATTACTCTTTTGAGGCCAATTTGACTTGTGTCTTCAATAATTACATTATTTAAAGAGAACTACGATATTGATAGACGTATTATGGCATTACATTAATAAATTTATTACTAAATAATAACAAACATTTAAATTTTTCTTCGTCACATTTCAGGTTATTAGTTCCCGACAAAGTCGCAGCATAACCCGGGAACTCGCCTACACCGTTCTAGAGACCAGATTTAAAGAGTAAGTACAGAAATTAAAAAAAGAATAAAAGTGGATCGCAGCTATACATTGCATACAAATTATATCCAATCTTAAATTATTATACCTTTAATTTTTGTTATTTGTTTAGTTATCAGATCTTCTGCATTTGTGATTTTTAAACCAAAAAGAATTAGCTGATTTACATAAAATATTCCGTATAAGTTTTGAAACAAAAAAATAAAAACGCACAAATGCCTGAATATTTTATGACCCGACGCGAGAGTATTAGTGCCGAAGACAACGGCAACATATCTCACAAAATTACCAAACTTACTGAATATTTCAGACACGGTATGAACGGGCGGGAGTGCATGTTGCGGAACATATGCGAGGCGGCGGAGACCCCGCTACACCACAACGGACTCCTGGGACACATCATGCACATTGTGTTCACGTATGTATTAATAAGCACGCCTCGCCGCCTTCACTTGGACTAGAAAATGCTATACTGGCTTATTTAGCTGGTGTAGACTGAAAAAGAATATAATATTGCTGAGGATAATATTTTTATACTGTCAACAAACTGTGTTTTGAATGATCTAATTGGGGGTCTTACTGATTTTAAAATGGGAAAATTTGTGCGTTTGTTACTCAATTCTGGGTTCGTAACAGGACAGTTTTTACTAGGGAATAAGGGGTTTAAATTCTAGTCTTGATCTATCCGTAACTTATAGCAGAATGATCGACTTTATCTGAATCATAAAAGCTCATTTATTGTCTTGCAAATTAAATTTGGCCTTGCATTTTAAAATTGGTGAATAAAATAAAATTCAAAATTGGATAAGATGAGACATTACGTCTTGTAAACGTCAGACGACATTTCAGAAACACAAGATCTGAATTATAAATCCTAAATTGTTGGTTCCAGACCCTCAGCATCTCGTGAAGAAGGCCTGGACGACGAATACTATGAAGCGGAAGCAAATGGACTCAGAGGCGACTGTGACAAGTACCTCGATAGCTGCCCTTTCAGCCTGTTCGACCTCATCACCCGACTTGTAGAGATACGGCATTAAAATGATATAGACGATCGCAAATAAATGACTCTTGATTATATTAAAATTTCTTTAAACCGAAAATAAATTTATTATCATCTGAAACTCTCAAAACATATACTCGTATATCACCGTTGAGAGAGTCAACAAAGTAATTGACAAGACAACAATTCAGTCTTAGAACTATCAAATAGTCATCTAACCAACTGCCCTCCAGTATTGTTTATTAAATTTCTATTTCATTCTTTTTTATGTTAATATAATAATGGAAGCAAATTATAGTTATATGCTTCTGACCATACAACAAAGATACAAGTCATTTAAAGAAGTTACCAGAAACTACGAGAGAATTATTGGTCTCCCAAACATCTAAAACTAAATCAAATATTTGGACACCGCACAAAGTCTTTACCGGTGCGATTGTCGAACCCCCGGCCCATTATTTCCCATGTTAGTGAGTAATCAACTGCTCCACAAGAGTTTTTTTTTTAAATCTGGCAAAGGTTAATTCTGAAGTGTTGTAATTTCCCAAACATCGTAAATCAAATGCTAACAGCGGAATTTAAATGTTATGTAATAGTAAAACCATAAAATCAATTGCAATATTTTATTCGAAAACTTAATTTACCTACATTAATATAAAATTCATTTAAACTTAAAATTCACAGCCGTAACATGAAATTTCTAATTTTAAAAGACTTAGATTAAAACCATACATTGGCGTTAAAACAATACTTGGCACTAATAAATTCATTAATGCTACTTTGTGCAATTATTTGTAACTTCTGTTATTGATAATTAGCATATGATCTAATTAATATTTTTATTCCTTAACTTATTCTTCATTTTTAATAATAGCCTTGCCATCGATAAGATTAAAAATACCTTCAAATTTTTAGTTTTAGATACATGCTTATTCTTCTACCTTTTAATGTATCGCAGAAATAAATCCTTTCTTTTTATGATGGCTTCATTTACCATTAATGCATTTGCGAAATAACAATTATTAATATTGTTTATTTACCGCTTTTCTTTTATAAATTAGTATACTACTAATAATACATTAACAAAACCATTATATGGAAGCAAAAGTGATAATCAAATTTAACTCAACAACAACTTATTTATATACTTGCCACAAAACATCGGCAAATTAGTTTTAGTGCTAGTTTTATCAAAATATGACAGAATTGATTATAATTCACGAAGATTTAACTAATAATGCCGATCGTTTCAATATCCTTCGGGTAAAAGAAGTTGTTCTTCTTCATTGGGATCGAGGAGATCTGCTGGTCTACTGGCACCCTGGTGTCATAGAGCGAAGGCGACTGGAAGATGATCCCAAACGTTCCAACGAAGCAGGCGATTGTGAACAGCCACAGGAAGAAGCGATCCAAGACCATGGACATGAACTTCCAGTCTTCGACGACCTGTGAACAAAGAGATTTTATTAACCATTATACAAATCCCAGATGAACCCAAAACTTCCTCAGTCAAAACTACCATAGAGCGGGAGTTTCAGAACGTATTTTACGGAAACTTTTAGTCAGACATAGAAACCCTAAAAAGACTTAATTTTCGGAACATTCCTCAAAGGCAGGAGAGGATGGGAGAAAGAGGATGAAGGGGTTGAGAAAGACAGCCATATACAAGTACTGTCTATTCTCAAGTAAAGGAGCACATAGTAAGGAAGTCTGCACGTCTTAGATTTTTATATGATAATTTTCTTATTAACTAACTAGTGCTAGGTAGCGGGATGAACTAAGGAATAAGCCACTCAATATTAAAGAATCTACGCACTGCTGTATAAATGCAGATATCAACAGAAATCTACTTTTCCTACTTTATACAAAGTCGTTAATACAAATTATTAATTTCATGTAAATACGTATATAGACCCGAACTCATTTCCAATTACGCGTTTCTCGTCGATCCTCGTCTCCCAATTATAATTTAAAAGTTTCACAAAATAAATTGCGTCAAGTTATATTTAAGAGCCAATTTCGTAACAACAAATGACGTTGGCTTATTTCCAAAGGAGACCACTTTAATTGTACGCCTTAGGAACTCCATAAACCGTTTGCCAGCACAATTCATATGGTTCAACTTGTATTAAAGTATATATTTCTATAGAACCATAGCAATGATGCTAATGTTATAAATACGAAAGTACGAATAACTCTGTCTGTTACGCTTTCACGCCTAAATTGCTGTATCCGATGTATATGTATACGATTTGAATGTTTTTTGGTACGGAGATAAATATTTTGGATTAGAGAAGTTTATTTTTTATCCCGAGAAAATGCGGCGTTTCTCGGGAATGAGCCGGACCCCACAGCTAGACGGATATAAACAAACTCATCCCAAAAAACGAAACACTTCTTGGTAGTTTTTACAACCTTGATTGCAGATCAAATTGCTTTACGTAAGCAATAGTAAGTTATGAGGCCAACAAAAACTCTTTTATGATCTATTTATAAACGCACTTTATTTAAACATTTTGTATGTATATATTTATTACAAAGGCTTCAGCTACGCGCTAAAAGCTTGGGTTTTTTATCTTATTACCTTACGCTTCTAGGTGGGTGACGAATGTAGGTAAGTGTATTAAATAACAATTTCCCTTCCGAGATTAAACTTTTCTTTACGTTTTAATATTTTGTATACAAGCACATTTTAAATGAGAGTATACTCATGAATTTTATTTGGATTTTTAAAAACTACATCAAGAGGTAAAATTTTAGTTGACAAATTGCAAATTTGTTTTCAAAATGCACATGTTATGATAATTATTTATTGACGTAAGATACCAATCAAATCAGTTTTGCACTTTAGCTTAGTTAAATCTATAAAATGTTTAAAACATAACTTAGATTCAGCCATTTCAAAATTTAGTGTACCACGCGGTTCGAAAGGCAATCATCACTAGAGAAGAACGGGCAAGAAACTCTAGTGTACTGTATTAAATATTCTATCAAATTTATTCTCATATCAGTGGCGAGTTTTGATACGAAATTCCGCATTAGAGGTCAAAGTGGTGCCAAATGAACCAACAAGCGTGGCCGAAATTGGCGAGTGCAGAGAGATCCCTCGGGACGCACCAGTGTTTATGTTTGCTTTCTGGAAGAAGCAAAGGGGAATGAATCTTCTCATTTTGAAAATCGCTTTAAAAACATCTGCATTGACAGAATTGAAGAACACAAATACAAGTTGCAAAGAAAAATTACAAACGTTGAAGTAACCTTGTCTGTACCTATATGTGTTTTTAAAGTAAGTCAGTCAGTCAGTCAGTTGTGGGTAAAGTCGTGATGGCCTCGAGGCTTAGGCACGTGGTCGAGAATCTCGACGGTCGCGAGTTCAAACCCCAGGCACACACCTCTGACTTTTCGAAGTTATGTGTGTATTCACAATGAATTATCACGTACTTTAACGGTGAAGGAAAACATCGTGATGAAACCTGCACACCTAAAAAGTTCTTAGGAATTTCTTAGGTGTGTAGTCCGCCAACCCGCACTAGGCCAGCGTGGTGGACTAAGGCCTAAACCCTCTCAACGGTAGCGGAGGCCCGTGCCCAGCAGTGGGACGTATATGGGCTGATGATGATATGTGTTTTTAAGGCTTTGCTACTGAACCTGACTACTTAGTTGTAGTTGATTGCCTTGTGGTCTCGCACATACATATATGTATGTGTCATGAGATTTAGAGGTTTCTGTCGAGCTAATTGTTATTGGGTTTTTCCAATAGGAAGTTCTCAGTAGCAGCACGGAGTCTGGAAATGTGCCCGAAAAAACGGTAATAGGCCCCCTATTAGGTACATGGCACTGAAATACCTCACGAAATGTGGAAGCAGAAATGCACCTCTTCTTATCCCTTCGGAAAATACAGGCGCGAAGTTATTTATTTATTTATTTTATTTATTAATATGCTTTATTGTGCATCACATACAGAAGTGAAAATTAAATTAAAGCTACCGTATAAACTATTGTGCCATTGACAGCCCCGTGGCGCAGTTGGCTAGACACCAGCTTGCGAAACGAGAGGCAGCGGGTTCGATTCCCGCACCGAGACAAATGTTTGTGTGATCCACAAATATTTGTTTCGGGTCTGGGTGTATGTGAGACGGAAAAGTCTCTCGTAGTTTCTGATACCCACGACACAAGACTTGTATCTTAGTGTGGGATCAGAACTATGTATGTGACTGTAAGGTGTATTTATTTATTTATTTATTTACAAAGGGCGGTCTTATCGCTATTAGCGATCTCCTCCAGACAACCCAGGAAAAAAAAGTAAATATAAAAGGGGCGGTCGTAGAAATTACATTAAAAAAGTTATGTATGTACATATGTATGTAACTACTAAACTAATTCTTATAATTAGACACAGAGAGATCTTTTTGGTATTCCCTGATTTAGTGTAATATCAACGCACAGTAACATGAAATCTAAAAATGTGTCCGCAAACGGCAATAGGATGTCTGACTTCTGACTTAAAAACTCACCGGAAAAACATGGCAGAAAACATACCTCCGCAAAGTATATTTATAAAATTGTCATGTACTCTGAACACAGCCTTTACGACTGAGAGAAAACATACGAATTAAAGTCCTCAGTACATTCGGATAATATTCTCAAACGCAATAACCCATTAAGGGCACTCATTCGACATCAACCCGCACTTCATGGAGCAAATCTTTCGCACGAACAAGCCCGATCAATGAGCGGTACGTCGGTATATTTTTCACCCTATTCGGCCCGCAACGTGCATCGAGTTTCAATTTAAAACCAACCATGCCTCCGCGAGAGCAGTTCAAATGGCTAAAAGTGCAGTTACCGAGGATTTGGCGGTAAAAAAAAAACAACTCAACTTCGCTTATGCGCAAAACGACTGCACTGTAAGAATTTTACGATTCTGACAGCTTTTTAAGCGTGCACACTGATGTGTATTCAGTCATAAATGTAACATTTTTTTGTTGAAGCAACTTGTAATAGATTTTGTCCATCAGGTAGCCTATTAGCTTGTTCTGGTTCTTATTTTTATCTGTACAAAAATACGCAAAAATCGCTTGAGGTTTTGCTATGAAAACGTAACAGGTAAAAATGAGTTTACAACACATATTTATTTGTAATTCCATTGATTCATCGTTCATCTAGAACTATATCTGAATTGAGAGTGTTTGTTTAATTTGCCGTTATTGAAACTTATTCCGCTCCAAAATCCAACAATTTTAGCCCAAAGTATCTGCCACATCGCTATCTCAATCGACCCTAAGACCTCGAAATCCACTTCAATTTGATTCAGTCGTGTTTATGTAAATCATTTTTTTCGGATTGATAGATTATCCTGGGGTGAATAGAGAAGGAGTGTTATCGCTGGGAAGAGGATCGTCCCTCGCTCCTAACGCTGACACTTTTTAAACTGTTTTCCTCAATATTAGGACTATTATTATTAGACTATATGTGGACGCGGAGTGATAATGGACTTGGAAGACAGAATTAAAGCTACGTTTTTAACCGGACCTTTAGTATGAAAAATGTAATTACTTTAAGCATTAAGAAGATTATTACCAAAGATCAGGAATGACCTATTTTATATTAACAGAATCAGTAAAACAATTTCAAGTATTGGTTTCCTTATAAAGTAGAAGTTGTGCTTACGAACGCAAAAGTACTCGTTTATATTTTGTCTTATATTAATCCAGTGTACGAGTAACGTTAATTCTTATATATAAAAATGAATCGCAAAATGTGTTGGTAAGCGCATAACTCAACAACGCCTGGACCGATTTCGCTAATTCTTTTTTTGTTGTGTTCGCTATCGTTAGGAGAAGGATCTTATGAAAGAAAAAGTTAAGAAAATTGCGAGGAATATGGTAAAAACAACAATTTAATTTTCTCATATAAACTGTTCTACCTAATATTCTGTCAAACATTTTATGTTTATCCCGTCAATATGGTTAAGGGTCCCCTCAAATTAAAGAACGTATTTAAATAAAGGTTTTGAATCGACAACATATATCCAGAATATTCGAATAATTGCGTATTTTAGATTTTAAAAATGTAGAATAATGTCAGTAATAAAAAGGGATTGACATATTTATTGGTTGTCAAATATTTATGCGTGCGTTCAGAAATGTATTTTAAACTCCTTGGTTGTACCTGATTTACAAACGAAGGCAGGTTCGGTAGTCATCACGCTTTGAAATCTAAAACACCCACAACTATGCAATGGAATGCGCTTGGTGTTAAGAAAATTGTTGAGTTATGTTATTCACATGACGATACTGAAAAGACAACTTAGAGATGAATTGGTGCTTGAGAATTCATCAATTAGATTGATCTAAGATTTCATTGATCCTAACGGGTATGACCATTGAGTTCAAACGAATTCAGTTCCCGATTCGTCATGCCTTCGCAATGACGATTAACAAAAGATGTTTGTGATCGTTTAGACAATTAAAAAATATATTAAAAATGTATATCACAAGGTGCATCATCATCATCAGCCCATATATGTACGTCCCACTGCTTGGCATAGGCCTTCTCTGCAACTGAGAGGGTTTAGGCTTCAATCCACCACACTGATGCTTCAATGAAGAGAATTGAAACCGACTGCATCCCATCCCATATGTACATGTTTAATTAAATCATGACTTGCGGAGACACGATTGACGCATTTAATTTTCGTACTTATTTATTTCTGTATTTTTATCTTAATAAAGTGCTGAACTTAATATTTATTTCCATACAATCAAAAATAAAATTCAGGTAATATGTAACATTCAATGACTGTTAGGGGATACGAAGTTTTCCGGGTCAGCTATTATAAATGTTAATGTTTTGTTTGTTACGCTTTCACGCCAAAACTACTTAACCGATTATCATGAAAATTTGTACACATAGTCTTCGAGATATAAAAAATGACATAGGCTTATTCTTATTTAAAAAAAAAATACGGAGGATAAAAGAATTGAAAAATGATTGAAAAAAGATTTGAATGACTTTTGGTATGGGAATGGTTATCCTTACTATTATATAAATGTGAATGTAGGGATGTTTGTTACGCTTTCACGCAAAAACAAAAATTTTGGTATGACCATAAATGAGACCCTGTGAAGTAACATAGGCTATGTTTTATCCCGGGAAAATGTAATGTTCCCATTAGGATAAACATATTATTAAAAATACGAATATAACTGTCAGAGTTTTACTTTTACGCCTCAACCATTTGAATTGATTTGACCTTTTTTTAAATTCAGTAAGTGCCATTTTGGGCACTTGAGGGACGATTTATAGATTCACTTATTATCTTTCTGTGCCCAACCCTGAAGTCTACGCGGACGGAGTCGCGGGCAAAAGCTATAAAAATATAAAAATTGCGATTACAAAACAGGTGTTGTTCGTAGAAGGGTGAAAATTTGGAGTTATAATATGTATTTTTCAATGCTGAATCATAAAAAAATAGAAACAAAAAATGTCCACAAAATAAAAATAAAACTTTTCGGGTTGGACCACCCGGTATAAAAAATAGATAACTGAATATTCATCAAAATCGGTCGAGCCGTTTCGGAGGCTGTTTCGAACTGTGACACAAGAATTTTATATATATACTTATATATATAGATGTATATGTATATCTCACTCTCTATACAATTTTGACCATTTTTTTTTTGTTTAATTTGTATATCGATCAAAGCAGTGACTGTTATACGTATCATTATAATTTTTCAGTGCTATTATCATTTATTTACATTTAATAAAAAAAAAAACAAATTAAAATGGTCAGTATAAGATAGAGGTTGATCGTAGAAGGGTGAAAATTTATGATTATAATAATTTATCAATGCTGAATCATAAAAAATAAAGAAAATAAAGTCAATAGAAAAAAAACATACCCCTAAATGTTAAACCCTTAAATGTTGACCGATTCTCAGACCTACCTACAATATACACACAATATTTCATAAAAATCAGTCGAGCCGTTTCGGAGGAGTTTGCCAAAAAACACCGCGACACGAGAATTTTATATATATGGCAAAACAACGTTTGCCGGGTCAGCTAGTGAAAAAATATAAATAGTCTTCTAAGAAACCTTACAAAAAGGACTTATATTACTTCAAAACAATCCTTTAAAAACAATCTAAAACCCTCAAACGGGTAATCCTCACAAACACACTTAGTCTTTCTAAGACAAACAAGTCTAGCTCATCATAAAACGCCCCGGGCCCGTGTACCTAGACAGCGAACAATTTTAAATTCCACTCACACGACGACGACATTTTTCCGAATGTTACATAGCTTGCTTACTTATCTCGTCGGCCATGCCTCACGTGACAACATAAACTCGCAATGTGTATGGAACTGCACGTTTCCATTGTTCAAACAACAATTTCGTAGTCTCGAAAACGGTGCGATCGTAACACGTGGAATAAAATTCTCTTTGGAAGGAGTTTCTTGTACCAATTCAGGTTTTGTTATTGTTTGTTTTATTTCGTTAGTATATTTGTAATCGCCTTAGTTTTCCTCTTTTGCACTAATCTCTGTGCAAAGTTTGCAGGTTTCTGGAAAGAATGCAGGCAGTAAAGGCAGCGCTTTTAAACTTCCATTGTTAAAAGAGACCAAGAATTTGTATGATTTGAGCGCATTTTTATTTTTACAACAGCTGGATTTGAAGAAAACTATTGTAATTAAGGTTTTTAATTTAATATTATTATTCAAAATTTTATCGAAAATAATATCTAATAAGGCTGTTTAAAATATCCTGACAGTGACAAAAATGCTTTTATAAAGGCAATTAACCAACAGAGACATCATAATTTCTATACATACGTTATTTTTCACGTCCTGGCAAAATCACAGTATCTAGTAATGGAAAACTGATCAGACGAGAAATGCTACCGCAAGGAAACTTACTCTGTGTGCCCAAGGATTCGAAACGTGTTTACATTGATACGATGTCGAGCCCCTGGAGAGTTACTTTCGTACAGTAGGTATACACTTTAAAAATATTTTCCGTGCAACTGTCAGCTTTGGAACCAGTTTCGATAAGATTTAATTCGGCTTCAATTGTGTTTACATATGATATATGTGTAAATAAAAAGTATAGTGGACATACCCTCCGTTCAAGTTATTGATAATCCCTCAGGAAGCCCAACTTTTCCTGGGATAAAAAACAGCCTGAAGCCACCTCCAAAATGTAGAAAATATAGAAAATTTCTAAATTTTTAAACAGCAGTAGGTATAGCGCACTACCTTTAATACAAACAGCAGTTATTAAACCATCATAATACACACTGTAAAAAGCAAAAGACACAAAAACAAACTGTGCACGTTTTGTAGACGCTTAGTTAAACGCCTCCTAAATATAATGACATTTACTCATCTTATTCAGTTCAAGGTGTTTGCCGAGTACTCGGCAGAGTATGTAAAAGGCTGGAAATGTCTTTTAAAAGTCAGTTTGCCGGAGTTAAACGGGTTTTTTACGTCCATTTGATTTCAATGGAGCGGGTTAAGGGCGACGCGGGCTGAATGGAATGACGGATATCTCTCCAAACGCTTTCAAATTGGAGTGTACATATTATTTATTCATGTCTCTGTTAAAATATGTTCAGGACGTTATATTTTATCAACCGTTATACACGCACCTGCTCCAAATTCATTTTAAATGTATGTGTATATAATTATGTCTTTTTATGGTTTGACAAAGAGACAACACCTCACCATATGGTAAGTATGATATTATTGATAAAAAGTAACAACTGGCGAGCGACTTCAAACTCGGCTTGCTCAAACCCATTTTAACGCTACGCTGACATGACCCAAGATATTTAGACGGGAAAACTATTCCAAAATATCATGATACGGCAAAGATATGGATTTGAGAACCTTAAGTTAACAGATTGAGAGGTGAGAGAGGTTAAAGCTAACCCCGATCATCATAAACTTATATCACGATGATTTTTACCGGTAAAATGAACAGAAAATTAAAATATGACGAATTAAGGCATATTTTTGCAAGAATGTGACCGCATCCTGAAGGCAAGTACAGTACGATCTGATTATGAATATCTCACCATGAAACCGGCCTAAACAATAATATCATAAACATACATACATAAGCTAACGACTGTATTCCCCGAGAGGGTAGGCAAAGGTGCAATTCTGCACCCACATTTTGCCAGAAAGTATCAGCCCACATAATAAGGGGTGAGCCTGTTGCCGTTTTTCTGTCACATTTCCAGACTCCGTGTTGCTACTGAGAATATCCTTAAATACAGCCTATGTGGGTATAGGCTATACCCTATATTGAAGCGAATTCAAAAAGGTTTTAGCTCAAATAGTAGCGTAGTCACTTTTAATGGCTGAATTCGTGAATCCCTTTGTATGTCGATGTTATTTAACTAACTTGCAATGATTAAACCAAACCGGTACTCCTGTGAGGTATCCGACAGTTAAAATTCAATTGATATCTGCATCTAAACCGTATTGCAATATTTTACTTATAATAACTGCAAATATTTAATAACTTTATACATTTTAAATAAAAAAATGCATTGTGAACGTGTAAATTATTGTAAATCTGTATATTTTAGAGCTCAGTATCATATTTCTTAGATGCATGAAATTCCCTTGATCGAATAAGGCCGTTTTGATGAAAAGCCATAGCTCAACCGTAGAAAATATCCGTGCCTAGCACTGCATATAAGGCCAAAAACCTGATGTTATTAACTATCTTAAAATCACAATTTTATGCATAATGACATATACAAATATTTCTCCTTTGAAACGTTGTTTTTTTTTTGTAAATGCATCGATAGTAACCTCGCAAATCCATGATGTGATAATAATTTCCCATTACAAGACATTGTTTTTCACTTGTTATTCCATTCAATGTGAACGTTATAAAGCCTGGCAATTTTAATACGAAGAACCGGACGGCAAACACCAAACACAAAAAGGACATTTTACGCCCTCGACTGCTCTGTGAATAACAATAAGCCGATTTTTGTACCCTCAAAAGCATTTGTAAATACATTTTATACTAGCTTCTGCTTTCGAATTCGTTTGTGAATCAAGTGCAAGGAGGAAAGCGGCAATAGGCTCGCCCCCTATTACGTGGGACTGATACATACTGGCGAAATGTGGGTGCAGAAATGCACCTCTGCCTACCCCATCAGGGAATACAGGCGTGAGTTTATGTATGTATGTATGCAAGGAGGAAACCAATAATGTTTAGACAATAAAAAAATGCTATACGTCCACTAACGTCAGTAATTAAAATCGACCTCTGTTTCTGGATAGATCCCAATATGGAATAGAAAAATGCGGAATCGTTCACAGAAGATCAGTTGTGGATGTTTTTTTTTTTTGGATTGAGCCGCAGACATTGATACGACTTGATTATAATTTCGGCTGTATAAGCCCACATACAGCATCGAAAAGTCATTTATTCGCCCATATTTATTAATAACGAATTGATTATTAATTTATTCGGCCGTATACGTGTAAATATAGCTTCGAAAATTTTTATATGTGCCTGAAATTCAAATCTATGAGGGTAGATATGGTGTCTCGGCACATGCCGCGCCTAATCCTCGGTACAATTTTATATATACTCTTACATCCGGGCCTTCTCTCAATTCACAGCGAGCAATAAACATGAGTGGAACCAGAGTAATTTAAGCAGTTAGACATCATCTTCCCATATAGGTACGTCCTACTGCTGGGCATGGCCCTCCTCTACAACTGAGATAGTTTGGGGCCTAGTCTACCACGCTGGCCTAGTGCGGGTTGGCGGCCTACACACCTAAGACATTCCTAATTATTTTTTAGATGCGCAGGTTTCCTCAAGATTACCTTCACCGTTAAATTACGTGAATGATGAATGCACACTAGCAGTTAGCCGTTGATGCGAGACTAAATAGAATTATAACAATACGTATATCCAGAGGACAAAAAAAGATTAATCCACGCAGAATAGAAATGGATCGGCCGCGATCCAGCGAGATGGCTCTAAAATTTATTTGGCCTTAGGGTGCTATTTATATCGCCGTTACAAAAATGAAGTTCGGTTATCTCGGAGACATAGAAACGTGTCTTGAATAACAATTGGCAGTTTTCGTCGGTGCGAGACGCGCATGTATCTAACGACGCGCCTCTGAAACAAGGATGTGCTTCTGTAGAATTAATTATTTATGGTTTTAAAGGGAATTTAGCATTGTGTGGAGAATTAATTCGCACATTTTTAGGCGAGTAAGATTTTGCCGGAGGACCCTTGAATTGTAAATGAAAAAAATTATATGAATTTAATTCTTAATATCTTTAATTTATTATCAAATCAAAGACCAGCTTAGCATCTATGAAAGTAAACATAAATGTTAGAACAACTTAGATAAAACGAACTGCGCCGCTGAGACAATAAAATGCAGTCCAAATACTGCAGTGTTCAAGTTACTTCGTTAAATCGTTCGAAATTCATTGGGAACATATAGAAGCTACTTCGTTTAGAGTTAGCCCCGTGGGAAGTATTGGAGATTGCGGTACATCCTTGGAGACAGCCCACACTACTAAAGTAATGTGACTGAGTGAGGTTCCTTTGAATTTTTCCATAAAATACTATTTTCTTAGAGCAATTTGAACGACGATAAAAATAATGTTTTATTTATAGTCGCATTTATAATAACGAGTATTTTAAGATGTTTTTTGTACTTTATTGTCAACTTCAATTATGCGTCTTAAGATCTGAATTTCATGCTGCTACTTATATTCTCCAAATGAAAGAACACTACCCGACACGAGAATAACCACGATGATTTTGAACAGCATTCTTGATCTTTACTAAATAAAACTTAAATATCCTCAAGCGAGCTTATACATCAAAAAAACATACGCACACTAGTAGCTACACAACGAAAATCGATAACAATTAAAATTTGATGATTTCTTCTATCGTAAAGCGTAATGAGACGGCGTAATAAGATCTAGCCCCGGCCGCAGCGGAGATAATCTGTGCAAAACGACAGCATTAACACCGAAACAAGTTTGCACGGTTCACTTGGCAATCACGCTAATGGATTAGAATTTGAATTGTTAATAAACGTGATTGGGAACAGATCTGGGAAAGACGAAGACGTTTTGATGAAGACTTTAATAACTATAAACTGGAGCTGGGTAGTTTTTTCACTCTTCATGCGTTGGTCACATGTTGGTGTTGGCCTCATTGCTTTCGATGCGTAAGTATTCGACGACAGAGAATCTAGAGATCCAAGGGTCGAACAACATGTTATCAGGTTTTTTTTGTTAGGAAATTCTCAGTCAAGTCTTAAAATAATTGCGGCAAACAGCAATAATCATGTTTTTTATTACGTGGGCCATAATAATTAACGAGCATTTCTTACACAAAGAATCATCACTATCTTATGTCATTTATTTAATATTGAATCCTGATGAAATAGCAAACAAAATGCAAATACTACTCAAAGCAAAATTATTTAGCAACAATGTACAAAATTTTCAAAGCAAGACATAAAAATCTGCAAAGTACCTATACTCGTAGTAAACAATTATAATTAAGCCCTCTTCACATTATATCGTTAAACATAGTAGGCATTTCTTCTAACATCCACTTGAATAAGTTAATTACAACACTCTATATTCCCATTATCAGCTCAACATTGGCAACAGGATAATCCGCATTCGCTCATCATGTTCCCGAAGGAGCGATTCTTTCAGCGACACACGCCCCAACTCCATTACCGGTATTAATCTGTTTAATGATCGACGATTTAGGCGCAATTGACTCGTTTGTGGCAGTCTTATCTAAGAAATAGTAGATAAATTAGAGGGTTAGAAGATGAATAACTATATGGAGTGATGTCATCGAGGTTTAGGCGTGCGGTCGAGAATCTCGGCGGTCGCGGGTTCAAACCCCAGGCACACTCCTCTGTGTGTGTATACACAATGAATTATCACTTGCTTTAACGGTGAAGGAAAACATCGTGAGGAAACCTGCACGCCTAAAAGTTCTTAGGAATTTCTTGGGTGTGTAGTCCGCCAACCCGCAATAGGCCAGCGTGGTGGACTAAGACCTAAACCCTCTCAGTTTTAGAGGACTCCGTGCCCAGCAGTGGGATGTATATGGGCTGATGATGATGATGGAGTATTGACACATTGAATCGATATTTGCTGCTGAATTGATTGGGAGTGATACTACTTTAAGATATACGGTACATTTCTTTACCATCCTATGGGACTTATAGGTTACTGCCGTTCAGTTAGTCTACCGTGCAGGGACATTTCACCCATAATTTCCTCACGACGAAACCGTAATAAACATTGATTATTAAATTAAAAAAAATTATTAAGTAATGGATTTTAGATTTTTATAGCAGTCACAGATAAGCAATAAAGAAATGGCTTTTCACCTATTTTTTATGGGGTATTTATCATACAAAAACTTAGAATATATTTTATAGGACTCCCATGAAATGACGTTAAGAGGTGGGAAGCAGATGGATAGAGATACTGTTCTGCACCAGGATAGTTCGCACTTACTTTGGCAGACATACGTTCAGCATCGTATGGCGATGAATTAAGTTATTTTTTTGAGTGACTACACAGTGCCACCACCGCTTCCAAATAATTTAAGTGTACTTAAGAATTGATGTTCCTACCGCAAAACCCATAGCAAAACATCAAGGAAATTGTCGCCTTAAATTCAAATTAAGCAAGATTTACACTTTTAATTATTGGGGAGGGTTGATTCTCTTGCCGCTCCCCTACAACGTACTAAAATTTAAATAATACGCTACTTTTTGTTTTAATTTAAATATTATGATTTTGTTCAACCTCGCGGAATAATGTCGTTTCGTATGGCGGCACTCTCGTTGTTTATGAGACTGTGGATATTGTTTTTGCTGAGAAAATGAAACTGGCGAGGATATTTCAGAGTGCAATACTTTTTCACTTCAAACGCCATTGTGGAAGTCATTTTCATAAAGAATAAATCAAATATTGTAGGGGTAGAATAGTGTTCGGTGAGCGATCTCTGGAAAGTGTAATCATTGGCATTCTGAGATGAGACAGAGTAGGGTAACCTACTACATACACGGGGCCGCCGTCCCTACCTTGGCGGCCCCCGAGATGAAGACGCCACACGCGTCAGGTCGGTGTGCCTTTTGGCACCGCGCAGAGGCGGTCCCGGGTCAATCCATAGCTCTGGCTTCAGGGTATTCCGGGGCCGTCTCGCTGAATGCGCCGATGGTGGCCGTCGCGGGGTTTTTAGTCGGTATTACGGCGCAATTATTTTGGTAGGGACCCGGCCCAGCGGCCGCCCGCAAACACGGGCGGTAACATCTATGCTGGGTCGGAAGGCGCCGGTGAGTCCGACACACCCTCGCCCCTACGGGGGTGGGATGGTCCGTAAATGGATTTTCCCCGCAGGAAAAAAAAAAAAAAAAAAAAAAAAGGGTAACCTACTACATAATCGCCAATGCAACTTTTTTACTAGGTTCGACGGTGATGTGTATAGAAATAACACCGGATGGCAAAGCCCTGTCAGTCTCTATACAACTTAGCATTTCTTCCATTATCAGCCCATATATGTAGCCTTAGGGCTAGGCCTTAGTCCATCACGCTAGGCTATTGCTGGTTGGCGACATTTACTACTAAGAAATTCCTCATTTTTAAGGTATACTGGTTTCCTTCCGATGTTTTCCTTCGCTGTCAAAGTATGCGATAATTCATTATAAATAACACAGATCTTTCTATCAGACGACATACGAGTATGTATACTCGCCGTGGGACCGTCAAAACTGACTAAAGATATCTAAATATGATAAATAAAAATAATGTCAGACAAAACTCCTCAAGCGCGATCTCTTCATTCGACAAACTGCGACATTCCATTTATTAATGTATGCCGTGCCAACTGATGTAATAAAACATTCATTCATCACGTTCACTCCCGGTCCCAGGAGATCATTCACTCATTCTATCGTCGAATATCGGCTTGATTCGGTTATGTACTGGGAATGTCTGTGGAATTCTTAATAATATTGACAGATATAATCATTATTTATCATTATGACACTAAAAAAATGCGTTAATAAATAGGAGAAAATTCAAAATTAGAACAATATCATATAATACTGGTATCCATTCATCATTGGTAATCACTCATAAAACATTATCCATCCAATTTCAACATTTAATAACTAATATTTGTATCCTTCGCTTCCGATATTCTAAAATTTTTGGGAATATTTACTACTTTTACTACATTATTCGCCCTATAAACTATGAAGAAACGCTAAAAAAACGCACTCTAAAAATCGAAAGAACTCGAAAATACCAATCATATGCCCAGATTCACTAGTTAATAGTTCTAAAGACATGTTGACTAGTCTGTAAAAAAAAAATAACATTACGTCCGCGCGACTTAACTTGTCGAATTCTAGTATTCATTTGTCACTAGTTGTTGAACTTGTTTTTACTAGTTTCGTAAATCTTCAGACCATACTTAAGTACAGTTTTTAGACTTGTTGAACATCGAGCAAAAGCTTCGTGAATTGACAATTTTATATTTTATCATATAATCATATAAGCAATGTTACTTATATTAGCGTTACGAAATAAAGTTACAATATAATTATAAGAATATAAGACTGACAATGCATTACTGAATGAAACTGTATATGAAAATTGCCTCGTGGTCTCGCGGTACTAGTATGTGCCGTGCGATCTAGAGGTCCTGGGTTCGATTCCCGGGTCGGGCAAAGTGTTATTGGGTTTTTCCATTAGGAAATTTTCAGTAGCAGCCCGGAGTCTGGAAACGGCAATAGGCTCGCCCCCTATTACGTGGGACTGATACATACGTGGAGAAATGTGGGAGCAGTAATGCACCTCTGCCTACCCTTTCTGGGAATACAGGCGTGAGATTATGTATATATGTATACATATAAGAAAATGAAACTAAAAGCATATAACGTAAGTAGCTTAGACAACACGCTCCTACGGGACGCTATTGCAGTAAATATGCAGGAACGAATGGCGGAGCTAAGGGAAACTAACAAATTCCGCGAAATACTCCATGAAATGAGGTGCTGTGCCGAACGCGCGCTCAGAATGGCTGTAGATTCTGATCTGACGCAGGTGGATGGTAGTTGGTTCAACCAATGCGAATTGTCGATGAAAAATCTATTGGACGTTTAATAAAAGTCATTTTCTTTAAGACAAACTAGATATTGGCAATCAAAACAAAAACCTCTACTTGTTACTGTGTTTGATAAATGTAAATATTTTGATATATATTCTTCTAAACCACTTGAAATATTTTCTCTTGATGTTTGGGTCCAGTATGTTGAGATTGAAGGTGTAATTAATTGTTATCTACAAAGTTTAAAACGGAAAAAAATTTATTATGAAACAACATCTTGAAAATTTAATGTAATTAAAGAACTAAATGAAAAATATTATGGTCGACATTGTTTATACACAGATGGTTCCAAAAGTATTGTAGGACAGGGAGCTGCTTATTATGACTCAACATATTCTAAAAATGGTTTGTTTAAAATTAGTAGTAATGTGTCAACCATGACGTTGGAGCTAATTGCAATCTTAGAAGCTTTAAATTCTATAGACGTTTCGAATAATCGTGGAACGGTAATATTCACAGACAGCAAAAGTGCATTACAACATATAGCTCGATGCGCCTCTGGTTTCAGAGGTGTTTCGGTAGCTATTAATATTTTGAATAAAATTCAATATCTTGCACTTAATTGTATTGATTTAAGATTGCAATGGGTTCCATCTCATATTGGCTTAAGGGGTAACGAGGTAGCTGATAATCTTGCTAAAAAGGCCTGTACTGAAGGTAAAAATTATACATTAAAATTAAATTTCACTGAAAAAATATCAGAATGCAAAAAGATTTGCTACAATTTATATAAAGAATATTTTGATCAAAGAAGTAAAGAGAAAGGTATCTGGTATAAGACTGTGCAATGTCAGCCTCCTCGCGTGCCCTGGTTTGTGACAAGTAAGGAATTTTGTAGATCCTATATTGTTTTGGCGCATAGGATTCGATCTGGCCATTATCCTTCTAAAAAATTTAGTTTTTTAATGAAGAAAGTTAATTCGCCAAATTGTGAAGTTTGTGGGGTTTTGGATGATGTACAGCACCTCTTGACAGACTGTGCCAAATTTCAAGCTAAAAGAGACCAACTCATTCAAAAATTACAACTTAATGTACCTATATGATGTTGGCACTTTCACTCAAATTTTGTCTCAACCAACTTCTGAAGAGGCTGGAATGTTTATGCATTAATGTTATTAATTAACTTTATTTTGTCTCCACCTTTTTGTCTTAAGCTAGATAATGTTTAGGATACGATGGGACGGACATACCACTGTTGGTCATAAGTCCCTAAATAAACTTAGAATAAAAAAAAAAAAAAAAAAACATTTTCTATTGATTCAATCCACATACCTACATAGAAGCACCTGTTTACCTGAATAGCTAGATATAGACGAAGAGTATAATTTTATGTCAATATTTAAACATTTACATACAGACATAGCATCGCATTCAGTAGCTAAATATTTTATTAAATCACTCCCAATACTAAAATCTTCCATAAGAAATCATAAGGAGGGCAATCATTTACGTACGAAGTCTCATAAACCCACTTAGTGGACTTCTACTTTTAAAATTTTATACATTTACAAGCTGACCCGGCGAACTTCGTTCCGCCTAACAGTCGATTCTTTATTTTTTCTTTATACCTACTTAATTTAATTTTTTTCTTTTAAATCTTAAATAAACGTAGCCTAATTTATTCCTTATTACATCACCTATCTGCCAGTGAAAGTCCCGCTAAAATTGGTCCACCCGTTTCAGAGATTAGTCGGAACAAACAGACAGACAAAAATTGTAAAAAATATGCATTTATTAAAAAGCGGTTATTTCAATATTACCAACAGACACTCCAATTTTATTTATAAATATTAAATATAAATATAATAATCCATCCTGTAAATTTGTTTACGTTATTTACAAAGTCCTCAGACATTCTTATATAAATATTCAATAGGTTTAGTAGCCGATAAATATTTCGCTCGTCGATTGTCTTACATCTGCTAAGACTAGCATTTACGACTTAAGCCTTTGTCATTATTCCGACAACGTGCTTAGATTTAAACGTTTAATATTTACACCCGATATTCGGAACATTACAAATTACTCGGCCTATCTTTATTCATTAATAAAATCCTCGCGATATTATGCTTCTAAAAATATAGGACATCTAAATGTATTTTTTATCTATCTGACGAATATTATTGTTTTATGTACAATCTTGTAATAAGCAAATAACGTTATTATTATTTTAATTTATATTATGCTTTCCTACAAATAAATAATATTAAAAAGATATCAATCTCTTAAATTCAAGTACCTAATTAAAGTGATGTCCTTCTTCGCCTACAAAGTGAGGTCTAGGTAATCTATAAAATCTTACCTCATTATCTTTGTCCGCATCCTTGATGTGCTGGGCTATGAACCGCACGCTCTTCAACGCAGCCGCTACTTCAGGCGATAGATGGCGCGGTAGCATATTCTCGGATTCAGTTACTACAACAATAATAAATTATATTTATGTAAAACTTACTCGAGGGTCCGGTCTTAAGGGTATGTGCAACTGCGATAAAACAATGAAAACTAGGCACGGGCTTCCTCCATTGAAGAGTAAGTCTAACACGATGGCTCAGTGCGGGTTAATTCTATATTCAATAAGAATGCATGTCGGCATGTGTGTATCGTTTATGGAGAAATTGGAGTAAGACTCATGCTCTGTTTGGACAGCTCGACCGAATGCGGCGTTGTCACTTTGTCGGGACGGTATTGTTTTTGCCCAAATACGTCCCACTGCTGGGCACGGGCCTCCTCTACAACTGAGAGGGTTTAGGCCATAGTCCACCACGCTGACCTAGTGCGGGTTGGCGGACTACACACCTAAGAAATTTCTAAGAACTTTTTAGGTGTGCAGGTTTTATCACGATGTTTTCCTTCACCGTTATAGCAAGTGATAATTCATTGTGAATACACACATAACTTCGAAAAGTCAGAGGTGTGTGCCTGGGGTTTGAACCTGCGACCGCCGAAATTCTCGACCGCGCGCCTAAACCTCGAGGCCATCACTGCTTAAAACGACAGTATAAAAATGGCGAAAATCTATATGTATACCTGATGGTCTTTGATAGGCGCCCGCTCCTGACAGATCGTCTTCAGGAGCTGGTGACTTGCGGTAATCCCCGTTGTCGCTTTTCGGATCGCCGAATGCGTCAGTCAGGCTGTCACGGCTAAGGACAAATATTATAATTAATAATGATCGTCTGAATGAAAGTCTCGTCGATCGAATGAAAACTATAAGTATAGGTACTTACATACATACATAAACTTACGCCTGTATTCCCCGAAGGGGTAGCCAGAGGAGCATTTCTGCACCCACATTTCGCCAGGTATGTTTCAGTCCCATGTAATAGGGGGCGAGCCTATTGCCGTTTTTCGGGCACATTTCCAGACTCCGTGCTGTTACTGAGAATTTCCTAATGGAAAAACCCAATAACACTTTGCCCGACCCGGGAATCGAACCCAGGACCTCTAGATCGCACGGCACATACTTGTACCGCGAGACCACGAGGCAGTTGAGTCGCAGTATAGGTACTGATGAGTAGTAGTAACTGAACTGACATCTGACGGCAAATTCAGTGGGGTTGAAATAGAGTATCGACGACTGAACGATTGCGATTGTTTTTCTACAATTCGTATAATTCTGCCGGCCATGACATGGTTTCGTGGATCGTTATTACAAAAAGGCCTTATGAATACCTATGTGGACGTAAGCTTTGACAGTTAATTTGAGTTGATATAGGTAAGCCTTGTGTTTCATAGAGAAAAAAAAAACTTTTATGTATTGAAACTAAAATAAGACATAAAAAGTAGAAATACAAAAATAAAGATAAAAACAAACAAAGAAAATCATAAAAAAGTTCACATTTTAATATATTAACATAAAATAAAGCTACGATTTTGTTAGGAATAAAATACTCTGATGGGCCTAAAAGTAGAAAGCAACTTAGCTTGTCATATTGACAATGGCAGTTCATTCCAGAAGCGAGCTGCATAGACAGCGAAAGAATTATTTATATTAGGAATGACGTGTTATGCTTGGGAATATCTAGCGTAAAATTCTCTACCGATCTTAGAGGTCTCGATTCATTAAGTCGAGTCTCCATATTTTCATTCATTCTCCGCCTATCGCCGTCCACTGCTGAACGAAGGTTTAAAGTGATATGCCCTATATACATTTAGCATGACGGCACGTGTGAATCGACCTCCACGCACGGCTGCCGTAATTGGACTAAATGTTGGCACGAATAATGGCTTATTATTCAAACGCAGTCGGCAGCGGAAACCGCGGCGGCGCCACGTGTTCATCGAGTTTTGATTACAAAGCCGGGCAATATACAGCTCTGACTATAAGGCCGATGTACACTGGCTTATATGCGACGCGGAAACGGGTGCTAACAAACGACAGATGAGCGTAGTAAGGACATGTGGAGGTAACCTATAGTATTTCAATTATTCTACCCAATGTCTAATCCTACGCATGCCTACGTGTAATGTGTCCAAAACGTCAATCCAGAGTCTCATAAAATAAGTAAAAAATAGGACACAACCGTTGATTACTTAACGTGATGTCACTTTACGAAATATGAAACGAACAAGTAACAATGAATTTCCGAAAAAAAATATCTTCACGCATGAAAAATCTCAATTTTCTATAAAGCTTATCGCATCATATCAACGCCAACCTTAGGGCAGATTTGCGAATCCGTTTCAAAGAAGCCTTGCATAGATTTTTTTTTAACAGTACCTGTTACAGTTTTATTTTGCGAATTAAAGAGTAAAGAAAAATTATTATGCAGTGACGACAGTTTGCACCAATTAGTGTTCAAAATGACGCTCCGATTTACGTTATTTCTATAACTTCCCCTGGAGAAGTAAGAAGAATATACTGACCCCACAAAAAACAATTATAAACTAGACATTATACGTTTAACGTATAACGCTTTTAGGCTGCTATGTAAGACAGGTCGACTGGTGCTAAAATTATCATGAATACTCAAAGCTTCACGTTACCCAAATGACATAAAAATACAAATTCAAACATCGCTTTCATTGGAAAATTAACTCAAACTGCACATGCTAAGTGCTTAATACATTAACAACTGCGTGGAGCGGTACCACATCACTCATTACATAAAATTGCATATTAATCCACCTTCATAAACACTAGTACAGAATTTTCAGTGATAATAATTTATTGATCACTGAGTGTGTGCTGTGCGATTTAGAGGCAACGGGTTCAATTCCAGAGGAGGGTAAAGTGGTAATGTTTTCCTTCATAAGGATATTCTTAGTGGCAGAATTGAGTCTGTAAATATATCCGGAAATGGGACAAAAAGGTAATGGACGAAATGTGGATCATGGATGCTATGTACGAGTAACGTGTGGATTTAGATAAATAAAATGCATGTGGCGAGTAATGACAACCCTGAAAAAACTAGAAATATATCGTAGTTGAAAAGTATCGAAGTCGCGCCAAACCTACCACATAAAGAGACTTCCGTTCGTTATGATAAAACAACAAAATAAAAATAAAAATCAATAACATTACGTTAGGTGGCTTTTCAAATCATTTATATGTCGGTAAAGAAGTGATACGTAAACATCTTACCAAAAAATATAATTATATGTATATGAGACAAAGGTAATGAAGCTATAAATATATTTTACTAGCAATAAAACACAAACTTATTTCAGTGGAGTGTAATTTAAATTTTTATTGTAATCAACTAATGAAGCTTTTATTAAGTTAAGTTAAGAACGGTTTTTATTATCCCTAAAAGGCTGGGGGCTTCTAATCGTAGAATTTTGGCTTCATTTAGTTTAGAAGTCAATAAAGTTAACTTTCTGCGTAACCTCTTATACCTACTCGTATAACCGAAATATTGCGTGCCCGGTTTTATGACTTAAAATGATTAGACTCGTGGATTTGCTTACTCCAATTTGATATTTATATCGAACTCATAACTATGTCGTAAGTGATTATGAGTTCATGGGTTCGAATTCCGAGTCAGTCGTTCTTAAGATCTACAATTATAAAATTCTAGCAGCAAGGAGTTTAAAAATGTACCTTATAAACGGCAAAAGGCTCGTTCCTATAATTGAAGAAATAAATATTAAATAAAAGTACATAGGTACATACCTATATAGTGTATATGCATATGCATTTTTTCGTCTTTAAAAACTACGGTTTGGATCAGTGCGATCCTTTATTCAAGTATACGTATTTTATTTTAATTATTTTAACAACGAAGGCTTAAATATAATCCGTGCGAATACAAAATTAGCTCGAGTAGACCTCAACTATCGATAATACACATTAAAATGCTTATAAAATCCAATTACTTTTAGCGTCAACCCTTTTAATTGGTTGTCGGTAATCGAGATTTATCGGGATATTTTAAATTTCGACACAAGATCGCCAATGGGATCGCTTTCTGGCGGAATTTTCCGGTATGATACGGCGGTAAATTAATAGCGTTCCGGTATTATCGGGATTTCACTGGATTGTACGGAATTGTGTGAGCTGTGTTAAATATGCTTAAGCCTTGTTGCACGTGATTTTGGTGCAATTTGTGAAAATATTATGTAAGACGGCTTGGGCGTTCGTCCAAATGCTCACTTAATGCGGTTTCCGCGTAACTGTTATGAATGACGCTTAGTGACCTCTTACCAAATCCTACAACAACTAACGTAGGTATTAAATATCTCGGAGATCGTCACGCGCATTTAAGGCGAAATAATAAATCAAGGGGCTATAGGTGCCCTGAATGGGGACCTATGTAATGGGAAACAGGGACTCCTCATAGTTAGAAAAGCTTAAAATGCCCTCGATTTTACCCTATTAAGGACGCTGAGTCGAAATAATAGTCCGTGACAATCACGAGGCAACGCGCTCTACCGCACATTTCGAGATCGTTTTCGGTAAAAGTACGGCACGGCAGCGCGCTCAGCAACCCCGATGATCTCTGAATTTTCGATACACAGTGGACACTGTTGACACTCACCCTACAGCCCCGTGGCGCAGTTAGGTAGATATGGGCTTGCGAAACGAGAGACATCCGCGCGGGTTCGATCCCCGCACCGAGACAAATGTTTGTGTTATCCACAAATATTTGTTTCGTATCTAGGTGTTTGTGAGACCTAAAAGTCTCTCGTAGTTGCTGATACCCACGACACAAGACTTAGTGTGGGATATGAACTATGTATGTGACTGTTGGGTGTATTTATTTGTTTATTTTATTTACTGTGGCGTAATTCTTACGCCCCCAATCAACAGGGCGCGGCGGGATAAACTATCAATTCCCTTATATGATAAAGTCTAGTCTACATTAAACACTTAGTGACGCGCTATTTCTTTACCACCAGCAGATCTAGTCCTTTCTATAATTACGCCATCTTTAATAACGAAAATATATTGAATCACGGTGTATGTAATGAGAAGAGGTCTCAAAAACATGACGCTCCGCTACACTTCTATGCCTGTTTATATTAATTGGATACAGGGCCGTATGAGGTTAAAAACTGTTAGGACCACGACCTACTTGATGACTTGTCTCAATAATAAATGATTTATATGTACCATAATATACTACAAAAAAATTATTCCATTTCACTATCTGAATATGAATATTTAGTGCCAATTATGAATATATTTTTTTCTTTACAAGATAAATCATGAACACAATTCAATTGATTATAATTAAAAGTAACGTGACTAAAGCTGCGGGTCTTTCCAAAAATAAATATATAGGTATGTATGCTTAAAAAACAAATACAATAGTGATCTACATACGTTATCATCCCAAATTCTATTCAAAAGAGACACTGAAACTATAAAATTCGCACTAAAATGTTATGTATTTGCAATATAAATACGATTTTCGTTATCCTAATTCGATTTCGTAGAGCCGTGCCTGAATTTCTAATGCTTAGTATTTCAACTATTGGGGGCGAATACTTTAATATTCATTGAATGTTTCAATAATTGATTTTGTTTAGGTACAAAATGTATTGTCTCGAAACAATCGACTGGTGGAATGGAAAATTATTATTAGAAATAATATGCCTTTTAAAATAATGCATTTATAATGTCTTGTGACGCGGGTATTAGAAACTACGAGAGACTTTTACATACCACTAATATCCATACTCAAAACAAATATTTGTGGGTCTAACAAACATTTATTTCATTGCGAGAATCGAATCCGCTACAATCGAATAATTTTAGGTATAGTTTTATGGCTACTGCACGAATACAAAAGAGATTAATCCCGTAAAAAAGCATAACGTATTTCTGTAAAAAAATATTGTTAAACACAAATAAAACAAAACACAAAAGGGTTTTATAACGGCTTGCTTAGCGAATTTCAAGCTTTATCCATTGATTAACAAAATGTTTAAGTGAACTATTTAGAGATAATAGCAATTCGACCATAAATGAATTCTTGCACATAAACATATTTCGAATAAGATTCATATAATCATAGCAATTTCAGGATCGGCCAGTTTTATTGGGTTTTGCATTAGGAAATGATCATTATCATCACTATACTATATACTAACGAAACTCACATCCAAAGAATATCTGAATAAGATTAGAAGGGAAATGGACAATATTTTGTATCGGGACGTGTGTCGCCGTTTGTCTGCCACCTGTTCATTCTACTACGATCACACGACCAATGATAAACATTTCAAACAAAAATGAAGGGCTGCTATTGGTTGTCACACATTTATATAAGTCTTGATATTACACGCAACCCGAATTACTAAGAAGTAGCCGTAGCCAACATATGATAGTCTAATCGTAGGTTCGGAACGCTCGGCATGCTGACATTTCCTTCCTAGTCTTATTCAACTGTTCTGTGCTCACGCCTGCATCACTGAAGAAGCAGGTAGATGTGCATTGCAACATGTCATACCAACTATTTTTTTCCAGACTCCATGCTGCTTTCGATAAAAACCCAATAAAAATATATCATACAACACTTACCTCATCTCCAACTCATTGGTGTATCCATTAGACACAAACGTGTCATCGTAGTCCGGCAAGGAGTACTTCGTTCTTCGCATCATAAGCAGTTTCGGCATCAATTGGAGGAACAGTTTCTTCATCCACGGCGACATGGTGTGGGTCGAAGGAGACCTGGGAGTTTACCAACAGTTCACCGGAACCAGAAAATAAAACACACATATGCTTTGTTAACGTTAATTAAAAGTATGCTGCCAATTACCCTTAAAGAATTTGAATTTGCCTATATAGTATATCTAAACGTCCACCAATCCTTAGTAAGCTAGTCTGTTGGACTAAGCCCTAACCCCTCGCAATAGTAGAGGTAAGAGGGAGAGACCGCAGAGGGATACGTGTATGTATACTTATGAGTATGTATACGTGTTGATATTCTTATTGATAAAATAGAATTATAGAAATAAAATTAATAGCAATATTATGACTAATGGCTTAACTAATAATATTTGCCATCGTGATAACAGTAATATTCCGAAGTTACTATAAAAATAATCAAGATTTTTCGTTTAAAATAAAATAATATCTACGTTCGAAAATAAACGGGGGTCATATCCCCCTATGACGTAACTAAATCCGCACCATCTGTTTTAATAAACTTTCTGATAAGTGCGTTAACGTGAAAGAAAATTAAATTTCATTAAATGTTTATTAAGCTTGTGAGTGTTATAGAATATCACATTATGTACAAGCGTTGGGATATTAAGCTCGGTAAACACTCGAGCAACGAAGGTTTTAGTAGGGTAGTTGTAATTGACTAAATTATTATTAGTATTGCAAACAAAACGCCATGTTACCTAAATTGTCAAACAGAAAAAAGAAATAATCCTGTTCATCATCATCATCATCAGCCCAAATACGTCCCACTGCTGAACACGGGCCTCCTGTAGAGGAGTTGTAGAACTAAGAGGGTTTTAGGCCTTAATCCACCACGCTGGCCTAGTGCGGGTTGGCGGACTACACACCTAAGAAATTCCTAAGAACTTTATAGGTGTGCAGGTTTTATCACGATATTTTCCTTCACTATTAAAGCAAGTGATAATTCATCGTGAATACACACATAACTTCGAAAAGTCAGAGGTGTGTGCCTGGGGTTTGAACCTGCGACCGCCAAAATTCTCGACCGCGCGCCTAAACCTCAAGGCCATCACTGCTGTTTCATCCTGTTATTTGAAAATATAAAATTTTCATATCTGGTAGGGGATATATCAGGAAACATTAATTGCGGCTTCATTTTTTAAGTAAGTTAATGTATTTAGTGTTGGATTTTGTGTTTGCCATTGTAAGTGTACTTACAACCAATGTGCAAAGGTTATAGTAGACAACTACCCTATTCTAAAAGCAGTCGATAAGCTAGGTGAATTTCGATGGAAGCTGTCGACCTTTCGACTTCTTTAACGTGGATTTGTTGAGTGGTGAACATTGGATTCGGTTATCAGAACTAAGCTAGCTGACTGTTCAGAAATCGGAACTTTTGTATTGGAAACAATATTATAATCGACCTATCTAGCCGTATGGAAGTAGTGTTCATTTTTGGTGCTTTTCTGTTTTTGTCATTTGTGTATCCCTATCCTGAGGGCCAGCGGCGCTGTGGCGCGCGGGGGCCCACCCATAATCGGGGCGCCCGAACGAAGTTAGTGGGAGTGCAACTGCGCCTTCCACAACTCCGAGACGGCTGAGACATTTTGGTCGCATCGAGCGGCTGCGTCATCATTGTGGTTGCATCTCGCCCACACACTGTGGTCGCCCCATTCGGCGCGAAGTTGGCCATCGGGGGGGGGGTTTGGTCGGTATGTTGGCATAGGGATATATTAATCTATAGCAGTTGGAATAAATTGATCTATAGCAGTTGTTGCGATGAAAATTGGCAAGTTTTTTTTCTAAATTTTTATATTCTTTCTGGTTCTTAATGTTTAATTAATACGTGTATAAATTGATACTGCTTGCCATTAGAACTTTGCATATATATAACTCTGCTAGCCACATAATTGGCATATTGCCCTTGTAATTCACATATTGATTAATCAAATAAAGCAAATTAAACAGCCAGTAATATAGCTTGAACTTGAAGAGACTTAATTGGACGTTATTCCAGTGCTAAATAGTGTATTATAATTTATTATGACAAAAAATCCTTTTGGATGATAAATCCCATTTCTTTCCTTCCTTCCTTTTCATTAAGCTCAGGCTTGCCACGGTTTTAAACACACTTGGCACGTTGCTTTGGATTTTTTTATAGAAGTTAACAATAGAACGATCTATACATGACTAGGAAATAGAAAAAAGGGACCGTAATATTTTATAATAACAAGAAAAAAATTATACTAATAAAAATTGATACTAAGTAGACAAAAAATATAAATCTCAAAAAAAAAATCTTTTAAACTAAACGACTCCCGTAGTACCCTTCAGTGAAATTCTTCAGAATGCCCTGTTCAACTTTCAAATGTGAAATAAAGCCAGCAATTATTGAGCAAGTGAAACATAATATAACAGGTAATTGTTCATTGTCGCGTAATAACTTCCCGTACATTATTGGTGCATGTAAAAGTATTACATAATGTCTATAATATTTTCATATTCACTATGAAATTAATTGAAATTTTGTCTGAATAACGATGGGAGGCGACTTTTCATCAAAGTAGAATGTGATGCCGTGCCATCTAGAGGTCCTGGGATGGACAAATTGTTGGGGTTTTTCAGAAGGAGATTTACAGTAGCAGCACGGAATGTGCTCGAAAAAAGGCAATAGGCTCGACCCTATAACGTGGGACTGATACATAGCTGGCGAGAAGGCCACCTCTGCATACCCTTCGGAGAATACATGCGTGAGGTTACGGGATGTACTATGTTAAACCTGAACAAAATTAAATAGGTACATGTATTCTTCCTAACGGAGTCACGAAAGAGGAAGGCACCGATGTATTTCTTCACTCACTTTCCGGTAACTTTTATTTAGTTCGACGCAATCGGTGGTGAGGCTATTGGCCTTAACCGGGGCCAATTTTCAGACACCATGCTGCTAATGAAAACTTATCCACGGGAATCCCAATAATCCTCTTCCCGACAAGATAAAATCGAGACCCCTAGTGAATTTATCAATAGGTGTTTTAAACATCCCAACACATACACAATGAATCGATAAAAGCCACCATTGCACCATTTTTAGCATAAATCCACGCGACATGCATTCGTTGGCTGAGAGCATTCCGCAGTTTAGATCTACGGCCATATTTCGCACATTGTTCTGTTATCGCCGTGACAAGGTTACAATGGACGGCAGAGTTATAGCCTGTGCGCTCGTGGACATCTTTGTTGAATAATTTCAAAATCATTTCCATACTTTGGAAATTTTGAAATTGATTTTGGTGGTGATTTTATTAGCGGACGTGCGTTTATTTATTGAGCACATATTTTATATGTCAATTTCATCACAATAGTAATCTTACTAATATTATAAACGCGAAAGTTTGTATGTATGGATGTCTGGATGTATGGATGTCTGGATGTCTGGATGTCTGGATGTCTGGATGTCTGGATGTCTGGATGTCTGGATGTTTGTTGCTCTTTCACGCAAAAACTACCGAATGGATTTCAATGAAAGTTTACAATAATATAGCTTATACATCAGAATAACACATAGGCTATATATTTTTAAGATAGTGTGTCAATTGTCCAAAATATAACGATAATTGTCAAGTAAGTCGGGAAAAACTGCATCTGCGAGCTATTCTTGCGTACGCTGCAAAAACTGTAGAGTAGTATATAATGTATAAGAGAAATGTTTATCTTAATAAGTCCTACAAAAAAGTCCGCGACAGCATATAACTATCTTTAAAATTACGAGGAATATGGTAAAAACAACAATTTCATTTTCTCATATAAACTCTTCTACCTAATTTCCTGTCAAACATTTTATGTTTATCCCGTCAATACGATTAATGGTCCCCTCAAATTAAAGAACGTATTTAAATAAAGGTTTTGAATCGACAACATATATCCACAATATTCGAACAATTGCGTATTTTTCATTTTAAAAATGCAGAATAATAATCAGTAATGAAAAATGAGTGACATATTTATTAGTTGTCAAAAATGTATGCGAGCGTTCAGAAATTTATTTTTAAACTCCTTGGTTGTATCTGGTTTAAAATTTACAAACGAATGCAGGCTCGGTAGTCATCACGCTTCGTAATAATCTAAATAATGATTTCACTGATCCCAACGGATATACCCTTTGATTTTAGCATATATTGTGAATGCGAAAGTAACACTACTGTGTTATACTTTCACGCCTAAAATATTTGAGTTATTTGGATGATTTTTGTTATGGATAAAAACGGAAACATAAAAAGGGACATAAGTACTTAGGTTACTTTTTTTTTAATTCATTAAGTGTAATTTGGGCACTTGGGAGACGTTTAATAGATTTACTTATTATCTTTCTGCACCCAACCCTGAAGTCTATGCGGACGGAGTCGCGGGCAAAAGCTATATGTTATAAATGAGAAAATAACTATATGACTGTTACGGTTTCACGCCTTAATCATTTGACCGATGTGAACGATTTTTGGTATGGACATAAATGGGACTCTGTGGAATAAATTAGACTACAACGTATTTTCTTTCTGAACCCAACTATTATTCATTCTATTTTAGTCGCACATTTATAGATGCTGTCTAATTGGTCCTTGTTTAATAATATATGTTAGTGGAATACAAATTACAAAGAGATCGAACTATTTCGTCTTATCGTCCAATTTAGTGCTTCAGATAATGCACTAGAGTTAACAGCTCAAGTCACAGCCAATTTTCCCATACTAATCCGTTTAATGGACTACCAACTACCAAGCATAGTTGACGTAATGCCTATAATAATTTGGTCGGGTTAATTGGATTGTAATTAAAAGAACAGTGCTATTGTGTCCCTATAAAATAAGTGCAATTTTTTTTTTTTAAGTGTTAAAGACGAATTTAGCAAAGGGCTTTCTTAAGTTCCGTTTCAAGCGTATTGCTGCCAGTATGTAACTTAAAATATATTAGTTTGATACTTATGTACAAATTTGTGTAATGAATGCTATATAATAATATAAAAATGTGATTATTTATTACATTTTTTTTTCAAAGTAGTTTTAAAATGAATAATAGAAAAGGAGCGGATGATAACACGCACAAAAGAGATTTAAAAAATAAACAAATGGAGTAGAAACTGCCCCCGTTATTTATATATTCAGACACGGGATGTCAAATTGAGTATTGGCAGGCGTCAAACACTTGAACTTGTCTTGATCTATCGGAAAACAATCCTATGCCCACAGGCTCGTAGTACCTTATTGAAGGGGGCACCTCTGACGCGGGCGCTCCGCACTTTCAACCACGTTTTAGAAGCTCTAGACATGTTTCATTGTATTCTGAGTGAATTCACAAGGATAGCTACATGGACAATTTCGTATAGAAATTAGATATAAAAATATGTCACACTGCTGTATTAGGATAATACGTAATCCTGTAAAAGTTGTGTTGATAAGAAATAAATAAAAAAATTGTTTAAAAAATCCTAAGAATTTAAAAACCAATACAGTTTTTAGTTCACCACCAACCAAATCCACGACAAAAGCCCACAAAGCAAAAGGCCGCCAGCCCGTCCCACACAACTCACCTAAAATGCACGTTGAGCACGCACACGGTCATCCAAACACTCAAAGACACCAAAATCATGGTGAACAGCAAGTACTTCCCTAAAAGTGGTATCGCCAGGGATGTGGGTGGTATAATCTCGGCGAGCAGCAGGAAAAATACCGTCAGCGACACCAGGATCGAGATGCTTAACGAAATCTACGAGAGAACAACACATATTTACCTGAAATGCACGTTAAGTATGCAAACAGTGACCCATACGCTGAGCGACACGAGTATCATGGTGAATAGAAGATATTTCCCAAGCAATGGGATCGCCAGGGATGTTGGCGGGATGATCTCGGCCAGACCGAGGAAGAACACAGTGAGGGACACCAGGATGGAGATGCAGAGCGATATCTAGGGAAGAGAAGTCTCTTTTGAGTTTCACGGTAGTTTTATCGATTGCCTGAGGTTTTCTCGTGCACTAAACCGTGGTATCTGCAAATGGGGAAGGACATAGCTATATATGTACATACATAAATAAATAATTGGTTAACTTAATATTAACAACAAATCGTCTGAGACTAATTCCTTTCCAATTTTGTTTCTGATTAAAAAAATGTTTATATTATTATAATTTCAACGATAAATTATAGAGAAACATTTAGTGCACTGAAAATCCGGCTAATTATATATTCATTAAAATTGTCTTTCCACTGATACTTTTCAAATCATTTACATAATAATATATTTAAAAAATTTAATATCCAATTGGTTTAAAATAATAATGGAGTTAGAGCCAATTCGAAGAATAATGCATCATGCAAAACTATTTACAAATGTAAATATACACAGTATGAGATGTAAAATTTTGAATGCAATTTTGGGATAGTTTGGTTCAATTTTCATTCCAATCTAAGAAAAATAATGTGACGATACTTACCTCGAAAAGAAAATAAATCGAAATAAATCTGTTCATTCTCAATACGCACGATGGGAATATGTCGTAGTCGATGGGAATTTCCCATTTCATACTTATTTATTTATTTATTCTGGCACGGCAAAGTGACCCCATTGCACCTGATGGTAAGCGCAATGGATTCCAGAAAAAGTGCCGACCAGCGAGAGATGATGGTCTCCCGTTGGTCGACACAATCATGCCGGCCGAATACGCCGTCCTTAATGAGAAATTGTCGTATTTAATAGGAATCTTCCAATTCATACGCCGTTCTCAGTAAGAAATTGTCGTAGTCAATGGGAATTTTCGCATCACCATAGCCTGTACTTCGAAACAGATTTATTTAGTCCAATTTCAGTGGAAAGACAAAGAAATATGAAAGTATATAAATTTTAATGCCACTAGCACACTCACACGGCTAACTAATGAGTCAAAAAAGACTAGTAATAATGGATGAGCGAAGGTAATGGATGGTGGAAGTACGGCCTGGTGATCGCTAATGAGAACATGCCCTAGACATCCCATTCATGGAAAAACATCGAAAGCGATTCGATATTCTTATCAACATTTTGTCAATTATTTTATGTTTTAAAATGTCTAATTGGAAGATTTTAATATTTGTATCAAAATAGGCTTCAGTTAACTTCATGTTTGCTTGCTTTTTAGCTTTATTTTTTGTGTGTATTGATTATGTCCAAATAAATAATAAATTCTAGATTAGTACCTACATTCGTTTCATATTCTAATTATTTTCAATCGTAATAATCGTTCTAGTTGCTTCACACAAAATACAAAATTATTCACAGTTTACATAGTAGATAATATAATATTTGATGTACATGATGCAGCGGCATGAAACGATGGTGTTTCAGTATATCGCAACATATTCTCAAACAATTACACTTCATAGATGAAGTTTGTAAGGTACACAGATATTTATCATCAAATTGCTGGAAAAGAGATGAGAAAGATTGACAAAATCAATAACGACAGAATGTTGATAGACTAGACACTCGTCACTCATGATTCAAAGACATGTACCTCAGGAAGCCTTACCTTCTCCCCGGAGTCTGAGGGTAGGTAGAACACGAGAACGGTCAAGAAGGTCAAACCGACGCACGGAATGATCAGATTCACGGTGTAAAACAACGTTTTCCTACGCATTGTGAGTTTGAAGGTAATGTCTGCAATCATAAGAAGAATTACAGTCGAGTTGAGAAAAGTAAATCAAATCATGCCAAGAGAGAACTAATTGTGGTGGTAATACAAGATGCACATAAAGAAAACAGTTTAATTTTCCGCGATCACTTAATTTAAGTCAGATTAATTTTCAGAAATCAATATTTGTATAAAAACATCCGTTTCTTGCAATGTAAAATATTTCAATGTGGTTATTTTTAATTCCGTAGCCTGTGTATTAGCTAAAGTACTGCCTACCATGTAGGAAACTATTTATCATCGTTTAAAGAAAGATATGGTTTAAAAAAAAATTAATAACATACCTGAAAACGGCTCCGGACAGCAAGGATAGTATTCTTCATTCCTAGTGGCAGGGACTTCAAGGATATCCCACTCGACAGATAGATAAAACTCACTCAGATCAATCCCGACGTGAACCAAGCTGCTGCCAGGCAACTGGTCCATATGTTTTAGATCGACCTGAATATACGAATGTTGGCGTGAGTATATACGCATGTAAAAATACTAAAGGATACACAGTATATTGACGTATGTTTCATTTCATCAAAAATTATGTTCTTTTCTATGAATTTAATTATAAGAACACCAATAGCGTTAACTTTACAGTCCTCATTGTTAACAATAGAATTTACATTACGTCGGTATAGGTTATTTACAGTTTGTACCATCATATTGAGATTAAAATATAGCAATTTATAATCAAATTAAAAAATTATAAATAATATAAAAATTATAAGTACCTGAGCTCCATTGTAAGTCCATGAGCCAAACTTCATGAAGCAAGTCTGCTCGTCAAAGGGAAAGTACTCGACGTTGATCTCACAGGAAGACTTGTAGATGGCTGGAGGCTTCCAGTTCACTTCTCCAGTATATTTTAACGTTGCCTTGGTCATTAACGTCACCTGTGAAAAAAAATATTTTACTACTTTTAGACATCAAATTTTTTGGCATGTACAATTTTTTTCATAAATTTAACATTTAGAAATAAAAGAGTTTCTTCTAATTTTTGAAAATCTTGAAAAACTTACTGATTAATGTCCAACCACACTTAAAAAAAAGGGTAGCTGTAACTGTTTATACGGTATTTTTCGCATTAATGTGGATTTTGTCAACCAATATTATAAAGAATATTTATTAGGAAAACTATCCTATAACTATCTCCATCATTAAAAACTAACTCTGTACCAAAAATCATCAAAATCAGTTAAGCATTATAGATGAACCCTTAGCAAACTCACTTTTACATCGTAAGACTTTAGTTACCTCATAATTTCCATCCCAGTTGTTGTAAAGCACGATGTCTGGAAGCCAAATGTGCTCAGACGGCACGTACAGCATCTCGACGCCACCATAATCATCCGGATTCCATTGGAGTTTGTAGTCGAACCATTTCTGGAAAACATGATTAGATTGAAATTAGTACGAATCAAATTAGTAACTAACAGTCTTAGAAATTGGTAAAAACTTACATACATACATAAACTCACGCCTGTATTCCCCGAAGGGGTAGGCAGAGGTGCATTTCTGCACCCACATTTCGCCAAGTATGTATCAGTCCCACATAATAGGGGGCAAGCCTATTGCCGTTTTTCGGGCACATTTCCAGACTCCGTGCTGTTACCGAGAATTTCCTAATGGTAAAAACCCAATAACACTTTGCCCGACCCCGGAATCGAACCCAGGACCTCTAGATCGCACGGCACATACATGTACCGCGAGACCACGAGGCAGTCAAAACTTAATCAAGGCTAAAGAATTAACTTTTAAATCTATAAAGATTCTAGGTTCGATTTGAATTTTGTCCAACTTTTGGTTTGATAACTCTACCGTTTTAATTTATATTCGCGCATTTTAATTGTTTTTATTTTTAATGTTTTTCACCACTTAACATCACTTGCTCGTTGGCCTCCTTTCCCATTAAAAAAAACCGTAGACGTACTATCGTAAGGTCCTTCGTTCGATTCTCGGGTTTAACAATACGGTTTGTCCATCAGAAAATTCTTAGCAAGTTTGAAAATGTGTCCGAAAAATGTCAAGAGGCTTACGTAGTATTTGGCTTTTTATGCGAGATTTAAACACAGACGATGCAAAGGGGTAGGAGATAAAGCCCTGCGTACTCCTTTCGAAATATTAATAAGAGTCTGAGTGTATAATTGTAAACTTACCTGTTCCACCCAAAGATTAGTGGTCATCACTTGATTCTTGAGATTGACCTCCATCAGCTGTGACAATTTCAAGCCAAGTCTGACTGTCAGTATATCAGTGACATTAGTAACAGGTCTGATCAACCTGTTATAGTTACTTAACAGGTCGTCGTAAAGTCGCTTCACATCGGGATTGGCTTCAAGTAACTTCACACCTGGAATTTAAGGGCGTAGTCATTATATATTTAGCTGTGGCTTTATTAACGTAAAAGAGTATTAGATATTATTTTTATGGCTATATCACTGAACTTTTTTTTAAATCTTGGTATACAGATTATTAGGGTATTTTTTTAAATAAGATATATGTCATTCTTGAAAGACTTGAAAACGAAAAGGCACGACTACTAATAACTATTTATAATACGAATTTACATAAATATAAAAATGTCCAAGACGTACTTACCAATACACTTGCTTATACTGGTCACAAACAAAACTATGATACGTAGATTCATTTTTTTTTCAACGTTCACAAATACGTCATGTTTACTAACTTCCCGGATACAAATGCTACGGGAATCACTTCGTGGCCTGAAGTTAATCAATACTCAACGCCGACGTAACAGCTACAGCTACTACAGTGCTACGCGCAGCTTTAATGTTCGCACTTTCGCCAATAGATGGCGGTGTCAACATTTTTATGTTTGTAATTGAAATAAAAGAAATATAAATATTAAGGATTTTATATTTATAAACGATCACAAAAATATAGCACAAATATGTTAGTGCCTATAGTAAGAAAATAAAATGAGATTTTATGAAAACGTAGTTAAACAATATGAGTTTACACACAAGTAACATGATCAAATTATAATTAACATGATCAATTTATTTATTATTTGTTGTGACATCATAAAGTTATATTAACAAGGAAATGCGATTATTTTACTATATTATAAATGTAGTATATATTTTTTCTATATCCTCTGTTTCATATATTACAATTTTTGATTGTTCAAAAAAAATCTTCCAGAATGGCGCTGGTGTAGACAAAGGGTATGGTCATCATCGTCATCATCATCAGCAGCCTTTCTTACGTCCACTGCTGGACATAGGCCTCTCCTATGGCACGCCATTTTTGGTTGACTTTTGTGAAATAAATGTAACATAGCAATTTGTTCGTAAACATTACAGATATACATATGTCCTAGACCGTCCGTCATACTGAGGTCTATTGCAGCTTGAAAATCGACAGACCGCAACAAAATTACAACCATCATCATCATCGGCCCATACGCGTCCCACTGCTGGGCACGGGCCTCCTCTACAACTGAGAGGGTTTAGGCCTTTTTAGGGTCCACCACGCTGGCCTAGTTCGGGTTGGCGGCCAAATTATAATGCAATTAATTAACAATCTCATAGTCTAAATTAAATCTTAGATAAAATAATAGTATCCAACATGGAGTATGTATAGCGTAGTATATGTATAGATCATACATTAAGTACGACTATTTAACCGGTCGCATTTTATAGAATTGAATGTACACTATAAAAATATATTTACAAAAATAAATTAACCTTATTGCTCATTCTAAACTAATTTAAAATATTTTTACAACTCGTGAATTTCTTAAATTAATGTTATAATATTAATTATCCAAATCACAGTTTTTCTTTTCTCAATATCACTAGCCAGCCTTCGGCATCCTTTATACTGTTCTTCGGAACTGAAACGTTTCGTGAGATTCTTCAACAGCTAAAAATAAAATATTAAATAAACTCTTATGATTGTATCACCGATGGTGTTTGCAGAGGTTTTATTACAACACTTAAATTGCCATTAAAATATAAAAAATATAAGATTACAATACATACATGCATATTAAATGATATAGTTTTTTTCCTTTTTGACCAAAGAACAGTTTATAAATTTTATTCACATACAAACCTTCAACTGGATATTTTGGCAAAGGCCACAAATTAAACGGATAAAAATAAGCGTAGGGCAATCGCTTTACAACTATGGTTCTCTCGCGCGCCATTTTGGATTCTGCAACAAATTAAGCATTTATTACCCGAAATTGTCTTCCATCTTGAATATATTTTACTTAGAAACTTAATTTGTTTTTAAGTTTTCTTCTTTTTCTGGCACGTACATTTTCTGAATAAATGCCAACTGCCAGGAAATATTTTTTAAGAGTTTCACGATATTTCATATTATTTTAAGAGTAAAATAATATTAAATACAATAGGGATTGTAACGGTGAAGGAAAACATCGTGATGAAACCTGCACACGTAAAAGCTCGTAGGAACTCTTTTAGGTGTTTAGTTCTTCAACCAACACTGGTGGTGGACTAAGGCCTTAACGCTCTCAGTTGTAGAGGTGGCCCGTGCCTAGCAGTGGGACGTATATGGGCTGATGATGATACCGTATTACATTTCTGGTCAACTTTAACCGTCCCATCCTACCTAAAGAGAAGATACATTTATTTCCCACTAATTAATATAAAGTAACAAAGACGTACTTAAAGACGCTCATACGTCCATAGCCTCACGCCCGTATTCCCCGAAGGCGTAATAAGCAGAAGTGCATTTCTGCACCCACATTTCGTCAGGTATTCCTAAGTCTCATACAATAGGGGACAAGCCTATTGCCGCTTTTCGGGTAATTTTCCAAACTCCGTGCTGCTACTGAGAATTTCCTAATGGAAAGAATAATACTTTTTTTTTTTTTTTTTTTTGTTCTCGAGGGGAAAGCTGTTTATGGCTCTACTTCCCGCCAGCCCCGGGGGAGGGGGGGCGGGAAGCGTATGTCGGGGTCACCGGTCTTCCAGCCCGGCGCGCGGCGACGTCATGTCCGCGCAGATGTTAGTGCCGGGCTGGGTCCCTAACAAAATTCCCTAAACCGGCATACCGACCAAAACCCCCCGGTGGCCATCTCCGCGCCGAGTGGGGCGACCGCGGTACGTTGGCGAGAGGCGCCAACCGTAATGCCGCAGCCGCCCGGTGCGCCTCCGAGACGTGTTTGTCTCGGCCGTCTCGGAGTTGTAGGGGGCGCAGTTGCACCCCCACTAGCTTGGTTCGGGCGCCCCGGTTGTGAGTGGGCGCCCGCGACGTACACAGGCCACAGTGCCGCCGCCCCTCTCGGGGTCACTTTCAGTGAGGACGCGCCGCCCCCACAGCGCGCCCAGCGACTCCAAGGGCCCCTTTGAGTCGCCTTTTACGACAGGCAGGGGATACCGTGGTGGGATTCTAACGCCCCCTTGCCACAGGGCAGGGCGCCGGGTCTAGTTATCTCTGTCGACCCGGCGCCTCCTTCTCTGACGTCTTTGGCGGGCGGGATCGTTGATCTCTCGATCCCGCTCCGCGCTCTCCTTCTGCGACATGACGTGCTCGCAGAAGGAGAGCATCGCTCGCCACGACCTCGGACTCCCGACCATTGCAGACACGACGGCCGGGAGCGAGAGGTCGCCACCAACAATAGCGCGGAGAGCGCTGCGCTCCGTCTCCCAGGCTGGACACTCTTGTAGTGTGTGCTGGGCTGTGTCGTCCGGGCAGTTGTCACAGTGGTGACACACGGCCGACTCCTCCTTCAGAGCCACCCGACACAGGTAGTGGCCGAAGCATCCGTGCCCCGACAACACCTGCGTCAGGCGGAATGTCGCCGCACCGTGGCGCCTGTCCACCCACTGGTCGAGGACAGGACGCACTGCCTCGACGGTCCTAGCACCAGCACTGGGATCCTCCAGCCTGGTTCGCCATTCCTCCGGAAAGAATAATACTGCCCGACCCGAGAATCGCACCAGGAACCGCTAGATTGTACGGTACATACGTGTGCCGTGAGACCACGAAGCAGTGTTAAAGACATTTTAGTCGAATCATAAAGACAATTAGGATTTCATTACGATGATCAAGTTTGGGTTTTGTTAAAAACTTATTAAACATATAAAAAAAAGTAAATAAAAAACTAGTAATTTATAAACGCATGACTTTCAAATACAGAGGAATATACATGATCTAATACATAGATTATCTCGCTAAACCATCACACACTCGAGGTATATAAACATGTTATATAAAATAATAGCAACCCGGTAACAATTTACACATCACGAAGTAGGAAACATCGGGAATCATAATGTCTTCCTGGACAGAAACGAGGAAGACAGTGCACTTGGACCCTTCGCAGTTATTATGGACCCTTTGAACTACGCAGTAATCGTTGGGATTTATGTTATATTAATATATTCACTAGTACTCGTATACCGCTTTCAGACAATGGCTTCACTACGTTTTACAAAGAACTTCGTCGTCTCGCGAGTCGCGGTACAAGAGTGTGCTGTGCGATTTAGAGGTCATCGGTACGATTCCCGGGTTGGGTAAAGTATTATTGGGTTTTTCCATTACATGCCAGTAGAAGCACGGAGTCTGGAATTGTGCTCGAAAAACAGCAATAAGCTCGCTCAGTACGTGGGACGAAAACACAGAAATGCACTTTTGCCTTCAGGGAATGTAGGCGTGAGGTTATGTTTGTATGTATGTTTTTTTTTTTTTATGAGACCTATCTGTCCCCACTGCCCCGTACTATCTGTACCAAAACTCCTCTAATATTTGTACAAAAAAAAATGGGCGTTATATTATAAATGAATTGCCTTTTGCACTATTCCAGGTTTCAATGAATTACTAAGTATTACTTCTTTGACACATTTGGTACATGTATTACCCAGACTAATGATTATTTTGTAAGTCATATAAGTTTTGCTCTCGTATTATTCGAACCACGCAGGCATTATTTTGATGTCCTATTAATTTCTTGGTTCATAACAACTATACCACACTCACTAAAGTTCTTTCAGTTTTAAGCTTGATAGAACGAAAGTTGTAATTAATTTCGCTTTAAATGTTGAATTGATCGTAAACGTATAATTGTCGACTTTATAATACGAGTACAAAAACTCAAACGCAAGGAGCTTGATTCAGATACTAACAAATCAACGACTAATGAAATGTTTACTTGTTGTACAACATAAACCAGTGCATTTTATTGCCAATTTAAATTTATACCCCTATCTTCCGACACGAAATCAGAATGAAAAATGATTTTAAATACCACAATCCGATATTTGCAACAAATATTTACAAAATAAATATAATCTTATAAAATAATCATTTTTTGTTTTTGGCCATTAAAATGAACATATTTAAATGATTTTGGGGTTGGGATACAATCAGAGTTTGCTGAAATAAAATAAAGATTCGCATCCTATGATACACTACAAGTATGAATCACCCAAAAAATTATTATGACTTCCCAAAAGAATCCAGTGATTATATACTTCCAGTGATACTTTTTGAAATGAATTAGCGACTACCAGAATTATTTTATAAAGTTGTCACTCCACCAAGTTGTAAGGAGACATACCACTATTTTTTTTTTTTAAGTACTACCTATACCCTGCGTTATCACACGATTTTTTTTTCCAGGGATAAAAAGTCTACGTATTAATTAATCCAGGGTGTCAGCTATTTCTATAACAAATTTCATCGAAATTGGTCGCACCATTTGAGCTTACACATTCACAAACTTTCGCCATTATTTGTGTGATTAGAGTGGGTCATAATACCCTGGTCAGTTAAGCAAAATGCGCGTCTGTGTTGTTTAATAAAATGTGACAATTGTTCTTTTTGAAATGAATTAGCGACTACCAGAATTATTTTATAAAGTTGTCACTCCACCAAGTTGTAAGGAGACATACCACTATATTTTTTTTTTAAGTACTACCTATACCCTGCGTTATCACACGATTTTTTTTTTCCAGGGATAAAAAGTCTACGTATTAATTAATCCAGGGTGTCAGCTATTTCTATAACAAATTTCATCGAAATTGGTCGCACCATTTGAGCTTACACATTCACAAACTTTCGCCATTATTTGTGTGATTAGAGTGGGTCATAATACCCTGGTCAGTTAAGCAAAATGCGCGTCTGTGTTGTTTAATAAAATGTGACAATTGTTCTATTCTGACATGTAACTACTTCCTGGTCGAGGGTGTAGTGCGGTAGGATACCACTATTTACCATTTAAGAGCGCGCTCATAAAAATGGACGTGAATACGCAACAGATTTATGGATATTGACGTTGTTGTGCTAGCGTACGATAATTTGCGTAGGAATGCTATAAGTATCAGTCAGACAAATGAAAAAAAACACATAGAAAGTTCCACTACAGAAATTTTGAATTTGCATTTCTGTAAGTAACTTGCAGCGACGCACAATATTCCTAACATACGGTGAATAGGACTAGAATTTTTTTTGACGCAAGCAACACCCGTCCACAGACTATAAAGTCACATAAATTTATAATGATTTGAAAAAGGAACTCTCATCGTGTAACCTTAAACTTGAACCAGACGATGCAAACCATCAATCTACAAATAGAATCGTTACGTTTTGTAACGTGACAGCGCGCGGAGGTGTGGACTGATGGCGCGGAACGTGACTGGACAACACGCGACAAACTCAATCAAATTTCCATTATGTTGTTGGCGGTTATGACGTAATATGTTCTATAAACAAAATCATTTGGATGAATGGTTATCAGTTCGAACTACACAACTATGATATGAATACCATGTGCTACTCTAATAAATGTATTTTAACTTAGGAATTTTTATTCATAATAAACACAGCTCCGTGGCGCAGTTGGCTAGATACCAGCTTGCGGAACGAGAAGCCGCAAGTGCGATCTCCGCACTAAGACAAATGTTTTTGTGATCCACAAATAATTATTTCGGGTCTGGGTGTTTGTGAGACCGAAAAGTCACACGTAGTTTATGATACCCATGACACAGGACTTGTATCCTAGTGTGGGGTCAGAACTATGTATGTGACTGTTGGGTGTATTTATTTATTATTTAATATATTCCACGTGTCTATTTTAAAATTATTAAGATGTTGACAGGTCTCAGGAACTTTACCTACCTACTAGTAATTGGTCATACGAGTATAAAGGATTCATCCTGAACTAAACGGTTATTACGAATTGAAGTCGCCTCAATAACAAAGGAACAATATTTTACAACAATCCCGCTCATTACAATATCAGATGGAACAGTGACGCCCACGACTCGTGTATTTACAAGAGACGGAAGGGACCGTTGGTAGGATTCCAGAACCCACGCAGTAACACAATCAATTTTATGTCTTATACTGACCTGTATCAACATGGAATTATATAAAATAAGCTTGAAATGAAAACGATTTAGTGCACTGTTACATGTAATACATTAAATGAAAAACGGCAAATTACGCCGCATATGTAATATAACTTTCTTTTCCTGGCTAATACATACAAATTTGGATTTAATAAATAATCCTTACTATCCATATCCATACTAATATTATAAATGCGAAAGTAACTCTGTCTGTCTGTCTATCTGTCTGTCTGTCTCGCTTTCCTAATAAAACTACTGAACCGATTTATGTGAAATTTGGTACACAGATAGTTTAGAGCCTGAGAAAGGACATAGGCTACTTTTTATTCCGAAAAAAGGGTTTTATGGGGTTGAAAGGGGGGATGAAAAGTTGTATGGAAATATTGTCATTTTTAAACCTAGAAGCTTGAAACTTATATTTTAAGCTGTTGATTAGATATAAATAAATATGACATTCAAAGTCTGTAAAACAAAAATACAAACAAGGGGGTAAAATGAAAATGAGTAAAATAATAATATAATAGTAAAATAGACTATAACTTATTTTCTTTCTGAACCCAACCCTGTAGTCTACGCGGACGGAGTCGCGGGCAAAACCTAGTAGTAGATAAATAACATTGTAACCTTCGCCGAAAGAGTCTGATTCGCGCGTATATTTTTTTTTATGTAGATACATATATAAAAATCTGTACAGTTTAAAATTTTATTGCAGTAAATTAAATGGAGTCGCCCTAAACGGAATGTTCTATGTAATGAAATGTAAACTACTTAAAATACACCCAAAAGTCACATACATAGTTCTGACCCCACAGTAGGATACAAATTCTATGTCGTGCGTATCAGAAACTACGAGAGTCTTATCAGTCTCACAAACACCCAAAACAAATGTTTGTGGATTACACAAACTTTTGTCTCGGGGCGGGGATCGAACCTGCAGCCTCTCATTTCGCAAGCTGGTGTCCAGCCAACTACGCCACATTTAACAACGCTAAAAACCGTTACGATCGAATGATGTAACTGATTATTCAAATCGCCAAATATTACGCTGGCGTTCCGATAGCCAATGAGTGCAAAGGGGTCAAAATTAAGAGCGTATGTAGGGTGAACACTTAGCGTCACTTACGCTCGTCCGGCGTCGAAGTGCGGTAATGTGGGTCAGCGGCACTAGCGGCGGGATCAAAGCGAATGACACGTCACAGGGACAATGGACTCGGTTTCGTGTCAGTAGCGCGAATTGTATTGGAGGTGTGGCTCTGAATAACGGTCTTATCGCAATGTCTTGAGAAAGCCCATCCAAAGAGAATTTAATCATGTCAGAAGGATATACAGGATGTATTCAGACTGTAATCGGAAACTAAGGCGAAAAATTTAAAAAAATTGTCGGGATTTTCTTTAACGCCAGGGGGTTTGTAATGACCTTAGCTATTACCTGCCTTAGTTTCCGATCACAGTCTGAGTACACCCTGTATACATACTCGGATATGCTATCACCGAAAGAGTTGTATTTTTGGGATTTAAACAGACTCCGATTAAAAACAGGATGATAAGGATCTTCTACATCGTTATAATTTATACCGCGAAACCTAACGACTAATCGCATTAATAGCAAGCCGCATCCCACGCCTTTTTTTACGTCAATGTAAAATAGAAGCTATAAAGCAAAGTAACATAGAAGTGTACCTATTATAGGCAAGGCTTTGTCCATAAAATTAAATACATATTATGAAAGACATATGTTTGTCAAAACCTAATTTAAAGGAAAAATGAGGCAAATATATAATTTTAAAAATATTAATTACTAGCTTTTGCCCGCGACTCCGTCCGCGTAGACTACAGGGTTGGGTTTTGAAAGAAAATAAGTTGTAGTCTATTTTACTACACAAAGTCCCATTTATGTCCATATCAAAACCTACATCGGTCAAATGATTTAGGCGTGAAAGCATAACAGACATATAGATAGACACATAGATAGTAACATATACATAGTTACAGTCGTCTAGACGTCGTTTCGTCATTCTAGCTTCAAAAATGACGAATTTCCACATAAATTTTCACCCCTATTTTTATTTATAACCCTTAAAGGTACATTTTTTTATAAACTTTTATTGTCATATTTATTTATATCTAATCAACAGCCTAAAAAATAACAATACTTCCATACAACCTTCCATCCCCCCTTTCAACACCTTAAAACCCCTTTTCCGGGATAAAAAGTAGCATATGTCCTTTCTCAGGGTCTAAACTATCTGTGTACTTATATATATGTATTTTAAAAATTAATACTTTGTGTCAGGGTTCGAACCCGGAACTACCAACTAACAAAACATAAGAAGCAATCATAATGACAAAAATTATGGGCAACTTTGATAGGCATAATGACGTGCTGATTTTTACAAAATTATTTTGGTTTGTTCGCCAAATTATTTATATAAAATATTCAATGCCATGATTACTGCCGAACAGAAGGAGAAATATTATTTATTTTAATTATTCATTTACAAAAAGCGTTTTAGTTCATAATATTTGACCAATATATTTAAAAAAAAAATATGTTGATTTGTAGTAATAAATAGAGTACTAGCTAATAATTACCACTAGTCCGTGGTATGTATTATAATTTAATTATTAACGACATATAAATCAAATTAATTCTAAATTAATAATACATCCAAAAGCCACGAATTATTTCTTGAACCCACATAAAGATAAGTTTGACTTTCGCTTCTCACAAACACCACACCAGAATTTACACTTGAAAATTATTTTACGAGTAGCTTATAAAAACTTACCTCCTGCTTCAGAACGCTTTGGCGGCGCCGGCGCAGAATTCACCGCGACAATAGCTAACAACGCACACGCGAGAAATATCGGCAGGCGAGCGTGCGACATACGTGCTGTCTTATGTACTACTGGCCTGGATCTGTGGACGCGGAAACCTCGATACAAAACTATGGGATGTTAATTACGACAGGCAAAACAATCTCAATTGTAAAGGAAGCCCGTGCACAGCAGTGGGACGAAACTGCTGGAGATAAAATACCTGCTGATAGTTAGATAAATGCGCATGTCTTCCTGGTGCTGTATTTATAGTTTCTGCATCTAAGTTTTGCTAAATAAAAGTTCGTAATATAATCAAATTAATTATTCACAGTAATTTTATTTATTTATTAACTCTGTCTGCTACGCTTTCAAGCCTAAACCGCTAGGCGGATTTAAATTATTGTTGAAAATATAGGACCTCGGAAAAGAACATAAGGTATGTACTTTTTTATCCCAGTTAAATGCAGTATTCCACGGGATTGAGATCGGAATGAAACGGGTGGAATCAAACAGCACAATTAGTTTTTTATACCTACATAATATACGAGCATGGCAAAGTGACCACATTATTCTTGTGTTAAGTGCGATGCTTGCCAAATAGTGAATTAAGTAGTAAGTCCATTTCTCATTAGTCGACCGCCCATGCCGGTTGACTGTGAGGTTTACGATACAGTTAAGTACCCAAGATAATAGGACGGATGGGACACTTGAGTTGTAAAGTATTCCACAATTTGTTGTACAACAAAGAACCTTGCGAATCTTTTCGACTCGAGTTGGTAATGAAACGGGGAGGAAGGTAAGACTGAGCAGCTCTTCAGAGCATTCCCCATTATACCTACGATAAAGCTTGCTAAAAGAGGAAATTCCCTACGCAATGCATTAAGGCTGTAACTTACGTGTGCAATAATATTTGCCATGTTCTGAGATCAGTTTGTTAATATTCGGCTAGCTTTGAAAAATCCTCAGGAGCAGGGGTTAGAGACCTCATACGAGTATGTTATGTTAATAAAACTTTTTTTACAAAGTTTAATTAATTTTATTGATTTTTTAATCTACATAACAGTATAAGGGTGGACTCATAAACGAACAAACGACGAGCAAATAACAAAAAAAAAAAAGTGGGGCCAAATTTAGTGAGCCATATAAAGCTCAAGAAAGTTGGCCCCACTTTTTTTGATTTTTGAATTTTTTTTACTTTCAATCGTTTGTTCGTGAATGTTCGATTGTAACAATTGTTTGTTTGTCTTTTATTTGTTTACAATTAATTTAACGAAAGATAAAATTAAAGCTATCTAGTAGTGGGGGTCAACTTAAGGGTGAGCATTTGTTAAATTAATTGTAAACAAATAAAAGACGAACAAACAATTGTTACAATCGAACATTCACGAACAAACGACGCACAAACGATTGAAAGTAAAAAACATTCCAAAATCAAAAAAAGTGGGGCCAAATTAAGTGAGCCGCCATATAATACTATAATATTTACTGACATGTACTACTTTCTTACTACTCTGTATAATGTAAAATACTCTGTGGCATATACCTATGTACGTCAAATAAAATTATTGAATAAATATGTCATCATGCAAAAACATTAAATAATGAAAAAGCAAAAATCAATTTATTCGGTAAAGAAACAAACATCCAGTATATTAGCTGCAAATCTGAGGAAAATAGTTGAAGAGAATCACAGACTGAAAAGAGAACTTTTAGAATTAACGATTAAACAACACCAAGAAATGTCTAGAGCTATTGAGCACAAAGAAAAAAATGATTATCTAAAGAAAGAACTCCACGAGGCAAAACTAGAAGCTTGTATACTAAGAAATATCAACGGTAAACTCAGAAATATATTTTAAAATGTATCACTCTTATGAATGCAGGATAAAAAATTTAGAAGTAGAAAACCAACATCTAAGGAAGCTCATATCGGCGGCAAAACAAAAACGACTGGAAGCTAGCAACCACGCGGCAAAGCTAGCAGAAGAAAATTATTATTTGCAAAATTGTCTTTGTGAAGTTTGTGGCGAAATTAATAATTTAAATCACGAGAATGAACGGTTAAAGTTCAAGCACCATAGAGCGTTTCTGTAGATATTGCAGTTTTGTGTTAAATGTTCGTTTTGTTGTTGTGTCCCAAGTTACAGCAAAAATATTATAAATATAGAAATATCATACTGAAATGTTGTTAATATTTTTATTAATTATATTATTGGATAATTTAACTGTATAAAAATGAAACACATAATATCTTTATTTACGCCGGTATCAACGATAGTGTACCCAGAGTTAAATTTCTGCAGCCACGTTTCACTGTTGGTCTTTTAAGTCCATTGCCGCTTTTCAGGAACATTTATAGATTCCGTGATGCTTATAAATAATAATAAAAAAACGCAATAACACCATGCTCCATTGGCGATTGTCACACATACACGAAACATTTACAGTTCAAATAAATATTTACCCCCCCAGAGTACCAACATTGTGTGGAATTTTCGATACTTAAGAGTTCTCACACTTAATTTATTAGGAATGTGAAGAATAAAGTCTAGACTACTCTAGAGCAGCATAGTAGACTATCCTAAGGAGACCCTTGGGCCTTGCGTCGGGGCGTTAATGGGCTGTATCATACAGAACGGCACGGCACGGGCGGATACAAGTATTCTAACTCAGCAGCATAATAATATTAGTCCGATGAATTCGATCGATGTTTCTGAGATCATTTAATCGAAAAATATTAGCGCTTTGCCTGCGCCGGGAATCGAAAAAGAGACATCTCAATTAGACACACCAGTATAGACTCAGCCAATGCAAACCCAAAAATAAATTGCTTCATGTAAATAAAGGCCATACTGTGGTATAAAAGCTTGTAATATAAACAATAAGATTAATTACATGGTTAGACCCACCGTGTAGTTTTGTCCTTTGCCTTCCTATCAGGGACTATTAAAAAGTTACCCAAGAATCCCGAAGAAGTTCGATCTATAATCATTTTCTAATCTGATTTGACTTCCAACAAATAGACTCCACAACTTCCTCTCAAATTTTGCTACAGTTTTGTAAAACTTAAAGTATTTAGGTACATAAACCTAATTATGATTCATCTTACCCAAGGAGAATAAGTTTTTTTTTATGAAGAATCGATTTTGTTATCTGTGGAATGGAAACTGCATTTGAGCGTTCTGCGTTGGTTATTACTTATTATGATTATCTGTGCCACAGATTCTGTGGACTGTGGCTATTGTTTATCTTTGAATCGCTACACTAAACGCTACACATACTTTTTGCAAATTAAAAACAACAACTTAGTTTAAATTTCGGTAAATACTTATCGAAAAGTTGTTTTTACCCAATGAACAGTACGTAAACGTTAATAAGGCGAAGAAACTGCTTCATAAGTACATAATTTATAACTAACCTCATTTTCAATACTTGTTTCTCATTTAACAGGATCAAGGAGCAGATCTCCGCTAAAGAATAATAATGGATCTGAAATATCTGGAAACGACGACCACGGAGATATTATTGACAGTTCTGTGGTCAAAATGGATAACATATGTAGCTATTGGAGTATTGAGAAAGTGAAAAATTTCATTAAAGAATTGCCTACTTCTGACGTGAGTATTATATTAATATGTGGACATTGCTGCTGCTGTCATAGCGCTCATCAAAAAATAAAATAAAAACAGTAACAAAAACTTACTACTTATGATATAAGGATAGGTTGTTGAATTGTTAAAGATCGAGATTGAATCAGTAATTTCCAAATTAATTTAATTTAATACCCATTTATTAAAGTAATGTGTGTATTCATAATGAATTGTCACACTTTAATGGTGAAGGAAGACAGTGAGTAAACCTGCACACCTAAAAATTGTTAAGAAATTTATGGCCTGTAATCTGTCATTTTGCACTAGCCAGCATAGTAGACTAAGGCCTAACACCCCTACACTCAAAAGATACAAAAAACCTCCTTTGTACAATAATAGATTAATAGGTACCTGAATTAGATCCTGAGTTTAAAGGAAATCCAAAAACTATAGCGGCATGTTATTTTGTTGTTCCTATTTACAAATAATACAACTTTAGTAACTTTTCAGACTGTCTTCAAGAACATGGGGCTTATAATGATGGTTAAAAATACAAATGGACCCGGAAGTTGCCTAATTAAGTTTTCTAATTCATACTTTTCTAATTTAGCTCTTAATGAGTGGAGTGTTCTGAGTAAAGACAAAAACATTACAGTCACCCTCGGTTCAGGTTTGTATGTTTATATAATTTTATGTCTCAAATAAGCATTTGTCTCAGTGCAGGGGTCAAACCTGTGAACCTCTTGTTTTGCAAGCTGGTGTCTAGTTATCTGTGCCATGAAGCTGACATATTCATATAGTCCAGTCATCTAAGGCCAAAATTACAGTGCGTACACATAGAATGTCCAATTTTACAGGATCCTTTTTAACTGTTCCATCGCTACTGGAGGTAATATTCACACAGCATTTACAGGACCGATTTTAACAGATCCAACGCTACTGGACTTTCGTTCTTAAGTGTATCGCCTAGATAGATAGAGGATGGACATTGTCATGTTGTACTGGTACTATCGTCATCTGCGTCGGAGGAAGCCCCGGCGTTACTGGATACATCCATTTTTAAGGCAACGATTTTGTCAAGGTGCTCTTGTGCGTCAGCTGCAAGAAGACGAATCTACTACGACGAATACGAATCTAACGTCTACTTTTGATGACCTTCTTAAACGATTACGAACCCCGCACGCCCGTGCCAAGCCTGGCGCTGTTTTGATCCGATAAAACGGATTGTGTGTAGAACTGGCTCATACAACTGCATACGCTAATAACATATATGTACTTTTAAAGGGACCTGTAATACGGATTGCTGCTTATGTTGTCGGATCGGCATTTTTTACTGGACCCGGAATACTGTATTCTGTGTGAACTCGCTCATACAAATACATACGCTAATAACATATACGTTTAAACGGACCTGTAAAACAGACGGTCTATGTGTACGCGCCCTTAGGTGAATAATCTCAGAAAATCGACATACCCAGTATATTACCATACAAGTTTTTACATGGGTAAAAATCTTCTTATTCACATTTTTTGAAAATATCTCGTTTCGACGGGTTTTACCCTATTTGTATTATTAACTATAAATATTGTACAGAATTAAATTATCTCTTGAGATAGAGGGCGGAGAGCGTGCGGTCAGAGAATCATGTGAGGTAAACTAATAGTTCTTATCAAAAACTTGTAATATTAAAGTTATAAATATATAATTATAATTTTATTTTATTAACTTTTACATTAAATTTAATCTTTCTTTCTAATAATTCTAAAATGTATCATTGCTATGACACTCATAATCTCTTTCTGTAATTGAAAAATTACCAAGGGACATTTTTATTCCATTTTAATTTTATTCTCATTTACACTGCATTTCACTTACACATATTGCATTGGAAGTAAAAATCAAGTATCTATTAGTCTTATTTAAAATCTGTCACCCTTAAATTCTTTCATAATTTTAAAAATTATACCTGAAATCAATCCTATCCAATCCATCAGCCAATCGAAGTCCACTGCTGGACATAGGCCTCTCCCAATGATTTCCACAGGGACCTGTTGGAAGCAGCCTGCATCCAGCGACGTCCCGCGACCTTCACCAGGTCGTCTGAACACTAAGTACCTGAAATATTATACCCTATTATATTTTTCTATTATATTGAACCTTTCTATTTATAGTCAGTAGAGACTATATAATAATATTACCCCTATTAAATCGTACCTTATATTGAACGAATTCCTGGAACCTATCATGATTATTTCACCACCTGCTCCAGATGAATTACTCAATACAATACATATTCTGTAACTGCAAGAGTGGCTGTTACTCATGATGTGGATGCAGGAAAGTGATGATTCTCACATGATTCTCTGACCGCGCGCTCTCCGCCCTCTATCTCGAAAACAGTTCAAGGTATGAAAGAAAGAAAAAATGATTTTATTATTGGCTAGTGCACGAAAATACATTTTTTTTTTAAAGAAAACAACTAATGACTACTTGTATAATTCACACAGCCAACAATGGTCCCCTGATTCAGCTACATGCTGCAATTCCGCTTGCACGGAGTTGCAGCGCTGATTTTCAATGAGGGGACCAAGTGACAAAACGGACGCTAGGTTGGATTACAGGCAATAATAATAATAAAAAGTTATCAATAATAAAATGAAAAAATGTTAAATACAAAAGTTGTAGAGGATTTAATTGTCTACAATATTTATAATGAATAAATAGCGTAAAACCCATAGAAAACAGCAAAAATGTAAAAAAAAACGTTTTGTGACCATTGACCCCTAAATTTAAAACTTGCGGCCTCCCTAATATTATGTGAATTTTGAGAACAGTTTTTGAACCCCAAAATACAAGTTTTTACATGGTAATACATACATACATACATAAACTCACGCCTGTATTCCCCGAAGGGGTAGGCAGAGGTGCATTTCTGCACCCACATTTCGCCAGGTATGTATCAGTCCCACGTAATAGGGGGCGAGCCTATTGCCGTTTTTCGGGCACATTTCCAGACTCCGTGCTGTTACTGAGAATTTCCTAATGGAAAAACCCAATAACACTTTGCCCGACCCGGGAATCGAACCCAGGACCTCTAGATCCCACGGCACATACTTGTACCGCGAGACCACGAGGCAGTCATGGTAATAATATACTGGGTATGTCAATTTTCCGAAGTGAACCCCCTATAATGACTGGTCTAATATATGTTTGAGAAAAAAAGAATATGCATATACAAATTTTCCACTGTTGAGTTGCTAACTACTATTTTCTTAATTATTAAAAAGACTGTGTACTTTTTTAATTTATTTAGATAATTCTACAGGAATCTTAAGTCTGAAATCATGAGTACAGAGATAAGTTTCTACTTATCCATTGTGAGGATAAAGACGTGAAAATGTTTCAAAATAGGCTCCAGAAAAAAAATTGAACTTTTTTGATAAGCCCAAATGTAAAAAACATATTTCGAGGCTACATTTTTTTTATATAACTCCTAATGTTCAACATAATGTCTCTATAGCCAACTTCAGTGCTTAATGTGAAAGCATAAAGAACTAAATGCATATTTTGTAATATTCAAGATTTATTTTGATTGCAGAAGACCTCTATGCAGAGCATAAGAAATTATGGAGAATGGAAATGAACACGTAAGTATCGAAAATACCTGTCCCATTTATTAAAAAACAAGGCCTGTCTTAGTGAAACCGTTGGCTTTGATTCGCCATAAAAGATTCATCCTCGATTTGATTTTGATTTATTTTTCAAAACTGTTTATTTCTGGTTTTTTGAATTAAAAAATCTCTCGTATATTCTAATACCCATGAAACATTTAAGATCTACTTGAACGGATTGGGTGCTCAGCAGTAAATTGATGAAATAACCTATCCAACTGGATTTGAATATTTAAAACTTTTTTGTGTTCGATTAGAAATGAAAGAAGCATATTGTTCCTTATTTGATGAGAACATTTTAATCATAATTCATTACTAGAACAACAATCTATGCTTTCATGTTTTATTTCCAGACTTAAGAAACAGTATAAAATGCAAATGAATAATATTAATGACAATCACGAAACATACGGATTGAGTCTGCAATATTTGAAAAGTCTGAGTATAACATTGCCCCTCAAAACTCGATTGCATGTCACAAATGTGAGTACATACATTTATGTTTTTATAGAAAAAAAACCGAACAAAAATTAAGTAGTTCTTTCGAGGTCGTCATCTAGGCAGTCACTAGTGCACAATCTGCACGGGCCTCCGCTACAACTGAGATGGTTAATTAATTATCCCATAAAAAACAAAACTTGTAAAAAAAAACAAGTCTCGCAACTCATTTCTTCTACCGTAAAAAGTTGTGAGATCCATGTGATACCAAGTCGATAAATTTATTCAGTCTCCGTTTAAGGGACCTTTTGTCTTAAGTTGTTATGCACTTAGCTTACCAGACAACATCTTATAGTGACCATATGAAAATTAAAAATCTTTAATGTTTTAAATAAAATAGTTTGACTTGGTAATAGCTCTAAAAGTGAGATACATCGTCTTCTCATGCGATTGCCAAGTCACAACTTTTTACGGTAGAAGAAATGAGTTGCGAGACTTGGTTTTTTTTACAAGTTTTGTTTTTTAAGGGATCTCATTTCTTTTTGTAGAAAATCCTACTTTTTCCTTTTCGGTACCTTCTACTTCTTGAGTACTAACAACGGATATTCTTAAAACCCACGCTCTGTCTTATGAACTTTGCTTACTTTTGTAGGTAGTCTTCCTTTTTACATACGAGACGAGTCGTGTTCTTTATTTTAAAATAATAATTACTCATTTGCGTTAGTGAGAAAAAAAATAGGGCCGAACACGTCAAACGTCAGTTAAAGTTAATCCTTTTGTAAAATTGTTATCTCTCTTTCACTATAAATTGGTACTGTCAATGTACCTAACAGAAAATTACCACATCAAGCTTAACAGATGTATAGCTTAAATTGATTTACGGCACTAAATGCCGCACTCAAAGATTTTTTTAAATGAATAAATTACTTGACTCTATATAAAGGTTTCCTTACAAAGGTTTCCTTCACCGTTAAAGTACGTGATAATTCATTGCTAATAGACACATAACTACGAAAAGTCAGATAAGTGTGCCTAGGGCTTGAACCCGCGACCGCCGGGATCCTTGACCACACGCCTAAACCTCAATACCATCACACCTTATCTGTCTACACCTATATTCCATTATCTTATACATATACAGGTACACTGATTTATAACTGCAAATGTAACTTTGTAATCCTATATATTTATATGGTATTACAAAGTTATTTATGCAGTTTGTGTATCTAGAAAACTAGACCGAAATTGCAAGATATTTTAATTTTGCCTTAAGTTCCTTAAGTTATACACTAAACACTTATTGTGTTCCAAATTTGAAGCTTCTATGTCGGCTAGAAGTGCCTTAGAGTTTTGATGATCGGTCAGTGAGTCAGTGACCGATCATCGAAAATCGGGAAGTTTGACTAGTTATAATTCTTAAACTACTGATTCAAATTAAATGAAATTTGAAATATACAGTGTTTATACCATTCTTGCTTGGTGATTAAAAATTCAAGTTTCTAGGTTTATCCACAACGAAGTTATAGGGTGTCGAAAATGGCCTGAGTTGCTTCGAGAAAAGTATAGTACGGCCGTGCCGCTTTTTCGCTCGACTTGGCGGGGGCACTGCCGTGCCCCCAGATAAGTACACACATAACTTCGAAAAGTCTGTGACTTTGGCAGGCTGTGGCCTGGGGTTGGAACCCGCGAATGCAGAGTTTTTCGACCGCGCGCCTAAGCCTCGAGGCCGTTACTACTAGTGCATCCAAGGCATAAATAAACTGGCTTTTCACGGTGCATTATACCTAAATAACAAAACTCCCTATATTAGAGAAGTCTGTACTAAAATTTTATTAGATACCATATATAGTTCTACTGATTTAAATTGCAATTTTTAAATTTCAGCTGGATTTAAAAGTGGATGAGGCTAAAATACGTGAAGTTTTCAGTTTTGCCGGTCACATTGTACATATTCTGTTGATCAGGAAAGATGACGAACCTAAGAAGTTTTTCGCTAAAGTCGAATACGATCACCCTTTGGAGGCTGTGCAGGCATGTACATTGTTTAAATAAATTAACTGATTTATAGGTGTTTTAAAACTGTCAGCGGTAGTCGGGTCTAAGGGTCCTGGATTCAAAACCCGAGCAGTGTTATTGGATTTTTTCATTTGAAAACTCTCAGTAGCACAAAGTTTGGAAATAAAATGAAAGTTTATTTATCATGTGGACAATAATATAGCACTACAATACTTGTTTATATTTAAAAAAGAAATAAAAAAGTTATTAAAAATATAACTAGCGTAAAACACTTATTAAGTTTTCACTTGCAAATATGTTTTATTTTTATTGAGACTGCCTCGTGGTCGCGCGGTACAAGTACCTATGTGCCGTGCGATCTAGAGGTCCTGGGTTCGACTCCCGGGTCGGGCAGTGTTATTAGGTTTTTCCATTGGGAAGTTTTTGGTAACAGCACGGAGTCAGGAAATGTGCCCGAAAAGCGGCAATAGGCTCGTCTTTTTACACACTTGTTAATTTTCCACTTACCGTGATCCCGGACGATTCCCAAACTAACTTTGATGTAAGACAGATCTCTGTCATTTTATCTCTGTAATATTTACTTTTAATAAATAGTCACATGATTTTTAACCGCCCCGTGAATCCTGAATTGATCTTAGTATCCTACCTTAAAATCCGATACTACATACATGATGTCGCGAGTACTGATAATGTATTTATCATATTCCAGGCAATATCGATGTTCCACCACCAAATGCTATACTCGCGACGTTTACTCGTGAAAATGGACAACAGACCAGAAGAGAACATTCCCGGAGGATTGGGTGGGTTTGGACCCGGTTTGGGTCTTAACGGCGAACCAATGAGAGGAATCAGAACCATGGTGGAGATACGGGCTGTGAAGCAAAGTCTCATGCAAGAGGCAAGCAAGATGAAAGACTCAGTTCAGAACAAAAACATTCCAATGAATCCGTTTCAACCGGAGGTAGTTACGAATATGAACAGTGCCATGCCTGTGGTACAGCCGGCACCCTTAATCGCGCCTACTGCGATGATGCCATGGAACTTCATGACCGCACCAGCAATGACCAACATGATGATGCCAACGAACCAGCAGGACACAAGCGACTTGCAACAGGCAGTCAACTCGCTCCTGCAGAATACAATTGCACAGAACATGTCACAGAATGCTCAGACGCCCCAATGGCAGAGTGCAGCGCCTGTGAACTTGATAAATAACTCTCCACAACCCAACACGACGAGAATGGATGTGGGGCCCAATGAATATGGGAATAAGAATGATGACGACTGGAGGACAAACAAGGATACCGGCAAGTATGGTAAATGTAGCATTAATTTTGCATTACACAAAAAATTGTTAATGAAACATACCAACATACATAACCTTGCGCCTCTTTTCCTCTGAGTAGTAGTGTATTTCTGAACCGACATTTAGCAAATTGTTTTTTTGTCCCACGTAATAGCGTGAGCGTGCCTATTGGTGTTTCTCGGGCCCAATTCCAGACTCCTTGCAGAAACCCAACAACACTGCCCGATCTGAGAATCGAAGCAAGAATCTCTAGATCGCATAAGACATACTTGTACCGCGAGACGAGGCAGTCTAACTTCGACATTTTTTTCGGTCCCACAAAAATTCAGAAAAATATTGAAAAAAGATAATATAACAACAATAAGGCAAACTGTTTGTTTTTGTGCATATTCCAGACGATCGCGGTCCGAAGCAAGGATCATCGCGTGATAAAGATCATGCTAATCCGGATAACTCCGACATGCTGTTATTCAAAAATGTAAGCATTTTTTACGTTGTCTGTGGCGCGATACAACATGCATTGCTTGGTGTTTTCACTGTGTCGGGCCACCATTACTGTTGGGCATATTTTTTTGGGAAAAAATTACATAATCTGAAATCAAAAAATATTTTTCCAAGTGTTATTGAAACTTGTCGATTTTTTTTAAATACCTATGTATAAAAACATGTGAGTTGAAAAGAGGTTGACGATTTTATAAATATAAGTTATTTTGCACTTGGATTTTTTTTCGATAAACTTAACCAAAAATATATTATGTTCATTGTTCGTTTTCACAGCTGCCATCGAGCGTCAGTCTTAAGGCACTGACCAGCAAAATGAAAGAGGTCGGAGACTTAAAGTTTGCTGAAATGACAGGAAAGGGGCGGGCCATAGTCCGCTTCTTTAGTACCAGGGACGCAGGACGCTGCATCAGTATCCTTTACCAAGAATATTATATACCTTATTTTTGGCAGTAAGCGACGTTGTAACAAAAGTCTGAGTTGACTCAATTGGATCAAAAAAATGCACCGAATATCTTATGTCCTGTCCTTATGGTCATGTGACGTAGGTGTGCTGCACGCGACCGGAAGGTTCGGGCTCAATTTCTAATTTGGCATAGCAAATGGAATTTGGTAATTAGCCTGGCAATAATGTTGGTGATCTTGTCCCACATAAATACTACGAGTTAAAGGTGCGCCAAAAATTGCTTCTCTGGCTACCTATTTATTGATACAAGCGTGAGAGCGATGTAAGATAACCATGTCCTACAATGAGCGTTTTTTTTTCAACAATGATTAACAAAGGCAAAATATAATTTCCTGAACATATATACAGAATTATTTGACAAATCCAAAGTGGACGGACAAACAATAGACGTTAGGTTCATCTAAGAGTGAGTGGAGTACGCAAAAGGTGAGACCAAATTAACAAATTTCAGATTTTCATTGTATCATTTCAGTCAAAAAGTTTATTATTTGATTAACTTATTGGAATCAAAGTATGAAACAAAACTATGTGATTAATATTGTATTGTTTTGGACTCCTAGTTCATAGGTTAAAAGATGTCCTAATGTGGTTGTGTAGTTCCCAACCTGTGAAAATGGCAGCTGGTTCAATTTCTGCACCGAGTAATCTGGGGGCACAGCAGTGCCCCCGCCAAGTCGAGCGAAAAAGCGGCACGGCCGTACTATACTTTTCTCGAAGCAACTCAGGCCATTTTCGACACCCTATAACTTCGTTGTGGATAAACCTAGAAACCTGATTTTTCTGTCAGAATGTAAGAATAGTATAAACTCTGTATATTTCAAATTAATTCGAAAAAGATATTATTTTCTTGACTGATTACGAGACATGTGCATAATATGTGCTTTGCACATAATGCATGCTTTGAAAAATATGTCAACAGGGTAGCACAATTATGTATATCCAGGGAAGAGTTTGAATGTGATTTTAATCTATACAAATAAATAAAATTGGAGTGTCTGTTTGTGATATTGAAATAACCGCTTTTTAATAAATGTATATGGATGTATACAGGGTACATATACCAAAATAACGTTTTTGAAGTTATACTTCTTTTGGCGCGTTAGGGAAAAATGATGAGAGTGATTTTGAAAAAGTTATTCAGAAAAAGTTTGTTTTAAATTTTAAGAATGTAGAATAGTGACAGTAATAAAAAGGGATTAACATATTTTTGAAGTTATTACGATGCGCGCGCACACTGTCATGAAAAACCGACACCATGAAGTTATTAAAATATTATTTTATAATATATTATTGTATTATTTAAGAAAATATATATTTATGTATGAAGTATAACTTCTAACGCGTGTACATAAGTACACACACACACTTTTTTTTTTTAAATTTTGTCTGTCTGTCTGTTTGTTCCCGCTAATCTCTGAAACGGGTGGACTGATTTTAACGGGACTTTCACTGGCAGACAGCTGATGTAATAACGAGTAACTTAAGCTGAGTTTATTTTAGAAAAGTAAAGTAATGTTGCAATGTCCAAGTACTGTCCAGTACCGCGCGCAGCCCACGCGCATGCCCAGCTATTTACATAGTTCTATACATCTATACAAATAAATAAAATTGGAGTGTCTGTTTGTGATATTGAAATAACCGCTTTTTAATAAATGTATATGGATCAGGATATACCAAAATAACGTTTTTTACAATTTTTGTCTGTCTGTCTGTTTGTTTCGGCTAATCTCTGAAACGGGTGGATCAATTTTAACGGGACTTTCACTGGCAGATAGCTGATGTAATAAGGAGTAACTTAGGCTACTTTTAGTTTATAAATTTTCTTATTAAAAATTAATTTTCCGCGCGGACGAAGTCGCGGGCACAGCTATAAATAAATCGTTTAATTAAAAAATATCGAACTAAAACAGATAAGTTAAACTTCGTTGTCGGCATAGTGTCACGTTTATGGAAAATAAAAAATAAAAAAGACCAGCTTTCGCGTCTGCCGAAACCCGGTCTTGAATCGGGGACATTTAGATCTCAGTCTAACGCTCTCCCAACTGAACTATTTCGGCTGATGATGTAAATGCTAATTTTAATTGAATGTACGGCTGTTGTAAATATAATAAAAAACAAAACTTGTAAAAAAAACAAGTCTCGCAACTCAGTTCTTCTACCGTAAATAGTTGTGAGATCCATATGATACCAAGTCGATGAATTTATTCAGTCCCCGTTTAAGGGAACTTCTGTCTTAAGTTATTATTATAGCTTACCAGACACCATCTTATAGTGACCATATCAATATTAAAAATCTTTTATACCTATTTCAAATAAAATAGTTTTGACTTGGCAATCGCACTAAAAGTGAGTTACACTGTGTTTTCATGAGTTGCGAGACTTGTTTTTTTTTACAAGTTTTTTATGGGATCTCATTTCTTTTTGTAGATAGTCCTACTTTTTTCCTTTTCGGTACCTTCTACTTCTTGAGTACTAACAACGGATTTTCTTAAAGCCCACTCTCTGCCTAATGAGCTTTGCTTACTTTAGGAGGTAGTCTTCCTCCTTTACATACGAGACGAGAGCGGCCGCGTCGATTTTTTTATTTTTAAATTATATATTTTTTTGCGTTAGTTAGAAATATTTAGGGCCGCACGCGTCAAACGTCAGTTGAAGTTAATCCTATTGTATATTTTTAATCTCTCTTTCACTATATATTGGTACTGTCAATGTACCTAACAGAAAATTACAACATAAAGCTTAACAGAGGTATAACTTGAACAAATTTACGGCAGAAACTGCCGCACTCAGTTGTTTTTTAAATGAATAAATTACTTGACCATATATGAAGATTTCCTCATGATATTTTCCTTCACGTACGTGATAATTCATTGCGAATACACACATAGCTTCGAAAAGTCAGATAAGTGTGCCTAGGGTTTGAACCCGCGACCGCCGGGACTCTCGACCTCACGCCTAAACCTCAATACCATCACTACTTATCAATCTACACCTATAATTCCTTATTTTATACTATACAGGTACACTGATTCATTCACTGCAAATGTATCTTTGTAATCCTATATATTTATATGGCATTACAAAGTTATTTATGCAGTTTGTGAATCTAGAAAACTAGACCGAAATTGCAAGATATTTTAATTTTTCCTTAAGTTATACACTAAACACATTGTGTTCCAAATTTGAAGCTTCTATGTCGGCTAGAAGTGCCTTAGACTTTTGATGATCGGTCAGTGAGTCAATGAGTGACAAAATCGAGAAGTTTGACTAGTTATCATTCTTATACTACTGGTTCAAATTGAATTAAATTTGAAATATACAGAGTTTATACTATTCTTGCTTGGTGACAGAAAATTCATGTTTCTAGGTTTACACAACGCAGTTATAGGGTGTCGAAAATGGCCTGAGTTACTTTGAGCAAAGTATAGTACGGCCGTGCCGCTTTTTCGCTCGACTTGGCGGGGGCACTACCGTGCCCCCAGATCTTGTAGTTTAAAAGTAATTCCTATTTATTGATGATAACTACTGGACCGGACGACGTTGTCCTGTGCACAATTTTAATTTTTTTTTTTCCAATCGAAACCATTCCCAAATCCTCCTGAAGACACAAAAAAATCATCTGCCTTCTTTTGAATAAAAGTTCTGATATGCGAAAAATTAAAATCCCAGTACGTACTCTATCACAGCACCACCTACCGGGTCCAATTGCGAAACTAAAGCATTCTCGAATCCACTTGAAGATACACAGAAAAATTCAAATGACTAGTCCTTGAAGCTTTTGGGAGCGGATAGGATTCGGCATGATACTGGAGAAATGAAACGAGTTTCTCACTGGGACTGAACTGTTAAGGGATTTTCTACCTTTTTTTTTCAAAAATATGATGAGCATGTCGGTCATGTCTATGGACACATAGATAAGAGATGTTACGTATAGAATTTTCCGCCCTGTGGATTGGGGAGTTATCACTTACTTTAAGGATGAAGGAAATCATCGTGATGAAACCTCCACACCTAAAATTTCTTAGGGGTGTAGGCCTAAACTCTCAATGGTAGAGGAGGCCCGTGCCCAGCAATGGGACGTAGGTATATGGACTTCAGTCCATTATCATTATTATCATTATCATCTTCAGATGATGATGTGATGTTATGGATTGGGGGAGTAAAAATTCCGCCACGGTAGCCCCTGCCTGTCGTAAGAGGCTATTGACAGGGGCCATTGGGGTTGCTGGGCGTACTGCGGGGGCGGTGCGCCATGATTTAAAGCAACCCCGAGATGTGCGGCAGAAGGCGTGGCCTCTTGACTGTCGGGGACGTTCACCAAAGTCGAGCGTCTAAAGTAGCGTGAATGGAGGGCATCTCAAACCCTGCCAATTTTGAGGAGTCCGTAATTGGACAGTGCGCTGGGCGGCAGCGGACCAATTCATGGCGCTTCTCGCCCTGAGATGCCGTAAAATCGCCCCAAATGCGCGTGATGGTCACCGAGATGTTTTAGTCGGTATGCTGGCGCGGGCGTAGGAATTTGGTTAGGGACCCCACTCAGTTAAGCAGACAATTGTTCCGCGCGCCGAGTTGGAAGGCTAGAGACCCCAACACACCACTTTCGGCCGCCCTCGAGGTACCGAAAGAGGAGTTTAAGGCGCATTTCTGTTTGGTGAACATCGTTTGGGAAACGATTGAATATTTCTCAAAAAAAATATATCCTTAACTCGGTGTCTAAGAATAAGTCTGGAGGAACTCGCGATTACTGTGTATTACTGTTTGAACGACAGGTTAAATTTCTCAATATTTCTCTTCGGAGATTAATCGATAATTTATCAAAGAAAATGATTAATGACATTATGGTTTTTTATCCAAGATGGCAAACCCATTTTGTTTACGCAAATAAGTGATGTTTTCTGAGACGAGGCAATTTACCTTCGGCTTCCATTACGCCGATGTAAGTGCCTCCACTGGCGAGCAATACCCTGTGGTGTGTGTGTGTACCCGAGTGAATTGTATTCCAATGTGTTGGATTGTTTAGTTTGATAATAATTGAAAATTTACATGTGGGCCTTTAGTCATAGGCTTTCATGCTTGGCCAGTGTCGCGAGTCTGTTTACGCCACTCATGTTTCCGAAAATAAATAGGATTTGCCAACTTACTACCAAAATTACAATGTTTGTGTTACCAGTTGAAACTTTGTTACTGTTGTTGGAATACAGCTAGGGTTTGCAATCCCGCGGGAATTCCCGCAAAAATTTAAAAATGCAAATATGCGAGTATAATAATGCTATTACTAGGGGATGTTTGTTTATTTTTATTTAAGGTAATTCTAAACTGTTCAAGGTAATAAAAAATGAAACAGGTAAGTAGAATATACGTAAAAACTGTGTTTATTAACATACATTTTATCATTAATTAACATAAATCAGTCAGGATTCAGGACTCAAGACATCTATAACACTAATTTAGTATTACTAACAAAAAAAGATTGTAACTTATGCGTATATTATTGTCTCTATTTACTTAACGCATAGTTCTTAATCGCCGTTATATTACTGAATCCGTAAGTCTACTAAAAATTAAGAGATCAATTGTACGTACAAAAAAAATAAAATTAGTCATTGGTAACTTGTAATACTATAAGTAATTACGTAAAAATAAACATAATAAATCAAAAATATATATGTGATAAAAAGAGGAGAAAAATCACAAAGTAAAAGTCACGTTTTTTTCCGAAAATAAGAGCGTAAAAAAATTGTATCAATTGTTTTGTGCGACTTTCTATTTCTTATAGGACTACATACATATATAACCTGTTGCAGAAAATGCCCTCTCAGCTTTTACGCTGGTAGGTGTGATAGTGTTCAGATAATTGTAAACAAGGGACAAGTATTTCCCTTTTATTCCCCTATTTTCGTATTCAGACATCTCAGCCTTAACTATTTTCTCGAAATTGTACTGCACGTAGACACATTGATAGTGTCACTTTTTTGTTTAATCAATTTCATTTCTAGTTCCTCTTTAAGCGATAAATTACACTACTTTACAAGGTTTTTTACCCAGAGATAAAACTGATATGTTTCGGTAGAGTTATAAGCCCTTACTTAAAAACTGAAGTTGAAAAAAAATTAGGATATCAAATTTTCCAAAAAATTATACATACATACATACATAAACTCACGCCTGTATTCCCCGAGGGAGTAGGCAGAAGTGCATTTCTGCACCCACATTTCGCCAGGTATGTATCAGTCCCACGTAATTATATCTTAAACAAATAAAAAATGGCTCTTGTTACTCCTTCTTTTATACTGATTAGTATCAGTTTCTCTTACTTTAGACCAGCAGTAATCCGCTAACATATTTTTATCCCAAAATCCTTTGTATCTTTCCTCATCATCATCATCATCAGCCCATATACATCCCACTGCTGGGCACAGGCCTCCTCTACCATTGAGAGGGTTTATGCCTTAGTCCACCACGCTGGCCTAGTGCGGGTTGGCGGACTACACACCTAAGAAATTCCTAAGAACTTTTTAGGTGTGCAGGTTTCATCACGATGTTTTCCTTCACCGTTAAAGTACGTGATAATTCATTGTGAATACAGACTTAACTTCGAGAAGTCAGAGGTGTGTGCCTGGGGATTGAACCCGCGACCGCGGTGAGAAATCGTGATGGCCTTGAGGTTTAGGTACGCGGTCGAGAATCTTTCCTCAAAAACCTTCAAATCCTGGTGAAAACGTTCGCCATTCATGTGGTTCATTTCCCTTACTGGAACTGCTGGGTAATAAGGGATAAGGACCTCCTTCGGAATGTAGCACAGGTTTTGTTAATGATGTAACATCAGGATGTTGTGTGTGCTTTCGGTTTTTGTTGTTAAAACTTAAAACCTGTAGTTTCTGTGAGGCAGAAGTAGCAGTCAGTAGTATGATTTGTGGGTTCTCTCCATATCATTGGTATGCTGAATCGAAAATGTTTTCTTTTTCCTGCAGCCCAGTTAAATAAAATACTTCTGCAATTTTCGCACTCTACACTAGGAACCCATTTTTTATCGAGGTTTGTTACCGAGATTTGAAAGAAATGGAAATAGGCTCGTTTTACGGCTTCAGTGATTGGTCTCTTTATTTTTAAGAAAATAATTTGGCCACAAACATTGCAAAATTTATTTGGGTTTAATTGACACTGCCTCGATGACATTTTAAAATAAATGAAAATGTTGAAATAATACTTAAAGGCAATAAAAATAAACTATAAACTCCGACACGGCTAACAAGATTAACTTCTTAGATTAATGTGGATATATCAAAAACTTGACGTGATAAAAAAATGAGACATATGTTTTTGTAGTAAGGGGGTTACTTAGTAGAAAACATATTCAATATGAATTATCTTTGCGTAAAAGAATTTTTTTTTTGTAAAGTAGTGTTATCATTTGATGTAATTTCATTCCTCTTTTAAACTTCCAGATATGACAGGTACATCGTCTATTTTTTCATTGAAAATCAACATTCTCTCACGAATGTATTTAATTTCGAGGCGAATACGAACTTTTTTGGGACTAAAAATGCGTCGTCAGGGTTTATTAGGGAACTTTCGTACTTCTTTCGTTTTTCAACGTCAACGGTTGATTTAAATATTTCGTCCCTTTAAATTTAAAACTACGTTGTTGAGCGTATATAAATTGCAAAAAATTTCCGCGCGGAGGATTGACACTCCAAATATTATGTCATAATATAGAATACAGTTATTGTATTTGGGATTGACACAAAGTCATTGATGCAATATTATATGCAGGTGTTTGTTGTCATAAGATTTCCTGCGAGATGTGGAAATTTTGGTCCAGTAACATGAGAATGATTATTTATGAGACAAGTGGATGTTTATTCCTTTGTCAATATGAATATTTGGTGATATTAATGTACTTTTTGTTACGGCTTTATTAATTAGCTAATATATTTTTATTCCAGTATTTCCCGGTGGCGAATGACGAGTAGGTATTGGGATATTTACTCAATTACCTTTTATGTAGTAACGTTAGAATTTAGAATAGTCTAAAATTATTCCCGTTTTTTTTTAAATAAATACTTCTTAATTATACATGATGTTTCACTTCATTGTCCGTATTCCTTATTAAGTATTTAATTTTTTTTAATTAAACTACTCAAACATAAGCAAATGTCCCAGTAAATATTCGGTTAGATTTGAAAAATCCTTTGGAGCAGGGGTTAGACATCTCGTACGTTATGTTATTAAAACTTTTTTTAAGTTTAATCAAATTTATTGATTTCTTTATTTAAACTTTATCTACATAACAGTATAAAGGTGGACTTAATGCTATAATACTCGTATTTACTGACATACAACTTTCTAACTACTCTGTATAAAGTAAAATGCTCTGTGACATATACCTACGTCAAATAAAATTGAATAAATAAGTATGTCACCATGCAAAAACATTAAATAATGAAAAAGCAAAAATCAATTTATTCGGTAAAGAAACAAACATCCAGTATATTAGCTGCAAATCTGAGGAAAATAGTTGAAGAGAATCACAGACTGAAAAGAGAACTTTTAGAATTAACGAATAAACAACACCAAGAAATGTCTAGGGCTATTGAGCACAAAGAAATGTATGGTTTACTAAAGAAAGAACTCCACGAGGCGAAATTAGAAGCTTGTATACTAAGAAATCTTAACCGTAAACTCAGAAATATATTTTAAAGTGTATCACTCTTATGAATGCAGGTAATATCTGGTAAAAAAAAAAAGGTGGCTCACTAGCTCGTTTGCTTCCTTTCCCATAATAATCCCATAAAAAATAGTCTTTTAATTCTAAAATATTTTCTTTCACCTCCTTATGTCTGTGTAGGATATCGAAATGCAGAGGTCAGAAGGGGCGGCAAAATTTGAGTAGCCTACTGGCGGCAAATGTGTTAATCCGCCACTGGGGTGGGCATAACATGGACATTCGACATGATCTTCGTCTTGTCCATGTTCATTTTAAGACTCGATTGAGGTCTTCTTGCATAGTGCGAAGGTCTTCCAGGGATTCTGCCAAGACTACAATATCGTCGGCAAACCGAAGGTGTGTGATATACCTACTCGCCGTTGATATCACTCTTATGAATGCAGCTAATATCAGCGGCAAAACAAAAACGACTGGAAGCTAGCAACCACGCGGCAAAGCTAGGAGAATAAAATTATTATTTATAAAATTGTCTTTGTGAAGTTTGTGGTGAAATTAATAATTTAAATCACGAGAATGAAAGGTTAAAGTTCAAGCACCATAGAGCGTTTCGGTAGATATTGCATTTTTGTGTCAAATGTTCGTTATGTTGTTGGGTACCAAGTTACAGCAGAAATATTATAAGTAAATATAGAAATATCATACTGAAAATTATTGGATAATTTAACTTTAGAAAAATGAAATACATATATATCTATATTTACACCGGTATCAACCATAGTGTACCCAGAGTTAAATTTCTGCATCCACGTTTCACTGTTGGTCTTTTAAATCCATTGCCGCTTTTCAGGAACATTTATAGATTCCGCGATGCTAATAAATAATAATAAAAAAAACGCAATAACACCATGCTCCATTGGCGATTGTCACACATACACGAAACATTTACAGTTCAAATAAATATTTACCCCCCCAGAGTACCAACATTGTGTGGAATTTTCGATACTTAAGAGTTCTCACACTTAATTTATTAGGAATGTTAAGAATAAAGTCTAGACTACTCTAGAGCAGCATAGTAGACTATCCTCCATCAATATAAAAGGAGACCCTTGGGCCTTGCGCCGGGGCGTTAATGGGCTGTATCATACAGTATTCTAACTCAGCAGCATATTAGTCCGATGAATTCGATCGATGTTTCTGAGATCATTTAATCGAAAAATATTAGCGCTTTGCCTGCGCCGGGAATCGAAATAGAGACATCTCAATTAGACACACCAGTATAGACTCAGCCAATGCAAACCCAAAAATAAATTGCTTCATGTAAATAAAGGCCATACTGTGGTATAAAAGCTTGTAATATAAACAATAAAATTAATTACATGGTTAGACCCACCGTGTAGTTTTGTCCTTTGCCTTCCTATCAGGGACTATTAAAAAGTTACCCAAGAATCCCGAAAAAGTTCGATCTATAATCAATTTCTAATCTGATAATTTGATTTCCAACAAATAGACTCCACAATTTCCTCTCAAATTTTGCTAAAGTTTTGTAAAACTTAAAGTATTTAGGTACATAAACCTAATTATGATTCATCTTACCCAAGGAGAATAAGTTTTTTTTTATGAAGAATCGATTTTGTTATCTGTGGAATGGAAACTGCATTTGAGGGCTCACTGAAGTTAGCCCCCTTTTTTGAATTTTTTTTACTCTCAATCGTTTGTTCGTGAATGTTCGATTGTAACTTTTGTTTGTTCGTCTTTTCGTGAGGCCTTGCTTACTAGATAAAAAATAATTAAGCACAGATAATGTAAAACTTGACATAAAACAAAAGGCGCGAAATTTAAATGTTAATATTACAACAATCCTCTCAGTTGTAGAGGAGGCCCGTGCCCAGCAGTGGGACGTATATGGGCTGATGATGATGATTACAACAATTAATAAATAAGAATTTTATTGTTTTTATAATCGAACAAACGTCAATAATGGTCGAACAAACCTTAATTGATCAAAATTAGTTAATTTGAAAGATAAAATTAAAGATATCTAGAAGTGGGGGCCAACTTAAGGGTGAGGATTTGTTAAATTAATTATAAACAAATAAAAGACGAACAAACAAATGTTACAATCGAACATTCACGAACAAACGACGAACAAACGATTAAGAGTAAAAAAAATTCAGAATTCAAAAAAAGGGGGGCAAACTTCAGTGAGCCGCATTTGAGCGTTCTGCGTTGGTTATCTGTGGACTGTGGCTATTGTTTATCTTTGAATCGCTACACCAAGAAAAAGGGCGGGAAGTGTTCGGATTGGGGGGCGCGTTTTTTGTTTTTCTCACATTTTTTTTTTTCTTGATAGTGGTGAACGGGGATTAAGTGTTGCTTGTAGGTGTTGTGCGTGGAGTGTTTGATTTAGTTTTCCCTTTTCTCTTCCCTGTCTCGCTGTATCTGGTGAGTCTTTTTTGGTGATTGTTGGCGAGAGGATGGAGGAGCCTCCTGATCCAGGAGGGACGGTCCCACCGATGCGGTGGGACGGGTAAGGGGGAGGTGAGGGGTGAATTGGATACGCTGTTTGCCATATCGACAAGTGGTCTTGATTCTCTGTTCACTTTTGTAATGAAGGGATTAAGGGTTGTATGTGGGAGGGACGGGGGACGCGCCTTTCAGTTTGGGAATTTCCCGCCCTTTTTCTTTCATCATTCATCAGTACCTGGATGACCGAGCTTTGCTCGGATTTTTTTTTTTAAATTGTGTTTTTTGGAAATTATATTTAAGTACGAATTACTAATAAAATGATGAAATATGAATAATGTTACTTAACAGCGCCATCTGCTGTTGTGTCGTTAAAGCAATTGGTTGCTCACAAAAAATAGTATTATTATTCGCCAATTCGCCAATAGATGTCAGTAAACGCCTCCTTTTTGTTATTTTTCTTCCAAATGACATTTTCTAAAAATGATTCCTAGCTAGATCGATTTATCGCCCCCGAAACCCCCTATATACTAAATTTTATGAAAATCGTTGCAGCCGATTCCGAGATTCCAATTATATTATATATATACAAGAATTGCTCATTTAAAGATATAAGATCATACATAAGATCATACATTATACATGAAATTAAATTACTGAAGACTAGAGGTGGGCGATTATGAATGATTTTGATAATCGAATGATACTATATACTCGATTGCCTCGTGGTCCCGCGGTACAAGGATGTGCCGTGCGATCTAGAGGTCCTGGGTTCGATCCCGGTTCGGGCAAAGTGTTATTGGGTTTTTCCATTAGGAAATTCTCAGTAACAGCACTGAGTCTGGAAATGTGCCCCAAAAGGCGGCAATAGGCTCGCCCCCTATTACGTGGGACTGATACATACTTCCTGGCGAAATGTGGGTGCAGAAATGCACCTCTGCCTACCCCTTCGGGGAATACAGGCGTGAGTTTATGTATGTATGTGAATGATACTACTAATATATACTAATTTTGATAATCGATTATGAAATTAGTAACTAATTTGTTTTCATAATCGAATGACGTTACTAATTTGAACTACTAATCTCGTCGGGACTGAAGTGGCTCTTGTTTTGTTTTTGTTTTTTTTAGAAATTTTCTTACACTTATTACTTAAATAATAGTCCAAAACTGGGGGTTCGATTCGTGGATAGAGGATCTTGTTTGCAATTTGCAAATTAGTAATTGGAAATATCTCGAGACATGTTCATAATCGAATGATTTCATTAGTAATAGTTATAATCGAGATACTATACGATTACTAAAATTAGTAATTACTAATTTGAATCGATTCTCATAATCGAGATATCTCGAAATATCTTCATAATCGAATGATTCCATTCGTATATCTCATAATCGAATCTCATAATCGCCCACCGCTACTTGGCAGCATGGTCTTTGACCTTAGCCGGTTCCTTGCGGAACAAAGAAAAAACATCGCTACACCAAACGCTATACATAGTTTTTGCAAATTAAAAACAACAACTTAGTTTCAATTTCGGTAAATACTTATCGAAAAGTTGTTTTTACCCAATGAACAGTACGTAAACGTTAACAAGGCGAAGAAACTGCTTCATAAGTACATAATTTATAACTAACCTAATTTTTAACTTGTTTCTCATTTAACAGGATCAAGGAGCAGATCTCCGCTAAAGAACAATAATGAATCTGAAATATCTGGAAACGACGACCACGGAGATATTATTGACAGTTCTGTGGTCAAAATGGATAACATATGTAGCTATTGGAGTATTGAGAAAGTGAAAAATTTCATTAAAGAATTGCCTACTTCTGACGTGAGTATTATATTAATATGTGGACATTGCTGCTGCTGTCATAGCGCTCATCAAAAAATAAAATAAAAACAGTAACAAAAACTTACTACTTAATATAAGGATAGGTTGTTGAATTGATAAAGATCGAGATTGAATCAGTAATTTCCAAATTAATTTAATTTAATACCCATTTATTAAAGTAATGTGTGTATTCATAATGAATTGTCACACTTTAATGGTGAAGGAAGACAGTGAGTAAACCTGCACACCTAAAAATTGTTAGGAAATTTATGGCCTGTAATCTGTCATTTTGCACTAGCCAGCATAGTAGACTAAGGCCTAACACCCATACACTCAAAAGATACAAAAAACCTCCTTTGTAGATACAATAATAGATGGATAGGTACCTGAATTAGATCCTGAGTTTAAAGGAAATCCAAAAACTATAGCGGCATGATATTTTGTTGTTCCTATTTACAAATGATACAACTTCAGTAACTTTTCAGACTGTCTTCAAGAACATGGGGCTTATAATGATGGTTAAAAATACAAATGGACCAGGAAGTTGCCTAATTAAGTTTTCTAATTCATACTTTTCTAATTTAGCTCTAAAAGAGTGGAGTGTTCTGAGTAAAGACAAAAACATTACAGTCACACTCGGTTCAGGTTTGTATGTTTATATAATTTTATGTCTCAAATAAGCATTTGTCTCAGTGCAGGGGTCAAACCTGTAAACCTCTTGTTTTGCAAGCTGGTGTCTAGTTATCTATGCCATGAAGCTGACACGTTCATATAGTCCAGTCATCTAAGGCCAAAATTACAGTGCGTACACATAGAATGTCCAATTTTACAGGATCCTTTTTAACTGTTCCATCACTACTGAGATTTTGTCAAGGTGCTCTTGTGCGTCAGATGCAAGAAGACGAATCTACTACGACGAATACGAATCTAACGTCTACTTTTGATGACCTTCTTAAACGATTACGAACCCCGCACGCCCGTGCCAAGCCTGGTGCTGTTTTGATCCGATAAAACGGATTGTGTGTAGAACTGGCTCATACAACTGCATACGCTAATAACATATACTTTTAAAGGGACCTGTAATACGGATTGCTGCTTATGTTGTGGGATCGGCATTTTTTACTGGATCCGGAATACTGTATGCTGTGTGAACTCGCTCATACAAATACATACGCTAATAACATATACGTTTAAACGGACCTGTAAAACGGACGGTCTAAAGTCACAAAAATCTTCTTTTTCACATTTTTTGAAAAAATCTCGTTTTCGACGGGTTTTATCCTATTTGTATTATCAACTATAAATATTGTACAGTAAATTATCTCTTGAGATAGAGGGTGGAGAGCGTGCGGTCAGAGAATCATGTGAGGTAAACTAATAGTTCTTATCAAAAACTTGTAATATTAAAGTTATAAATATATAATTATCATTATTTTTATTAACTTTTACATTAAATTTAATATTTCTTTCTAATAATTCTAAAATGTATCAATGCTATGACACATAATCTCTTTATATAATTGAAAAATTACCAAGGGACATTTTTATTCCATTTTAATTTTATTCTCATTTACACTGCATTTCACTTACACATATTGCATTGGAAGTAAAAATCAAGTATCTATTAGTCTTATTTAAAATCTGTCACCCTTAAATTCTTTCATAATTTTAAAAATTATACCTGAAATCAATCCTATCCAATCCATCAGCCAATCGAAGTCCACTGCTGGACATAGGCCTCTCCCAATGATTTCCACAGGGACCTGTTGGAAGCAGCCTGCACCCAGCGACGTCCCGCGACCTTCACCAGGTCGTCTGAACACTAAGTACAGCATTTCACTTACACACATTGCATTTGAAGTAAAAAACAAGTATTTATTAGTCTTATTTAAAATCTGTTACCCTTAAATTCTTTCATAATTTTTTAAAAATTTTATGTGAGAATCGGATCCCTATAATATTTTTCTAGTATATTACCCCTATTATATTGAACCTTTCTATTTATAGTCAGTTGGGACTATATAGTATTATATTACCCCTATTAAATCGTACCTTATATTGAATGAATTCCTGGAACCTATCATGATTATTTCACCACCTGCTCCAGATGAATTACTCAATACAATATTCTGTAACTGCAAGAGTGGCTGTGGCTCATGATGTGGATGCAGTAAAGTGGGGTTACAGTGCTCGTTAGCTAAAATTAGAACTTGTTCTCGAATTTTTTTTTATTAATTTTGACAATAATAAATCTATAAAATGACACTTTTAATATAAGATTAATTAAAAAAATCTTCTTTATTTATGTAGAAAGTAGTTAGTATAAATTAGATTAGAATTAATATATAAGTTAAATATTTTCCTCGACATTTTTTAATTACATGGCGAGGTAAGTGTTATTAAATAAATAAATTGACACTTAATTAAAAATAAATAAGTAACCACAAAAAAAATGCAATGAAAAATTAATAACAAATGATAAATATATATTTAGCAATAATTTATAACCTTAATATTACGAGTTTTTTGATCCAGTCTGATCAGAAATAAATAAGTAACCACAAAAAAAATGCAATGAAAAATTAATAACAAATGATAAATATATATTTAGCAATAATTTATAACCTTAATATTACGAGTTTTTTGATCCAGTCCGATCAGATCCGAGTGTTTTTGACCAGTTGACCTCACATGATTCTCTGACCGCGCGTTTTGTGACCCCTAAATTTAAAACTTGCGGCCATCCTAATATATGTGAATTTTGAGAACAGTTTTAGAACGCCAAAATACAAGTTTTTACATGGTAATAATATTATTACCATACCAAAAAAACCCAGTATATACTGGGTATGTCAATTTTCCGAAGTGAACCCCCTATAATGACTGGTCTAATATATGTATGAGAAAAAAAGGATATGCATATACAAATTTTCCACTGTTGAGTTGCTAACTACTCTTTTCTTAATTATTAAAAAGACTGTGTACTTTTTTAGTTTATTTAGTAAATTCTACAGGAGTCTTAAGTCTGAAATCATGAGTACAGAGATAAGTCTACTTATCCATTGTGAGGATAAAGACGTGAAAATGTTTCAAAATAGGCTCCAGAAAAAAAATTGTATATACTTTTTTGATAATGTAAAAATGTAAAAAACAAATTTCCAGGCTACATTTTTTTTAACTCTAATGTTCAACATAATGTCTCTATAGCCAACTTCAGTGCTTAATTTGAAAGCATAATGAACGGTACCGCCCTCGGGTTTGAAAAGTGGACTGTATTTTAAGAGACTATTGCTATTCGCACCGATAGCGTGCGTACGTGGCTCAAGAGCCCCCGGGGCGGTGTGTTCCTCGAGAAGTGCCGGACTGCGAGTGACAGAAATGCAATACACAGGTACCAGTGAGTAGGCGGTTTATTAGTACAAAAAGTGAAGAGTCTTAAAAACTATAGAAAACAACAAGAAGAAACAAATATTAAAATCTATACAAATCTGTAAAACACGAATTCACAAAAGACAGTTTAAAGATAAATGACAATATACAATAAAGGGGCAATTTCACAAAGTTATCACAATTACACAAATCAATTAAGTAACACAAAGGCAAAACTAAAAGCGTTCCAAATAACTATACTAATATGTGAAAACGATATACGCTGGTGGTCCCGGTGCGTGGCTCAGCAATCGGGTCCGGTGTCCGGTGGCACAGACGCGTCGAGGTGGCGATGTGCGGCGCTGGATGCGGCGGAGCGTAGCACGAGGCGTAGCGTGGAGCGCGGCGTCACCTCCTCGATGCTGGCGATGCGTGGTCAGCGCGTCGGCGGCGCGCTGAGGTAGCGGGGGGGTGCCCGCCTCGACAGGCGGCGCAGGCGGCGAGAGGCGTGTGCTGCGGCAGGCGCCGTGGACGCCGACGTGTACCGGAGGGAGCCGGCACAGGCGGCGGCTTGGCCACGGCAGGGGGGGGCGCTGCGAGCGGCGGCCGGGGAAACCGCAGGCTACGATGTATGTAGCGACGTGCCGCAGGTGCAGCACGCAGCGAATGGCTCGCAGGCCTACAGTCCACACGGTGCCCCTGTAGGGATTTCTTCCTTAATCCCTGCAGAGGTTCTTCTCTCTTGATGGAGCCTTCCTTTTCTTGAGGTTTCCTTTTCTTGAGGCTTCTTTCTTGTTCGAAGGGCTCCCGACGACTGGATGAAATCCCTCGAAATTGTACGCCTTATATACAATTCCGAGGGTGAAACAGGGGAATTCCCCAATGTCGGTTCGTTTCATGTAGCCGACCGCGTGATTGTGAAACAGGGGAATTCCCCCAATGTCGGTTCGATTTGTGAAACAGGGGAATTCCCTTAATGTCGGTTCTTTTCATGTAGCCGACCGCGTGATTGTGGAACAGGGGAATCCCCTTAACGTAGGTTCGATTTGTGAAACAGGGGAATTCCCTTAATGTCGGTTCGTTTCATGTAGCCGACCGCGTGATTGTGAAACAGGGGAATTCCCTTATTGTCGGCTCGTTTGATGTAACCGACCGCGTGATTTAACAGCTATCTCTGTCTATCATGTCACAGAGTACTATTATACTATAAATTATATATTAATGTTAATTATTTTAATTATCTTTGTCCTATATTTACACACTTTCTTAGTCCCGTACACTGTTTATTAACTATCACTATTTACAGATTCTCTTCGTCCTGCACATCCTCCCGCCGTGCATCACCCAAGTCCTACGTTTGGTGATGCATAATCTGTGGTGCAGGCGGAGTGACCACCTTCTGTGGTCAAACGAATCACACTATCTATTTGGAGTCTTCGGCGGCGCAGACCACAACTAGTTTCTTCACTGGCCTGCGCAGTATTCCACCCTTAGTGTCTACATCGACGGTCCTGGTGATTCCGTCGGGTCCCGGGTATGTGGCGCGGACCCTACCCTGGATCCATACATTTCGGGGTAGTGTTCCGTCTACTATGCGCACGACGTCTCCTATTCGGACCTCCGGGCCCTTGTTGTGCGGCTCCCGCCGGTTGCGGAGCTCGGGGAGGTATTCCCGGAGCCAGCGCGTCCAGAAGGCGTCCGCAAGACGCTGGGCGGCCCGAAGGTTGGCGTGCGGTCCATGTGTCGGTTCTGACGGGTAGTGTGGCGCGTCGAATGGTCCTTGGTTTCCCAGCAGGAAGTGGTTCGGCGTGAGGGCCTCCGGGTCCTCGGGGCTCACGGATACGTGTGTCAACGGGCGGCTATTCAAGGTGTATTCTATTTCGGCGAGTAGCGTCTGAAGCGTCTCTTCACTCGGGCTCCTCTCGTTGAGCACGGTGGTGAGTGCGACCTTTACCGACCGCACCAGACGTTCCCATGCACCTCCCATGAATGGTGCGCCAGGTGGTATGAAGCGCCAACGAATCATCCTGCGCGACGCCTCTTGTTCGGCGCCCGCGAGGAAGGCGCGTCCCAGTTCCTTAGCCGCTCCGTGGAAGTTAGTCCCGTTGTCTGACCATATTTCTGCTGGCGGTCCCCGACGTGCGATCATGCGCCTGAGGGCCATTATGGCGGACTCAGCGCTCAGACTAGGCACCACTTCTAGGTGCACTGCCCTCACTGTGAGGCACGTAAATAGCGCTACATATCTCTTCTGCTTTGATCGTCCGATTGTGACGGTCAACGGTCCGAAATAATCGAGACCTGTGTAAGTAAAAGGCCTCCGGTGATGTGCTAGGCGACAGGGCGGCAGGTCTCCTGTTGCTGGCTGCGGCGGGTTTACTCTTCTTAAACGACATTCCCGACATGCCCGCAAAACCTTCTTCACCGTTGGACGTATTTTTAATACCCATCGTTGTTGGCGACACTCGTTGACTATTGCCTCCACGCCTGAGTGGTGGAGTCTCCTATGTTTGTGGGCAATCCACAGTTGCGTTGCCCAATGATCGCCGTCTATAATGGGCGGACTCTTGAAGTCCTCGCCCACGTCCGTGATCATCCCTATGCGGCTCTTCAGCCGGATTATCCCGTCCTGCAGCCCGATGCTGAGTAGATAGAGCCTGCTGCTCTTATCGACGGGTTGCCCTGACGCCAATGCTTCTATTTCCTTGTTGAAGGATTCTTGTTGAGAGGACCGGATGATTAGTTCCTCTGCACGCTTCTGGATCTCGGCGGGGAGTGGAATGAATTCGTCCTTCACTATCGTGGGTCGTCCAGGTCGTTCGGCCGGCTTCTTGCTTGGTCGCTTCGTGCGACTCCAGTCCGGGTCTTGTTGTGTCTGTGCTTTGGTGCGTTTGTAGTTCACCTTGTGCGCTATTTTTCCACGGAATATCTCGACGGCTTGTAGGACTCTCGCCGTAGCTCGCAGGTACCGGATCCACGATGAGAACCTCCGACAGTCTGGTACTATTTCTTTTGGATTTTCTCTATGGAGGGCGACGTGGAACACGCGGATACGTTCCTCTCCCGTGTCTTCTATTCGATGTTCTTCATCCCGTGGCCAGGTTGTCGGGTCGTTCCAAAGGAACTCTGGACCCCGGAACCACCGATGGTGTGGCCCGAAGTCCTCTGGGACATCTCTTGTGGCGTCGTCGGCGACGTTCATCTTCGTGGGCACCCACCTCCATTCGTTCGCCGTGCTGTGTTCCTGTATGGCCGCTATTCTATGCGCGACGAATGGTTTGAATGTACGTGCTCCGGCACGTATCCATGCTAGTGCTGTCCGACTATCGGTCCAAAAAGTGGTGTTATCTGGCTTGCGTGGGTGCTCCTCCTTTATGGCGGCTGCCATCCTTGTCCCTAGCACGGCCGCCTGCAGCTCCAGTCTGGGAATGGACGTCAACTTCAGCGGAGCCACCTTGGCCTTTGCCGCTATTAGTGTCACCGAGACCGTTCCATCTTCCTCGGTGGCTCGCCAGAACAGTGCTGTCGCGTAGGCTGTCTCGCTGGCGTCGACGAACACGTGGAGGTCCAATTTTGCGGCGTTGCTGTACCCTGGATAGCACCTCGGCACCGCCACATCTCCAACGCTTCTCAAGTGGGTGAGCCACTTCACCCAGCTCGCCGCTATTTCCTCGTCCAGACGATTGTCCCAGGCTGTTCCGCGTCTCCAAACTTCCTGGAGGAGTTGCTTCGCCCTTATGGTGAGAGGTGAGATTAGCCCTAAGGGGTCGAAGACCGACATAACAATCCTCAACGCTTGCCGTTTCGTGGGTGCTTCGTTGTTCAATATGGCCGGTGGGATGCGAGCAAGATTCAGGTCGAACGTCAATACGTCCGGCTGTGGCTTCCATATCAGGCCAAGCACTCTTTCGGCTTTGTCCTCCAGTGAGACCGAAGTGTTTCCTGATGTTTCCCCTAAGGCGGTCAACAATTCCGGTGAATTGGAGGACCATTTCCTCAACTCGAAGTGTGCACTGCTATGAATGTGGCGTACCTCGTTGGTGATTCGCACGGCTTCTTCGAGATTCTTGAAGCTGTCTAGGTAATCATCAAAAACATTACATTGTTTTTTGAAGATTGCGGCCACTGCGTCCGGGAATCTATCTTCAAATTCTTCGGCATTCTTGTTCATAGTGAAGATTGCCGCTGCGGGTGAGCATGATGCTCCGAATATCAGCACCCTCATCCTATACTCTTCCGGCGGAGCGTTGTCCCTGCGGTTCCCCCGCCAAAGGTACCGCAGGGCATCTCGGTCTTCTTCACGCAGCTCCACCTGCATGAACATTTCTTGAATGTCCGCCGTCACCGCCACCGGGTGTTCCCTGAAACGCATCAGTACTCCAGGTAGAGGCTGGAGTAGGTCTGGCCCCGACAATAATTCGTCGTTCAGTGAGATGCCCGATGTCTTGGCAGCTGCGTCGTGCACAACTCGCAGCTTGTCCGGCTTGAGTGGGTTTACAACCCCAAAGTGCGGGAGGTACCATTTCTTAGGACTTGAAGTTGGGGGTGCCGGTTCCGCGTACCCCTTCCTGACGAGGGCCTCCATTTGCTCTTCGTACTTGAGCTTCATGCCTGGATCCTTGTCCAGTCTCCTTTCAATGCCATGCAGCCTGTTCAATGTGCTTCTATAGTTATCTGGCATCACTATGTTGTCCCTCTTCCATAGCAGGGCAGTCTGATATCTGCCCTCCGAAGTCCGCTTCGTGTGGGTTCGAAGTATGCCGAGCGCCTGCTCCGTTGGGTCGCTCGTTGGTCGCCTTGGGTTGATGTATGTGTCGTCTTCAGCTATGTACTTCCGCACCATTCGATCAGTTTCTTCCTCGAGACTCGTCTGGCCCACGAAGTTGATGACATGTCCCAGGATCCGGGTTCGACTCCCGTGGATGACCCATCCCAGTGGGGTTAGTGAGGCGACTGGCTGGTGCTTTTTCCCGGTCCTTGTTGTCCTGGAAATCAGGAGATGCCAGTTGTCCTGGCCTATTAATAGTTGTGGCCTCACTTCTCGTGGATCTATTTTATTTGCGATCCCTCGCAGGTGGTGGCAGCCCTTAATTGCCTCCTCGGGGATCCTTTGTGCCGTCAACCGAAGATTGTTGACGGTGCGCGCCTCTATTTTCCTTACTTGGGGCCCATCTCCACGTAGATGGACCGTCACCCTCTTTGATGACGTGTCGGTCCTGATCTCCCCGTTGTAAGTACTGATGTGGAGAGATTCCTTGGGTCCCTTGGCGCCTATCCTATTTGCCAATCCTTCATCGATTAGCGTGGTGGTGCTGCCGTCATCTAGTAGCGCATGGGTGTCTACTATTCCCACCGGGCCCTTCACCCGGACTGCTATTACCTTGAGGAAGGCCAGTCGTGAAGTCCAGGCGGAGTTGACTTGCTCTTCCTGAGGTCTCTCGGGTTCTTCTCTGGGGACCGCTTCAGGTTCCTTGCGTGTCGCGTGCAGTTTTCTATGATGGTATCGCTGGCAGCCATCTATCTCGCAGTACTGGGGCTTGCATCTATGTTCCTTGCCCTTAAATTTGAGGCACCGGAAGCAAAGACGGTACTTCTTTGCTGCCTCCCAACGTGCCTCTACAGTGCCTGCCTTAAACCTTGGGCAGTCGGCGATCACGTGTCCCCCTTTGGTGCACATGTCGCACCTCACTATCTTTCCTTCTATCGTTGTATGCACTCGTTGTGTCCTGCGCGGTGCATCGGGGACAGTCCTCCACGGTGGTGTGTGGTCCGTAACTATTTCCGCGGGAGCAAAGGGACTGCATAATTCCGCCTCCCGGGAGATGAATCTGCTGAATTTCCATAAGTCGGGTTCCTCCCTGGGACGCGTGGCGGCGAACTCATACCACGACCTCTTCGTGGTCGGCGTCAGCTTCTCTATAAGCCCCTTGGTGACTTCCGGATTGTACAAATACATGGTGCAGTTAAGCGCCTGCAGAGTGGCCACGGCGTTCTCTATGTGCGTGGCAAATGTGCACAATTCACGCGGTGAATCAGTGAGACGCGGCAATGTCCTCAGCTTTTCTATTTCGGTGGACGCGATGGCGTCCGGTCGCCCGAATCGCGTCTCCAGTGTCCGCATGACGTTGTTGGGGTCCGCGTTGGTGATTAGCAGGCCTTGCACGGCCTCCTTTGCCGTGCGTCGAAGGCTCCTCCTAAGCCGGGCCAGGTTCTCCAGGGGCGAGAAGCGGTGTGCCGTCTCTATATAGGCGGCGCGGAATGTTAACCACTCTTGTACCATTCCACTAAAGTTGGGTAGTTCCGCGAATCTATTATGTGCCTGTGCGGATTGTACAGCTGTGGTGATCGCTGAGGCCAGGTTATCTATGTCTGACCTACTCCTCAGCATCGTGGTACCTCCCGGGTCTCGAACGTCGGGCGGTTGTGGCGGCGGTGAGGCGGTGCGATCCTGTCCCCAGGGCTGGGCGTTGATTCCTGGAGGGGGTTGCTTTGTTGCCTCTTCTTGCCTCCGGTGCCATGCTGCGACGACCGGGGGCGGCTGCACTCTATCTGTGTTCGGCTGCCAGGACGCGGCGTTGGTCTCTGGCAAGTGTTGTGCAGCTTCTTCCTGTTGCCGGTGCCAGACGGCGGCAACCGGCGGTGGTAGCATACTACGTGGGTCTGGTCGCCAGGACGCGGCGTTGGTCTCTGGCGGAGCGGGTCCGACCTCCTGTGTCGGAGCCGTGTCTATGCAGTGGGGTGGCGGGGGTGCGGCAGTGACTCCCGCCGGTACAGACGCCGGCGCGTCCCGGGCCGCGGGCGCGGCTTCCAGCGGGGCGGGCTCGGCCTGCTGCTGCGTGTGGTGACCCTCTATCGTGAGCACCCTGCTATGCCTGAGCCAGGTGTGCACACGTTCCTCCTGTTCGACGTCGGATGCCTCAGTGTCGACGTCGTCCTCTGATCCGTCGTCGTTCTCTATCATATCTATTTTAGCCTGCGCCAGCTCTGCCCTGGCCTGTGCCAACCGGAACGCCCTTGAAGTCTTCTTGCTCCTTCTTGTTGACGGGGGGCGACTCTTCCTTGGTGTGTCCTGCCGAGGGTCCATCGTTGTGGCGGCAAGCTGCTCCTCCACGGTGGCGACGGATGGCACGTTGGATTCCTCCGTTGTCCCGGCTACCGTTGTGCCTGTCTCCGTCGTGACCATCGATGTCCCTGGTGTGGTAGACACCGCCCGCCTCCCCACTGACCGTGTTACTGGCATTTCCGTCGATCGCTAGATCCGGCTCGAAGGACCAGAATGAACGGTACCGCCCTCGGGTTTGAAAAGTGGACTGTATTTTAAGAGACTATTGCTATTCGCACCGATAGCGTGCGTACGTGGCTCAAGAGCCCCCGGGGCGGTGTGTTCCTCGAGAAGTGCCGGACTGCGAGTGACAGAAATGCAATACACAGGTACCAGTGAGTAGGCGGTTTATTAGTACAAAAAGTGAAGAGTCTTAAAAACTATAGAAAACAACAAGAAGAAACAAATATTAAAATCTATACAAATCTGTAAAACACGAATTCACAAAAGACAGTTTAAAGATAAATGACAATATACAATAAAGGGGCAATTTCACAAAGTTATCACAATTACACAAATCAATTAAGTAACACAAAGGCAAAACTAAAAGCGTTCCAAATAACTATACTAATATGTGAAAACGATATACGCTGGTGGTCCCGGTGCGTGGCTCAGCAATCGGGTCCGGTGTCCGGTGGCACAGACGCGTCGAGGTGGCGATGTGCGGCGCTGGATGCGGCGGAGCGTAGCACGAGGCGTAGCGTGGAGCGCGGCGTCACCTCCTCGATGCTGGCGATGCGTGGTCAGCGCGTCGGCGGCGCGCTGAGGTAGCGGGGGGGTGCCCGCCTCGACAGGCGGCGCAGGCGGCGAGAGGCGTGTGCTGCGGCAGGCGCCGTGGACGCCGACGTGTACCGGAGGGAGCCGGCACAGGCGGCGGCTTGGCCACGGCAGGGGGGGGCGCTGCGAGCGGCGGCCGGGGAAACCGCAGGCTACGATGTATGTAGCGACGTGCCGCAGGTGCAGCACGCAGCGAATGGCTCGCAGGCCTACAGTCCACACGGTGCCCCTGTAGGGATTTCTTCCTTAATCCCTGCAGAGGTTCTTCTCTCTTGATGGAGCCTTCCTTTTCTTGAGGTTTCCTTTTCTTGAGGCTTCTTTCTTGTTCGAAGGGCTCCCGACGACTGGATGAAATCCCTCGAAATTGTACGCCTTATATACAATTCCGAGGGTGAAACAGGGGAATTCCCCAATGTCGGTTCGTTTCATGTAGCCGACCGCGTGATTGTGAAACAGGGGAATTCCCCCAATGTCGGTTCGATTTGTGAAACAGGGGAATTCCCTTAATGTCGGTTCTTTTCATGTAGCCGACCGCGTGATTGTGGAACAGGGGAATCCCCTTAACGTAGGTTCGATTTGTGAAACAGGGGAATTCCCTTAATGTCGGTTCGTTTCATGTAGCCGACCGCGTGATTGTGAAACAGGGGAATTCCCTTATTGTCGGCTCGTTTGATGTAACCGACCGCGTGATTTAACAGCTATCTCTGTCTATCATGTCACAGAGTACTATTATACTATAAATTATATATTAATGTTAATTATTTTAATTATCTTTGTCCTATATTTACACACTTTCTTAGTCCCGTACACTGTTTATTAACTATCACTATTTACAGATTCTCTTCGTCCTGCACACATAAAGAACTAAATGCATATTTTGTAATATTCAAGATTTATTTTGATTGCAGAAGACCTCTATGCAGAGCATAAGAAATTATGGAAAATGGAAATGAAGACGTAAGTATCTAAAATACCTGTCCCATTTATTAAAAAACAAGGCCTGTCTTAGTGACACCATTGGCTTTGATTCACCATAAAAGATTCATCTTCAATTTGATTTTGATTTATTTTTCAAAACTACTTATTTGTTTATTTCTGGTTTTTTGAATTAAAAAATCTCGTATATTCTGATACCCATGAAACATTTAAGATCTACTTGAATGGATTGGGTGCTCAGCAGTAAATTGATGAAATAACCTATCCAACTGGATTTGAATCTTTAAAACTTTTTTTGTGTTCGATTAGAAATGAAAGAAGCATATTGTTCCTTATTTGATGAGAACATTTTAATCATAATTCATTACTAGAACAACAATCTATGCTTTCATGTTTTATTTCCAGACTTAAGAAACAGAATAAAATGCAAATGAATAATATTAATGACAATCGCGAAACATACGGATTGAGTCTGCAATATTTGAAAAGTCTGAGTATAACATTGCCCCTCAAAACTAAATTGCATGTCACAAATGTGAGTACATACATTTATGTTTTAATAGAAAAAAAAACGAACAAAAATTAAGTAGTTCTTTCGAGGTCGTCATCTAGGCAGTCACAAGTGCACAATCTGCATGGGCCTCCGCTACAACTGAGATGGTTAATTAATTATAAGTACACACATAACTTGGAAAAGTCTGTGACTGGCAGGCTGTGGCCTGGGGTTGGAACCCGCGAATGCAGAGTTTTTCGACCGCGCGCCTAAGCCTCGAGGCCGTCACTACTAGTGCATCCAAGGCATAAATAAACTGGCTTTTCACGGTGCATTATACCTAAATAACAAAGCTCCCTATATTAGAGAAGTCTGTACTAAAATTTTATTAGATACCATATATACGTATACGTAAATTGGACACAACACCTATTCCACCAATAATATTTGACGGCACGATTATAAATATATGCCCCACTGTTAAGGATTTCGGACTTCACATTGACAGTACACTGAGCTGGCAACCCCAAGTAACCCATGTCTGCCATAAAGTCACTGGTATGCTCCGCGTTCTCTATCGCTTGAAGAATTTTCTCCCATCTAAAACCAAGGCGATGCTTGTGCAAGCTTTAATCCTACCTATAATCGACTATGGTGATGTATGCTATTTCGACCTGAATGCAGATCTCCTCAATAAACTTGATCGACTTCTCAATAACTGCATTCGATTCATATTTAATCTCCGTAAATACGATCATGTTTCCTCCTATCGCTCCCAGCTCAAGTGGTTGCCAATTCGGCAGCGTCGTGACCTGCGAGCACTTTTGACTGTATTCTCTTATCTTACGTCTGCTACTGCACCTTCGTATTTATCCGACTTCTTTCAATATCTACATGCTAACCACGACAAAAATCTTCGCTCTAAAAATAATCTCCTTCTTCTCTGTCCTTCTCACACCTCTAGTCTCGTTCACTTCTCTTTCCCCGTACAGTCTAGTCTTTTATGGAATGCACTTCCCCTAGAGATGAGGATGTGCAAGACTCGTCAGTCGTTTAAATCAAAAGTTCGTGAGTTGCTGTTAAAGAGAATCTCAGAATCTCCATGATTGTATTTTTGTATTTATTATATTTATATATATTTATTTATTTATATATATTTGTATATTTATTATATTTATATATTTACTATTAAACCTATATTCATAATTCATTACTTCTTTTCTTTGCCAAAAATATATAAGTTTGTGTATGTACATAATTTTAATAAGTTTGTGTATATAATATATATATATGTGTGTATCTTCATAAATTATTTTATTTGCACACCTGCTGTTCACATCTCTGCATCACCCAAGGTTCGACTGGTAGAGAATGCCTTAGGCATTAAGTCCACCTTTACAATTATATCATTGTATAAAGTGTAAATAAATAAATAAATACATATATGGTTCTACTGATTTTAATTGCAATTTTTATATTTCAGCTGGATTTTAAAGTGGATGAGGCTAAAATACGTGAAGTTTTCAGTTTTGCCGGTCACATTGTACATATTCTGTTGATCAGGAAAGATGACGAACCTAAGAAGTTATTCGCTAAAGTCGAATACGATCACCCTTTGGAGGCTGTGCAGGCATGTACATTGTTTAAATAAATTAACTGATTTATAGGTGTTTTAAAACTGTCAGCGGTAGTCGGGTCTAAGGGTCCTGGATTCAAAACCCGAGCAGTGTTATTGGATTTTTTCATTTGAAAACTCTCAGTGGCACAAAGTTTGGAAATAAAATGAAAGTTTATTTATCATGTCGACAATAATATAGCACTACAATACTTGTTTATATTTAAAAAAAGAAATAAAAAAGTTATTAAAAATATAACTAGCGTAAAACACTTATTATCAATTATACAATTGAATCTATATTAAACAAGTTAGAGACATGGTTCTGTATGAGTAAACGTTTGTTATTATACCTGTCACACAATAACTGCCAAGCCACAGTATAATTGCTCGCTGAGAACTCAATTGACTGTATGACCACAGCCGCTGAGCTTTCCAGTGAAGACCGGAGGTAATGAAACTTATTTATTTCGTCTATTCCGTCGTTCGAATGTATAAGACTAGTAAACGTATCATGAAATTCAAGCCAGTTGTCATACGAACCTTGAAACTTCGGTAGGTTAATTGTGGGTAACTTAACCAGCTTATGGTTACTTACTCGAGAACTATCTACATCTTCACCCTTTTGTGACTTAGGGTTCCGAGACAGAATGTCTTGAGCTTTGGAGAGTGACTGGTAATATATTGACTCAAAGTCATCTCTTTCAGAAAGTTGACCCTGTGGGTCATCAGTAATACATTCTATCTTTAGTTGCACTTCATCATATTGATTATACAAAACCTCAACCTTACCTATTCTTAACTGCAGTTCGTTTACCTGCTGCTGTGTCAAAGTATCACTCAATTCATTTAAGTATCTGACGAAGGTGGTTAGACGGCCTTTGAAACTGGCTCTTTTCTTTATTAATTCCTTCTCATCCTTCTCTGTCATTGTGGGAAACCTTTGAGAGCAGTCTGGTTAACCTGGAATTGACAAATATACAATGAAATGATGCACCACAACAGCGTTTTGAGGAAACTTACAATTGAAAATAATTAGCTAATATGTTCAATTGTCAATGAGATAAGGTTACAATAAGGGCAAATGATACCTGTAGTTTATAATTTTAACACTAATTTACACTTTATCTTTGGAATTCTAGGCCAAACTTATAAAATAAATTTACTTTTTTACAATAAAAATGCTAAGTTGTAATTTCAAAATTATGGACTCAATTCACAATGATGTGTTAAAATATATACAAGAATAGGTACCAGGTTGTTTATTATTGAAGAATATGATACAACAAATAGCAAAAACACTCGGTTTTTGGTATAACTTTGTGCAAATCTGAGTTGTGAAATTAGATGTAGAAGTTTATAGGTTAAGTACCGGTAACACAATTTGCAATAAATTTTATTTCCAAAAATAGCGCTATTGCCTAAGAATATAAAGGAAACGTACCTACTTACAATAAATAATGGTGCTGTACTAATCAGACAAACCTCGTTTCTGCTTTATATTACATGGTACAATGTTGACAGGGCAACGTGCTAGCAACCTGAACAAAGAAAAGAGTATTGGGTTAAATATCCGCGAATATCACCACTGATCACTTCCTTTTATCCTTGGTATCCGGCTCGAAGGACCATGTGTAGGAATATGCCTGGATTCAGGTTGGATGATTTTTAAAAATAAAAATTCACGAGTGCGATGTATCTTGTGACGTGTATTAGAAGTAACTACTTAATCTAACTAAAAATTAAATGCAAGTCGCGCAAGCGCAGCGTTGCGATCACTTTTTGACAGGCGCTTCCGAACACACAATATAGTTGGAAACAAGTAGAAATATCAGAAGGAGAGGAGACAGATAGAAGTACGATAATATAATATTACAAAAGGCAGCTATTACGCGCGGACGAGATAAGGCGGCGAGGTAGCAGGTGACACGGGCTTCGCGAGCGAGAGAGGTGTACCGACTGGCGCGCGCGTTGAAGCGGTGACGCGCATCGCTCGCCCTGTCACTAGGCGATACCGGTTTGCGCCGGCGCGGAATCGTGCGCCTCCAATGCACTCCACATTATAAATAATATTATAATAAATGTGTTGGGTTCTGTAAGTGTGATGTATGTGTATTAGTATGAATATGTGTGAAGTGTAATTGTTAGTGTAAATAATATATATACATGATATTAAATGTTTATAATAAATAAATATATTTTATAAATAAATAAAATATAAGGTACGCCACAATCGTGTGAGTTAAAAGAGGTTGATGAAGTTATAAATATAAGTTATTTTGCACTTGTTTTTTTTTCGATAAATCTTAACCAAAAATATATTGTGTATGTTCATTGTTCGTTTTCACAGCTGCCATCGAGCGTCAGTCTTAAGGCACTGACCAGCAAAATGAAAGAGGTCGGAGACTTAAAGTTTGCTGAAATGACAGGAAAGGGGCGGGCCATAGTCCGCTTCTTTAGTACCAGGGACGCAGGACGCTGCATCAGTATCCTTTACCAAGAATATTATATACCTTATTTTCGGCAGTAAGCGACGTTGTAACAAAAGTCTGAGTTGACTCAATTGGATCAAAAAAATGCACCGAATATCTTATGTCCTGTCCTTATGGCCATGTGACGTAGGTGTGCTGCACGCGACCGGAAGGTTCGGGCTCAATTCCTAATTTGGCATAGCAAATGGAATTTGGAAATTAGCCTGGCAATAATGTTGGTGATCTTGTCCCACGTAAATACTACGAGTTAAAGGTGCGCCAAAAATTGCTTCTCTGGGTACCTATTTATTGATACAAGCGTGAGAGCGATGTAAGATAACCATGACCTACAATTGGCCTTTTTTTCAACAATGATTGACAAAGACAAATATAATTTCCTGAACACATATACAGAATTATATGACAAATCCAAAGTGGACGGACAAACAATAGACGTTAGGTTCATCTAAGAGTGAGTGGAGTACGCAAAAGGTGAGACCAAATTAACAAATTTCAGATTTTCATTGTATCATTTCAGTCAAAAAGTTTATTATTTGATTAACTTATTGGAATCAAAGTATGAAACAAAACTATGTGATTAATATTGTATTGTTTTGGACTCCTAGTTCATAGGTTAAAAGATGTCCTAATATGGTTGTGTAGTTCCCAACCTATGAAAATGGCAGCTGGTTCAATTTCTGCACCGAGTAATATAGTTTTACCGGTATGGGTGTTTGTGAGATGAAAAGTCTTCTTGTTTTTGTATCTCCATCACAAAACATGTGGCTCAGTGTGGGATCAGAAACATGGTTATGATGGTTTATTGAGATATCTGTAAAAAGGCCTGAGTTATATGATGTTTTGTTATATTTAGTGATTTGGTATGAGATCCTTGCAATGAAGTATTTAGGTAAACTTCACAAACCTATCGGTTTTAGCGACAACTGAGTTTTTTTTAGTGACTGTCGAAAAAGAGATTATTTTTTTGACTCTGATTGTGATAATGTGCATAATATGTGCTTTGCAGCACAATTATGTAAATATAATCTTGTAGTTTAAAAGTAATACCTATTTATTAATAACTACTAGACCCGACCGACGTTGTCCTGTGCACAATTTTAAATTCAATTTTTTTCCCAATCGAAACCAATCTCAAATCCACCCGAAGACACACAAAAAATTCATCTGCCTTCTTTTGAACAAAGAAAATGAATTGTTTAAGATTCTGGAGTGATGTTCTGATATGCGAAAAATTAAAATCCCAGTACTCTATCACAGCGTCACCTACCGGGTCCAATTGCGAATCTAAAGCATTCTCGAATCCACTTGAAGATACACAGAAAATTTCAAATGACTAGTCCTTGAAGCTTTTGGGAGCGGATAGGATTCGGCATGATACTGGAGAAATGAAACGAGTTTCTCACCAGAACTGAACTCATAAGGATTTTTCTACCTTTTTTTTCAAAAATATGACGAGCATGTCGGTCATGTCTATGGACACACATATATAAGAGATGTTAGGTATAGAATTATCCGCCCTGTGGATTGGAGAGTTATCACTTACTTTACAGGGGCCATTGGGGTTGCTGGGCGTACTGCGGGGGCGGTGCGCCATGATTTAAAGCAACCCCGAGATGTGCGGCAGAAGGCGTGGCCTCTTGACTGTCGGGGACGTTCACCAAAGTCGAGCGTCTAAAGTAGCGTGAATGGAGGGCATCTCAAACCCTGCCAATTTTGAGGAGTCCGTAATTGGACAGTGCGCTGGGCGGCAGCGGACCAATAGGGATGTTGACATAAATAGCGAATGTATGAAAAGTTATTTTTTTGCCATAGCAGGGAATATTAGAATGCTGAAAATCATATTTTGTAAATGTAAATATGAGTAATAAATTAATTAAAAATAATTAAAAATGTTCAAAATAATTTCAAATATCACGTGACTGCAAACGCCAATCGGAGCGCGTTACGTCACAATGTATGAAGAATCACAGACAAGTTGTCTAACCTAGGGGTGTCCACTGTCCACTTTGAAAAAACATCGATGTTTTTTTTTCGATTCGATAAATCGGAACTTTACACTTTTTACAAGCTTTTATTTAACTTGCAATGTATGTATGTATGTTTGTTTGGATGAAATCTTGCAACTTAATTTTGAAGCAGCAGATATTTTTAACCGATTTTTGTCGTGGGTATAAGAAACTACGAGAGACTTTTCGGTCTCCCAAACACCCCGACCCGAATCAAATATTTGTGAATCACACAAACATTTGTCTCGGTGCGGGGATAGAACCCGCGGCCTCTCGTTTCGCAAGCTGGTGTCTAGCCAACTGCGCCACGGAGCTGAAAATCCTATAATTTTGTACTTATTGATTAAAAATACTATTATATTTTAAGGATTTTATTCTAAATTTTCCAAAAACGATTTGATACGAGTAAGTATCGATACTTGCGGACCGATACCGAGTAAGTATCGATACTTGACGACCGATACGGTATTGAGTAGAAGCAGGGCCGCACCGCCCCTGTGTGCGAAGTGTGTTTTTTTTATTATTGAAGCCAACAATGGTAGCAAAAAATATTTTAGAGCATTTAATTAAAATAACATGCCCTATAATACGTCATCTTAAGAATTATCCGCAATACAGTGAGTGGTACAACATCATTAGTATCATTACCCGCAATTGTAACTAGAAATTCAATCTGTCATCTTATTGCTACAGCACTATAGTTAAAAAGGTCCCGATCAGCACTTTCAGAACAACATATTCTTTGTAGTGGAGTATCGATAAATAAGTCCATACAAGTGTATACAATAGGTTACAATACCATAACAAACATATGTATAATATTGCGCTTATTTTACAAGTCTCCTTAGACAATAGTCACGTTTGTAGTATAACCTTATGCTTTGGGTTTTAGTTTACATTAATTACGAACTCTTAAAATAAAAAGAACCGCCCGCGCCGTGTGTTTGTTGCTATACGAGTATTAGTCAAGTAAGGATTATAAAAAAAAAAAAACTATTTTGTTATTAATATCTAAGTATAGATACTTTTAGATATAAAATAGTAATAAAGTATAAAAATATAATTCGCGTTTTAATTTTCACATTCACGCAAGCGGAAGCGATCAAATTTTACATACGAGTATTTAGCAAAATGTAATTTAATTATTATTATTTTTGTTTAAGTATAAAACCAGAGAACATTTGTTTCGGTTAAAATTAACAAATTATAAAAATTATTAAGTTGAAACATGAAGATTCGTAAAAAATAGGCGCTTGATAGGTTTCGCACACAGGTGCTGTATGGGGTCGGCGCGCCCCTGAGTAGAAGTATCGATACCTTAATGGTATTGTTTCATCCCTAGTTTAACAGCAGTTTGTTGTATTTAATACACTGTTACGTCATCAAGACCAGGTGACAGCTTGGAGCGTTTAGGCGCAAAATTTAAACACTAAACTAATTAAAGTCGTTTTTTTATTTAAAATTGATGAATAAAAAATTGTAAGTATATTTTTTCGTAATAATTACGTTCTTATCTATAAAATGAAAACAGTTCTAAATTTTTGTCAACATCCCTATTCATGGCGCTTCTCGCCCCTAATGCGCGTGATGGTCACCGAGATGTTTTAGTCGGTATGCTGGCGCGGGCGTAGGAATTTGGTTAGGGACCCCACTCAGTTAAGCAGACAATTGTTCCGCGCGCCGAGTTGGAAGGCTAGAGACCCCAACACACCACTTTCGGCTGCCCTCGAGGTACCGAAAGAGGAGCTTAAGGCGCATTTCTGTTTGGTGAACATGGTTTGGGAAACGATTGAAGATTTCTCAAAAAAAATATACCCTTAACTCGGTGTCTAAGAATAAGTCTGGAGGAACTCGCGATTACTGTGTATTTCTGTTTGAACGACAGGTTAAATTTTTCAATATTTCTCTTCGGGGTTTAATCAATAATTTATCAAAGAAAATTATTAATTACATTATGGTTTTTTATCCAAGATGTCAAACCCATTTTGTTTACGCAAATAAGTGATGTTTTCTGAGACGAGGCAATTTACCTTCGGCTTCCATTACGCCGATGTAAGTGCCTCCACTGGCGAGCAATACCCTGTGGTGTGTGTGTGTACCCGAGTGAAATGTATTCCAATGTGTTGGATTGTTTAGTGTGATAATAATTTAAAATTTACATGTGGGCCTTTAGTCATAGGCTTTCATGCTTGGCCAGTGTCGCGAGTCTGTTTACGCCACTCATGTTTCCGAAAATAAATACGACGTGCCAACTTACGACCAAAATTACAATGTTTGTGTTACCAGTTGAAACTTTGTTACTGTTGTTGGACTATATAGAGCTAGGGTTTGCAATCCCGCGGGAATTCCCGCAAAAATTTAAAAATGCAAATATGCGAGTATAATAATGCTATTACTAGGGGATGTTTATTTATTTTTATTTAAGGTAATTCTAAACTGTTCAAGGTAATAAAAAATGAAACAGGTAAGTAGAATATACGTAAAAACTGTGTTTATTAACATAAATTTTACCATTAATTAGCATAAATCAGTCAGGATTCAGGACTCAAGACATCTATAACATAATTTAGTATTACTATCAAAAAAAAGATTGTAACTTATGCATATATTATTGTCTCTATTTACTTAAAGCATAGTTCTTAATCGCCGTTATATTACTGAATCCGTAAAAGTCTACTAAAAATTAAAAGATCAATGGTACGTACAAAAAAATAAAATTAGGCATTGGTAACTTGTAATACTATAAGTAATTACGTAAAAATAAACATAATAAATCAAAAATAAATATGTGATAAAAAGAGGAGAAAAATCACAAAATAAAAGTCACGTTTTGTTCCGAAAATAAGAGCGTAAAAAAATTGTATCAATTGTTTTGTCCGACTTTCTATTTCTTATAGGACTACATACATACCTATATAACCTGTTGCAGAAAATGCCCTCTCAGCTTCTACGGTGGTAGGTGTGATAGTGTTCAGATAATTGTGAACAAGGGACAAGTATTTCCCTTTTATTCCCCTATTTTCGTATTCAGACATCTCAGCCTTAATTATTTTCTCGAAATTGTACTGGACGTAGACACATTGATAGTGTCACTTTTTTGTTTAATCAATTTCATTTCTAGTTCCTCTTTAAGCGATAAATTATATCGTTTGATGTAATTTCATCCCTCTTTTAAACTTCCAGATATGACAGGTACATCGTCTATTTTTTCATTGAAAATCAACATTCTCTCACGAATGTATTTAATTTCGAGGCGAATACGAACTTTTTTTGGGACTAAAAATGCGTCGTCAGGGTTTATTAGGGAACTTTCGTTTTTCAACGTCAACAGTTGATTTAAATATTTCGTCCATTTAAATTTAAAACTACGTTGTTGAGCGTATATAAATTGCAAAAAAAATCCGCGCGGAGGATTGGCACTCCAAATATTATGTCATAATATAGAATACAGTTATTGATATTTTGGAATTGACACAAAGTCATTGATGCAATATTATATGCAGGTGTTTGTTGTCATAAGATTTCCTGCGAGATGTGGAAATTTTGGTCCAGTAACATGAGAATTGATTATTTATGAGACAAGTGGATGTTTATTCCTTTGTCAATATGAATATTTGGTGATATTAATGTACTTTTTGTTACGGCTTTATTAATTAGCTAATATATTTTTATTCCAGTATTTCCCGGTGGCGAATGACGAGTAGGTATTGGGATATTTACTCAATTACCTTTTATGTAGTAACGTTAGAATTTAGAATAGTCTAAAATTATTCCCGTTTTTTTTTTAAATAAATACTTCTTAATTATACATGATGTTTCACTTCATTGTCCGTATTCCTTATTAAGTATTTTATTTTTTTTAATTAAACTACTCAAACATAAGCAAATGTCTCAGTAAATATTCGGTTAGATTTGAAAAATCCTTTGGAGCAGGGGTTAGACATCTCGTACGTTATGTTATTAAAACTTTTTTTTTTAAGTTTAATCAAATTTATTGATTTCTTGATTTAAACTTTATCTACATAACAGTATAAAGGTGGACTTAATGCTATAATACTCGTATTTACTGACATACAACTTTCTAACTACTCTGTATAAAGTAAAATGCTCTGTGACATATACCTACGTCAAATAAAATTGAATAAATATGTCACCATGCAAAAACATTAAATAATGCAAAAGCAAAAATCAATTTATTCGGTGAAGAAAAAAACATCCAGTATATTAGCTGCAAATCTGAGGAAAAAGAAAAGAGAACTTTTAGAATTAACGAATAAACAACACCAAGAAATGTCTAGGGCTATTGAGCACAAAGAAATGTATGGTTTACTAAAGAAAGAACTCCACGAGGCGAAACTAGAAGCTTGTATACTAAGAAATCTTAACCGTAAACTCATAAATATATTTTAAAGTGTATCACTCTTATCATCATCATCATCATCAGCCAAAAGACGTCCACAAGAACGAACGAACGAACATAGGCCTCCCCCAATGATCTCCACAGTGGCCTATTGGAGGCAGCCTGTATCCAGCGACGACCCGCGACCTTTACCATGTCATCGGACCATCTCGTTGGTGGACGTCCTACGCTGCGCTTCCCGCTACGTGACCTCCATTCGAGAACTTTTTGACTCCATCGGCCAACAGTTCTCCGCACTATGTGCCCGGCCCATTGCCACTTGCAACTTGCTAATTCGCTGGGCTATACGATTACCTTAGTTCTCCTACGGATCTCCTCATTTCTGATTCGATCTCGTAGGGAAACCCCGAGCATAGCCCTCTCCATAGCTCGTTGAGTGACTTTGAGCCGCCTAATGGGGCCCATAGTGAGAGGCCACGTCTCGGTGCCGTATGTCATCACTGGTAACACACAACTATCGAAGAATTTCGTCTTCAGGCACTGAGGTATATTGAACGAGAAGACGTCGCGTAGTTTCCCGAACGCTGCCCAACCGAGTTGGATTCGACGATTGACCTCTCTCTCGAAGTTGGACCTGCCTAACCGGACCACTTGTCCTAAATAGACATATTCGTCTACAACTTCGAGAGTCGAGCCCCCAACTGCCACCGGGGTGGGCACAACATGGACATTCGACATGATCTTCGTCTTGTCCATGTTCATTTTAAGACCCACCTGTTAAGAGACTCGATTGAGGTCTTCGAGCATAGTGCTAAGGTCTTCCAGCGATTCTGCCAAGACTACAATATCGTCGGCAAACCGAAGGTGTGTGATATAAGTACTCGCCGTTGATATCACTCTTATGAATGCAGCTAATATCAGCGGCAAAACAAAAACGACTGGAAGCTAGCAACCACGCGGCAAAGCTAGGAGAATAAAATTATTATTTATAAAATTGTCTTTGTGAAGTTTGTGGTGAAATTAATAATTTAAATCACGAGAATGAAAGGTTAAAGTTCAAGCACCATAGAGCGTTTCGGTAGATATTGCAGTTTTGTGTCAAATGTTCGTTATGTTGTTGGGTACCAAGTTGCAGCAGCAAGTAAATATAAGCATAAGTAAATATAGAAATATCACACTGAAAATTATGTTTTTATTAATTATTGGATAATTTAACTTTAGAAAAATGAATTACATATCTATATTTACGCCCGTATCAACCATAGTGTACCCAGAGTTAAATTTCTGCATCCACGTTTCACTGTTGGTCCATTGCCGTATTTCAAGAAAATTTACAGATTCTGCGGTGCCAATTATTAATAAAAATAACAAAAACAGAAACATTTACAGTTCAAATAAATATCTATCAGAGTACTAACATTGTGGGGAAGTTTCGATACTTTAGAGTTCTCACACTTAATTTATTAAGAATGTGAATAATAAAGTTTAGACTACTCTATAGCAGCATAACTAACACCCATAAATATTAAATAGTCCGGTCAAATTAGACCAAAAAATAAGAGTAAATCGGTAAGATTGTTTAAAATATTATTAAAAACAAAATTTGAAAGTTCCCCATATTTTCCCTGTAAGGAAAATTTTTAATTCAAGGTCAAAGGTAAAAAAATGAGTTTCGAGATTTTCAGCAAAACGGTAAGCTTTATCATAAAAATACCTCTCTTTTTTTATACTGGCACGGCAAAGTGACCCCATTGCACCTGATGGTAAGTGTAATGGAGTCCAGAAAAAGTGCCCACCAGCGAGAGATGATGATCTCCCGTTGGTCGACACAATCATGCCGGCCGAAAACCTCTTCACCTTACTTGTGAAGAAGTTTGGGGGACTAATACCATGGTGATCAAAGGACCGACCGCGAAAAACCGGCCAAAAAATGCCGGCACGGTCATCCTTTCATCATGATTGAAGCCCCCCCGAAAACCGGATATACACTGGCTGATCCCGGAACGCGGCACACTTGCATGTGCCACTATGGCGGGTTTTACTTCCTGTGTACGGTGGTCGCTATCCGGGCGGATACGAATATCCTACCACCAGCAAACAAACCTCAGACAAAAATTGTAGATCATAATTGTTTTTCAGATATAACGATTCAAAAAGTGGTAATCGTTATAATATGCATGAGTACGCCACGTATATATGGTCGTATCCTACGAATAAAGGCGTAACTGCAAAATAACAACTTTACAGGAGGAGGTTTTTTGTGTTTCATTTAAACATTAAGGGAGATTTTTGAGTTGTTAACATTTGAAGTGTCGATAAACTGTTCGGGATTTGTTAAAATCATTAATATTATTTTTTTGTCAATATTTCTGTCAAATTTGTCCCTTATGTCTTTATTCTTCGGAATAAAAAGTAAAAACCTGGAAGCAATAGACGTTATGCCTTTTTTCGTCGGAAGATGCCAAGTCGTAAGCGCATTAAGGGCTATTTATTGTTTTAATTTAAAGAACCTGTACACCTAAAAGTTCTTAGGAATCTCTTAGGTGTGTAGTCCGCCAACCAGCACTAGGCCAGCGTAGTGGACTAAGGTTAGACCTTAACCCTCTCAGTTGTAGAGGAGGCCAGTGTCCAGCAGTGGGACGTATATGGGCTGATGATGAATAGTCTTATAAATACGCCCCGACAGCCTCGTGGCGCAGTTGGCTAGTAACTAGCTTGCGAAACGAGAGGCCGCGGGTTCGGTCCCCGCACCGAGACAAATGTCTGTTTCGGGTCTGGGTGTTTGTGAGACCGAAAAGTCTCGCGTAGTTTCTGATACCCACGACACAAGACTCGTATCTTAGTGTGGGGTCAGAACTATGTATGTGACTGTTGGGTGTATTTATTTATTTATTTACTACAACTAATAGAATATCGCGTTACTTATATAGGAAATCTAAAATGAACAAATCAAAATCACAATATGGAAATTCTACGAAAGGCAAAAATCAACATCTTTAATATTTATAATCGAATAACGCGCTATTTAAACTAATCATATTAAAAATTAAAATCTAGAAACAATCAAGTAACAACAATCAAGCAACGAAATCTAAACAACTTTTGGTTAAAATAATCATACATACATACATAAACTCACGCCTGTCTTCCGTTAGGGTAGGCAGAGACTATAGAGCGCCAAATGCCACGGTCCAAACACACCACTTTCGGTTCCTCCACTGACATTATCCTCTTCATGCATGCACGTCGGTTTCGAGGACTCTTTATAAAATAATCAGACAATAGTATTTCCAAGGAACATAAGTTTTTACGTAAGGTAAGGTAACATAGTTGTTTAATAACATTGTCAGCAAAGAGAATATTAACATCATAAAGTAATAACGACATTGAAAATGAAAATGAGTGGAAAACAGAATAATCTGGTTTAAATAATTTTGAATAGGCAAATACATCGAAACAACACAAAGATCTTACACATTTAGCAAAAAGTTTTGCTATACTTGCGGCGAATTTATTAAAGTGAGAGAGAAAAAGGATGATTTGAGTACAAATTCAAAGATTTGCGAGGTATATCAATCATACTTCAATCTACCTGTTAAAAATAAAGACAAAAAATGGGCTCTACATGTGTCATGTAACTAGGAAAAAACAATATTAAATGAGAAACAATTGTCGATCCTAAAACTATTAATGCCGCATATAAAAAAAAATGAACTATTGTAATCGATCTAGAATGTTTCAGAAAGCTTCTGGAATGATCTAGAATGTTCCAAAATGGATGCAATTGTTGTAATCGATATAGAAAGTTTCTGAAATGATCTAAAAAATTCTAAATATTTCTGGAATGATCTAGAAAGTCCCAAAATGTGTGCAACTGATAAAATTTATCCAAAATGGTCTAGGACGTTCTAAAATTTTCGAGAATGATTTAAAAAAAAGTAAATTACCTACGACTGTTTAAATCGATCCGAAATAACCTAGAACGTTTTAAAAAATTCCGAAATGGTCTAAAAAGTTCTAAAAAAATCTGTCATAATGTAGAATGTTCTAAAATGGTTTCAATTGTTTTAATCAATCTAGAATTTTTCCTAAAACTTCTGGAATGATGTAGATAGTTCCAAGATGTGTGCAATTGATAAAGTTCTTCCGAAATGGTCTAGAAAATTTAAAAAAAATCTGTAATAATGTAGAATGTTCTAAAATGGTTTCAATTGTTGTAATCAATCTAGAATGTTTCAGGAAACTTCTGGAATGATGTAGATAGTTCCAAAATGTGTGCAATTGATAAAATTAATCCGAAATGGTTTAGAAAATTCTAAAAAAATCTGTAATAATGTAGAATATTCTAAAATGGTTTCAATTGTTGTAATCAAACTAGAATGTTTCAGAAAACTTCTGGAATGCTGTAGATAGTTCCAAAATGTGTGCAATTGATAAAATTGATCCGAAATGGTCTAGGAAATTCTAAAAAATCTGTAATAATGTAGAATGTTCTAAAATGGTTTCAATTGTTGTAATCGATCTAGAATGTTTTAGAAAGCTTCTGAAAAGATCCAGAAAGTTCCAAAAATATCTACAACTGTTTAAATCGATCCGAAATATCCTAGAACGTTTTAAAAATTTCCGGAATGGTCTAAAAAGTTCAAAAATGTCATTTACTGTAAAAATCAATCCGAAATCTTCTAAAAAGTTAAATAATTTTCTGGAATGATTTGGAAACTTCCAAAATGCCTAAAACTTGAAACTATTTGAATATTCTAGAGTATTTTGGTACTAGAAATTTCGATATTTGACGATACACAAATCGAAATCCAGTGACTTTAACCCGAGCAACGCCGGGTTTCGTTGCTAGTAATTTTATATAATGTTAATTTGTAATTCTTTCGCTATGTTTTGTGTTATATTTTTTTATTTTATTTTATTTTTTTATATCTTTTTGTTTTCTTATCTTTCTTTATTTTTATGATTTTTTATATTGTATAGTTTCTTATCGATTAGTGTAATTGGTGTATGTAACCGTACTAATTACATAAATAAATAAATAACTATAAAACTGCTGTAACCATTTCTGTGATATCCATCAGTGTCATTAACTTGCTCTGGTAACTGTACACTATCATATAATATTTAAATTCAAAATTTACGCGTATTTGTAAAACTTCTTTAGGTACACTTTTTCAATTTATGTTCTACAAAAGTTAATATTTATCCATTTCAGTCTTTACAACAATCATATTTTAATTTTTCACTAGCCATTGACGCAACTAACACGTGATTGTCTGTCCTCTTTCAACATGCCCAATTACTTTTCACTTTTAGATCGGTCTGGCTGAGGTTTAACAAGCAGATTATTGTCTGTCAATTTAATTCTGGGTTTTTAGATACTTAAATTATATCATATCAAAATTTCAGCCATACTAAAGTGATTTGAAAAATTAATATTTTACCTGTACATGTACGATGCGCACAGATGAACGCAACCACTACCGCCGCCGGCCAGACTGCCCGTATTACGTGCGGGAGAGTGAGTGATATAGCATATCTAAAAACTGGCCTTCTTGAAATTCTCCCTCAAAAACGTTGCTACCTCTTAGACCATAGGGTTTTATACCTGCTATAATAAATGAAATACTGTTAGTCATGAACGCCAGTTGGTAGTGATAACACGTGTTTATCCTAACCTATATCGTGCTGTTTTGAGTTTTATAACAAAAATGTCAGAATATTGTTTTATTTGCGCTTAACTTTTAACTGAATGTGAAATTGTTACTGTTGAACGTGGTATGAAGACAATTAATTAATGCAAGTATCGAAAGAGCACATGAATTTTCGGAGTACCTAATAAATCAAAAATCTGTTACAATACATGAAAATTGTCCTAAAAATTATACTCGAAAGTCTTCTATTGCTGCAGCCTGCAGCTAATAAAAGACAACGTGAAGAACAAGAAGCCAGTACATCCACAGAAAGTCCTCCTCGTACTAGATTACGTTCGAGTGAATCAGCTTTTTGTTCTAAAAAACAATGTCTATTTTGTGGCCAGGAATTGAATGAAGAGTATTAGAAAAGAATAAGCCTACTGGGGAAACCACGTTAAAAAAAACGCGCTAAGTACACTACCTCATAGGTGGCGAGGAAACGTGTGCATATTATGACGATTACAACTTTTACAACTTTTTGAATCGTTATATCTCAAAAACGGTGTCTCGTAGAAAAAAACGTATTAAAAAAAATTTGTAGATAATTTTATGATCTACAATTTTTGTCTGAGGTATTTTTATGATAAAACTTACCGTTTTGCTGAAAATCGCGAAAAACTCATTTTTTTTACCTTTGACCTTAAATAAAAAAATTTTCCTTACAGGGGAAAGATGGGGACCTTTCAAATTTTGTTTTTAATGATATTTTAAACAATCTTACCGATTTTCAGCTTGGTGGGAATTTAGGTAACTTCGAATGTCTAAATTGACCGGACTAAAAGGAGACCCTTGCGCGTGCGCCGAGGCGTTTATGGGCTGATACAGAACGATGATGTTTCTGACATCATTTAACTGAAAACTTCCATTAATGCTTTGCCTGAGCCGGGAATCGAAACAGAGACATCTCAATTAGATACAGCAGTACCTATAGAGTCGGTCAATGGAAACCCACAAATAAATTGCTTCATGTAAACAATAAGATTAATTACATGGATGGAGGCGTGTAATTTTGTCCTTTGCCTTCCTATGAGGAACTATTAAAAACCGGCCAAGTGCGAGCCGGACTCGCGTGAAGAGGGTTTATTTGCCAAATCGCGGGCGGGATTAAATAAAAAAATCAATATCGCCTAAAATATTGGCCGTAGAATGCTCATTGTGGACTTATTTTTTTCATTAAATATTTATCTACAAAACCGATTCAACAAAACTGAAAATTGGAGTTGAAAAATATGTTCTCCTACACATTCCATCTGCAAATCGTCGTTCGGCATACAAAACCGCGAATTCGACATTTTTTGCCAAATTAAGATTTTTATGCCATTTTGTTCCTAACATTCGATTACACTAATCTGCATTCAAATTATGGCCAAAAGTTACGCCAGTCCCTTCATTTCTTGAATGATTCAATACAGCGAACGTAATTTCGCGCCATCAAAACCGCGAATGCGTCATACTTGCCGCTTGACTGTTTGGCGCTACGACGTTTTCGGTAAGTTTTTTTTAGTTTTTACTAGTAGTTTTTAAAGAATTTATGCAAAATATTATAGTTTAATGTTATTATAATTGAAATTCACAATGTTTGTAAGCTATATATCTCAATATACAACGGAAAAAAGGGCTTTGATGTGACTGTCCACTAGGCCACTTATTTTTGTTTCCTTATGTTTGTTTCTTTAGTGTCTTGTAAAATATGAGATAATAATTTCATTATATATTTTAGCATGCTCTTTTTTATATCTTACAAGATGCTACCTACATGGTGAGAGACACCGCCGACTCTTAACTACCTCACAAATGACTAGAGGTACTGATTTTATTCATCAAACTTTAACCTAGCCACTAATCAGGTAATATATATTTTTTTACAGCATATGGACGACTATTCTGACGAAGAATGTAATGTTCTTAAAAATCTAGTGTCTGATGTGGAATTGAGTCATCAATCGGAGCCGTAAGTCTTGTCTTCAACTGATTTAACCTATTAGAAACTACGGAAACTACAGAGAAGCGTGAGATAGGGAGATGTCATATCTCCGAAACTGTTCACTGCCGCGCTGGAAAACGCCTTCAAGCTCTTGCAGTGGAAAGGATTCAGCATCAACATCAACGGCGAGTCACACACAGTATCACACACCTTCGGTTTGCCGACGATATTGTAATCTTGGCAGAATCGCTGGAAGACCACTATGCTCGAAGGCCTCAATCGAGTCTCTCAACAAGTGGGTCTTAAAATGAACATGGACAACACGAAGATCATGTCGAATGTCCATGTTGTGCCCACCCCGATCGCAGTTGGGGGCTCGACTCTCGAAGTTGTAGACGAATATGTCTATTTAGGACAAGTGGTCCGGTTAGGCAGGTCCAACTTCGAGAGAGGGTCTATCGGCGGATCCAACTCGGTTGGGCAGCGTTCGGGAAACTATGCGGCGTCTTCTCGTCCAAAATACCTCAGTGCCTGAAGACGAAAGTCTTCGATAGTTGTGTGTTACCAGTGATGACATACGGCACTGAGACGTGACTTCTCACTATGGGCCTCATTAGACGGCTCAGAGTCATTCAACGAGCTATGAATGAGCCGGGCACATAGCGCGGAGAACTGATGGCCGATGGGGTCAAAAAGTTCTCGAATGGAGACCACGTAGCGGAAAGCGCAGCGTGGGACGTCCTCCGACAAGATGGTCGGACGACCTAGTAAAGGTCGCGGGACGACGCTGGATGCAAGCTGCTTCCAACAGGTCCCTGTGAAAGTCATTAGGAGAGGCCTATGTCCAGCAGTGGACTTCCATTGGCTGATGTTTGATGATAAATGTGCCAATTATCTTGTAAGACTGATTCTATTCCACTAAGATGATAGATAAGTACCAATATTTCTGAAACTGATGTATGTAAGATTTGTTAAAAATAAAAAATATAAATAGACAATTTAATTGTCGATTAGATCGGTGTTCTTTATGTTACTTTGATTAATAAAATAAACCAAAAATTAAAGAAAATTGTTTTACTTATGAGGACATAACCGCCAATGTGACAAATTGTGACCAAAAGTTCTAGGTTAAAACCGCGAATGTGATGTATACGTCCCAGTAATTTACTATATAAAAAATTGCTTAACATTATGGTAATAACTTCAGTAATTTAACTAGAAACCCTTACTTATGAAATAAAATAAATCTACAGCATCATTTATAAAGTTTTTTTTGTCCCCTGTAAAGTTTTGTGAATGTTGCATTCGCGGTTTTGTATGCCGAACGACGAAATGTAAGTTGGTACGCACAATATTGAGTGATTTACCATGTTATTTATAATCATGGACTTCTTATAGGTTTTCCTATAGCCTATAAGTAGGAAACTAATTTCTGTATTTTTTTCAAAATTTTAGGTTTAGTAGTTTCGGAGATAAGAGGGGGAGGAGATGCTCATTTTTTGTCTATTTTTTTGAATAACTTGAAAACTATTTATTTTAAAATTACAAAAAAATACATTTAAAATCTTCACAACAAGACCTTCCATTTGATATATCATACGATGCAGTTTCAAAAAATAAATAAAATAGTAATTATGGTAAAATTTATTCATTTAAACGAATCTTATTTATTTTATTAAAAACGAGTATATCCGCCATTCGCAACAATCACAGCTTGTAGTCGCTGACGCATTGATTCAATAAGGCGAGAGCATATGTCGGTTCTTCTGAAGCCCTCCCAAACATATCGGCAATGTTCTACGACAGCTGCTTTGGTTCTCTCCTTATTATTTAACCACCGCTGCACCATCAAACCCCATAGATTTTCGATCACCACCACTTCACGGGACCGATGGAACCACTCGTTCACGATGAGAGCTATGTGGTTACGGGCGTTGTCGTGGACATAATTGAACTCCGTTAGTTCAAAATAACGGCCGAATAATATTACAACCGTTTTTATTCTAAGATTGCAAGATATTACAAGAAAATATAGGACACTGACAGACTTTGAGAATTCAGTAGAAGATATCATAATATCTAATTTAAATCTTGTAATGACTAATTAGGCCATTAAAAAGGTTTCATGTTGATATGAAACTAGACGTAGTTCAAAGATGTTACACTATTTTGAACCAAGTTATCATATTATGTTGGTATAATTTTATATGCAGTTGTCTGCTTAGTGCTTTAGTTTCAAAAGGTACTAAGGGTTTACGACTCGTTAAAGGAATGAATTTGATAACTGACGAAGGTTTTCTTACTCTGACTGTACATACCTACCTAAACCTAATATTATTCATCTTACCTACGGGGCATTTCGCGTGAAGCGGACAAGCAAAAAAAGTGAGGTATTGAATTTTGTTTATATTGCGGTCAGTTATAGTGTTATTATTTATATTTTTTGGGGAGGCCCACGTTCAGCAGTGGACGGCGATAGGCTGAGTATATATATAGTGTTAATAGATGTAAACATGCATACACATATTTATTCTCGGGTGATGCTTATTTGCCCAATTATGGGCTTCTGAAGATTTGATAAAATTTGAGAAAAGCCATGTTTGGACGTTGCGGTTGGTATCAAGAAATTTATAAAAAAATATAAATAGTACCTTTTTACTATTTTTTACAATGAAATTGTAAAAATTTGTCAATTAAAAATTCTTACTTGTTAATTATTTTTTTTCAAAGTCAATTTCGATTCATATATTCCATGTGTATATTTATGTATAGAACCTCATATCCGGCATTGTTTTATGTTATTGTGTATACTGACTCACTTTAGTAAGCTCTGGATAGGGCGCACCGTACGTATTACTATATTAGATAGGTTACCTAGCTAATAAATTATAATTGGAATGCCTAACATGAATGTGTGGTATAAAAAACGATTAGGTTTTTTTAGGGGTTTTTCAAATAATTGAGGCGATTTAAGGGGTTTTTGACTCTACCTTTAGGGATAAATATTTTTGGGAGTTGGTAACACTGCCCTACACCAGCAGAATAGACGAATGCTTTATTTTTGGATGAAGCATCGATTTTGCTATCTGTGGAAAGTGGAAACTGCATTTGATTTTGAGCTTTCTGCGTTTATTGTCTGTGCAAAGAGTATAGTAATATAAGTATGTCTGTGGAAACTGTTTATTTTCTGAATAGCTGATCATATTTTTTTGTAAATTATAAACTATCAACAATTTAGTTTATATTTAGTAAATTACTTATTAAAAGTTGTTTTTACACAATGAACAGTACGTAAACATTTATGACAACTTTAATAAGGCAAAGAATCTGCTTCATAAGTAATTTATAACTAACCAAATTTTTTACTTGTTTCTCATTTAACAGGATCAAGGAGCAGATCTCCGTTAAAGAATGATAAAGAATCTGAAATGTCTAAAAACGAAGACCACGGAGATTTTATTGACAGTTATGTGGTCAAAATTGAAAACATAATATTGCAATATTGCGATTGGACTGTTCAGAATGTGAAAAATTTCCTTAAAGAATTGCCCACTTCTGATGTGAGTGTTTAAGTAAAATGTTGACATTGCCTGTGCCACCGTATGTGGACAAAGCCTTAGGGAAATACTAAGGATAAGTATTTGAATCAATAAAGATAGAGTTAAAATCAGTAATTTCCAATTTATTTCAATTTACCACCCAGTTTTTTAAGTAATTTGTGTATTCATAATGAATTGTCACATACTTTAACGGTGAAGGAAAACATACTGAGGAAACCTGTTGACCTAAAATTGTTAGGAAATTTATGGCCTGTAATGTGCCATTTTGCTTTAGGCTAGCATGGTAGACTGAAGCCTACAACTCTACACTCAAAAGACACAAAAAGATATTTTTTACAATAATAGGTGGATAAGTACCTGTATTAGATCCTGTGTTTAAAGGAAATCCAAAGACTAAAGTGGCACCTTATTTTGTTATTCCTATTTACAAATGACACAATTATGGTAACTTTTCAGACTGTCTTCAACAACATAAAGCATATAATAATGGGTAAATATGCAAATGGGATAGGACGTTGCCTGATTAGGTTTCCTAATTCATATTTTTCCCATTTAGCACTACGTGAGTGGAGTGCTCTGAGTACAGACAAAAATATTACAGTCAGCCTTTTTACAGGTTTGTATGTTTATATAACTAAATAAATACACCCAACAATCACATGCATAGTTTTGAACTGGCATTAAGATAAATGCCTAAACCCTCTCAGTTGTAGAGGAGGCACGTGCCCAGCAGTGGGATGTATTTGGGCTGATAATGATAATGATTAAGATAAAATTCTTGTGTTGTGTATATCAAAAACCATGAAACAATTTTATGTCTCAAATAAGCATTTGTCTCAGTGCAGGGATCAGACCTGTGAAAGCTCTTGTTTTTGCACCATGAGGCTGTCAATGTTCATAAATACATATTAAGGAAAAAAACATATGCATATACAAAGTTTTCATTGTGGAAATGCTAAATACTCTTTTTTTATTAATTAAAAATACAATGAATTTTTTTTAGTTTATTTAGATTATCCTACAGAAGTCTTAAGTCTGAAGACAATATAAATATACATAATTTGTACTTTTACATAAGTACAAGTTCAGGGATAACCTATTTGAGGATAAAGACATGAATATGTTTATTGACTAGTTTTTGACCACAACTTCGCCTTCATTACAAAATAGGCTCCAGAAAGAATTTATATGTTTTTGATAATCCCAAATGTAACAAACATATTTCCAGGCATTTATGTTTTTTTATATAATTCTAATGTTCAACATATTGTCTCTGTAGCAAACGTCAATACTGAATGTGAAAGTATAAAGAAATAAATGCATTTGTAATATTCAAGATTTGTTTTGATTGCAGCAGGCCTCATAAGTAAGCAATATAAATTAAGCGGAATTGAAAATAAGAGGTATGTATCTAAAATTTATTAGGAGGCTGCTATAGTCCTTGTGACACAGTTGGCTTTGATTCACCATAACAGATTTGGAATTTTGTGAACTAAAAAGCCATTTATTTGATGAGAACAGTGTAATAATAATATAATGAATCATACCTTCAACAAAAATCTATGCCATTATGTTTTATTTCCAGACTTAAAAAGCAGAATCCAGGGCTAACAAGAAATTTTACTAAAACCAGTTCGGAACAAGACAACAACGAAACATATGGACTGAGTCTGCAATATTTGGAGAGTTTAAGTATAAAATTGCCCCTTCGAACGAAAGTGTTTGTTGGAAATGTGAGTACATACATTTATGTTTTAATAGATAAAGTGCCTGGAGTTGAAACATGGGAACGCTGAGTTTTTCGCCGCGCGCCTAAGCCTCGATGTCATTACTACTAGTGCATCCAAGGCTTAAATTACTGGCTTTTCAAGGGTGCATTATAAATAACAAAACTCTCTGTTTCAGAGAATTCAGTACAAAAAAATTCTGAGGTATTTGAACTGCATCAAAGCTTAGTCGATATATTGATGCTAATGTTTAAGTAGCGATGGCCTCAATGTTTAGACGCGCGGTCGTAGTTATGCGTGTATTCGCAATAAATTATCACTTACTTCAACGGTGAAGGAAAACGTGAGGAAACCTGCGCACCTAAAAGTTCTTAGGAATTTGTTGCGGTGTAGTCCGCCAGCCCGCACTAGGCCGGCGTGGTGGACTAAACCCTCTCAGTTGTAGTGGAGGCCCGTGCCCAGCAGTGGGACATATGTATATGGACTACTTATTGTTGTAAACCTTGGTCGAGTGTGGTGTAATTAGATTCAAAGATGATTAGAGTTCTACTGAATTTAATTGCAATTTTCATGTTTCAGCTGAATACAAAAGTGGATGACGCAAAAATACGTGAAATTTTCAGTTTTGCCGGTCACATTGTACATATTCTGATCATCAGGAAATATGAACACAATCAGAATGTTTTCGCTAAAGTCGAATACGATCACCCTTTGGAAGCTGTGCAGGTATCTACATTGATTAAATAAATTAACCGATTCATATGTGTTTTAAAACTGCCAGCGGCAATCAGGTCTAGGGGTCGTGAATTCAAATCCCGAGCAAGGCACTGTTATTGGATTTTTTCAGTAGAAAACTGTATTTAAAGAATAACACGATGCGTTCCTTTGACTTATTACGTACTGCGGTTTTATGCGGCCGCGCAGGTAATTCTCTCGGCGCGCACACTATATCTACGTTCATAGGTATAAAATATACATCATTCCTCCAAACTTAATTTTTGAGACTGGAGACAAAATAAATAACATCAGTTAGCCACTTAATTAAATACTTGCTATGAACTCGTCGTAAATATTTATAATCTTAATAACAATTATAATATAATAACCTACTCAAGAAATAGAAGGTACCGAAAAGGAAAAAGTGGGACTATCTACAAAAAGAAATAAGATCCCATAAAAAACAAAACTTTTAAAAAACCCAAGTCTCGCAACTCAGTTCTTCTGCCGTAAAAAATTGTGAGATCCATATGATACCAAGTGGATGAATTTATTCAGTCCCCGTTTAAGGGAACTTCTGTCTTAAGTAATTATGCACTAAGCTTGCCAGACACCATCTTAAAGTGACCATATCAATATTAAAAATCTTTTATGTTTCAAATAAAATAGTTTTGACTTTGCAATCGCACTAAAAGTGAGATACATTGTGTTTTCATGCGATTGTGTTGCGCGATTGTGATGGTGAAGACTATCTATAAGCTCATAAGACAGAGTGGGCTTTAAGAAAATTTGTTGTTGGTATTCAAGAAGTAGAAGGTATCAAAAAGGAAAAAGTAGGACTATCTACAAAAAGAAATGAGACCCTATGAAAAAAAAAACTTGTAAAAACAACCAAGTCTCGCAACTCAGTTCTTCCACCGTAAAAAGTTGAGATATATGTCATACCAAGTAGATGAATTTATTCAGTTCCCATTTAAGGGACCTTCTGTCTTAAGTTATTATGCACCAGAAAAAGTCTTATAGAGATCATATCAATCATACATGTGATAAATCATACATGATGTCAGAAGTACTGATAATGTATTTTATTATATTCCAGGCAATATCGATGTTCCACAACCAAGAGCTATACAAGCGACGTTTAATCGTGCAAATGGACAACAGACAAGAAAAGAACATTCCCGAAGGATTGGGCGGGTTCGGACCCGGATTGGGACTTAACGGCGAACCATTGAGAGGAATCAGAACCATGGTGGAGATACGGGCTGTGAAGCAAAGTCTCATGCAAGAGGCAAGCAAGATGAAAGACTCAGTTCAGAACAAAAACATTCCAATGAATCCGTTTCAACCGGAGGTAGTTACGAATATGAACAGTGCCATGCCTGTGGTACAGCCGGCACCCTTAATCGCGCCTACTGCGATGATGCCATGGAACTTCATGACCGCACCAGCAATGACCAACATGATGATGCCAACGAACCAGCAGGACACAAGCGACTTGCAACAGGCAGTCAACTCGCTCCTGCAGAATACAATTGCACAGAACATGTCACAGAATGCTCAGACGCCCCAATGGCAGAGTGCAGCGCCTGTGAACTTGATAAATAACTCTCCACAACCCAACACGACGAGAATGGATGTGGGGCCCAATGAATATGGGAATAGGAATGATGACGACTGGAGGACAAACAAGGATACCGGCAAGTATGGTAAATGTACATTTAATATTGTGTTACACAAAAGACTGTTAATGAAACGTACCTACATACATAACCACACGCCGGTTTGCTCTGAGTAGTAGTGCATTTCTGCACGTACATTTAGCCAATTGTTTTTTTGTCCCACGTAATAGCGTGAGCGTGCCTATTGCTGTTTTTCCAATTCCAGACTCCATGCTGCTATTGAGAATTTCCTAATGGAAAACCCAACAACACTGCCTGGTCTGAGAATCGAAGCAAGAATCTCTAGATCGCATAAGACATACTTGTACCGAGAGACCACGAAGCAGTCCTAACTTCGAGATTTTTTTCGGTACAACGAAAATTCAAAAAGATATAACAACAATAAGGCAAACTGTTTGTTTTGTGCATATTTCAGACGATCGCGGTCCGAAGCAAGGATCATCGCGTGATAAAGATCATGCTAATCCGGATAACTCCGACATGCTGTTATTCAAAAATGTAAGCATTTTTTACGTTGTCTGTGGCGCGATACAACATGCATTGCTTGGTGTTTTCACTGTGTCGGGCCACCATTACTGTTGGGCATATTTTTTGGACAAAATTACATCATCTGAAATCAAAAAATAATTTTCCAAGTGGTATTAAAAATTGACGATTTTTTAAAATACCTGTTTATTATTTTTTTAAATATTCACACAAATAAAAACATGTGAGTTGAAATGAGGTTGATGAAGTTATAAATATTAGTTATTTTTCAGTTAGATTTTTTTTCGATAAATCTTAACCAAAAATATATTATGTATGTTCATTGTTCGTTTTCACAGCTGCCATCGAGCGTCAGTCTTAAGGCACTGACCAGCAAAATGAAAGAGGTCGGAGACTTAAAGTTTGCTGAAATGACAGGAAAGGGGCGGGCCATAGTCCGCTTCTTTAGTACCAGGGACGCAGGACGCTGCATCAGTATCCTTTACCAAGAATATTATATACCTTATTTTCGGCAGTAAGCGACGTTGTAACAAAAGTCTGAGTTTATTTATTTATTTTATTTACACTTTTTATACATTAAGTATAGAGGCGGACTTAATGCCAAAGGCATTCTCTAACAGTCAACCTGCGTTGACTCAATTGGATCAAAAAAATGCACCGAATATCTTATGTCCTGTCCTTATGGTCATGTGACGTAGGTGTGCTGCACGCGACCGGAAGGTTCGGGCTCAATTTCTAATTGGGCATAGCAAATTTTTTTTTTTTTTTTTTTTCTTTTTTTCCCCTATCTGCAATCAGTCGCAAGACTATAAGCAGATTTGTTGACCGACTATGGTTGTTAGGCGAAAAGACCAGTGTCTTGTCTGCCTTTTCAGAGCACATCCTTCCTTTTTAGCCTTTTTGCCGTAAGAGAAGGTTTTAATAGGTCATTGGCTAGGACATTTGGATGAGACGCAAGCCGCTCAGCATGTTTTGCTTTGAATTTCTCGATTTCTGACTTTACTGTCGGGACATTAAGGTATTCGTGGATCTCGTCATTTCTGGAGAACCACGGGGCATTTGTGATGGTACGCAAAATGTTATTTTGAACACGTTGGATGCACGTAATGTTACTCTTGCTGGCACAGCCCCACAGTACAATCCCGTAGGTCCAGATTGGCTTTAGCACGGCGTTGTAAATCAGTAATTTGTTATCAACAGACAAGACGGAATTTCTACCCATAAGCCAGTACAAGCTTCGGAACTTATGATTTATTTCATCTCGTTTCTTCTTGATGTGATAGGCCCAGGTAAGCCTTCTGTCTAGGTTAAAGCCCAGGTATTTTACATGCTCACTAGCCGGCATTACACCATTGCCAAATTTGACAGGTGGGCAGTTTCCCCTTCTCAAGCTGAACGTGATGTGGTTTGATTTTTGAGCACTAGCCTGGATACGCCACTTTCTCATCCATAAATAGGTCTTGTCAAGTAGGAGTTGAAGCTTATTACTGGCCACAATTGGGAGATCATCACTAGCGAGATAGGCTACATCGTCAGCGTATGTTGCAACGGTTACGTCTTCAGTTACCGGTAGGTCAGAGGTATATATATTGTATAGCACAGGGCCGAGAACTGAACCCTGCGGCACGCCAGCTTTTATTGGCCGAAGTGTAGATCTAGCATCTCTAAGTTTCACTCTAAAAAGTCTGTCTTCAAGAAAGGATTTGATGATGAAGTAAAGAGAATGCGGAAGTTTATCTTTCACTTTGCACAGTAACCCTTTGTGCCAGACTCTGTCGAAGGCTTGCTGGACATCTAAGAATGCTGCCGAACAGTACAATTTCATTTCAAAGCAACGTCTGATCTCGTGATGTACGCGGTGCATTTGCTCTATTGTGGAATGCTGTTTTCGAAACCCGAATTGATGTTCTGGAATAATGTGACAGTTGTCCATATGTTCTTTTGAGCGAATTAAAAAGATCTTTTCCCATACTTTCGACAGAATTGGAGTGAGACTAATAGGGCGATATGATGAAGCTTCATGAGGAGATTTTCCAGGTTTATGTATCATAAGAATTTCCGACACTTTCCATATTTTAGGAAAATATGATAGTCTTAGGGTTGCATTGAAGAGCGAGGCAAGAAGAGTTATGCATTTTCTTGGCAGGTTTTTTAAAATTATGGGAGTGATCAGGTCAAAGCCGGGAGCCTTGATGGAGTTTAATCGTTTAATTTCGCATGCGATTTCCTTTGGCGATGTCGGTTTGAGTGGCAGGCACATCTGTAGATCCTGGCTAAGTATGTCATCGACATCAGATTCATCACAACCATCGTTCGGCTTAAATACTGTCACTAAATGATTTGCGAAAACTTCAGCTTTTTCAGCGTCCGTTCGCACCCATGAATTTAAGTTTTTGAGGGGATGTAGATGTTCTTGCAGCTTCCTGCAGGTTTTAGCAGCTTTCCAAAGTGACATTTCACCCTTCCCTAGAGGTGACATTCTTTCTAGGGTATTACGGAATGAAGAGTTTGTCGATTCTAGTAATAGCAACTTAAGTTACACATTAGCTTAACATAGCAAATGGAATTTGAAAATGTGCCTGGCATTAATGTTGGTGATCTTGTCCCACATAAATACTACGAGTTAAAGGGGCGCCAAAAATTGCTTCTCTGGCTACCTATTTGTTGATACAAGCGTGAGAGCGATGTAAGATAACCATGATTACAAAGGGCCTTTTTTCAGCAATGATTGACAATACATAATCAGGCTATCGCCGTCTACTGTTGAACGTAAGCCTCCCCAAGAAAGTGCCAACCCGCCACCTTCCTCAAGTCGTCGGACCATCGTGCTGCAGGACGACCCACTCCAAGTCTACCTAAGCGCGGTCTCCACTCCAACACTTGTCTACTCCACCGGCCGTCCGACCGTCGGCAGACATGGCCGGCCTACTTCCACTTCAGCGTGCTAATCATGCTTGCTTGCTTGGGAAATGTCAATGACTCCGGTTCTCTGGCGGATGAGTTTATTACAAATTCTATTGACCAGAGAAACTCCAAGCATTGCCCGCTCCATGGCACGCTGAGTGACTTTGAATTAGTGGACCAGACACACTTATCAAAGACTTCCGTCTTAAGGCACTGAGGTATCGACGTCTTGTAAATATGACGTAGCTTCCCGAATGCCGCCCAGCCCAACTGTATTCTTTGGTCTGCTATATTCTAGAAGTTGTGCCTGCCTAGTTGGATAGTTTGGTCATGATAGGCCATCCGCGAATCGCAGATGAAAGATGTACTGGCCGTTAATATTGATGCCCTGTCCTTTCCACTTGAGCGTCTTAAAAGCATCCTCCAATGCGTTGGTAAACAGTTTCGGAGAAATAATGTCTCCCTGTCCTACCACTCGCTGCTGGATTGGCTTCGTGCTATGTTGTTGTACTTGTACGGTCATCGTTGCGGCTTCGTACAGACTTCTCATCACCTGGATGTAGCGGTAGTCGATCTAACATCTCTTCGTGGACTCCAAAACAGCCCAGGTCTCGACGGTATCAACAGCTTTTACGTAGTCCACATACGCGAAGCAAAGAGGCTGGTTGTATTCCTCCGTTTTTTGAATTATTTGCCTTAATGTAAGTATGTGGTCTACGGTGCTAAAGCCCCTCCGAAACCCGGCCTGCTCCGGTGGTTGGAATTAATCGAATTTTTGGGCGAGATGATTCGAAATGACCCTCGAGAACAACTTATAGACATGGCTCAAGATTGAGATGTGGCGGTAGTTCTTCATTAATGTGTTATTTTCTTTTTTGAAGAACATAACCACCACACTCTTGCTCCATGCCTCCGGTGTCGTGCCAGTTGGAATGACGGGAGTTGAAGAGCTCTACTAGTTCTCTTAAAACAAGTGTACCTCCTGCCTTAAGAAGCTCAGCCATCTCCCGGAGGCTTGTTCTTATGAAGTTGCCCAAAGTTTTTGAGCTATTCTAAATTCGCCCTATTCAATGTTGGGAAGCCCGTCTGAGTAGTGACGGGTCAGTCTGCCTCGCGGATCATCGACGTAGCAGGTCCCAGGTGGAACTGATCTTTGAGCATATAAATTTCCGTAATACTGTTCGACTACTCTGAGTATTTCTGGGATTGAGGCGACGGTGGTGCGTTGTTGTGTTATGAGATTAGTCAGGTGATAACTGAAGGTGTGTGGCTTAGCGAATACTTTGGAATCCTTGTTTTGCGCAATGGCATTTTCAACTTCCAAAGTATTCGCGCGCCTTATGTCGCGCTGTATTAGCCTCTTCACCTCACTGTTTAGTACCTGACACTCGGATGGTGTGGCGTTGGTAAGCTCTTGTCGTTTCCTCAGTAATTCCAGAGTCTCAGAGGAAAGCTCACATTTATGTCCGCTGCTCTTTGGTCGAAAGTATTTGCAACCCACTTCGTGAATAATCCGCAACAGACTATTGGCGGCGTCATCAATGCTTTCAGTGGTTTCCAGTAGGTTTGGTAGTTCCAGCTGAAAAACTTCAGAGCTGGTTTCGATCTGGGGCAGTGATGGACGAAAAGTCAATTTTAGAGTGTCTCTTATCACTACCGGTATTAAACCTGTTGATCACAGAGACATCTTTGAATATTTCGCGCCTGTCAGTAATAATGAAGTCAATATCATTTTGGGTCGTACCGTCAGGGCTACGCTAGGTCTTCTTCCTTTGGGGCTTTTTCGGGAAGAACGAATTCATAAGCCCCGGGGCCTCAAGGCATTTGCCTTTGAAATCTCGTGGCATTTGCCCTTGAGTATTTCTGCTTCCATAACCGAATGGACCTTCAATTCGCCGTAACTTTATACTCCCACTTTGGCATTGAAGTCACCCATAACAACATTGTAAGAAGTTTTGGTTCGAGACATAGCGTTCAATATGTCTTCGTACATGGCCTCGACTTCGTCGTCAGGATGTGTAGACGTCGGAGCGTACACTTGTACAAATTTGAGAGAGTACTTCTCGGTTATTTTTGGGACAAGGTACGCCACACTGCCAACTTCTATACCGTTGCTTTTGAGTGACTTGTGGATCATAAATCCGACGACTCCTTGGGATGGTTGGTGTCCTTCTGGGAAGTAGAGTAAGTGACCGGTAGGACTTCCGATACCCACACAATGTGCCCGTTGATGTGACTTAACTCTACTTCCGATTCTGAGACGTGCTCGTTCAGCCGCAGAGAGCGTCTGTTGTACGTTGCCCGAAATAGTCGGTTGCGGTACCCTGTCGTAGCCCGGGGATTCTTGGCACCACTCCATCTCGCCGTTACCATGACAGGTACGGTGGTCAGGAATAGCGAGACTGCCGGGTACTGGCGGCCGCGAATTGATGGGAGTTGCCATTTTTGGGATTTTGCCATAATCACCATACTTGGCGAGCGGGTTGGTGACCGCAGTGGTTGGAATGCTTTAGCCGACGATGCTGCTGCCCACCGAAGATTTGGGTGTTTAAGGCATTCCGACTTATAAATGTGGTTATACCGCCACTAGTCGGCCGCCAGAGACACATCCGTTAGCTAGCAGGGTGTGCCGTGTGCAGGGAGGGTTGGCAGTTGGGGACGTGACATTATTCGCCCCCCTTACACCCCATGATTGACAAAGACATATAATTTCCTGAACACAAATACAGAATTATTCGACAAATCCAAAGTGGACGGACAAACAATAGACGTTAGGTTCATCTAAGAGTGAGTGGAGTACGCAAAAGGTGAGACCAAATTAACAAATTTCAGATTTTCATTGTAACATTTCAGTCAAAAAGTTTATCATTTGATGAACTTATTGGAATCAAAGTATGAAAGTTTTGTTTAATATAGTATTGTTTTGGACTCCTGTTTTATTATTCATAGGTTGAAAGATGACCTTATGTAATTGTTTAGTTACCAACCTGTGAAAATGGCAGCTGGTTTTATTCCCGCAAAGAGAAATGTAGTTTTACCGGCATTAAAAGGATAGAAGAGATAATCATTGTATACAACATACATAAACTCATACCAGCCCCGTGGCGCAGTTGGCTAGACACCAGCTTGCGAAACGAGAGGCCGCGGGTTCGATCCCCGCACCGAGACAAATGTTTGTGTGATCCACAAATATTTGTTTCGGGTCTGGGTGTATGTGAGACCGAAAAGTCTCTCGTAGTTTCTGATACCCACGACACAAGACTTGTATCTTAGTGTGGGATCAGAACTATGTATGTGACTGTTGGGTGTATTTATTTATTATTTATTTATTTTACCGTGGTTTCATAAAATCACACGATCTTTTTTTTTTCAAAAATATGACTAGCATGTCTTTTATGCTCACAGAAAGAGATGTTAGGTATAGAATTTCTGTTTGTGAACATGGTTTCTCAAAAATATGACCCTTAAATCGATGCTTAAAAATAAGTCTGTAGGGACTCGCGATTACTGAGTATTTATCATCATCAGCCCATATACGTCCCACTGCTGGGCACGGGCCTCCTCTACAACTGAGAGGGTTTAGGCCTTAGTCCACCACGCTGGCCTAGTGCGGGTTGGCGGGTAAGCAGTGATGGCCTCGAGGTTTAGGCGCGGTCGAGAATTTCGGCAGTCGCAGGTTCAAACCCCAGGCACACACCTCTGACTTTTCGAAGTTATGTGTGTATTCTGAGTATTTATGCTTGAGATTATTAACTGTGATTATTTTTCTCACTATTCCTATTCGGAGATTAATCGAGCATCTTGTTGTTTTCAAAGATGAGGCGATATACCTTCGGCTTCCATTATGCCGATGTAAGTGCCTCTACTGGCGAGCAATACCCTGTGGTAGGGGAACAGAGGGTAATGGGAGCCAGAGGGTAATGGGAGCGGTGCGACTAGAGCCAAAACTACAACTCATATTCACTCGGTTGCCACTTGGGCCCCTTCGGCACGCTGCGATCGTGTCTCCCTGTGGCGCTAGACTCGCCAGTGCCACGTGTTGTGTGACCACGAACGTTTTTCCATTTTTTGGTCCGCGCTTATAAAAAATAAGAAATTTCATCGGCCAGGTATGTGTGAAGTTATGCGTTTGTTACAATCCAACCTGTTCTATTTTATAGCTAATCTTATCAATTTTGAGTATTTGTGCGTATAATATCGTTACAAGCTAGATTCAGTATATAATTTTATTTTATTTCAAAATGGTGGTAGTCGGGTAATCAGAGCTTATATGGCTCTGATGCCAAAATACCAAGGAAAAGGGAACTTGGTTGCTTGCTTGTTTTTTTTTTACGTTTATATTAAAATTCTTATGAATAAGTGAGATTTTAGACTGACAGAAATTTTTGAGGCTGATTTAATAATTAAGTAGCTCCCATTACACATATGGGAATTTATAGGCTCTCATTTCCCGCAAAGTCGGGTAATGAGAGCGATTCTGTTTTTTTCTTTAAAGTTTATCTGTGGCTAAATGTCTAATAATGTAACTTTAACACTGTTATTAAATGATAGTCAAATAAGTAAAGATTTAGTTTGTAATAAAAAGTTCCTAAAGTATCCATAAATTTGACTTTTATTAACCTTTTTCCTTAGTAGGCTCCAATTCCCCCCAGCTCCCCTACTTATCGACTAATCTGGGTAGTTTACTATGATAAAAATAAAAATAAATATAAGATGTGGGCCTTTAGTCTTTAACGCTCGGCCAGTGTCACGATTCTGATACGCTACTCTTGTTCCGAAAATAAATAGGATTTGCCAACTAATGTTAACAAAATTACAATACTTGAGTTGCCAGTTGAAACTTTGCTACTGGTGGTGGATCATAGCTCACACTACACGGCTCTAATGACTTCATAGATGTGGAGTGCATGAAATAAAATTGATAACCGGACAAGTGCATTTTGAAATTATTTCATTTTGCAAGGTTTTGTATTATGCGAGAAAGTTGTCTACAGTATTTTAAGAGTTCAATGGAAGATCGAACAACTATTGTTAAGTTTTTAAGGACTGTGTTTTATAGAAAGAATTCGCACTCCAAATATGCCATGACAGAGAATACTGATACATATTGATATGTTGGGATTCACATGGTGTTATTGGTCCAATATACGCAGGTACTTGTCATAAGATTTCCTGCGAGATGTGGAAATTTTGATTCAGAACCATGAGAATTGTTTATTTATGAGACAAGTGGATGTTTATTCCTTTGCCTATACCTATAACAATTTGGTGATTTTAATATGCTTTGTTTCACGGCTTTTATTAATTAGCTAAAATATTTTTATTCCAGTATTTCCCGGTGGTAAATGAAGAGTAGGTATAAATATAGTAAATAGTCTAAAATTATTCCTTTTTTTTAATAAATAATTTTTAATTATAAATGGTGTTTCACTTCATTGTCCATATTCCTTATTAAGTATTGTTTATTTTTTTAAATTCAAACTTACGCAAATATCCCTAAAATATCCCTACGCAATGAATTAAGGTTGTAACTTACGTGTGCAATAATATGTCATGTTCTGAGATCATTTTGTGAATATTAGGTTAGCTTTGAAAAATCCTTTAGAGCAGGGGTTAGAGACCTTATGCGTTATTAAAACTTTTTTTCACAAAGGTTCATAAATTTTATTTATTTTTATCTAAACTATATCTACATATCAGTATAAAGGTGGAATTAATACCTTTGTGATATATACGTCAAATAAAATTTAATAAATATGTCATCATTAGGCCGCGCGCACATTGGACACGAATTCATGTCGTACGGTATACGTACGATCGTGGTCGTACGAATTGAGTGCGCACACTGTATAAGTTTTTATAAGTTAAATGAGCAGTGTCAGATTAATTAATTTTTCTACGTCCATTTCTTATGTCAAAACGTACGAATGTTTTGTAAAATCCCAACGAGTTCGGATTGTTTTCGGACGTCTGAACTACACGTACGTCACAGACAACCTAACCTATAGACGACGCATTACTGGGGAGATGCTTTCGCCGACGTTATGCCCTGACACGACATAACCGCCGGCCCCGCCCCTTAACGTGACTCATTCCGCCGCCGAGTGTCGCAGTGACATATTGTCCCTGTTTTAAAAATATTAACTGTCATAATGCCGTATTGTTCAGTGAAATTTTGTGGAAAGAGCAGCACAACATCTAGTCTTGCAAAAGATCGTATTACATTTCACAGGTAAGTTATTATTCTTTCATTAATCACTAAAATAACTATATACTAAAAATAAAATATTAAAAATTCTGGCGTTTAAGTCGTATTTGCATCTCTTTCTTTCTTATTTGAATTCATATAACATTATCTCGCTCTCTCTTTGACACGCAGACTAGTAATGAGACACAATATAATTATTGTTTTATCGACAAATAATATTGAGATCGATATTTTTATAGACTGTAAATCGTTGTTTGTCTGTTGTTCAAAAGGTTTCCCAAGTGCCCTGAAGTGAAAAAAAAATGGATTGACGCTACCAAACGAGATGATAATTGGTTTCCTGGAAAAAATCACGTTATTTGTTCGCCGACTTACTGCACCATCAGTTTGACTTTGAAAACGTCAATCATTTGATTGATTTAATAAAATGCGTAATTAATATATATATCGACATACGTTTGGCTTATTTAACAAAAAAAAAACTGAATCAAAATCAATAAGGAGAGTTTATACAAAATTAATACATTTTAGAAGTCAATAGTTGATAAATAATATTTACTTTTAATTGATGAATATTTACTTTCGTAACGAATATTTATTTTCTCGTCTCCGGAAAGTTAATAACTCTTTTATGGGGAAAAGTATACGCTTCTATAACAAACTTCCGAAGGCTCTTAGGGAGTTTCCCTTGACAAAATTTAAGAAATCAATTAAAGATAAGCTTTATAAAAAAGCATACTATAAAATTTCAGAGTTTATTGAAGATAATAAGCCTTAGTCCGCCAACCCGCACTAGGCCAGCGTGGTGGACTAAGACCCTCTCAGTTGTAGAGGAGGCCCGTGCCCAGCAGTGGGACGTATTCGGGCTGATGATGATGAATAAGCCTTGGGAGTAAGTAAATTGATCGGAGTTTTGTTTTGTTGCTACAGTTTGTAACATTATGACATTTATAATGTAAAATTGAAATAATGTAATGAAAAAAACATATATTGCTATTCTTTAAAGAAAAAATGACATGTCGTGTTGCTGAGAGAGTTTCTTGCCGTTTCTTCTCCACAGCGATAACACGTTGCGAAGCGGCAATAGTTTAAAAATAGTGTAAAATTGACGATTCTAAAGAACTTGTAAAAGTCTATTTGAATAAAGATAATTTGACTTTGACTTTGATGATTGTTTAACTTATAAGTATTAAAAATTTATATGAAAATTAATATGTTTTTTTATTTTTCCTTTATACTATAAACTTCGTAGATTATCGATAATTATTAGTTTATCCCATCTCTAGTGCGCACTAGAATGTTATCAGTGTCTTGAAGCGTCCAATGAAAACTAGCCGACTGCCCCCGTACCCCGCCACGATTTAGCGATTTTGTTTTCATATTAAAATTAAGAGAAGCGGAGTCTATAGGTTAGGTTGTCTGTGACGTACGTATACCTACGCACGACTTACTCGCACCCAGTCTGCGCGCTCCCAAAGTACTTGGAATGTCGGGATCGTTCGTACGTGTTCGTACGTGTGCGCACGAGTAAAATTCGTACGAAAACGTGTCCAAAGTGCGCGCGGCCTTAGTCCAGTAATTTTAGGTTTTATCTGCGGAATAATTCCTAGTGAGCTGAATTTTGTATACACGTTTATTACGGTGTTATAATAAAGATGTGAAAACTTTTAGTTTTTAAATATGTCGTACATAAATTGATAAAAATTACATTTTATTTTATTTATATCGATATTTTGGCATTAGGGCTACTTTAGGCTACTGCAACTGAAATTCGGTTACTTTAAGATTAGGGATGGCCATTCTTTACAAAAAAGATCGATTTTTGAATCGATTCGGATCGAAGCCTGAAAAATCGATTCGCTAAAAAATCGAGGTTTAAAAGATCGATTTTCAAAAAATCGATTCTTTTTTCAAGTTTTCATTTGTAAAGTAAATATAAATCCATTTTCATGACCATGACTGCCTCGTGGTCTCGCGGCACAAGTATGTGCCCTACGATCTAGATAGAGGTCCTGGGTTCGATTCCCGGGTCGGGCAAAGTGTTATTGGGTTTTTCCGTTAGAAAATTTTCAGTAGTAGTAGTACGGAGTCTGGAATTGTGCCCGAAAAACGGCAATAGGCTCGCCCCCTATTACGTGGGACTGATACATACCTGGCGAAATGTGGGTGCAGAAATGCGCCTCTGCCTACCCCTTCGGGGAATATAGGTGTGAGGTATGTAAGGGCATAATAATTATATAATATTGAAATATAATAGTAAATATATGACTTTGTAAACATATTGCAAAAATCTAATTTACTCCATATTTCTGTATTCAATAAAATAAAGTTACTATAATTATTGTATTTATATTGTTTTATTTCCCTGAGAAAGGATATGGGAACTTTTACTAGTAAGAAATTCATGAGTGATTATGATTTATATTTATGTTTTCTTCCAAGTGAAAATTCCCATACTAAAATAAACATATTTATACAATATACATTTCTAAACCCCTGATTTAAATTTCCCGCCGTAGTGGCGCGCAGCGTAACGTCATACGAAGTTGCCTAGGGGCTGACTTAAGAGGGCGCTAGCAAAATCCACCCTCATTTTTTTGTATGAAGTTGGCATTCTTCTCCGCTAGGAGTATAGTCAATAGTGATCTATTCTGTGAGCAGAATAGACGAATGTTTTTTTTTTGATGAAGCATCGATTTTGCTATCTGTGGAAACTGCATTTATCTGCGTTTGTTGTCTGTGAAAACTGTTTATCAAAGAGTACCGTAAAATGTGGTGAATAGGGACAAATCCTAACTTAATGAACAATTTTCAAACACATTTCTATGGATAAATCGTTATCTCAAGGTAATAATTATTGAGTCTTACTGGTACCTTTATGATTAAATGGAAAACTATACAATTAGCATTCTGATTTTCGCAAAAATGTAAAAAATATATGTAATCCCTATTCACCCGGAAACTGGGGTTAATAGGGACGAAAATAGTGTCAATAGGGAAATTCACCAGGGCTGATACTTCTTACATGTAATAAACAATTTCCATTTATTTTCTGTTATTTTATTATCTGATGATGTAATAAAATGTACTCATAACTTTTTATAGTTTATTGTTATAATTAAAATCAAATAGCAATTTTTACATTTATAATTAATATTTGTGACATATCAAATCAAAAATATTTATTTAAAGTTATTTAAACCGGTTTTATAAAGTTATTCGTACCAATAAACCACGTTTTTTTTTTTTTTTTTTTATTTTTTATTCTGGCACGGCAAAGTGACTCCACTGTACCTGATGGTAAGTACAGTGGAGTCCAAAAAATTACTACCGACCAGCGAGAAACGATATGGTCACCCGCTGGTCGACATAATCATGCCGGCCTGCACAAATGCTTCTTCACGCTTCGCTTAAAGGATCCAGGATCATAGGAAGGAGGGAACACGTGAGCTGGCAAACTATTCCACAGCTTGATGGTGCGGCAAAGGTAAGAGTTGGCGAACTTTTTGGTTCGAGCCGCGGATGTTGTAACCACAAAGCTGTGGCTTCGCATGCCAGCACGCGTGGTTCTGGTAAGGAAAGGAGAGGATGGGACAAGCTTAAACAATTCTTCAGAGCATTCACCATGATACAGACGGTAGAACACGCTAAGTGCGGCAATGTCCCTGCGCAACTGTAGCGGCTCCAGGTTGGCTGTAACGTCTGCATCATTCACAATGCGGATGGCACGCCGCTGCAATCCATCCAAGGCATCGAGAAGGTATTTGGCGGAACCGTCCCAGAGGTGCGAGCAGTATTCCATGCCCGGCCGAACCTGCGCTTTGTATAAGCGGAAAAGCTGACCGGGCGTGAAAAACCGGCGCACCCTGTTCAGGATTCCGACCCTACGTGATGTGGCGGATATAATGCCCTCGATGTGGGTCCTTGGATTAAGATCGCAGCGGATATCCACGCCTAGGATATTAAGGCCGTTCCGCATTGCGAGTGGAATGCCCTGAAAATTGGGGAGAGGAGAAAACGGGGATTTTTTGCACGAAAACGCACAGACCTGGGTTTTCTTGGCATTGAACTCAACCAGATTCCGGGTACCCCATGTAGAAATGAGCTCCAGGGTCCGATTGAGCTCAATGACAAGCTCCTCGCGTCTACTCTCAGTATCCGCCCGGCAACCTGGTGGCTTACTGCAGTACCGCCCATGGACCGTGCTGTCATCTGCATAGCAATGAATGTTGCCAAGCGGCAGCATATCATTGATATGCAGAAGAAACAGGGTGGGCGATAGCACAGAGCCTTGTGGAACCCCGGCACTAACTGACATGAGCTGTGAAGCGTGCACGTTTTTCCAGTAGCCAACTATCACTGTTATTTAAGCTAATTTTGCACAAAATCAATATTAATTATAAATCTAACCTTCCTCATCACTCTAAACATTGATGAAAATCCACATAAAAATCCGTTCAATAGTTTTTGAGATCATCGCCAGACTTGCTGGGGAACTTGTTTATTTAATATGTATTGATGTTTCTTGAAAGTCGTGATGGCCTCGAGGTTTGGGTACGCGGTCGAGAATCCCAACGGTCGCGGGTTCAAACCCCAGGCACACACCTCTGACTTTTCGAAGTTATATGTGTATTCACAATGAATAATCACGTACTTTAACGGTGAAGGAAAACATCGTGATAAAACCTGCACACCTAAAAAAAGTTCTTAGGAATTTCTTAGGTGTGTAGTCCGCCAACCCGCACTAGGCCAGCGTGGTGGACTAAGGCCTAAACCCTCTCAATGGTAGAGGAGGCCCGTTTCCAGCAGTGGGACGTATATTGGCTGATGATGATGATGATGATCATAGTTTCTTGAAAGTCATTTCATTATTAGGAAATAAACAATTTTTTTATGCAGAAAAAAATTGTTAACTGTTAAGTGCCAACCCTACTAACGTGTACCTATTAATACATCAGTGGTCCCAATTCAATTTATTCTCATCCCAATTAACCCCTCTTTCGTCTCTATTCGTACATGAAACGTTCCCATTTACCCCAAAAAAGATCAAATTTTCATGCCTTTCTAATTTATCAAAAAACATTAAAATTAATGAACAACTGACACTTACCTCCAATGTATACAAGACTACAGACACTAAATTATAAAGGGTACACGTTATCAAAGCAGTAGAACAAAGGAAAAATTATAAAATCCAAAGTTTGTCACACCAAAAAAGTTTCAGTTACGAAATGCTATGTTAAAATACATTTTTTTTATAGTTTGCGGCTAATATCATGCTTGTTAAGTGGTGCCATAAAAAGTTTCGGCATTCTACTATTATAGTACAAAAAATAATAATAATTTGTAAGTAAGTAGAAGTAATTTTAAGCGTTGAAATCTTTTCCCCGTTTTTTCCCTATTCACCCCTCAATCCCTATTCACCACATTTTACGGTATAGTTTATATTCTGAAATCTGAATAGCTAAACATATTCTTTTGCAAATTATAAACTATAAAAGTTGTTTTCCCACAATGAACAGTACGTAAACATTTATGACAACTTTAATAAGGCAAAGAAACTGCTTCATAAGTAATTTATAACTAACCAAATTGTAATTTTTTTTTCATTTAACAGGATCAAGGAGCAGATCTCCGTTAAAGAATGATAAAGAATCTGAAATGTCTGAAAACGAAGACAACGATTTTATTCACCGTAAGGTGGTCAAAATGGATAACATAATATGTAGCTACTGGACTATTCACAAAGTGAAAAAAATCATTAAAGAATTGCCTACTTCTGACGTGAGTGTTTAAGTAAAATGTGGACATTGTCTGTGCCACTGCATGTGGACAAAGCCTTAGGGAAATGAACTAAGAATAGAATTGAATCAATAAAGATAGATAATTTCCAAATTAATCTAATTTACCACCCAGATTTTGAAGTACCTCATTTGTGTAGGTATTCATAATGAATTGTCACATACTTTAAAGGTGAAGGAAAACATACCTACTGAGGAAACCTGTAGACCTAAAATTGTTGGGAAATTTGTGGCCTGTAATCTGCCATTTAGAATTAACAGATTACAGGCTATTAGGCTAGCATGGTAGACTGAGCGTAGGCTCAGTCACACACCTCTACACTCAAAAGATACAAAAAGCTATTTTGTACAATAATAGGTGGATAAGTATCTGAATTAGATCCTGTGTTTAAAGGAAATCCAAAGACTATAGCAGCAACTTATTTTGTTGTTCCTATTTACAAATGATACAATTATGGTAACTTTTCAGACTGTCTTCAACAACATAAAGCATATAATGATGGTCAAATATGAAAATGGGATAGGATGTTGCCTGATTAGGTTTCCTAATTCCCACTTTTGCCAATTAGCACTACGTGAGTGGAGTGCTCTGAGTACAGACAAAAAAATTACAGTCAGCCTTGCTACAGGTTTGTATGTTTATTTAAATAAATAAATATACCCCATAGTCACATACATAGTTCTGACCTGGCATCAAGATACAAGCATTGTGTTGTGTGTATCAAAAACTATGAAACAAATTTATGTCTCAAATAATCATTTGTCGCAGCGCAGGGATCAAACCTGTGTAAGCTCTTGTTTTGCAAGCTGGTGTCTAGCCAATCGCACCATGAGGCTGACAATATTCATATATACATATTTATGAAAAAAATATACATATACAAAGTTTCCACTGTGGAGATGCTAACTACTCTTTTATATTAATTAAAAGACTGTTTTTTTTATTAAGATCATCCTACAGGAGTCTAAGTCTGAAGACAATATAAATATACATAATTCATACTTTTACATGAGTTCAGGGATAAGCCGCTACCTATCCCTTTTGAGGATATAGACATAAATATGTTTATTAACTAGTTTTTGAACTTCGCCCATGTTTCAAAAATGGCTCCAAAGAAAATTTATATATTATTGATAAGCCCAAATGTAACAAATACATATTTTATTTGTATTTTTTATATAAAATGAATGTTCAACATAATGTCTATAGTACACTTTAATACCTAATGTGAAAGTAGAAAGAACTAAATGCATTTGTAATATTCAAGATTTGTTTTGATTGCAGGAGACCTCATAAGTAAGCTAAATAAATCACGGAGAATGTCAACGAAGAGGTATGTATCTAAAATATCTGCCCCATTTATAAAAAAAAACAGGGAGGCTGCTATAGTATTTGTGACACAGTTGGCTTAGATACACCATAACTTTACAGCTAGTTTTTTTTAATATTTGTTTATAATTTTGTGAATTAAGAAGTCTAATTTTTTTTATTTGATGACAACAGTGTAATCATAATATACAGGGTTACTGGTTAAGTCGACCTATATCCGTTAAGGGCGTATAGTTTACATCGTTTCTGACTGATTTGAGTATGAGACACCCTATCCTAAATCTAACCGTTTTCGAGATATTTGAATTTAATAGTTTTTTCCAAAAAACTCCCGATTTTCGGATATCAGCTTAGATATTTTGAAATGTGTAAGTCTTATTATTACTATTATTTGATTTTTAAATGTAAAATAACATGCTTTATGACCTCAATAATCAAAATTGTACATAAAATGAATAAATAAGTCGCAGTAAACGATTAAAACTTAATAACTTAAAAAAAACATTTTGAAAGTTTATTTTTCTCGAAAGGATATCAAAAAATATTATAGCACCTGCTTTGCACATGAGCCTTAAAATATCTACGTTTCATAAGCTATCCAACGAGGTACAACAATCTAGGGTTTTATTAATAGTTTGTAGAAAAATCTTAGTTTCATAGGCTAAAGGGAGGCAATAATAAACTAAATAAAACAATTGGTGAGTATAAAATACTAAATTTATTAAACTTTCCAGTTCTCACAAAACATCTTAGTATAAATTTTATGTTCATGTTTGCCTCATAAGCAGTGATGGCATCGAGGTTTAGGCGCGCGGTCGAGAATCTCGGCGGTAGCGGGTTCAAACTCTAGGCACACACCTCTGACTTTTCAAAGTTGGACTTCTATGAAAGTACCGCCACTGCTTTCATCGTTATCATGATCATCATCAGCCCATATACGTACATACATACGTCCCAATGCACAATAAATTATCACATGCTTTAACGGTGAAGGAAAACATCGTGATGAAACCTGCACATCTGAAAACTCTAAGAAATTTCTTAGGCGTGTAGTCCGCCAACCTACACTAGGCCAGCGTGGTGGAATAAGGCCTTAACCCTCTCAATAGTAGAGGAGGCCCGTGCCCAGCAGTGGGATGTATATGGGGTGATGATGATGATGATGTCTGCGTCTGTTTTGCACAAATCTTCGCAATCTGTTACGAAGTCCACTTTTTACGACAGCAGTATTCATTCCTTCTCATTTTACTAATCGCCGCATAATTATCCTGTCTCTATATACTTCAACTTTGCCTCCCCTATAGCCTATGAAACTAAGATTTTTCTACAAACTATTAATAAAACCCTGGATTGTTGTATCTCGTTGTATAGCTTACGAAACGTAGATATTTTTAGGCACATCTGCAAAGCTTGTGCTATAATAGTATTTTTCGATATCCTTTCGTGAAAAATAAACTTTCAAAATGTTTGTTAAAGTTTTAATCGTCTACAGCGACTTATTTATTCATTTTATGTACAATTTTGGTTATTGAGGTATTTTACATGTAAAAATCAAATAATAGTAATAATAAGACTTACACATTTCAAAATATCTAAGCTGATAGCCGAAAATCGGGAGTTTTTTGGAAAAATCTATTAAATTCAAATATCTCGAAAACGGTTAGATTTAGGATAGGGTGTCTCATAGACAAATCAGTCAGACACGATGTAAACTACACGCCCTTAACGGATATAGGTCGACTTAACCAGTAACCCCCTATAAATAATCATACCTTCAACAAAAGTCTACCTATGCCATTATGTTTTATTTTCAGACTTACAAAGCAGAATGAAGTGCTAACGAGAAATTATACTAAAAGTTCAGTAAAGTACAGTTCGGAACAAGACAACAACGAAACATACGGACTGAGTCTGCAATATTTGGAAAGTTTAAGTATAAAATTGCCCCTCGGAACGAAACTGTTTGTCGGAAATGTGAGTACATACATACATTTATGTTTTAATAGAATAAAAGGTGCCTGGAGGTTTGTTGTGTATAAAGTGGTGTCATGTCAGCTACCAAGCTAATTAAACGTGTTCGTGCTAACAATGTATTTGCCTAAACATAATAGGTTGGAACCTGGGAACGCTGATTGTTCGACCGCGCGCGAGCCTCGATGCAATTACTACTAGTGCATCCAAGGCTTAAATTACTGGCTTTTCAAGGGTGCATTATAAATAACAAAACTCTCTATTTCAGAGAATTCAGTACAAAAAAAATCTGAGCTATATAAACTGCATCAAAGCGATGGCATCAATGTTTAGACGCGCGGTCGTAGTTATGCGTGTATTCGCAATAAATTATCACTTACTTCAACGGCGAAGGAAAATGTGAGGAAACCTGCGCACCTAAAAGTTCTTAGGAATTTGTTGCGGTGTAGTCCGCCAGCCCGCACTAGGCCGGCGTGGTGGACTAAACCCTCCCAGTTGTAGTGGAGGCCCGTGCCCAGCAGTGGGACATATGTATATGGGCTACTTATTGTTGTAAACCTTGGTCGAGTGTGGTGTAATTAGATTCAAAGATGATTAGAGTTCTACTGATTTTAATTGCAATTTTCATGTTTCAGCTGAATACAAAAGTGGATGACGCAAAAATACGTGAAATTTTCAGTTTTGCCGGTCACATTGTACATATTCTGATCATCAGGAAATATGAACACATTCAGAATGTTTTCGCTAAAGTCGAATACGATCACCCTTTGGAAGCTGTGCAGGTATCTACATTGATTAAATAAATTAACCGATTCATATGTGTTTTAAAACTGTCAGCGGCAATCAGGTCTAGGGGTCGTGAATTCAAATCCCGAGCAAGGCACTGTTATTGGATTTTTTCAGTAGAAAACTGTATTTAAAGAATAACACGATGCGTTCCTTTGACTTATTACGTACTGGAGTTTTATGCGGCCGCGCAGGTAATTCTCTCGGCGCGCACACTATATCTACGTTCATAGGTATAACATATACATCGTTCCTCCAAACTTAATTTTTGAGACTGGAGACAAAATAAAATAACATCAGTTAGCCACTTAATTAAATACTTGCTATGAACTCGTCGTAAATATTTATAATCTTAATAACAATTATAATAAGTAGGTATAGTTGTGAACGTAACGTAATACAGTGCAACCTCGATGTACCAAATCGGATGGGAACAAGTAAATATTCGTTATATCGAGTAATTCGTTGAACTGAACCTCAGTTTTGTTGATGTTTCGTTGGTCTATCTCAATTTTTTGGGAAAGTTGTTTACTTTTATGGTATGAAACACTTATTTAAATTTGGCGAGAGGTCCAAAAATAACCCTGTAATATTAAATAGGTACTAATTACGTATATTGATCCACTGTCGCTTATCTACACAATGTTTTATATGTCTAGTGCAATAAAAATTTTACACATAATACACCCACACCATCTCGTCACAGTTACAAGTATTTTAAAACGTTATTTTTTGGACTACTAGATATTTTCTGTTTCTCATTACTAGCCCGTCTGTCAAAAAGATCAAGCTAACTTGTACAGTTTGTAACATATACAACGTGTTACAAAATAACCCGTAAAAATATAATTAATTATATTATCTAAGCCAAAAATATTGTCAACCCTAGTAAGCTGTCATGTCAGGGAACCAGATTATATAACAGAAAGGCCTATGTACCTATTTTACCTAATAATTGTCTACTTTAATAGTTTTCTATTTTTCAGTAATAAATGTTTGCTACCTCAATATAAGTACTGGCTTCAAAAATTGTCAAGTTGGAAAAAAAAATGTTGTCAATTTCAAATCTTCTAATCGATATCCTACAACTGTTTCCAATTTTTTTTCAACATTTTTTTGCAAAATAACGATGCTTTCTAACTCGGAATATTACGATATGATGTTATGCGTAGGCAATTTAAATCGTGTTCGCGAATTGTATCGGAAACTATTTATCGATGGTAGACACCCACTGGTAAATTTGACGTTTATTTTGAAAAAGTATTATAGGTTGTTTCGTTAGGTTAGGTCTTTTAAATTTTTTGTCGTCCCGCGAATAAGGTAGAAATGTAGGTACATTCTGCTTAGTTTACTTTTTAATTTTACTGAAATAGGGCTTGCACATCAGTGAAAATATTTTTATTTTTTTGGAAAACAGCGTTATTACGGTTCTTAAATATTGTGAATGGACTCGTTATAAGGCCCCATTTGACCTCCTTTCGGCTTTACGGGTGGTTTTTTAACACATTGTATACACAGATAAATAAATAATCATAGACACATACAAATACACATCTTTATATATAAAAATTACGTGTCACGTTGTTTGTCCGCGATGGACTCCTAAACTACTGAACCGATTTTAACTTATTTTTTTATTTGTGTTTTGTTCAAACTTAACAGATAGGATAGTTTATATCTCAATTTATAATTGGAATATTATTTTATTGCGAATTATTTGCTTATTATCTGACAAAGAGTCATAATTATCTGTTAGTTCGATATGATTCTAACAGATGGGGGTATAAGGTAGTTTAGACTTTCTGACAATTATTTAGTGTTCCCGTGGGATTGGATATAGTTATAAATGCGAGAATTACTTTGTCTTTAACGCTTTCATGCCTAAACAAAATATAAAACAAAAACCAAAAACATCCAAACAGCTGACACCTTTACAAAAGTGTCGAAAACAGTTATATTTTACTTTAATATCCGAAACCGAAACTTACGAAAATTACGGATAATCCGAAATAATTACATATCCGTAACCGTATCCGAAACCGATATAATTTTGTTCCTATATCCATATCCGTATCCAGATCCGTAGTCTTAAGTAATTATGCACTTAGCTTGCCAGACACCATCTTAAAGTGACCATATCAATATTAAAAATCTTTTATGTTTCAAATAAAATAGTTTTGACTTTGCAATCGCACTAAAAGTGAGATACATTGTGTTTTCATGCGATTGTGTTGCGCGATTGTGATGGTGAAGACTATCTATAAGCTCATAAGACAGAGTGGGCTTTAAGAAAATTTGTTGTTGGTATTCAAGAAGTAGAAGGTATCAAAAAGGAAAAAGTAGGACTATCTACAAAAAGAAATGAGACCCTATGAAAAAAAAAACTTGTAAAAACAACCAAGTCTCGCAACTCAGTTCTTCCACCGTAAAAAGTTGAGATATATGTGATACCAAGTAGATGAATTTATTCAGTTCCCATTTAAGGGACCTTCTGTCTTAAGTTATTATGCACCAGAAAAAATCTTATAGAGATCATATCAATCATACATGTGATAAATCATACATGATGTCAGAAGTACTGATAATGTATTTTATTATATTCCAGGCAATATCGATGTTCCACAACCAAGAGCTATACAAGCGACGTTTAATCGTGCAAATGGACAACAGACAAGAAAAGAACATTCCCGAAGGATTGGGCGGGTTCGGACCCGGATTGGGACTTAACGGCGAACCATTGAGAGGAATCAGAACCATGGTGGAGATACGGGCTGTGAAGCAAAGTCTCATGCAAGAGGCAAGCAAGATGAAAGACTCAGTTCAGAACAAAAACATTCCAATGAATCCGTTTCAACCGGAGGTAGTTACGAATATGAACAGTGCCATGCCTGTGGTACAGCCGGCACCCTTAATCGCGCCTACTGCGATGATGCCATGGAACTTCATGACCGCACCAGCAATGACCAACATGATGATGCCAACGAACCAGCAGGACACAAGCGACTTGCAACAGGCAGTCAACTCGCTCCTGCAGAATACAATTGCACAGAACATGTCACAGAATGCTCAGACGCCCCAATGGCAGAGTGCAGCGCCTGTGAACTTGATAAATAACTCTCCACAACCCAACACGACGAGAATGGATGTGGGGCCCAATGAATATGGGAATAGGAATGATGACGACTGGAGGACAAACAAGGATACCGGCAAGTATGGTAAATGTACATTTAATATTGTGTTACACAAAAGACTGTTAATGAAACGTACCTACATACATAACCGCACGCCGGTTTGCTCTGAGTAGTAGTGCATTTCTGCACGTACATTTAGCCAATTGTTTTTTTGTCCCACGTAATAGCGTGAGCGTGCCTATTGCTGTTTTTCCAATTCCAGACTCCATGCTGCTATTGAGAATTTCCTAATGGAAAACCCAACAACACTGCCTGGTCTGAGAATCGAAGCAAGAATCTCTAGATCGCATAAGACATACTTGTACCGAGAGACCACGAAGCAGTCCTAACTTCGAGATTTTTTTCGGTACAACGAAAATTCAAAAAGATATAACAACAATAAGGCAAACTGTTTGTTTTGTGCATATTTCAGACGATCGCGGTCCGAAGCAAGGATCATCGCGTGATAAAGATCATGCTAATCCGGATAACTCCGACATGCTGTTATTCAAAAATGTAAGCATTTTTTACGTTGTCTGTGGCGCGATACAACATGCATTGCTTGGTGTTTTCGCTATGTCGGGCCACCATTACTGTTGGGCATATTTTTTGGACAAAATTACATAATCTGAAATCAAAAAATAATTTTCCAAGTGGTATTAAAAATTGACGATTTTTTAAAATACCTGTTTTTTTTTTTTTAAATATTCACACAAATAAAAACATGTGAGTTGAAATGAGGTTGATGAAGTTATAAATATTAGTTATTTTTCAGTTAGATTTTTTTTTTCGATAAATCTTAACCAAAAATATATTATGTATGTTCATTGTTCGTTTTCACAGCTGCCATCGAGCGTCAGTCTTAAGGCACTGACCAGCAAAATGAAAGAGGTCGGAGACTTAAAGTTTGCTGAAATGACAGGAAAGGGGCGGGCCATAGTCCGCTTCTTTAGTACCAGGGACGCAGGACGCTGCATCAGTATCCTTTACCAAGAATATTATATACCTTATTTTTGGCAGTAAGCGACGTTGTAACAAAAGTCTGAGTTGACTCAATTGGATCAAAAAAATGCACCGAATATCTTATGTCCTGTCCTTATGGTCATGTGACGTAGGTGTGCTGCACGCGACCGGAAGGTTCGGGCTCAATTTCTAATTTGGCATAGCAAATGGAATTTGAAAATGTGCCTGGCATTAATGTTGGTGATCTTGTCCCACATAAATACTACGAGTTAAAGGTGCGCCAAAAATTGCTTCTCTGGCTACCTATTTGTTGATACAAGCGTGAGAGCGATGTAAGATAACCATGATTACAAAGGGCCTTTTTTCAGCAATGATTGACAATACATAATCAGGCTATCGCGGTCTACTGTTGAACGTAAGCCTCCCCAAGAAAGTGCCAACCCGCCACCTTTCTCAAGTCGTCGGACCATCGTGCTGCAGGACGACCCACTCCAAGTTACCTAAGCGCGGTCTCCACTCCAACACTTGTCTGCTCCACCGGCCGTCCGACCGTCGGCAGACATGGCCGGCCTACTTCCACTTCAGCGTGCTAATCTTGCTTGCTTGCTTGGGAAATGTCAATGACTCCGGTTCTCTGGCGGATGAGTTTATTACAAATTCTATTGACCAGAGAAACTCCAAGCATTGCCCGCTCCATGGCACGCTGAGTGACTTTGAATTTGTGGACCAGACACACTTATCAAAGACTTCCGTCTTAAGGCACTGAGGTATCGACGTCTTGTAAATATGACGTAGCTTCCCGAATGCCGCCCAGCCCAACTGTATTCTTTGGTCTGCTATATTCTAGAAGTTGTGCCTGCCTAGTTGGATAGTTTGGTCATGATAGGCCATCCGCGAATCGCAGATGAAAGATGTACTGGCCGTTAATATTGATGCCCTTTTTTTTTTTTTTTTTTTTTTTTTTACGAGAGGAAAGCGCTTTAAGCTCCCCTGTTCGGTACCTCGGGGGAGGCCGGAAAGGGGTATGTCGGGGTCTCTGGCCTTCCAACTCGGCGCGCAGAACAATAATTGTCCGCTTAGCTGAGTTGGGTCCCTAACCAAAATCCTACGCCAGCATACCGACTAAAACCTCTCGGTGACCATCTCGCGCATTTAGGGCGGTTTTGCGGCATCTCAGGGCGAGAAGCGCCCCAAATGGTCCGCCTCCGCCTAGCGCACCGTCCGATTATGGACTCCTCCAAATTGGGAGGGCTTGAGATGCCCTCCACTTACGCTTTTTTGGACGTTCACCTCTTGTGAACGTCCGCGACAGTCAAGCGGTCACGCCCTCTGCCGCAAATCTCAGGGTTGCTGCCACCATTGTGTACCGCCCCCGCAGTACACCCAGCCTCCCCAGTGGCCCCTGTTAGTCGCCTCTTACGACAGGTAGGGGGTACCGTGGCGGAATTCTTACGCCCCCGATCCACAGGGCGGAATATTGATGCCCTGTCCTTTCCACTTGAGCGTCTTAAAAGCATCCTCCAATGCGTTGGTAAACAGTTTCGGAGAAATAATGTCTCCCTGTCCTACCACTCGCTGCTGGATTGGCTTCGTGCTATGTTGTTGTACTTGTACGGTCATCGTTGCGGCTTCGTACAGACTTTTCATCACCTGGATGTAGCGGTAATCGATCTAACATCTCTTCGTGGACTCCAAAACAGCCCAGGTCTCGACGGTATCAACAGCTTTTACGTAGTCCACATACGCGAAGCAAAGAGGCTGGTTGTATTCCTCCGTTTTTTGAATTATTTGCCTTAATGTAAGTATGTGGTCTACGGTGCTAAAGCCCCTCCGAAACCCGGCCTGCTCCGGTGGTTGGAATTAATCGAATTTTTGGGCGAGATGATTCGAAATGACCCTCGAGAACAACTTATAGACATGGCTCAAGATTGAGATGTGGCGGTAGTTCTTCATTAATGTGTTATTTTCTTTTTTGAAGAACATAACCACCACACTCTTGCTCCATGCCTCCGGTGTCGTGCCAGTTGGAATGACGGGAGTTGAAGAGCTCTACTAGTTCTCTTAAAACAAGTGTACCTCCTGCCTTAAGAAGCTCAGCCATCTCCCGGAGGCTTGTTCTTATGAAGTTGCCCAAAGTTTTTGAGCTATTCTAAATTCGCCCTATTCAATGTTGGGAAGCCCGTCTGAGTAGCGACGGGTCAGTCTGCCTCGCGGATCATCGACGTAGCAGGTCCCAGGTGGAACTGATCTTTGGGCATATAAATTTCCGTAATACTGTTCGACTACTCTGAGTATTTCTGGGATTGAGGCGACGGTGGTGCGTTGTTGTGTTATGAGATTAGTCAGGTGATAACTGAAGGTGTGTGGCTTAGCGAATACTTTGGAACCCTTGTTTTGCGCAATGGCATTTTCAACTTTTAAAGTATTCGCGCGCCTTATGTCGCGCTGTATTAGCCTCTTCACCTCACTGTTTAGTACCTGACACTCGGATGGTGTGGCGTTGGTAAGCTCTCGTCGTTTCCTCAGTAATTCCAGAGTCTCAGAGGAAAGCTCACATTTATGTCCGCTGCTCTTTGGTCGAAAGTATTTGCAACCCACTTCGTGAATAATCCGCAACAGACTATTGGCGGCGTCATCAATGCTTTCAGTGGTTTCCAGTAGGTTTTGTAGTTCCAGCTAAAAGACTTCAGAGCCGGTTTCGATCTGTGCAGTGATGGACGAAATGTCAATTTTAGAGTGCCTCTTATAACTACCGGTATTAAACCTGTTGATCACAGAGACATCTCTGAATATTTCGCGCCTGTCAGTAATAATGAAGTCAATATCATTTTGGGTCGTACCGTCATGGCTACGCCAGGGCCACTTCCTTTGGGGCTTCTTCTGGAAGAATGAATTCATAAGAAGAAGCCCCGGGGCCTCAAGGCATTTGCCTTCGACATTTCATGGCATTTGCCCTTGACTATTTCTCCCATAACCGAATAAACTTCAATTCGCCGTAACTCTATACTCCCACTTTGGCATTGAAGTCACTTATAACAACATTGTAAGAAGGTTTGGTACGAGACATAGCCTTCAATATGTCTTCGTACATGGCCTCGACTTCGTCGTCAGGATGTGTAGACGTCGGAGCGTACACTTGTACAAATTTGAGAGAGTACTTCTCGGTTAATTTTAGGACAAGGTACGCCACACTGCCAACTTCTATAACGTTGCTTTTGAGTGACTTGTGGATCATAAATCCGACGACTCCTTGGGATGGTTGGTGTCCTTCTCGGAAGTAGAGTAATTGACCGGTAGGAATTCCGATAACCACACAATATGCCCGTTGGTGTAACTTAACTATACTTCCGATTCTGAGACGTACTCGTTCAGCCGCAGAAAGCGTCCGTTGTACGTTGCCAGAAATAGTTACCATGACCGGTACCGTGGTTAGGAATAACGAGACTGCCGGGAACTGGGGGCCGCGAATTGATGGGAGTTGCCATTTTTGGGATTTTGCCATAGTCACCACGCTTGGCGAGCGGGTTGGTGACCGTAGTGGCTGGAATGCTTTAGCCGACGATGCTGCTACCCACCGAAGATTTGGGTATTTAAGGCATTCCGACTTATAAATGTGGTTATGCCGCCACTAGTCGGCCGCCAGAGACACATCCGTTAGCTAGCAGGGTGTGCCGTGTGCAGGGAGGGTTGGCAGTTGGGGACGTGAGATATTATTCGCCCCCCTTACACCCCATGATTGACAAAGACAAATATAATTTCCTGAACACAAATACAGAATTATTCGACAAATCCAAAGTGGACGGACAAACAATAGACGTTAGGTTCATCTAAGAGTACGCCAAAGGTGAGACCAAATTAACAAATTTCAGATTTTCATTGTGTCATTTCAGTCAAAAAGTTTATCATTTGATGAACTTATTGGAATGAAAGTATGAAAGTTTTGTTTAATATAGTATTGTTTTGGACTCCTGTTTTATTATTTATAGGTTGAAGGATGTCCTGATGTGGTTGTTTAGTTACCAACCTGTGTAAATGGCAGCTTGTTTGATTCCCGCAAAGAGAAATGTAGTTTTACCGGCATGGGTGTTTGTAGGGATGTTAAAAATTAATCGAGTTTTATTAAAATCGATTATTATTTTGTTATAATCCATGTTTATAGTAAAATTATTCGATTATATAAATTGCGTGTTTAAACCGATTTTCATAAATAGCACCGTCTGTGCGACGGATGAAAAAAACTGGAAGTTCGTTATTATTGAAATAATCAGGGCCGCCCCAAGCCGGCGTGCAAGGTATAAGAAATGTTATGACATTTTGGATGTAAAAATAAAGTTGTACAACAATGTTTTAGGTAAAAAAAATTTTGTTGTAACCAAATGTATATAGATTTTTAAATAATAGAAAAATTAGATTTTTGCCAAATCGATTAATATTGAATTAAAAAAATCGATTTTTTATTAATATTTTCTTTTCCATTAGTCTCACATCCCAATGTGTTTGTGAGATTAAATCTTGTTTCTTTCAGTGTAGGGTCAGAAATATGGATATGATGGTTTATTAAGATCTCTGTAAAAAGGCCTGAATTATATGATGTTTTGGTAAAGTGTTGAATGTGAGTTTAATAAATAAATAACAATCGTTTAATTTTAAAAAATCGAAGTAAAATAGATAAGTTTACTTCGTTGTCGGCACAGTATATCATGTTTATGTAAAAGAAAAATTAAAAAAGACATATGCCGAAACCCGGGATTGAACCGGGGACCTTTAGATCTTCAGTCTAACGCTCTCCCAACTGAGCTATTTCGGCTGTTGATGCAAACGCCAATTTTAATCATGCCTTACAAGTCTCTTACGGCTGTTATAATAATTTTTTATTGATAATATTAATTATAAAAGAAGGATTTTACAACTTGGAATAGAACAGCTTTAGATATTAAGCTTGTTCTCTCCGTGCGTGACTCTGCTATACTTTATTACCTTTTCTAAGGGGTTTCTGATTCTATCCCAGAAAAGGGGGTGGTAACTGGTACCCCTTCATAACCCTGGTATAGAACACCTTAGAAAGAAAATACGAGCGTTTTTTCCGATCTCTTTGCTTGTATGGCATCACAGAATAAATCTTACTGCAGCTAATTATACAAATGTTTAAGTTGTATTCTTGAAACTGCTTAGCGTTTGTGAACGGTGAGATAGCCTTTGACTGTGTTGAGTCTTGGTCTTGGAAAGACTGTTCTTTTCTGAGTTTTCAGAACAAGAGCAAATATCACTAACGTGGCGTGACTTTTGGAGGCAAAGGAAAAGTCCTTGAAGCTTTTGGGAGCAGATAGGATTCGGAATGATACCGGAGAAATGAAACGAGTTTCTCACACATTTGTATTTTTTTCAAAAATATTACGAACATGTCTGTCATTCCTACAGACAAGAGATATTAGGTATAGAATTTCTGTTTAGTAAACATGGTTAGGGAAACGATGACTATTTAAAAAAAATTGACCCTTAAATTGATGCCTAAAATTAAGTCTGTAGGAACTCGCGATTACTGAGTAATTCTGCTTGAGATTATTAACAGATTATTTTTCTCAATTTTCTCTTCGGAGACTAATCGAGCATCGAAGAAAATAATTAAGGACATTATAGTTTTTTTATCCAAGATGTCATACCCATCTTGTTGTTTTCCGAGATGAGGCGATATACCTTCGGCTTCCATTATGCCGATGTGAGTGCCTCTACTGGTGAGCTGTGGGACTTATCGACTAATCTAGGTAGTTTAGGTTGATAATTATAAAAAAAAGTGATGTGGGCCTTTAGTCTTTAAGGCTTGGCCAGTGTCACGAGTCATCAACGGCAGAATTTTCGACCACCATAGTCGATTAGTTCGGTAGATTTAATGTGGCGAGTAATAATATACTTTAGTGGCCGCTCTATGACTTTACTGAGTCCGGAAGAGGAAGAATTGTTTCTTGATATGAAGGGTCTATTGAAAAGACAACTCCAAAGGGGTCCTGGCTGCATGCAAACGCGTATCCCGCGCCCCTGCATTATGGAGATAGTGGAAAATCACGGGGTTTTAGTCGGTAGGACGAGCTATTAGTTAAAATAGTTCGGTGAGTCCGACATACCTCCACACTTGGAGACGATTCGTAAAGGAATTTCCCCGTGAATAAAAAAAAAAAAAAAAAAAAAAAAAAAGTGTCACGAGTCTGATACGCCACTCTTAGTCCGAAAATAAATAGGATTTGCTAACTTATGTTACCAAAATTACAATACTTGCCAGTTGAAACGTTGCTACTGGTGATGGACCATAGCTCACACTACACGGCTTTAATAACTTTAGATGTGGAGTGCAATAAAATAAAATTGTAACCGAACAAGTGCGCTATGAAATTATTTTATTTTGCACTGAGGTATTCTTATGTTTTGTATTATGCGAGAAAGTTGTGTACGGTATTTTAAGAATTCAATGCAAGATCGAACTATTGTTAAGTTTTTAAGGACTGTGTTTTATAGAAAGAATTCGTACTTTAAAATTATGCCATGACACAGACATATTGTTATGTTGGGATTCACATGGTGTTATTGATCCAATATACGCAGGTACTTGTCATAAGAATTCCTGCGAGATGTGGAAATTTTGATTCAGAACCATGACAATTGTTTATTTATGAGACAAGTGGATGTTTATTCTTTTGCCAATATAAATAGTTGGCGATTTTAATGTGCTTTGTTTCACGGCTTTTATTAATTAGCTAATATATTTTTATTCCAGTATTTTCCGGTGGTGAATGAAGAGTAGGTATTGAGATACTTAATTACCTTTTATGTAGTAACGTACGAATTAGCTTAAATTTATTTCTGGTTATTTTTCGTATTTTTTTTAATAAATACTTTTTTATTATACATGGTGTTTCAGTTCGTTGTCCATATTCCTTATTTAACCCATTACAGCATAAAGTTTGTTATAGCAATTAAATTCATTTACTTATGATATAATGGTCAATTAGGGTCCAATTTATAGTTTAGTAAGAAAAACAAAACTATTTATAAAATGATTTTGATTTTATAGCCCGTCCGATATATCGGACGCTATGCACTGTGGCCCCTTACACTACCTTAGGATGGTATAAGCAGAAATCAAGAAAACTGTTAATTGAAATATATTATTAGTTTAAAAATAATAATAAATGAAGACCTACATGTTATGGTAACAAACCCATCACATGATAGTTAATAAAAAAATAGGGTGTGGCCTACAAAGCATTTTAGACATTTTAATTTAGCTTTTTCTCCACATTGATTAGCCCAGCGGCGTTCTGCGTTTATATGTAGGTACAATCCAATGCTTTTTACTGTCATATCTTGTGCTAGACAACGGTTTAGCTGACCTTTGTCCTTGATGCCTTTACATTCCATGTGTGGCTAGCAAGGTCAGAACTCTAGTCTATATATCTTCTAAAAACAAACAAAGATTGTGTCTCTTTATTGCAATCATTTTTTCTCGCATGGAGCAAACTGTTCACCACCGATACATATGTATCAGTGGTGAACAGTCTAGTCTATCTATAAAGTAGCAAACATTTGTCACCATCATTTTCTAATACGCATTCTTTTAGGTAGATTCGAAACAGCTTGATCGCACTTATCCACACCGCCCATCTGCTTGTTATAGCTAGCAATCAGTGGGGGTTGGGGTATTGATACAGCCTTTTTTCATTAGACCAGCGGTGGTCAAAGCCCAGTTTCCAAAGTTGTTTGCTACCGTAACCACATTGTTGTCCTACCAGCGACAGACCTATAATCGCTGTAGCCCTTTTCTTCTCGTATAAATTTCTGAGCATCTTTTAGCGGATAAATCTCTATACGATTGGCCCGTATTGTGACAGTTGCATAATTTACCAACCCTCGGAGATGCTGCATCAATGACAACGATGTGGAAAAGTTATCAAAATATATCTTTATAATGACTTTCAGCAGCTAGCTTCGTCTCCGATGGTTTTGATTGGCATCATGTTCATCATCAAACTTACTGCCCTAATCTGCTACCTGACCACTCTGTTCAATAGGTGGGTCAACGTAAATAAGGTTTTCGAATATGTCATCCACATCCTCGCTTTCCAAAACTTCTAAAATCTCATTTACCGTCAAGATGTACAAACAAAAAAACACACACCTTAGAGGCCGCCATGCATAGCGTCCGATAAAACGGACGTCAACAAAAACACATACATAAATAGCAATCTAACAATTGTCACATAAAAATACTATTTTGTTTGCATAGATATAAAATATTAAAACCAAAAAACATATATTCTAATCAATTATCATAAATAATAATAAAAATAAGCAAAATAATAGTTACGGTTTTTTCGAAACAGTCTGGCCGGGAGCCGACATTTTTGAAAATGACAAATAACTGTCGATATTTAATTCCTTCATTAAAAACAATTTTACTAGTATAAAAACATATTATCCAAGTTTCGTTTCAAAACAAAAAACTATCGAATAAATGACTTTTAATACCACTAGTATGCAATTTAGTGACGTCCGATTTATCGGACGTTATGCTGTAATGGGTTAATATTGATTATTTTTTTATAATTAAACTAAATCGATTAGCAAGAGTTGACATGTTTTTAAGAAAATGTTTACGTAATATTCTAGTCTTATAAATGTAATCAGAATCTCGGCCGATTTGTGAACCTATTCACTCATGTTATTTCGACTCAGATGGCTAAGTAAATGTATTATAAAAATATATTTAGGAGAACTCAAAACATGCCAGCTCTTGTTATTGTACAGTGAAATCAAATGCAAATTTGATAGAAGTCCTTTATTAACCCTTAAATGCCTATTCCCTCATCATCTTCTCCTTCTGGCGCGCCAGCTTCTTCTTGGAGAGCTTCTTCTTGGCGGGCGCGTCGTCGGCCGGCGCCGCGCGGGCCACCGCGTCCTCGCGCTCCGACAGGCACACCTCGATGTGGCACGGAGACGACATGTACGGGTTGATGCGCCCGTGCGCGCGGTACGTGCGCCTGCGCAGGCACGGGGCGCGGTTCACCTGGACAAACACTTGTTTATTACTCTCTATACTGATTTAACTTCTCACTGCAATTAAATAAATGCTAGTTACATTGTTAGGTCAGTATGAAAATTCATACATTTTTTTAAAGGTGTTCTTTTAAAAAACAATAAACGTCAAAACCAATCAACATAGTGAAATACATCTTACTTAACATGTCAATATCAAAATTCATAAGTTGTTTTATAGAAAACACTCATAAATAAATTATTGTTATTTTTGCTTTCTGCCTTTTGAAACCAGTTGGTACATTCTTGTACACACTGTCAAGCTAAAAGGCAATAGGAGTAAAAGTATGTCTATTGAATTTTTTGTGGCATATAAATTTCCTAAACTCATTACTAGTAAATATTATTATTTTTGGTACCTTTAGGGCATATACAACAATCCATGAAACTGTTTCTTATTACTTGAGTTAGAAAGAAATTTGGTTTTATTATTAAATTATTAATAGTGAAGAACAAAACAAACTTAGTCATTGAACTATTTTGTTGTCACAAGAAGTTTATCACCCGCACCATACCTACAGGTAAAACTAAGGCCAAAAAACTCTACCATTATGGAGGCAAATTCCTAGGTGTCAAATGTATTAGCAATTACTTTCCTTTAGACATTCACAAATCCACATTATGCCATATCACCTGCATTTTTTATATTTAGGACATTTATAACTTAATTTTAGAAAATAACTATTATATTAACTAAGAAATAATTAATAAGAAACATATATTAATTAAGAAACAATGACACCTACACCAGGAAGGACTTTAAACACACAAAGTTATCACACAGAATTACTTCGAAAAAATATGTTATAATATAATCTGGAGAAAATTGTTATTCCTTTTTCCACATATTATACATGTAGACCAGTGGCAATACTTCCATAGAAGCCCAAAAGCCCAATTTGCCTTTCAAAATTCCTAATAATATTTTTTAAGCTTTAAATCTTTATTTAACAAAAGCAATTTGTTAAATAAAGACCTCACAATAAGCAAATATAAACTAGACATTACACAATTTACATTTAACACTTTTGGGCTTCTATGGAAGTACCGCCACTGATCTAGACAACATCTACAGGAATAAGTTAATAGACAAAAAAAATCCTAGCACTAATAGTTATACAAAAGCTAATATGATCTACTTTTCCTAGATATTTAAAAAAAAAATCACGTACTTTGCATAAAGATTTTGAAATGGATTAGAGAATGATGATGATAGCATTATAGATCCAGATTTTCAGCCGTTATTAGAAAAATTTAGAACCTTTTTTAGAATGTGTAGAAAATACTGGTGTTGATATAGATACAATTATTGAAGAAGTTGAATGCAGTAAGCCTGTTGCTGGCCCCTTGTCTGCAGATCCTGGACAACAAGGTTGTCCATCAAGTTGACTAATCAAAAGCGACAAAAGCGGCATTTACAATTATCAACTATATTTTGAAAATTACTTTAATTCTGTGGCATTACTGGAGTACTTAGCAAAAGAGGGTATATTGAGTCTTGGGACAGTACAACGTAATCGCATTCCAGACTACATACATACACATACCAGACATTCCAACTACCCACTGACAAGGAAGTAATGAAAAAAGAGATTTTCTGTTGAATAGGCAGTAATTATGGACGGAATTGATGTGACAAATATTATATGGAAAGACAACAAAGTTGTTACGCTCCTATCAACTTTTGCTAGTGAGTTGCCGAAGGCCCAAGTCAGACGTTACGATAAGGCCAATAAGAAGTACATCATTATTGATCGCCCTCATATCGTTGGAGAATATAATCGGCATATGGGAGGTGTAGCTTTGATTGACACCATTATGGGAGGGTATAAAATTTTGATACGAAGTAAAAAATGGCAGGTTCGCATGTTTCATCAATTATTAGACCTTACTATGGCGAATTTTTGGCTGTTATATCGGAGAGTAAAGCAGACTAAAACATGCAGTGACAAATAAATGTCTTCAGCAGATTTTCGACTTGAGATCGGACTTTATGTAAGCTTGGCTTGAAACCTAATATCAAACAACGAAGATCAATTGAAAATGAAATACAAGCCAAAAACGCAAGGGACCGGCGCAACATGTCCCCCCATTGGCAGTAAGGCAGGATCATACAGGCCATTGGCCTATTCAGGTAGAAAAAAGGGTTTGGTGCAAGTTTCCCAAGCATACTAGTGAATCACAAACAATTTGTGAAAAATGTGGAGTAGTGTTATGTTACAACAAACAAAATAATTGTTTTAGATCGTTCCATACTCCATAAGTACATTTTCCTTCAGTTTAACCCAATGTTACACTCCCTAACAGTTCCAATAAATGTGTAATAATAAATATTTTTTAATTTCTAAGAAATATGTTTTTATTTCAAACCTATCATATACCAAAGTATTTTGAAAATTTATGATCTTGGGCTATAAAGGGTTAAACTAAGAGTTATAGAAGGTAAGTTGTAGAAGGAAGAAGGTAATAATAATAGGAACAAAGCTCAACTATTACACATTAAATCTAGTTTCAAATAATTAGACAAGGGAACAAATTGAACTTTATTTTTTGTTGCATGGAATTTTATACCTGTTGTTTACTAATTTAAGGTCGCTGATTTCAAATCTACCCTTACTTTTTCCCTAGCAGCTTTCGTTTTTGATATACAGCTTTCAGACACATTTTTGTACTAGTCACATTTAAACTGCAAATCAATCGAGCTGTTTACTAAAAAAAACTTTTTTTTAACAATGTCCACGTCGAGATATAATTGTAAAAACGATCCCAACTGTTTTTGTAACATCTTTGGTGAGTATACATTCAAAAATTGTAGACTAAGTATGACGAAGTTCATAAAACAGGTGTATTTTGTTTACTTTGGATTCCCCTTGGAGTACTTGTCACCCGTGACAAGTACTGGGTCTCTCATTTGGTATGTAAAACATGTGTGGAGTCTTTGAGATTATGGGGAAATAAGAAAAGACCCCATTTTAAGTATCAAACACCAATGATGTGGCGGGAAACTTGAAATCATGAAGATGATTGTTATTTTTGTTAAGATCCAGGCAAGTTCCAGGCAAGCTATGATTCCGGGAAACATGAATGTGATTAATGAACCTCTTGTGCCCAGGGATCGCATAATATTGCCAACTTTGCATATCAAACTGGGCATCATGAAACAATTTGTTAAAGCTCTGAACAAGGATGGTGATTGTTTCAAACACATCTGTCAAAAGTTCCATAATTTGAACAAAGAGTAACTTAAAGCCGGAATTTTTGATGGTTCACAAATAAGACGGTTGATAAAGAATGAAAATTTTAGTAGTTACATGACTGATACTGAAAAAAATGCCTGGAATGAATTTGTTTGGGTTGGCCAAAATTTTCTCTGAAATAAAAAGGATGAAAGCTATGCGGAGCATATTTAACTGTTGTTCTCATACTACCAGCAGCTTGGTTGTAATATGAGTATCAAGGTACACTTCCTCCACAGCCATTTGAACCATTTCCCTGAAAATCTTGGTGATCTTAGTGAAGAACAAGGGGAGCGGTTCCATCAAGACATTTGAGCTATGAACGAACGTTACCAGGGTCACTGGAATGCTCTCATGATGTCGAATTATTTATGAAGCATTAAAAACTTAGCTTTAGTGAACCAAGTCAATCAAGAAAATCATACAAAAGATCTTTTTTTGATAAGATGTGGTTGCTTTTCTAAAAAAATTGTTAATAAAAAAAAAATTTCTTTAAAAACGTGTTTCATTATATCTCAAAAACAAGAGCTGATACTAACAATCTGACTTCGGATCTGAAATCAGCACCCCGAAAATGTATTATATTGGTCATAATGTTTCATGCAACAAAAATGCTGTTCCCTTGTGTTATAAATCAAATACCAAAAGTAACTGCATCTAAAAATATTACATACCTGAATGTGGTCAATGACAAGCCTGTCTACATCAAGACCTTTGTAGTCAGCATTTGATTCAGCATTTCTGAGGAGTTGCAGAAGGAATTCTGCAGATTTCTTGGGCCAACGGCCCTGTGTGGTGCCAAACTGTTTGGCCTGTGCACACCTGCCAACACCACCATTGAAACGGCGGAATGGAATGCACTCCTTCTTTTCAGTCACGTTTTTGAGGTAACGTACGGCACGGCGCAGAGGCATTTTCCTAATGGCCATTGCTGTCTCATATGTGTTCTGCAAAAACATACACATTGTAACTATTAAGAAATTGTTAAAATACATTCAATAGTAACTGGTTGAAGGAACATTTGACGTATATGAATCGAATGTTTATTTCAAGGGAACTTGCGTATTGGTCGCCTTTTAAGCAGTAAAACCTGCAAGTATTATAAACTAATGGAAGAATAGATTGATATGTTTTTAAAAGTAGCCTGGTACTGTGCATAAGAGCTACGTTAACATAATAATAAAATGTAACAATGTCTAGACGTAGCTTCTTCTTTAAACGAAATTGAAACTTGCAAACAACCATTCTAAACACTGATTAAGTTAATATTATGCAGCTGTATTTGGTGGCAAGGAGGTTAGTAAACTCGTTATGAAGTCCATGTGGAAACCATAGGTAGTAAATAAATATAACACAATAACATACCTTGAAGTGAACACGGAGGTTTGAGCCACGCGCCTTGCATGACTTAGCTGGATTATCAGGCTCCCGAGAGTAACGACCCATTTTTGTTTCTGAAACACAGAGCGGCTTTATGTTTCCTATGCCATCTAACAAACTTAGGTTATCATCTTATAACACCGCGCCGTTTTACACATCCCACAAAATATACACACAAATAACGGGGATACACTGTAAAATGTCGCACCACAAGAGGATTTAATTCAAAAGTTAACATATTTAAAGATTTTTACGGATTTCACAAAATACGAAACCAACCTCTCAGGAGAAAATTTGACAGGAAAAGGAATAGACAAAACTTTTTGACATTAAAATGTTTGACATTGACACTCTAGACCCATGTTGCCACTTGCCAGAGTAAAAAAATGCTTTTGTTTTATTATGGACATTAAATAAAAATAAAAACGGCAATAAATTTTATTTAAATATCATTCGAAGTAGGTATTCATATTAAATTTATTATTATTTATAAGTATGCTTAGGGACCATACCACCAGGATATTGTTACTAACTGTTTAAAACTAACCCTTCGTGTGTACACTGGCTTTCTAAATTTTCAAAAAATAGGAAAAAATATAGATACTCCTTGAAGTGTCTACTTTATGGCCCATTTGAATCCAAATCCAAATCGAAGTTTAAACCTATTGTTTATACAAAAAATTAAACAATAAAAAACACGAGAAAATTTTAATTTGATTAAAAAATTCATATCTTTACCATAAATAAATATTTCAAAAAATGGTAATAGATTTTTTTACTTGAGGCTTTAAGCTTTCGAAAAAATATAGCTTTGTGGACATTGGCTTCAAAAAGTTGAATTATTTGAATACCTAAAAATGACGAATATTTTCCCGATTCAGGGATTTGAACACTGATCCTTTTAGGGAACGGTAAGCATTTCCACGATCTCGTGCTGAGAGATAAATAGTCGGACCTGTGAGCCACTTGTACCTTCGATCCCTACTACTATCAAGTTTTTTTAGAGGGGGTAGGCAAAGTGTCATCTACATTGATAAAGAAGAAACGGACGTTTGAAATTTTGACTGTTCCTTTAAAGATCCAGTGTATACACGAAGGGTTAATAATGCTGTTATTTTAAAAAGCCGCTTTAGGATATTCATAGGTACAACAAGGTTTCAATTTATTTACCCTATTATTAATTGTTGACAATAAAATATTGTATTTAGCTAGTAACTAATATTTTATTACTAGTATGTGATAACAATTATTGGTACTAATTTTTATATGTACGATCTAGCTTAGATATTTTTAGAACAACACTGTGTAATTTTAATATATATATTTTTTTAAACCAGTTTGAATGAGTTTTGATACGGACACAGATGGCACCTTGAATAATAACTTGGCTACTTTTAATCCCAAGAAAATGAATCACTCTCGTGGAATGAGCACGGGATTCAAAATTGCTTTCGTGTGGTGTTGGGATTTTTAAATATAAATAAAATTTTAAAATAAAAATAATATTTTTTTTAAATTTTTATGGCGTACTTAATACCTGAGGCATTCATCATCATCAGCCCAAATACGTCCCACTGCTGGGCACGGGCCTCCTCTACAAATGAGAGGGTTTTAGGCCTTAGTCTACCACGCTGGCCTAGTGCGGGTTGGCGGACTACACACCTTCGAAATTCCTAAGAACTTTTAGGTGTGCAGCTTTAATCACGATGTTTTCCTTCACCGTTAAAGCAAGAGATAATTCATTGTGAATACACACATAACTTCGAAAAGTCAGAGGTGTATGCCTGGGGTTTGAACCTGCGACCGCCGAAATTCTCGACCGCGCGCCTAAACCTCGAGGCCATCACTGCTTGTATAATGTCTGAAGCATTATATACCATCAACCTTAAGATGCAATGAATAACAAAAATTGGAAAGCTATAAACTGAATTGATGATATTTATTTGTTAATTAATATACACTTCACGACTTGTTTAGGCACTTGCCCATTGCGGTTTATTATAGCATCTATCTATAACTAAAGCTTATTTTTTAACAATGGAGGAAGGAGAATGGGAGACACGTGCGCTGTAGACACTGTTGTGAAAATGAAATACGTGTTGGTAGTTTTCAATTTTATTTGTGCAACTATATATTTGTGACTACATTTTAATGCATTATAATTACAATAAGCGCACTATGATATGTATTGAAGATCAGTTTTTGAACGTTCGAATTTAGAACTCATAGAATTTCGTTACAAAGTAATTCAGTATCGTAACATTTTTTCGATCACAGTTACGTAGACTAAATCTAATAATACTTATGTCAATAAACAGGTATAGTATATACAAATCCGTTATTTTACAAATTTGTTTGCACAATAAAGTGAGTATTAAAAGTCTACAGCAGTAGATTTTTGTGAAACTATTAATAAATAAATAATGCACAATGCCTTAAGATAATTATCGATCTCTAGTATAATGTCAATAATATGTAGATTAACTAAAGCAGAAGAAAATCGGGTACAGTATTATTTTTTGTCACGTACCTAATTGGAATCAATGATATAAATTAATTTTGTGCGTTCGAGTTAATGTTTATCCTAACTAGAGAAAAAAAAAACACAACTATTACAAATATGTATGTATCCCACATCTTTAATCTATTGATGCACAAATTATAATAATTTAAAAATAGACTATATTACAAAGACTAGTTTGAAAAATTCAACATATTTTCATAATATGCATATCATTACATAATATTTCTTTTGCAACAAACACAAAATAATTTACAAAATTTATATTTTCACGAAAATAAACAATGAGCAGAGAGCGGTTAATATAATCAACTAAACTTTTTCATTTACAACTATCACATATCTACATCGACTATTGCTTTTAAGAACTATGCTTAATTACACTTAAGTCGTAAATTAATATTGAATTCAATATTAATCTTACTATTAAGTAAATATTTGAAAGCAAAACAGATGGTAACACATGGCTATATTTACATATTCGTTATTAGTGCCATCTAGTAAACTTCTTTGGTACTACTGCTCTTTTATAAGAAATTGTACAGCAATGCCATCTACTGACATTTTAGAGTACTATAATGTTGTGCTCGATTATTTTCAAATCGTATTGCAGTTGAAAGTAAATTCACACATTTGCGCAACAATATTGATTGCTTAGCCACAGCAGAGAAATTGAATTCATATTCAATTAATGAGGCGCTGATGCTGGCGGAGGGAGTAGCGGCAAAGGAGCAACGCAGGCTACACAACTGTCCGCATCTGAAAAAAATATTATGTTTAAAAATATATGATTTTTTTTTTTAATATATTATATTAATTAGATCTATTATTATGTTAAAATTTTTCTAGTAAAAGTATAACAGAGGCAAACATCAAGTCGTATTATAAATTAGTTCGGCTTTAAGAATATAGATGGCGCATCACGTACTTTTTTTAATTGTTTCAAAAGTGAAGTATAAATACCTTCCTGGTGAAGATATTATATTAGAAAAAATGACGATCACCGTACACATAGCATATTCACAGAGATCATTGATAAGGATAAAATACAAAGAAACATTTTTCGCCAACATCACTCAAATAGTATCAACTATCACGGTGTCATGCGCGGGCTGTCCAGGTATACCTATCCGGTTCCATTCCCGAGTTAAAGAAAGTGTTAATGGGTCGTTCCACTGGTTTTTTGGGGTTCCGTACATCCGAATAAAAAACGAAACCCTTATAGGATCACTCGTGTGTCCGTCTGTCAGTCGGTCACAGTCAATTACCTATATCTCCGAATCTACTAGACCGATTAAGTTGAAATTTGGTACACGTATCAATTTCTGTGACCCAAACGCAGAGGTGTGACGTGAATAGATGAAATCTGTATATGGGAGGTTATTTTTATTTAAGCAGCTCTCAGCCTACCCACCTAACGTTAAGGATCAAAAGTGCGTGCAAGATACGGTTCTAATAGTTTTAAGTGTAAAAGCTTATTATTAGCGAGCGATTGGCTAATTGGTTGTGGATCGTTTGTGTGGCAAGTCAAGGGTTTGAGTCCCGAGTAGGTACAGCTCTTAATTGACGAAGTTACACGTGTAGCAGATATTTATTTACTTATTGATGATGACGGAAAACATCGCTGGAACTGTGAAGAGTGTGTCGTAATTTCTGTCCTTTATATTAAGATACTTGTGTTGTATAATATAAATACTACGATATATTTTTCTGCCCGTCTTACAAATACACAGACGCAAAGCAAATATTAGTAGATTACACAAACATTTTTCTTAACTAAGAAATCTTGGGCCATTCGATTTACAAGCTGTTACCTAACCTTGTGTCTTTGATCAAGTTAGTTATTCTAAATTCATCATCAGCCCATATACGTCCCACTGCTGGGCACGGGCCTCCTCTACAACTGAGAGGGTCAACCCGCCAACTCGCACTAGGCCAGCGTGGCGGACTAAGGCCTAAACCCTGTTATTATAAATATATTGTATAATTATTAATTGGTTCAAAATTCTCCAATATCTAAATAGCAGCATAATATGAAAAAATGTTAAAAATAATAATAAATTAGTGTTGAGCTGGAAATGCTACATTATCTCACCACGATCGTGCATGTAATGCAGGGACGGTCGGAGGTCCGGCAGGCGCCAGGGTTCCACTCGCGCCTCGTCTTCTCTCTCTACTTTAGGCACGAGGGCCGTCCAGCAAGAATCATCTGGTCGAGGAGTGGGGGCGCTCCGGCACGGCCATGCGCAAGTCTGAAAGGTTCAGATAGAACAGACAAATGATTTTAGACAGTTTTTGTCATGTATTTGAGAACATTTTTATAACTTTCGGGGAACATTTTGCAATGGCGTTGTTTGTTTAAAAACACTGCCTCGTGGTCTCGCGATACAAGTATGTGCCGTGCGATCTAGAGGTCCTGGGTTCGATTCCCGGTCGGGCAAAGTGTTATTGGGTTTTTCCATTAGGAAATCCTCAGTAACAGCACGGAGTCTGGAAATGTGCCCGAAAAACGGCAATAGGCTCGCCCCCTATTACGTGAGACTGATACATACCTGGCGAAATGTGGGTGCAGAAATGCACCTCTGCCTACCCCTTCGGGGAATGCAGGCGTGAGTTTATGTATGTATGTATGTTGTTTAAAAACTCCAACTCCAAATGTTAGTGTGATGCAATATATATTTTTTTGCGTGTCATAGGGTTGAAATATATATTTTATATAGTATATATACTTAGTATAGTATTTCACAAAACGAATGATCAACTGCTTCCTTGATGAGGATATGGGCCCACGTGCTCAAATCGAGAACATTACTTGCCAAGTGACTGTCAGTGAAATTGATGTTAAACAAAATAATACTTTTTTTAAACCACCTTCAGTTTAATTGTGATAGGTTTAAATCAAATTATATCCGGTTCTGCGGTAACGTTAACCGTTCGTGATATAAACCTGTGTTTATTCCGATTACCGTCACGAGTGGCGCTGCTTATCAGATGGGTCACGCGTCGTAACAATTACTTAAATATCGCCCGTACTATCACTTAACTAATAAAGCTGATGCAATCGACGCTCTCCATGATTCCCAAAATGATTTGAGCTCAACCAAGATTTATCTTTTTGTTGTTTATTTCATGTCTAATCTGGAGAATTTACCGCCCGTGTCCTGAAAAGTCTATAACCTGTATATTTTTAAAGAACATAAAACGGAAAATGCTAAATGAATGAGTATGAGGTTAAATGAATTTGGGATCTATTGTTTGACAAACTGCCTCGTGGTCTTGCGGTGCAAGTATGTGTCGTGCGATCTAGAGGTCCTGGGTTCGATTCCCGGGTCGGGCAAAGTGTTATTGGGTTTTTCCATTAGGAAATTCTCAGTAACAGCACGGGGTCTGGAAATGTGCCCGAAAAACAGCAATAGGCTCACCCCCTATTATGTGATACCTGGCGAAATGTGGGTGCAGAAATGCACCTCTGCCTACCCCTTCGGGGAATACAGGCGTGAGTATGTGTAATATGTATGTATGTGTTTGACAAACTCAGCAAGCCTTTTTTATTAGTTGTATAACCACGTTGTAGTCAGTTTGAACTGAGGATACGAATGGAACGGTAAGAACAGAGTATCAGTTGGTAATTGTCAATCGTTCCTTGCTAGTCGGCAAACAGTGTGGGCACTTTATGTGGGCGCCTTAGTTATTAAACAAAAATCTATTTTCCTTACAATAAGGGTTAATTCAGGCACAGTGTAGCCCAATAGCTTGTACAGAAAGGCCGGCGCTAGCTATTTTGCCGCCCGCGTGCAAACCCCATTATACCGCCCTACAACTTACTCTGAGCTTTGCGTAAAGAAAAAAAAGGTCACCTAAACAAATTTGCTGCCCCCCTGGACGTGTCGCCTGCGTGCAAACCCCACTATACCGCCCTACAACTACTTACTCTGAGATTTGTCTAAAGAAAAAAATGGTCACCTAAATTTGCCGCCCCCCTGGACGTGCAGCCCGCGTGCGGTGCACGCTTTGCACGCCCGCTTACGACGGCCCTGTGTACAGACTAGGTACATCATAAGGACATAACATTTCTAAAAATGTCTTGTAATTGCAGCAAGTAAAACATTGAGAACCGCAGCGCGATTGTAAGAGCACAGATTGTGACATTACCGACAAAGTTTTCAGTATTTATTGTTGTTTGATTTAAAAGCACCTGATCGACGGAATACAAAACTTATAGAAGTGACGAGGATAATTCTGAAGATGCCGTAGCTGATTTATCTTGTTCAATTCGTATCTATTCCATGTAGAATAGAAGCTGACAGGTTTAATATTGTTATGGTCACTATATGAATTTGTTGGGTTAAGTAATTACGTAAAACTTAAGACAGACGGTCACGTACCTACCTAAGTAGGGTTTGAATAAATTAACAGACTTGGTATTACACGGATTGATATAAAAGTTTTGAACTTTTTTATGGTAGAAGAACTGAGTTTCGAGACTAGTTTTTTTTTTATAAATTATGCTTTTGATGGCTGATATCTAATTTCAATTCATACTCGCTGTCACGCCTTTTTCGGATAAAGAGTAAGTAGAGATGTATTTCTACAAAGATTTCACCTGATATTTTATCTGGCACTTTCCCAGAATCCGGGCTACTGAAAACACATTAATAATGGGGCCGAGGAAACAACCCCGGATCTCCTAAAATCCTAATCACAAGCTGCTCACCTATACCAATCGCAGAGCCTACATTCTGTTTTTTTTTGCCTTCAATATCTTTATGATACAGGTATTCCCCTCGAAAACAAAAAAAGGTATAATAAAAAAAATACATATACTATTCATTATATTATTATCGCAGTGTATACTTTCTCAATGGTGGACGACATAGCACAATAGCGTTTGAATATAAACGACCTAGTCTTCAAACAAGCCTTTTGCAATATTAGAATTGCTTTTCACGTAGGTGCAAATTTTTGCCACTAAAACCAAATCACAAAAACAAAAAAAGATAATTAAATCGTACAGAAAATGACCATTTTGCAATTCAATTAATGTAGTTATCAATTAAAATTGTCCTTTTCCACGCCGTTCCGCAGTCTGTGGTGAGCCGCGCTCATAAACAATTCATTCTGGTTCCATATAATTATTTACGTAAAGCCAACGCTCCGCCGGCACTATAATGGCGTAATTGTCATATTGTTTTAAATAATAAATAGCTCGGTGAATACCACTAACACAGTTTAAATGATCGCGTGTGAAACGATTTAAGTTTTTAAACGTAGCGTTTTTATGCACGTAGTCATTGATTTTATAGACTGAATGGAAACCGTCAATGCTATCGCATACACCCTGGAGATGGCTCAAAAGTTCGAAAATTAGAGAGGCAGTTTGTCATATTGAGTTCATATTTTTTTTCTTAGAACCGAGAAATGCAGCTCATTTGATATTTAGTAAGATTTGAATGGTAAAAGACGACTGTCTTTCACTGTGTCACCCAAGTGTGCACACAAGTGCATTTGCTATTATTATCGGTTACCAAGAACTTGACTTTCCCTGATGCCTCTTTTATTAGGTATCGACTAACTCAGCCGATAACGGTACAGCCTTACCCACAACAAAACGTTCTTACCATTCATAGAGATGTCGAAATTTACAACAGAATGAATCCAATATAATTAAAGTAAAGCAGCAGACATCATTACAGCCCATATATGTACATACGACCCACTGCTAGGGACGGGCCTCCTCTACACCAGAGAGGGTTTAGGCCTTAGTCCGCCACGCTATCCTAGTGCGGGTTGGCGGACTAAACACCTAAGAAATTCCTAAGAACTTTTAGGTATGCAGGTTTCATCACGATGTTTTTTTCACCGTTAAAGGGCATGATAATTTGTGAATACACACAGAACTTCGAAATTGAACCAGTGACCGTCGAGATTCTCGACCGCGTGCCTAAACCTCGATGTCTCGATGATGATGATCGATGCCTAAGCCATCACGACTTAAAAAAACAGCAGACATTTATGATTATATATTTTTTCAAACGTAGTGATATCAAAAACATCAATTAAAAAAAAACGTGAAATGCATACCCTTTAGATATAAGCATTACGATCATCCAATAAACGATAGTAATGAATGACTAAAAATGTATCAAAAATTCACATTCGCTACGGAAGATTAAATTGCTAACGTAAAGTGCTACATCTGTTTAACTTATTGTATGTGCCGTCCGTATTCCACCTGGCTCCTATTGTGTGGAGAACGACTTCATTGTATCGCAGTGCTGCCGGGGCCAGGGGCCGGTGTCACGTTGAATATGGTATGACGGTGATCTAGTGCGACCTACTTTGTTTTTTTTTTACCTAATCTGATTTTGTGCAGTTGTGACAGATATTTCACAAAATTGTTGCGAGTGGACTTTAGTGAGAAATTAAATGCGTATAAACACAGCATAAGTAGAAGCGGATTAGATGAAGGCGAGTAGACTGGAACCGAGGGCGCCAGATTTTAGGAGGTGGCAGAATTTGACCCTTATTTTTGCGTTGTACACAAACATGAATGTTCTATATGAGTAAAAAAAACATGTCAAAAATATGGCGGCGCGGGGCAGCAAAATAGATAGTCTCACGAAGTCAGGCTTTATACCAGGGGCGTAGCTACCGCCGTATCTGCCGTATCAATTATACGGAGCCCCCGTGTATCGGGGGCCCCCAACGTGCGTAAGCAAAAATTAATAAAAACTTCACAATTTCAATTTTTTTCACAAATGACAAAATTTATTATGATAAATAAATATTTCTTTTAATTTTGATGCATTTTTTTTTCGGGAGAAATCTTTACCCGCCCTAAGGGCCCCCAAACAATTTTTTATACGGGGCCCCGCCAAGGCACGCTATGCTTCTGCTTCATACGTTGTCTTTTTTTGCCATGCCATAATAATATGAATATAATTAATTTTGTTTTAACAGAAGACATAAAGATTCTCCTGTGCCTTTAAACTTCTTTTTTCGTTAATCAAATTGAAGTAATTTGTTTACATACATAGATCATTCTTTCAACATCAAGATGTTATCTGTGACATGTCATTAATAAATTCGACTGTATTCGTCAATCGTATCTGCATATCAATCTTGGAACAATCAAATTTCATTGCTTAAACAAAATTCGATGGCATTTGTTTTATTAAAACAAAAATCCATTATGACCGTAACATGTGATTTATTATTCATTCATTCGTTCGTTCCTATCGTCCTTTGTAATATAAAATAATGATTCAAATCTGCTAAGGTTTATTTTATATCGAGGTTATGATTACTAGTTTTTCAATCGTTTATTAAAATAATCTCTTCTGGAATCACAAGTTTTCTGCGATATAAAGAATCTTACAACCGCCTTCAGGGTCCTATCTATCTCTGTAGCGAAATTTATCAAAATCGGTTTAAATTCTGACTTTCTTATTTATAATATTAGTGACGATATTTTTTTTATTTGAGTATTAGATCTGAATTATCAATTTCATATTTAACTTCCTTTGTCATTGCCATTATCAAATTCTGTGTTTTCATTTTGTAATAATTTATTACTAAAGGGAGATGTAATTTGATTTTTAATTTTCACTCGTTTGAACTTTTAAAGGCGGTGATTGGGGTCTATGTTAAACTCAATGCCTGAATTCCCTAATTCTCTAGTAACATACTGTAATTCTTGTATGTATATCAAGGGGCCCTACATTAATTTTGATACATGTTGCCTCGTGGCCCATAACTTTACTTATAAATGCCGGCGTGGCATTTACATTTTTTTATTTACTTCATTTGGGGATGACATTTCGGTCGGCCATTTTTATTGGTGCCAGCGTGTGCGGAACATTAATTTTGTTATTCAGAATTGTAGGCGAACATAAATGCCCCAATCTTTTGTCCGCTTTATTATTTTTGGGGAATGATCTTTGTGTTTAGAACAAAATTACAGTTAATTTGATTTTTATCGAATCTTTTTTTTGTGTCCATAGAAGTTTTGTTGACTTCCTATTATTTATTCCATAAATGAAATCATCATTCAGTACTGAAACAGATACAAATTTACTATATGTTTAAAAAACTGTTAACAATTCTGCATTATTTTCTGCGTCTAGTTTTCTATTTAAATTTCGTACCTATCTTAGTTCATCAAATAATTTAAAACCAATGATATTTTACGTTCTCAATAAGATAATTTTATACTAATACATCACCACACGAAATCGTTTGAATGATACAAAAATAAATTGAAATGAAAATTAATGACGTCATGTCTGAGAGTGTGAAGCGTGTAATTAACTGCCGTCGGAGGTCCCGAAGGAGCGCCGGCGCCCCGGGCAAACATCTGCATTGTGGCCCTGCCTGACGATTATTGGTTATGCACATTCTATTAACTGACTGAGATGTATAAACATTAAGGAGACATTTGATTGTATAGATTTGCTTAATATACATTGAAATATGTAGAAATTGTCTACATACATATTTACACCAGTGCAGAGGCGTATTTGTACAGTCCCTTTTTGCCAACTGATTTTTTAATCCCACGGCAAAGGCGAACTGATTGCGGTTATTAAGGCACATTTCCGGACTGTGTTCTGTTACCGAGATATTACTAAAGAATAAAAGTAATAACACTTAGCCCGCCCCGGTATTCGACCGTACACCTCTCGATCGATAGCCTCATGAGTGTCATGAGTCTATCGGCCTATCTGTTCCAAAATCGGCCCGTGAATAAACGGCAAGCCTCAGGGCGAAAAAAATGTGTCGACTAGTAACAGATGTAATAAAGAAAATTGCCATGCCACAGTTTTTTTTTCACACATCAGGTGTCAATGCACTTATTTGACATGACAATATAATATAAACAGCATCGTTACAAAAATATTTATAAATACAAACAAAAGGTAAAATTCAATTACAACCACGAGAAAAAACAGCCAAAATTCCATCGCGCAAAAAACTTTCACGGAAAACTTGTTACACAAGACGTACAGCCGTAATCTGGTCGTACATTAAAGAAGACGTCGAAATAAACACATTTATGGGAGCCAATCGGTAAGCGGCACACGTAGATAATAGATACTCGGGTAGAATTGCTCGGAACGCTCCCATTGTGGTACTTGATGCGTTTTATAAATCACTCGGCGCGGCGCGCTCGGCACGTGTCATTCGGTCTTTCGTACACTCGCACCTTTCAAAGTAGGGATTACTTTACATTGTTCAGTCAGTTCTTTTTTGAATATATTTTGTTTTCTAAACGTTAAATTGTTTTTTTTTCAAATACACTGTATACTTCTTTTTAAGGAAGAGCAAAATTAGGCTGAGAACTTATTTGATTTACAGTATTGTCAATAAATATTATAATTATACATAGAGATACTTTTAATGGGCTAGAGAGCGATGTAGGGTAATTAGAACTCATATATTTTAAATGAATTACAGCCACAATAAGCAATTTTGGTGATTGTGGTAAGTAGCGCAGTCTGAATAGCGTCTTAATTTGCATGAAAATATAAAAAAAGTGTCTAGACGACCTTAAGGCTTTAAAATGTTATTTTTGAACAAAGAGGCCAGAAATGTTTGCTAAAATTAATCGTATTTCAATAGCAAAACATAAAACCTTAAAGCTTTTGTTTATTTTTAAACATTTCATTAATTTTACTAAGAAATAAAAGGCCTCATTTTTAACGGATTACAAGGTAGAATTAATTAACTTGTACCAAATGGCGTAATATAAATTTAATACGCATAATTAATGAACGATACAACGGGAGTTACCCGACCCAAACGGTTTAATTTAATAAATATAATCGTTGAGTTGTTGAACGGCTTATGATCGAGTGTTGAGTGTTTGTTATACACGCCCTAGCGAAGGGCGAGATAGGGATGCCACCACACTACTTTAAAAAAATAGTTATTCATTTATTAACTCTTTATTGTAGGTATACTAAAAAACAATGAACAAAACAATATAAAAACGAAACTGAAGTACAATTGGCAGTCTTATCGCCTAAAGAAAAGTAAGATTTTTTCCGGAATCGTTTTATTTTTATTTGAAAAAAAATCAAAAGATAACAATTAATTAAAGGTGCTTATAACAATTATAAATTATCTGGTTCAAATGAATGATGACAGCGGTGACAATATAAACACAACAATACATGCCTAAGTAGTGGCAGCATTGGCTTTACCGCATTACACGGCAACCCTTGCACAGACAATCAATTCAATAAGCGGAGAGCCCTCGGCGCCACCGGTAATCCGATTACCACCGGACAGCCTACAGCGATCACATTTTAATCTAGACACAGATTTGTCTAGCTTTATCTGAAGCCTAATGTGATTGGTAAGGTTATTAGAGAGATTTTGCAAATGGCCATTTCGCCTCCCGGTTGTCATTAAGTAATTAGACGATTCACTATGAAATACGTGAGTTATACCTAAGTGGTACACTCATTCCGTAGTCAAATGGTATTGACATATATGGTGGTAACATGAAAGAAATTCACTATTGATTTTTAACTTTTGAAGTATGAAATTCTCAACTGAAACCGTAAAAAAAAGACCAACATGAGGCTAAGATTGAGTAATATACCTAATACATGAGACTAATTATTTAATAATTATCACAGAGTAAGGTGTTATCTTTATTCAGTTTAAAACACCATTAATTAATACAACGTAATCATAATGTAATTCAAACTAGGTACAACTCTAGTGGTTCCTTTGAAGGGATTAGGGGCGGCTTTGAAGGCGCGTTAATTACTCGCGTTTACGGCGCTTGTTTGATGCTCAAACGCCTCTTTTATTTACATCCGGCCTTTCAGTATTGGTAAATAACTATACGACTGCACGAAATATATTTTGATACTATGATTTCGTTTTATTTACTTATACGTATAAGTACGTACGTACGTATTAAAAATATTGTTGACCAGTTTATGAGATGTAGAATTGCTTGTTGTGCAAAGGAGTGTTATAAATTCAATAAGACAATGCAAAAACACTCCTAATGATTTCAATTAAAGTTTATTTTTCAGCAAAAAAGAAGATACTAATCACAGCAAGTTCGCGGCTTACTCAACATTCAATGGACACGATAAAACCCACAGGTACAAAAATCGCTTGCACGCGCGCACTAAAACGTAATCCCCAATTAATTGGTCCGTATCGGGCAGGCCCGATCAGTAGGTACTAAATTAAACATTTTCTCTTATTTAAAACCGAAATGAAGTCCATTTGAATTCGCCCCGCCAGTAATTACACAGTTTACGATGTGACAAAGCGTCGGCGGCGGCCATTTTGATAAAATGGCGCACCTCCCGCGGGACGCGAGCGGACACGGTTCGAACTTAAATTGGCTAATGTTTGAAACTGTATAAAATTAATCAATGCATTAATTACTTCAGTTTGTTTAATTTAGCGACTTCAGAATGGAGAAATATTTATTTCCGCGTTTGATATCATTTTCAACGACTTTTTTTTACTAATGCGAATGCTAACGGGTTTTAAAATGCCTTTTGCAAAAATGTACGGATAAAACTAATCACGACGATTACAGAAGTACGGCGGCGGTGATTGGAAATTTTTTCCTTTTCTAACTTTTAAATTGGATCCAAACTGTGGCTCCGTTTGCTTGGCGAGCTCAGAAAATACCAAGTTGAGTGGATAACTCGATTCACTCAATACTTGGGTATTAAATTGCATCTTTGAAAAACGTTTATGCGAGTTTATAAAAGGCTTGCAAGTCATTTTGTAATAAGAGTTTTCAATGCTATTTCAGCCAAAGCGGACTTCTTTTTAAACGCTGTACAATGTTTGTTGTAGGGTACGAGTAAGCTGAAAACGTAACACATTTTTCGGTGTTTTATATAAATTTTGTCAGTTTACTTGAATAAAAATACTCGTACAATATTAGCTTCAGATATATTCTTATGGAATGCCATAGATATGTAAAGTTCACTAATCCACTCTAAATAAGGTTTAGGCTCGTCTTACAATGGTTTTGGTTAACTTATACAGGGTGTATTAAGACCGTGATCGGAAACTAAGGCAGGTAATAGCTAAGGTCATTACAAACCCCCTGGCGTTAAAGAAAATCCCGACAAAAATATAGATTATAGATGCAACTTACCATGGCTCTAGGCTGGTCTTCTTCAGTGGTTTCTATGTCGACACTCTCATCGCTGTCGCGGTCGCTCTTGGAAGAGCGCGCGGGCGACGAGCGCGGCGGTGAGCGGAGCGGCGAGCGGAGCGGGGAGCGTGCGGGAGATCGGCTCCGACGGGGCGATGTGGGGATTGGTGATCTAAATATATATTACTTATGTACTTAGGTACTAACACCTGTATTCCTGAAGTGGAAGGTACAGGTGAATTTTTACACAATTCTTAGTACCAGCAGTGTTTTAAATCCTTATAAGATGTATTAGCGATTGACGTGTCGTGCTGCTAACTAATAACTCTTCGCTGGACTCGCGTATCAAGCGCAGAAATCTTGATCGAACGGATCACACTTACACCCTGAGTCTAACTATAGTCCACTGAACTTAGTCCATCATCTTTATTAGCGGACGATCTTATTCGTTCTTTGTACTTTATTTTAAATAGATTAAACTATATAATACAATAAAATAACTTTTTTTTCAATAAATCAATATTATATTTCAAAAGCGAGTGATCATAGTTCTGACCTGTTTGGAGATCGTGATGGCGACAAGGGAGATAGCTGTGGTGAGTCGAGCCGATGGCCCCGGACTGGTCGGAAGGCACGAGGCTCTTCTATCGAGCCTACCGTGCCGAGCGCTGTCAGGGCTCCTAAATAAAGAAAAATATACCTCATTGCAAAATACTGCGATACTAAGTTCTTTGTAGGAAGCATTAAGACTTTAAATGTTAACAAAGTTTTTCTTACTGATTCCTTGTTGTCTTGCTCTGATAAGTAGATCTTTTCTGATGTATTTTCCGTCAACTTAAAGAATTACTAAATAAATAGAACTCCACATGACAACACCAGAAAATAAAACGTATAACAATCTCTACTAAGTTAACAAAAACTTATTGGTTGCTGAAACTATTCCGTCCGTTCCGTCTATGCCTACTTACAGCTCAACAATTTGGTTTTTATTTGCGCCAAGGGAGCCTTCGACCCTAGAACCCTTACCTGGAGCCCATAAAGTAGGTTTCAGCCACGGTATAGCGTACGGCAGAGGCAGTCTAGCCCCCCATACGTAGTCAGCGAGTCTGGGCACCGGCGCATGCGCACTAGGAGGACTGGCGGCCGGTCTCTTGGCCTCGCTCACGGCGTCTGACTCCGGCCTGCGAAGCGGAACTCTTCTGAGGCATAATTTTAGGCTGAACTTTCCGAATAGACGTTAAAACAATGTATATTTGTGACAATATTCATCAAAAAGGTTCTGATTCAGACTATTACGTAATATCTTGGATAAGTGAATTGCATAAGACGAAAGTTTAAAGAGATCTTTCTTCTCCTTAATATTACTCGTATTTAGAGGCTTACAATCAATCAATCAATTGATTATGCAAGTCTTAAAATGTTCTAAATTTGTTAAAATGAAAATAAGTAAACTTTATTGTATCAGCTGTACCTACCTATAAATTTTATATATTAATGAATAAATGTTTTTCAAAAATATTTTTATCCCCATTGTATTCGAAAATAGTAGAAATAGTGAAGTACCGCGCATCCAATGGGCAAAGTCCAAAATTATTAAAAAAATCACGTCAAATATGACTGAAATAACTTACTGGGCAAAATAATTTAAATTTGATAAGTAAGTCATCGACATCTTTAAATTTTTTTATGCAGAACACTAAAAGACCGTCATCTCTTTCTCACCTCGCGGCGGAGAGCATTCTCTTTCTCGTTCCCCCGTTGAACATAGCCTTGACATCCTCCCACGCGTGTACTACTTCATCCGGAGGGGTCCCGCTGAGCTTCATGTGCCGTCTCCAAGAGTTGAAGTTGGCGGCGTCGGGCTGGACGTATTTGTCTCCCGGACCCACTCGATGGGAGTGGAAGATGAATTTGTTTGGGGAGAAGAATAGCCCGCAATAGGCGCATTTTATGCATTTCGCTCGGGATGAATTGTACCTAGAGAAAGGTTTTAAGAATTCAAGAATTTTGTAAGTAGCGCTTGATTTTATAAATTCGATAAAACAATATTGCTATAATTTAGTATAACCTTAACAACAATTAAAATCTGAAAAGTCCGACCAAAACGACCTATAACACATCTTTTGCAAAAAAGTATTTGAAATTCTTTTGTAGTATCTGAAAATTGTTACCTAGCACATTCTATATTGAAAATATATATTACTCTGACGGTTAGAGACAGAATAATGTCTTTTCTTGCTTTATAAAATCTTGTAATATGAACCAAAGTGATAGAAGATGTTTAGAGACTTACCTAGCAGGTAGAAAAGCACCCCGACAACCCCAAGCACACTCATGATGGACGGCGAATGCAAAATCATCTGGTAGCCGAGGTGGAGCATTGTCTCCAAGAAATGATTTGCAAAGACGCTCCGCTTCTCGCCTAGTGATCATACCTGACATAGAATGAGCCAAATTGAGAGCTTTGCTATCTATAAATGGTTATACTGTTTATTCTGAATCCATAATAACATAAAGCAGTGATGGCCTCGAGGTTTAGGTGCGCGGTCGAGAATTTCGGCGGTCGCAGGTTCAAACCCCAGGCACACACCTCTGACTTTTCGAAGTTATGTGTGTATTCACAATGAATTATCACTTGCTTTAACGGTGAAGGAAAACATCGTGATAAAACCTGCACACCTAAAAAGTTCTTAGGAATTTGTTAGGTGTGTAGTCCGCCAACCCGCACTAGGCCAGCGTGGTGGACTAAGGCCTAAACCCTCTCAGTTGTAGAGGAGGCCCGTGCCCAGCAGTGGGACGTATTTGGGCTGATGATGAATAACATAAAGGCCTGAAGGCGTGTGTATGAAAAACTCCGAGAGAAAATTTAATGTTAAACAAACTTAGTGGATTACACGAATGTTTATTACGGCTTGGAGAACGTCCTCAAAACCTCTTTTACAGCCTAGCATCAAACTAAATTCGAGGCTGCCGCTACAGAAAACAATATATTGCATTTCTTGTACAATTCGCTACAGAAAACAAAAATAATAATAACCCTTAAATCAATTTATTGTACAATATGTTTTTCTGTTGATAAATCACCAATCTTCTTTCACCATAATTAACTATAACTAATTATAAATGTTAGTTACATTTTTTGCTACTACACATGCTTTGTTTAGCTTCCTTTAACGTACAGGTCAACCAATATAGAGAGCATGTGTAAGTTGTATATTTAATTATATACTAGCGGACCCGGCAAACGTTGTTTTGCCATACATATAAAATTCTCGTGTCGCGGTGTTTTTTAGCAAACTCCTCCGAAACGGCCCGACTGATTTTTATGAAATATTATGTGCATATCGTAGGTAGGTCTGAGAATCGGCCAACATTAAAGGGTTTAACATTTAGGGGTATGATTATTTTTTTTTCTATCGACCTAACGTTTTTATGTTTTATGATTCAGCATTGATAAATTATTATAATTTTAAATTTTCACCCTTCTATGATGAACCTCTATTTTTTTACTGGCCATTCTAATTTTTAAACAAAAAAATATGGCCAACATGTGTATAGAGTAAAATTTTATATGTATATTCAGTAAGTCTGAGAATAGGTTGTTATCTATTTTTTATACCCTCAGGTGTTAAGGGGTGTCCAACCCAAAAGTTATTTTTTTATTATGTGGACATTTTTAAGTTTTTATTTTTTTATGATTCAGCATTGAAAAATACATACAACCCCAAATTTTTCACTCTTCTACGAACAACACCTGTTTTGTATTCGCAATTTTTATATTTTTATAGCTTTTGCCCGCGACCCCGTCCGCGTAGACTACAGGGTTGGGTGCAGAAAGATAAATAATAAGTGAATCTATAAATCGTTCCTCAAGTGCCCAAAATGGCACTTACTGAATTAAAAAAACGGTGCCTATGTCCTTTTTTAAGGTCCCGTTTTTATCCATCACATCAAATCACCCAAATCGATCAAATGGTTTAGGCGTAAAAGTAAAACTCTGAAAGTTAATTTCGTATTTATAATATGTTTATCCCATTGGAACATTACATTTTCCCGGGATGAAACATAGCCTATGTTACTTCACAGGGTCTTATTTATGTTCATACCAAAAAAAATGTTATTGCGTGAAAGCGTAACAAACATTACATTACATTCACATTTATATAATAGTAAGGATAACCATTCCCACGGGAACACTAAATTTTCCGGGATAAAAAGTATCCTGTGTACATCGGTGGGTCCCACCTATCTGCATACCAAAAGTCATTCAAATCTTTTTTCAATCATTGTCCAATTATTTACCCTCCGTTTTTTTTAAATAAGAAGTACTTATCCTATCTCCTTTCTAATACCTCGAAGACTATGTGTACAAATTTTAATGATAATCGGTTAAGTAGTTTTGGCGTGAAAGTGGAACAAACAAATTTACATTCACATCTATAATATAAATAGCTGACCCGGCAAACTTCGTACCGCCTAACAGTCATTGAAAGTCATGTTACATATTACCTGAATTTTATTTTTGATTGTATGGAAATAAATATTAAGTTCAGCTCTTTATTGAGATAAAAATACAGAAATAAAAAAGTACAAAAATTAAACTCAATGGTCATACCCGTTGGGATCAATGAAATCTTTAGATCAATCTAATTGATGAATTCTCAAGCACCAATTATTCATCTCTAAGTTGTCTTTTGAGTATCGTCACGTGAATAACATTACTCAACAATTTTCTTAACACCAAGTGCATTCCATTGCATAGTTGAGTGTTTTAGATTTCAAAGCGTGATGACTACCGAGACCGCCTTCGTTTGTAAATTGTAAGCCAAGGAGTTTAAAAATAAATTTCTGAACGCACGCATAAATATTTGACAACCAATAAATATGTCAATCCCTTTTTATTACTGACACTATTCTACATGTTTAAAATCCAAAATACGCAATTATTCGAATATTGTATATATATGTTGTCGATTCCAAACCTTTATTTAAATACGTTCTTTAATTTGAGGGGACCATTAACCGTATTGATGGGATAAACATAAAATGTCTGACAGGATATTAGGTAGAACAGTTTATATGAGAAAAATGGCGCTGTATGTGAAAAAAGATTCTCCCGCTTTTCTGTTGAAATTTTTCCTGAATTTTCTTTGCTATAAACCTCACGGAGCCCGAGACCTTTCCAACGAATGCAAAACCGTGGAAATCGGTTCGCGCGTTCTGGAGTTATAGCGTCAGGGAGGAAAACCCGACTTATTTTTATATAGTAGAAGATTAAGTTTTTTATATTTAATTAATTTTTATAAGAAATGCCCTTGATTTTTATCTTTATTATTGATAAATATTGACAATGAAAAATATCTACTCACCGCATCGCCGCGAAGAGACTGGCATGGCCCCAGCTCTTCTTAGTATTTCGAGCTGGACTGGAGTGCATTGCACACAGGTGATGCCTAAAGCCACCCGTCGGTTGTGGATCTCGTTGTACGAGAACTGTTTGAGCAAGGTGTTCGAGATCTGGGCCAGGCAGAGACGCTCCACGCCTTCTATCACCAGAGACACTATGGGAACGCCGTATAGGAGGACTGTGCCGACCTGGGAGTTTACAATATTGATTATATTTTAAATCTGGTAAGACCTTATACCTACTTATAAATGAGGTGGGGCAAAAACCGTTTTTGGCCGCCTTATTGTTGATTGATACAATTTTTTTTACAATCTATTATTATTTTTAGAAACCTATTTGATGGATGAGGCCAAGAAGATCGAGCCCAGTGGCGTGCCATAGTAGAGGCCTATGTCCAGCAGTGGACGTGACAATGGCTGTTGATGATGATGATGATATAATTATCTAACAATATATTTATACAGATTTTAATAACGTCGTTTGTTAGAAACAAATTAAAAGTTTAATTTTACCAAATTATTTTCATTAGTTTTCGACACGTAATATAAAACCTACCTGGTTGGGTTTACTGTTCAACTGGAGGGATTTGTGTTCGGTTCTCGGCTTGAGCGTCTCTCTCGGCGACATCGCAAGATTTGTCGCCTCCATCCTGTGACAAAACACATTTAGACCTTATAACATCAAATTTCAAAGCGAATATATTTTCAATCGTCTGTATTAAAACAATTTCCTAAACAGTATATAGTACTTATAGTAAATCGATACGGATTTTTCAAGACCGGGTTGGTTGGCGGTTATTCAGGGAGGTCTATATTCTGAAGTGGACTTCTATAGGTTTACTACGTGTTATAAATACAGAAATTATATTATCTCTTTATCTCTTGTCTACATTTTTAGAACTTTACTGATCAACTGTGTACAATATTAGTATCAGTTCACTTCCATAGAAGCCCACAAGCCCAAATTGCCCTTAAAATAATATAATAATATTTTTTAAGCTTTAAATATTTGCTTAACCAAATCAATTTGACATAAAAATGAGAATATCCTGACCCCACAATAAACAATTATAAACTAGACATTACAAATTAACGTGTAAAACTTTTGGGCTTCTATGAAAGTACCGCCACTGATAAGTATAGGCATGTGACTGACAAGGTATATACTGTTTCATCATCATTACATTACATATACGTCCCACTGCTGGGCACGGGCCTCCTCTACAACTGAGAGGGTTTAGGCCTTAGTCCACCACGGTGGCCTAGTGCGGGTTGGCGGCCTACACACCTAAGAAATTCCTAAGAACTTTTAAGTGTGCAGGTTTTATTACGATGTTTTCCTTCACCGTTAAAGCAAGTGATAATTCATTATGAATATACACATAACTTCGAAAAGTCAGAGGTGTGTGCCTGGGGTTTGAACCTGCGACCGCCGAAATTCTCGATCGCGCGCCCAAACCTCGAGGCCATCACTGCTTATACTGTTTAGTAAAGATGTAACCAGGCGTAGTTAACCCGGCTTTCTAGTAGTAAATAGGACGTTTGACTTTTACGATTGCTCATCGCTGCGACTATATCCTCACTACTTCAGTAAATAATCAAGTGTTTGGCTTTGTGTATTTTTCCCCTCTATCCTAGTTTAATTATTATATTAATTGTTAATTTTGTCTATACGCTTATGTGATAGACTAATTATTTTTATATGAGACCTAAATTAAACTATGTTTGATTTTAAAATGAAAATTATAAACATAAAAATACGAATATCCCTAAAATCATCAATATTTGACAAATCGTATTCATTATATATTTTATTAGTGAGGTTTCTACATCATCGATGTCATAAAGCAAGAAATACCAATAAAATGTGTCCATTAACATTTGCCGGACAATAAAACAGCAATGTGCACAAATCAGCTCACAAATTGCGACAAAAATGATCGTTTTGTGTACAAATAGCCAGTTTGCGTGTGAATCTAGTGTATCGAATATCAATTGGGCATATTGAGGGGTGAACGAACAATGCGGTGTCGCGCGAGGGGTGAGACAGCACGTTCGGTACCCCGACCGGTAATATTTATTTGTGAAATATCTATATTAGGCACCACTATTTCATCATCATCAGCCCATATACGTCCCACTGCTGGGCACGGGCCTCCATCACAACTGAGAGGGTTTAGGCTTTAGTCCACCACGCTGGCCTAGTGCGGGTCGGAGGACTACACACCTAAGAAAGTCCTACGAACTTAGTATCATCACGATGTTTTCCTTCACCGTTAAAATACGTGATAATTCCTTGTGAATACTACCACCACTATTTGGCATGGTGAAAATAGGTTTGTGGTCAACCGAGACAACACTCAGGCGGTTGCGAGTGCTATTCCCGGCATACAAGGCATAGTAGGTATTGCGCGTTGATAAATTACACAATTTGAAGAAAAAAAGTTAAACGTCGTGGAAAAACCTAATATCTAAGAATTCTTACAAGAAACTGTTTTGATTTTTGACGTGTAGGTACTCATTGTGAGATTTCGGAGCTTGGGGAAAGATTAAAGTAAGGTTATGCGTGGTAAGAAGATAAAAATAATACAATTTATTATTTACTCTTTAATTTTTTTAGATTTAGACAATAGACAAAGACGATTATATATATATATATATTTTATAATAGTACGAAAAAAAAAATACAACTATTATGAAATTATAAATAATAAAAAAGTTGTTTTATTTCTCGGTTTTCTTACAGATTGGCATAAAATAAAAGTACTGGTTATTTAATCATCTAGACAGTGTTTTAAAACGGCCAAATCCAAGATTTGGTATCATTAAAAATATCCCTAAAACACGGGGTGTATGAAAACAAACCGAAAACAATTGAATGATACTAAACATCACCCCCCCGCGTCCAATCGTTTTAATGTAACAAAAATATGTCAACACTTTTAAATGATAAATGAGCACTTTAAACAGCTCACCCTAATGTCAAATAACAACAGGGTTGTCGCTGCGAGGACCCGTCGGCCGACGGTGGCTCGCCAACCCACTCATTATGAGGTATGATTAGTTAATTTGTGTCAACCCTAGGGTTGGTACAAAATCCGATTAGCATTCGATTTTTACTGTTATTTTAATAAACAATCGATTTTAATACGCAGTCCTGACCCAACATTAAAATGTAAATCGTTTCTCTTAGCTATCAGAAACTATCAGAGATTTTCGGCCTTTTTTTTGTCGAGGGGAAAGCTGGTTATAGCTCTACTTCCCGTCAGCCCTGGGGGAGTGGGGCAGGAAGCGTATGTCGGGGTCACCGGCCTTCCAGCCCAGCGCGCGGCGACGTCACGTCCGCGCAGATGTAAGTGCCGGGCTGGGTCCCTAAACCGGCATACCGGCGCAGTTGCACCCCCACTAGCATGGTTCGGGCGCCCCGGTTGTGGATAGGCGCCCGCGACGGACACAGGCCACAGTGCCACCGCCCCTCGCGGGGTCACTTTCAAGTTTCAATGAGGACGCGCTGCCCCCGCAGCGCGTCCTGCGACCCCAGAGATTTTTGGCCGAACACTCGGCCCCGAAACAAAAATGTTTACAGATTATGCAAACAATAATCTCCATTAAGGAATCATATGCCTAGTTTTCGCAAACGTTAGCAACTGCACGAACTTCGCACTTTCGAAAATAGTTTATAAATACACTAGAACAAACGGCTTTTATTTTAAAGATTAATAACATTAGTAAGTAATGAAATAGGGATGACCTCGAGGCTCTTAGGTCCATCAACCCGCAGTAGGCCAGCGTAGTGGATTAAGGCCTAAACACTCTCAGTTGTAGAGGAGGCCCGTGCCCAGCAGTGGGACGTACTAATATTCCTATAGTTTTATCCAAAACTACGATTAACATAGTCTGCACTAAAATGTGACAGAAATGATAACTATTAATTTTACCCCAGTTTTATCCGGAATGGCGTTGGACCTCCCCTCGACGCGCCCCAAATTAATTGATTAAGTTAAACGATGCGACATTATGTTGATGACTGCATATGTTAGACAATGTAGGGGCTTTGTGCGGATCTGTGGTCATTCAGAGAAATAATTGTATCATATTATAACCAAAAATAACTGATTTATTTATGGAAATTATGATATTTTTTTATACTGTCGAAAACTATTGGACCAAATGGAATTTCGATCAATAATAACGACTACCAGTATGTTACCAGTTGACATAATTTTGTTACGTCATGGTATAGACTCATTCCGAAGCTACAACTTCATCAAGCCGTCATAAGCGTGGTGATTGTTAAGTGATGATCGTTGTCATTTCTTGCCAGTCGACGATTTATTTATACCGCGTTGCAACCATTAGTTAATGTTCCCATTATAATAATATTATAATGCTTTTTTTTATTATTTCTGACAGTTATAATTGTAAATAAATTCAGGTTAAAGATTTTTAATCCCAAACAAGGTTATCATTAGATCGACAATTATTTGTTGTTATAAGTTTGTATCTATCCCATTGTCCCAAACTTCTTATGTTATGCAGTTTCGGAAAATAAAAAATGTGACCGGAAACTCAAGTTACGTTACTTCTTCTCTTTATAGGTCATCATAATTCCTTTGCCCTGTTCCCAATTTTATTTGGGGTCGGCGCAGTATGTTTTAACCTTGCAAACATCCCTATCATCCGTCATGTCTTCATTTTCTTTGTTTCATATCTTCTCCTACGCACTCCATTCATTGATATCGGAAGCTTACAATAATTTGTTTATGCTAGCCTGTACCTGTTTTATTCTAATTGTATCTGTAATACCCCCGATTTTAATGCCAATAACAGCATCGTCGACAACCGTGTCGAAGCGCGCCAGATTCTTTGTGAAAGCGATTGGTTCCGTTACAAGTGGCGCACATGTGCCGCATCTCTGGGGGCTTCGCTGCCCACCCTCTCGTCGAGCCCGCGTCATTGTTATCAACACCATATGGCATCTATAAGGAATTTGTAATTATAAGTACGTTGGTAGTTGCATCATTATTGTCAGTTGCAGTGTGAATTTTTTTTGTGCACTGATGATAATTTTTTTGGCGGAAAAATCTTGAATGATTTTTACACTCACTGCAAAATTAAACGGGTTCCCTACTGTCTCTGATCGTTTCCACTATTTTCTCATAAATTTTTAGAGACGTAAAGTAAGCATTTCAAATAAGTCAAATAGCGAAAGATTATTTTATTAATTATATTTAAACAGTCAAAAGTCTTATCGGGTAGGCACTCGTGCCATCAGTTCCAAATTAATATGCGTTCATTGCAATAACGACAATCCCATATTCTGTACTTTTTTTTGTCAATTCTAAGCCATAAAAATACCTTATACTTCGATACAATACATTCGCTATTAATATTTAATCTATTTTCTATAGAAAAGTAAACACAATATTTCTGAACAAGCATCGCTAGAGTCGAACAAATCTGCGGATAACAAAGAAACCGCAACCGGTGTCTGTATTGACAACATGTTGTGCATTTTGCCGGATAATCCGTAACTAAAGGGGACACTTGAGCCTGTCAGTGTGTCGAGTACGGAGGGAGAGGCACGGTGACCGAAATTCTTGGAGTGTTCGAGATTGTATTTTTGTAAAATTGGTTTTGACAAACGCAATTTCCTTCTCATAATTATAATAATAATAAAAAAGTAAAAACTAAAACCCAACTACGACAAAAAACGAGGCTAAAAGAGTCTAAAAAAAATTTCAGGACACAAAATAAAATATCGTTACTGAACAAGCAAGATAATCGACAAATAGATTCTACCAAGATGCCTTCGTTACAATTTGACAATAATGTCATCGGATACTATACTATCCACATTTATCAGTGATAAACAGTGAATAACCTTAGAAATCTTTGGAAATATCCAAAAAAATATCCCATACCATTAAATTTAATGGTGGCCCCACATAATCCGTGCGTCGACCATTTCTTACAAGTGCTCCTCTGAGATAGGCTTGTATGGGGCATTACAATTTAATCTATATAAAGATGCATTGCGCCAGTTGGGTTGTTTTTACGCTCCGATGTCCGTTAACTAGTTTGGGGTAACTATTACTTACCCTAGACAATAACTAGTTTGAACTGGTATCTACGGAGATTAATTTGTTCGAAGATTAAAGAAGGTACCGTATTAATTTACCTACAGTATACAGATAGAAGTAAATAATTCTTGGCTATATCTTTGATATAAGTGAGTGTCAAAGGTTTTTTGGATCTGGACTCCAGCAGTACCTATGTCTTTATTAAAACCCTTTAGGAAACACGGGTAATTGACTCAAATCAAATCAACTTAATGGGTCAATAAATCGAAATATTTAGATAAGAGCGGATACAAGGGAAGATAGAATGTCTCAGATGGACTAAAAAGTGCAAATATAACAGGATAAATTGTATAGATTGACGTAGACTGAAAAAAAAAACAGAAAGACAGTCAACAAGAGAAGAAGCACATTTATACCCTGTAATATTAAATTGAAAGCACCCAAAGTCGCAGGTATTAATAGACATATCCAAACACAAAAATCAGTACAAAACCTTATACATTTTTTATAAATTTAATCATCATAATACCGCTGACAATAGCCGAGAGCCGTGCGTTTAAACAAGCGCCGCTTCAGAGCCGACCGGTCGCCTACAAAATTAATTCGCGACGGCCTGTGTTATTTACTCTGCTACTTTGTTCGCTTAATTGGAGTCGTCGGGCGAAGACATGGAGTTAATTCGTCGATTAATATTTAATCGTCGGCGCCCTCGCCCGTCGCTCCGCGCCGCTCGCTCCCCGATTCGGGTGATTTTATGATTTAGTTTTCGAGATTATGCAAAGGTTTTCGTCAATTGTTTGTTGAAATATTTTACTGAATGGGATTCCATTAAATTAAATCACGAAAATTTTCCTACAAATATTCTAAATTGCGAGATTTTGTTTTACGATTTCACACTTAAACCGATTTTATTTAACCTTTGGTACAAAAATAAAAAAAACATACACGCGTGAAACGTGTTTTATATCTTTTGAAAAATAAATGTTCCTATGTACATGTATGTAAAAATATTACATATTTTTATCCGATAAACTAATATTTTAATGTCTAAGTATTATGAGAGTACAGTCTTCAAAAACTTCAAAAGTCTTGTCAATTAGTATTTAAGCTCAGAAACAAGATTAGGTGTATAAATGTAAATAAGCGATTTATATACTTTTAGTGGAGAAAACTCGAAATAGTATATGTAGGTAGTGTTTGGACTAACGAGTAAGGTAAGCATAGTACTGTGCCGTACACATACATAATATGTTGATGAGCTCGTTTAGCTCTCCCTGAGAGGGTTTAGGCCGTAGTTGCCACTACGCTGGCCTAGTGCAGGTTACCGCGCTACACACCTAAGAAATTCTAAAGATCTTTTACGTATGCAGATGTCCTCACAATGTTTTCCTTCGCCGATAAAGTACGCGATTGTGAATACACACATAACTTCGAAAAGTCAGGAGTGTGCCTGGAGTTTGAACCCGCGATCGCTCAGACTCTCGACCGCGTGCCTAAACCTCCAGGCCGTCACTACTTAAGTTACTTAAAATATATTCCGCTTCATTAGTATCGCTATATATTGGAACGTGAATTATATCCTTGGTCCGAAAGCCATTCATTTAACCTGCCGGTTTTAACTTTAGGTTGTTTTATAAGACAGTCGTAGGTAGGTACATATAGTCGAAAAGGTCCGTTCATTCAAAGATAAAAAAGTAGAAAGACCCACTAAAAACTCTTTAATATATAAAAAGCTTATTTACAAACTTCTCCAAATACACAAATATTCATAACAAGACAATTTATGTCAGCGATCTTTTACTTAATCTATTCAATATGAATACAAGACCTATGGGGAGGGGAGGCCTATGTTCAGCAGTGGACTTCTTTAGGCTGATAATGATGATGATGATGATGACAAGACCAGCCAGCTTTCAAGCCACGTGTTTCGCATTCAAAGCTTAGCCGGGAAAGATCCTGTTTCGGGAAGAAAGGAATAAATGTGTTTTTCTCAACAAACGATATACAATTTTCTTTTACGAATCTATATTTATTCTTTATTTGCGGTCTTACTATCTGTGTTAGGTAAGTGACTTTCCCAGAAAAAATACTCTGAATCTTGAAAGCTAATAAGAATGCAAAATGGTATTATATTAACAAGTTTTATTACATGAATGAAGAAAGTTAAACAAATGCGGGGGCACGGGCGGCGGCACAGAAATAAACATGCAAATCGAGTTACAAGTTATTTATAAAAGTAATCGAATCTGCCGAGCGACGGAATCACATCTGTTGACTTTTGATGGAAATTACTCGGCATTCGTACTCACGACTTTTATTACTCGATTACTATAAAAATGAGGATCGATTTTCTTTTTACAGTGCCTCAAAATGGCTAACTTGGTCCCGCATAAGGGTGCATCTTCAGATCGAGAGGTCCCGCCTTTCAGATCTCGGATTAGACAATTTGGATCATTCCGTTTGCCAATTTTTAGAAATTGGGCGTGATAATATCTATATGTCATCAGTTAATAAAGCGATACTTGAAAAATAACTTAAACAGCACAAGCATTTCAGGATTTTAATTTTGTAATAATAAAAGAAATTGTTAAAAAGTATTGGTACTATATTTTTGTTCATTGGTATCCTGTAAGTACTAAGTATATATTTTGTTGACTGTTGTATGTACATACCAGTCCCATGTAATAGGGGGCGAGCCTTTTTTCGGGCACATTTCCAGACTGTGCCATTCCAGGCTGCTACTGAGAATTTCCTAATGGAAAAACCCAATAACACTTTGCCCGACCCGAGAATCAAACCCAGAACCTCGTATAATCATTTACGTAATAAGCCGATTTAGTCCAGTAGTATTTAGTAATTATAAGAAGAGAGTAAATAGGTATGCTGGTAACATTTAGCTTATGAGAAAGATATTAAAATATTATTAAGTTAAAAATATTTAATAAAACATCAACCTTCATTGTCTTGACAGCGTACCTAATTTAAATCGTGATGGTGATCTTCATTGGTTTAGTCATTATATTCGAATCATTCCACCCGTGGAACACAAATAAATTTTGATAGTATTTTTTTACTGGGACGGCAACGTGACCCTACAGGCGACTAATGGTATTAGGAGTGTGGCCCAAATAGTATGTACGTCGATTGATGAGAAATATCAGCGATACCTACTATCCCCGAGTGGTCGACAGAATTATTACGTTCTTTACAACTGTTAGAATATACGTAGATTATATGTTATTTCCAAAAAACGAAAAACACTTATTTTTTTAAGGTAGAATATAATGAATAATTGAAAAGTAAGAAAATGTTTCAATAACATTAAATCAACTTACAGCCTAAATTAAAACATTCGTGTTTTTAAATTTTAAAATCTTATATTATTTTTTTATTATCTACTTTATTATTTTTATTATTTTATAATTACCTACTTATTTTAGATAAAAATAAAAAAGTCAAAAAACATTGTATCTTTAATACATTTTAGTATAAAAGCCGTATTAAAAGTGAAGTGTAACATCACGGCGGCATCAAGTTAATGTGGAAATAATGAATTCGCTGCGAAACTGACGGCCCCTGTTTGTCTTTCAATTACATGATCCCGCGGGACCCCGCCCTTAAACAACACTGCACCGTCTACATGTATATTTAAACAGGGAACAAATTAAATCTTACGCTTATCTGTGCCGCGGTGTCATTTTTGCGATGACTAGGCGGTACCCTACGCTTTCTTTTGTTTCTTTTGTAGATTGAACTGCGGATTATAAATTAATGTTTGTGAAGTTCATTTTATTTTAGGCAATTACTTAGGAAGAAGGACGGATGGCCGGCGGAGCAGACTAATGTTGGAGACCGCACTTAGGCAGACGTAGTGTGGGACGTCCTGCAGCACGATGGTCCAACGACTTGAGAAAGGTGGCGGGTAACGGATGGATGAGGGCTGCACAAGACTGGGATGGTTGTGGACGGCGACAGGCTGAGTATATTATAATCACTAGGAATTATTTTTTAAACTAGTTTAGTATCAAATAAGTTAAAATTATAACATATTAAAACAACATTAAACAATCCATCCCATTGTCGCATTACTTAACCATTCAGCATTGTATACCCTTATCGTACCATAAACTGCAACAGATTTTTCTTTATTAAAAATAAATTGAACAAAAATAATTGTGCCGTTGCCCTGATAAAATACGTCGCCCGTATCAATTACGTAATTCTGAAGATTAAAAGAAATATTGAAATATTCCAAGTGCAAATTAATATTATAATGATAATAGCCAGTAGCGGTACTTCCATAGAAGCCCAAAAGCGTTACAAGTTAATTGTGTAATGTCTAGTTTATAATTGTGTATTGTGGGGTCAGGATATTCTCTTATATGTCAAATTGCTTTTGTTAAGTAAAGATTTAAAGCTTAATGATTATTATTCGGAATTTTGTAAGGCAAGCTGGGCTTTTGGGCTTCTATGAAAGTACCGCCATTGGCCACTGATAATAGCATAATATATATTGTACATACCATACATACATAATATCTTGTTAACCGTAAAAAAGGGAAAAAAGTACAATTTTTTCCAAACTTTCAAGTTAAGAGTACAAATAGAGGCTTCATTGTCTTTATCTACCTAATCTACCTATCGCAGACAACTAGATGTCACATTCGTAATAAAAAATGATATAAGCTATAATTCTAAATGCATAAAATCACTAGACGCTTATTACGTTCAAGTCTATTAGAATAAATAAATTATAAAAGCAAATATTTCTTTCCATCTGTTATGTATTATTATTGATTAAGTGCTATTACAATTTTCATAACTTTTATCATTTACTTCTTAACTGTGAATGTAATATGGAATGTCCATCCCCTGTAAATTTGTTCCGTTTTTTGACAAACTTTTTTGAACAATATTATCAATTTTTGCGATTGGTACCAACATTAGATCCTCAAACAGCTTAATTAAAAAATGCTGGCAAAATATCAAAAATCACACTTAAGTAGCAGTACAGAGCAGGGACTTTTGAAGATGTTTCCCTGAAACCAGGGTAGTTCCCTGCAATCCTATCACAATTCCAAGAATAAGTAGCAAAAACAATTGAAGTTTACGGTATAATTTTCCTTATCAAAAATTCTATGAAAATTGTTTTTTTTTAAATTACACAAAACAACCACTTGTATCAAATGAAGATTATTTTTTAAGCATCAGAATTTTACACACATCAATACGCGTAAAAACTCCAATAAAATCTTAATAGTTATTTCAGACATGGCTGCGAACAGGCAGACCGACAAATAAAATTGAACATCGTTATAAATAACAAACCCCGTCCCGGTGCTCTTCGGTCCCAAATCACGTTGCTACATCTCCTTAAAAATATAACAACATTCATAGACATATGTTCCGAATCCTGTATGAACAAATTTTAGACGGCCGGTCGTTTTTAATCGATATATATCGATATACAAGGTATTTTTATAATGCACTATTCACTTTTAATTTAGTTATCACTCTCACTCTCAGCCCACATGCACCCGCTGCTGGGTATAGGCCTCCCCCAATACTCGCCATCTCTCTCATACTTTAGTTATAAATAATATAATACTGGCAATAAATTCATTCTTGAGATATATTTTTTTAATGACTCAAAGAAGAAGATTTGAAACAGATTAGTTCAAATATAAATTTAAAAACATAAATCAAAATCATTATTATTTCTATTGCCACTATTACATATTTAAGCACAAAATGAATTTGTCGTAGCGTGGTGCTACGTCCTCGTAGTCGCTACGATGACATTGACTTTAAAACAAAGACCGTAGCAGTTTGCTGGAATTTGCTACGTTCGTAACTTGTAGCCTTTCGTAGAAGATTTCCTCCACGACCATACCATAATTGTAATACGAGTAAGATTGCCTTTTAAAACTTTAGATTATAAAAACAATCAAATTTGTTTTAATACTAAAATATTAATTATATTTGTTACACGGAAAAAACACATTTAATTTATACGCAAAAATACGAAATATTTGCAACCAATTTTCAATAAAAGAATCACGTAAATATTATTTAACAATAAAACATACCTTATTATCCTCAGCAGAGACACAACACACAACTAACACACGCGGGACATAACAGTGTCGCGGGCGGCTGCAAGCTCACTGTGCTACGAGCTTTACGACGTCCACAGCAGCGCAGAGGAAAGCCCCGCCCCATTCCGCCCAGTTTCTACGCCACCAATTGCCGTCCAAGTAAAACGTTATTTACTTCTACCGCCCGCCCGCCCGCACCGCCTCGTCTTATCGATTGGACAGCCGAGCACTTATTTAAGGAGGCATAACTGAATTAATTTTGTGATTGAAATTACAAATATGATGGTGTTCGCGGCTCGTTTGTTACATGGCGCGTTTCGTTTTCGTGGTTTTTGTAATGTGTTTCAATTTTAATGGAAATTGCGAATAGGTGGATATTTTTTTTTTGTATTTAAAGCAGTACCCGATAATTGTTATTTTTTATAAATATTATTTATATTAAATCTTATTGCAAATAAGTGATTTTTAATATTTTCGAACAATATACACAATTCATTTTTCGGTAATTTTTATGTGAAATTGTAATAATATTTTTATCGTTAAAATACGCCATGGATCACCTAGAATCAAATCTAGTGGTGTAAAAATGACAATAATTTTGAACATTGAAACAGTTCTGATTTTAAAGTACCTATATCTAGGAGATTTACAACGTTTTTACATGTCACAATTGTTCATTGAAAAGCATTGATTGATGAATTTAATTTTTAACACGTTTAGATGAAAAGAACATTATCATTTTACTTCAAAATAATTATATAATAGGTACAATATAAATTATTCTTTATGAACTACAAAGAATTTTAATTTCAATCGAACAAAACCGTATTTGGCAACTAGTATTGAAAAATACAGATACGAAATTACAGCATTTTCAGTTGCAAGAATGATTGTTTAATCCTCTATTAATTAGTTTCAAGACATTCTAATTTAACGTATCAAGTGTAAGTACTTCAGTCAGCTCCCTCGAATTGATTCCGAAGGCCTTGACCCAAAAACGGCGTGTCGTCGCATGTTTCAATTATTATATTGTATAGTAACATAGAAGTAGTGACGGCCTCGAGGTTTAGGCGCGCGGTCGAGAATCTCGGCGGTCGCGGGTTCAAAACTCAGGTACACACCACTGACTTTTCTAAGTTATGTGTGTATTCACAACGAATGAAGTAAGACATCGCGAGGAAACCTGCACACCTTACAAGTTATTAGGAATTTCTTGTTGTGTCAGGGCTGCCAGATTGTATAGGTAATTGGATACAAAATATGTATAATCGGATGGTGTATTGTATCCATGACCATTTCGTATAATACGATACAAAAACATACGGGATGAAATTAAACTGTCTATAAGCTAGGCTAACTAAAATAAAAAAGCTAAACTCGAGATTGGACGGTACCTCTTTACCGTCCAATCTCGAGTTTTCGAGCATTTATCTAGGTACGGTAACTGAAATTCTAAAAAAAACCTCTCGAATCTCGACTTTTCGACCATTTATCTAAGTAAAATTCTAAAAAAAATATTAAAAAAGAGCTCAATTACAGAATGGTTATGTATAATGCGATCAAATTTCGTATAATTGCAGATACTAGTAATCCGTATAGCTGCGATTTATTTGCTGGCAGCCCTGTGTTGTGTAGTCCCCCAACCCGCATTAGGACAGCGTGGTGGACTAAACCCTCTCAGTTGTAGAGGAGGCTCGTGCCCAGCAGTGGGTACATATATGGGCTGATGATGATATTAAAATAGATATAACTGTCTTATTTGCAGAGCAAGTTAGAGAAGCACTGTAGTGTGTAAGAGGCGTTAACACGTGAGGTGTTATGTGATTCTATGTTTAGCTTTTACATACATACATACATATTACATACATACATATTATATACATATAGTGGCGGTACTTCCATAGAAGCCCAAAAGCCCAGCATGTCCTACAAAATTCCGAATAACATCTTTAAGGTTTAAATCTTAGCAATTTGACATATAAATGAGAATATCCAGACCCCACAAAAAACAATTTTTAACTAGACATTAGCCAATTAACTTGTAACGTTTTTGGGCTTCTATGGAATTACCGCCACTGGTATATAGTGCCGGTACTTCCATAGAAGTCCAAAAGCTAAGTTTGCCTTACAAAATTCTGAATAATATTCTTTAAGCTTTAAAACTTTATTTAACAAAAGTAATTTTACATATAAATGGTCCCACAATAAACAATTATAAACTAGACATTACACAATTAACGTGCAACGCTTTTGGGCTTCTATGGAAGTACCGCGCACTGCATACCTACATGGGGAAGGCAGAGAAGCATTTCTGTTTAGATATGGTACAAATAAAAGAGTCTTGACTGAGCAGTCTGAGTATCAACGTCAACGTGCCTTCACTTACCTAAACAGCTGTTACCCTACATTAATAAGCTACATTATAATGTCCATTTAATAAACATCAAATATTTAAGGATACTTCTTTAAAAAGTTTTGGAGAACTGCAACGAAGATTCCTAGGAAATATTTCAACGGTTTTAATTAAAATTAATTAACGCAGCTTACAGCTTGTTTCTCAGAATTCTAGTGGTTTTATTACAATATTGCAATTCGCAACACTGCCATTGCGCTCACGCTTGTCTCCTCGAATGGATAATCAGAGATGTATTGACACTTTTCTACAACTGTTTTAAGAAATTCATTTTGGAGAACGTTCTCCGTCACCGTTACTGTGCACTTTAACACAACCTTATTTTAAGGCTACTATAGTTATATTGTGTTCATTTACTTGGTGTACAATAAAGCGTAATTAAGTTATTATAATGATATGCGACACTCATTGCTAATGCACCTATCAGAACTCGGAAAAATCAGAGGTAGGTATGCTTAACTATATGCTTGACTATTTCGACCCGCACCCTTCTAGGTTTTGTCACGACCAATAATTTTGAAATCTATCCGTTTAGACATACATACATAAACTCACGCCTGTATTCCCCGAAGGGGTAGGCAGAGGTGCATTTCTGCACCCACATTTCGCCAGGTATGTATCAGTCCCACGTAGATAATAGGGGGCGAGCCTATTGCCGTTTTTCGGGCACAATTCCAGACTCCGTGCTGCTACTGAGAATTTCCTAATGGAAAAACCCAATAACACTATGCCCGACCCGGGAATCGAACCCAGGACCTCTAGATCGCTCGGCACATACTTGTACCGCGAGACCACGAGGCAGTTCGTCCGTTTAGGTTACCAATATCTACTTAATTACTAGTATTGATTTAGAAACTTCACATCCTTTTGCACAATACCATGTTAATTGGTTACAAATACGAGTAATTACCATTTGACACAGTCACGGAAAAGTTTTAAAATATATGTGTGAAGGAACTAAAAGTATTTTACCAAGAACAAAACATATAACCATTTAAATTGTCAGCCCCGTGGCGCAGTTGGATAGACACCAGCTAGCGAAACGAGAGGCAGCGGCTTCGATTCCCGCACCGAGACAAATCCTATGTTTGATCCAAGAATATTTCTATCGGGTCTGAGTGTTTGTGAGACCTATGACTCTCGTAGTTTCTGATACCCACGACACAAGTCCTGTATCTTAGTGTGGGATCAGAACTATGTATGTGACCGTTGAGTGTATTTATTTAAATTTGTGTTGGAATAAATCTGTAACTTAAAATATAAATGGTATAGAAAATTGGGTCGATACCGCTATCTAACAGAAAACTGATGTAGATTAACAGTTTTCAGTCACCCAGTGTAATTGGCAGTAGCCGAAACTAACTACCATCCAGAGAGGGCAGGATATAAAAACCAGTGATCACGAACTAACAGAACCGCTCGTCAATACTACGCCATAAAATGCCGCAGCGGGAATCGAACTTGGGGCCCCTATACTCCTTTATGTCACACGCTTATTCTGCACCATAGTCATAATTGCAAACGCAATAAAAATCATAATTAAATAGCACATATGATTTTTCATTAACTAGCTAAATGTCATCAAGATAACACCGACCCCGCAGGGGAAAAGCAGTGAAGATACAAACATGGTGTCATAACGAACATGATGCCGGCTGCCGGAGAGATTTAACCCTCAATTATAGAATTAAGCCGCGTTGAAGGGTTACGCACCCCTGCCGCGACGGCTATTGGTTTAGGGACGATGCGCTTGCCAGTATCGATGTTTTTGCAATAAAATTGTGTGTTTGACTCGTACTTAGGAGTTCTGTGGGATGATGATCAAAGACTGAAATTACTAACATTGTAATTATGAATGAAGATTTAGAATAATGGCATACGATGTTTAAATTTGAATAATAATGATTGTTGAAAGAAATAAAATATATGGTTATTTTCTAACAGTAATCAAACCAGTTTGGTTGCCTGTAATAGAGATAGCAGTTGTTATTCCGATATGTTAATCTTGATTACATTTTTTGAGCCAACAGAAATAATACATGCAGCGTATAATGCAAAACCTACGCAATTACGAAAGCTAAAAAATAAAATAAGTCAATTATAAATGTCTAAGTACCTACTATTACATTGTAGAACCAATATTTTATGGCTTATTATTATTATATCAATATATATGTTTTATCCAAAATAAAATATCATTTTTAAATAAGAAATTATGTTTTAAACTGATATCTTAAAGGCTTATCTGGATTGATAGTTGTCTTATTGATTGATTATAGTTATCGATACCAAAACATCGAATAATACAACACTGCGCGTGTTCAATGCTGACATAATGAAGTGTTGTCGCGATGCACACGCCCGCTTTATCCACATTGTAAGCGGCGGCGGGTACATAAGCGGCAGCGGAAACGAGCGCGGATTGTGGCTGCCCTGATGTGTACAAGTACGTCGAGTAAACTGTCTGCTATTGTGATGAACGCTTGCTTCCATTCATGACGTTTATTTGTGTTTACATCGGTTCACAGTTGTTTTACAATGATTGAAAATAATTAAATCTAAATTAAATGTTATATAAGTTTTCATATCATCTCCAGCCGGTACACGTCCAATTATTGGGCACAATACTTAATAATATGTACATATATACTCTCACGTCTATATGGAGGATATACGTTTCGACAATTATGAATGAAGTCCCCAAATTATAAGGGACGAGTCTACTGCCGTTTCTCGGCCGTGCAGGTAGGGATAGTTCGCTAATCCATAAAGCAAAACAATAAAAGTGCCTTTGCTTGGAGTTTGAGTCGAGACCTCTCGGTCGCACACATAAGCCGCGAGACCAACGTTCCATAAACATCTGCTTGCGCCGAGTACTGGAGGTTTTTGGTCATATAGCCAGAAAGGTTAAAGGACGGATATAACCTGAAACAACTAATGTTTACTGGCAAAGTCGAGAGCAAACGTCCGAGAGGCCGATGTCCCATCAGATGGTCGAACCAAATGTGCTCGACACTTAATACGAGACTTTATGCTGCGCTCCACGAAGCCAACGAACAGGTGGCGCGGCATAGTAAGAAGGACGACTACTGTTGGTACAAGGGATCACGACCCTCAGCAATGAGGAAAACGACGCGAGCAGGAGGACCTTTCACAAATCCCTGTTATGGTATGAAAAGGCAATAAATTAAACATAACATATCAAAACAAGCATAAAACCTCTTGTTAAGTCTTATTGTAATAAACACATCACTCGTTGCGGATTACGTGCACACGACCGCAAAATATCTTTCAATCACCAAACAACACTCCCGAACTCTCAAAAGAGAATCTTAAAGCCTAAGTATTAAGTTTGGAAATCAAATGGCTAGGTCACTATTGCTTCTTCTAAATATTTTTTTTACAGTTTTTTAAAGCTTTGCACAATGAATCCGCGACGAGCGTGTCTTTACGAGGTGGGTACCAATTAATTGAGGATTTTCTCCGGGTATTTACGTTTTAACGATCCTCTCTGATCGAAGTGAATAAGAGATTTCCCTTAAGTAGTCTTCATGTGAGTAATTATCGGCGCGGAATGGTAGAATGTGTTACAATTGTTTGCCCTACATTTTCGCAGACACGTGCTTTATAAGTATTGTAAAAAAGTAGTGATGGCCTCGAGGTTTAGACGCGCGATCGAGTAATTCAGGGGACGCGGGTTCAAACCCCAGGCACACACCTCTGACTCTTCGAAGTTATGTGTGTTTTGTCACGTACTTTATGGGTGAAGGAAAACATCACAAGGAAACGTGCACACCTAAAAGTTCTTAAGAAATTATAATTTTACTTTAGAATTAATTATAAGTAAAATAAACAGACTGGTTCATTCCGCAACATACAAGATGGAATGATCAAGTCAAGTCAAATGTCAGATCCGTAACGCAGTTTGCTAGACACCAGCTTGAGAGAGTGGCGCGGATTCGACTCCCGCACCGAGATAAATTTTGTCTGATCCACAAATATTTCTTTCTGGTCTGGGTAAACACATATCTTCGAAAAGTCAGAGGGGTGTGCATACTCGTATAGTAACATATTCTGAGGTACTATAATACATATGATACACATGACGCTAAATTGTGCGTAGCATTCTCCGGAATTTTACAAAATTAGACAGCATAGTGAAACACACCCATACATAAACTCACGTCTATCTCCCATTGGGGTAGGCAGATACTATAAACCAAATGCTATGGCCCAAACACACATCTTTCGCTTCCTCAAGTGACATTATTCGTGCTTGCGGTTTCGAGGACTCTTTATACGAGAATTTTGAAGAGAAAACTAATCAATGTTAATAAAATTTTGTTGAAATAAAAACCTATGTAAAATATAAAGCATGAAAAAAGTTTGTGCTAATTCTTATTACAGCATTGTTCTATTATTCTGTCCCTAAAATAGCGTTAGGATTTAATTATTAATTTAAAAATATCGCCACAAAATCCATTACAATCTCGTTACAACACATCACAGTTATTGCATGCAAAGCAAATATGATAACAAAATACGATGAACCGACGTCGCATTAAGCTAATGCCCGTTAAACTAACAGATTAGTTTAATGAATTGGCCTACCCCTCGCTCCTCGGGTTACCCGAATATAAAGGTACATAGGCGAAAGTAATTAACGTGGTTATATGTACGCGAACAGTGGACTGATTTCTACGTGTTTTGTGTATGGTTAGTGGCGATAATATTTTTTTACCTGCGTGAAGTAAATGAGTAGGTGATACATAATATAAGCATACTATAGTTTATAAAACGTATAGTACGATAGCAAGACAGCTGCGTGGCGCAGTTGGCTAGACACCACCTTGTGAAACGAGAGGCCGCGGTTTCAATCGTTCGTTTGTGTGATCCACAAATATTTGTTTCGGGTCTGGGTGTTTGTGAGACCGAAAAGACTCTCGTAGTTTCTGATGCCCACGACACAAGACTCGTATCTTAATGTGGGGTCAGAACTATGTACATGTGACTGTTGGGTGTATATATTTATTATTTATAAGAAAACTAGTTATATTCCACTAAGGACTCGGTCTTCGCTTCGTACAATTCATGCGTTCAATATAGCTAACAACCTTCACAATCAAATCATTTAAATTAAAATGAAAATCGTGTCAAAAGATGTATCTTGGTGCGGGAGTAAGTGGGGGAAAAGGCGGACGTGATGGTCATTGTGTTTTTCACTTTAAATTTTTTTTTAAATGCTTCTCCAAGTGGCTTATAAACTGGGATTAGACAGCGTAGAAATACATACATATATGTATTATATATATAACTCTTTATTGTACTCATTTAAATAATACAAAATAAATACATACAACGTAGACTAACTAACCATATGATGGAAATTTTGATAGTAGATTTTAATGTATCCTGTTTACATACGATAATTTTTTTTATTTTTTTTTGGTAAAGGAACACCGGAGACATTCTCTTTAAACTCTCCAAGAAAACGTTTGTGTCAATAAAATCATTGATGAAATTAATGACCAAAAATCTTGCCATGAAAAATTTGTGAAGAAATAATTATTTTTTTCATGAGGCTCATGAATGCTACTGTTGAACTGCAAAGAGTTAGTTGAGAAAGAGTGAGTTGTGATGGGCAACTTATGGAATACCGGCACAATATAATACTTTTAGGGGAGTATGAAAGAAGACGTGACATATTTGATAACATAAGCATGCTGGAACGACATGTTTAGTAGGCATAGACATTTATAATGTAAATAACAGAAAGGCTCGTCAAGGCAATGTAAAATACACATCCTAAAAAGGCATAGTAAAATGACCGTACTGACGAATTATAAGTGAAGTGTGATCGAAACACCTGATAGAAAAGTTTGAATTCCACACCAATAAGTCTCTCTAAATTAATTACATTATATAAACACTTCGATTTATTTAGAAAACCTAACAAAACCTTGTGTATTCTTAAGAAAAACTACGATTATACTTTGTAGCGTAAAGAAGCGTCTTTAAACACATAATACCTATGTTTGAATAAGAAAAACGGAGGCTCCATCAAAACAATGTACTTACCTAACAAGACCGCCCTGCCCCCGCACCTCCGCGCCCCCTCCCCCAACCCCCGCCGGTCCCATCGCTAACGCTGTCAGACATAACTAAAAGTGTGAAGGCACTCTACAACGAGGCTCTAGTTAATTGAATGCTGACCGCTACGACGGAAACTCGAATTAATCTCGATTTTTTTATTCATATACACTTACGCGTAAATCTCGAAGGGAAAGGTAGAGGCGTATTTCTAAAGCCACATTTTTATACATTTAATACTACAATCTGTCTCTTACTGGGACAATGAATAGTTAGTTGGGTAATGATTTTACGGGCATGCTCGTTATGCCACCTTTGTCGCATCCTACTTTACTTTACTATGATAAAACCACAAAAAACATATTTACACTGCTGCTTTTTAAGTCCTGCAGTATAGAATTCCTTTTGGTATTTTTCGGACATATTATACGTAGATACGTATAATATGTCCGTACGTAGCAGTAGGTACTGCTACGTGCTATTACTGAGAATTTTCTAATGAAAACAACTAACAACACTTTTCCTAACCCGGGGACCAAATCAAACAATGCTACATTATACCGCGTAAACAATGAGACAGTCATTGCCAAGGAAAACAACTAGAGATTGCAACCCGGTATGTTTCCCAACCCGGCCGGGCCCGGTTGCATCCGTCGCCAACCCGGCTGGGTCCGCCGGGCCCGGCCGGGTTTGTTAGCGATAAAACCTTTAAAGTATTTTATGAAAATTTTCTATATATAAATGAAAAAAGACAATTATTCAAGGTTAATATTCATTTCAAACTGGCTTATGGACAATAATCACAATAATTAGTCTCAAAAAATTGATTATTTTGACTTATGGACGGAAAAGTTACATTAGTATTAGTAATTATTCATTTTTATAAGTTGAAACAATCAGGTATTTCTCATTACTCCTTAAAGTATTATAATAAGAAACTAATAACGCAGCTTAAAGTACTAAACGTGTCATAACAACTTAAATTAGATAGATAAATAAAGCATGGTAGCTTTGGTATAAACAAAACAAATTCTTTTTTGCTAAAAGTAGGTAAAGTAGGTATATATGTATAATGATTTTTTTTAAACTTTGGCTATTAATGTTATTATTACTAATTGAAAAAATAGCGAAATCTTATTGGCTAGGCTGTACTGTAACTGGCGGGGCCGATCTACCATCTCGGCGATTCTGCGGGTCAAGGCACTAGCGGAGGAAGCGGTGGCCCGGGGCAAATGCGTCGTGGCGGTGTCCTTGGACATCGCGAATGCTTTTAATACCCTGCCCTGGGCCTGTATCGAGGAAGCACTGCGGTACCACGTGGTGCCACCCTATCTCAGGCGCCTGGTGCACTCGTACCTCTCAAACAGGGACGTGGTGTATCCGGGCGCCTGCGGGTGGCACCGAAGAGCGGTGTCGTGCGGTGTTCCGCAGGGGTCGGTTCTTGGGCCCCTTCTGTGGAACATCGGCTACGACTGGGTGCTCCGTGGTGCCAACCCCCGGGGTGTCGGCGTATTCTGTTACGCCGACGACACGCTCGTCACTGCGACGGGCGGGACCTTCCAGGAGGCCGCCGACCTCGCTGCGGTTGGAACTGGAAACGTGGCGAGGAGAATTCGGCGGCTGGGCCTCACGGTGGCCCTCCACAAATCCGAGGCCATTTGCTTTCACCGGCCTCGGATGGGACCACCTGCTGGGGCCCACATCGAGGTTCAGGGCGTGCGAATTCCCATCGGCAAGCAGCTCAAATACTTGGGGCTGCTGCTGGACAGTCGGTGGGAATTCCGCGCCCATTTTGAGGTGCTGCAGCCGAAGCTGCTGCGGGTAGCAGGCGCTCTGTCCGGCCTGCTGCCCAACCTGGAAGGTCCAGGCATCCCTTGCCGAAGGATGTACATGGGAGTCGTGCGGTCTATGGCGTTGTATGGGAGCCCAGTATGGGCCGAGTCCCTGAACAGGCGCTGCGTCGCTCTTCTGCGCAGGCCTCAGCGTGCGCTGGCGCAGCGACTGATCAGGGGCTACCGCACGATCTCCTACGAGGCGGCCTGCGTTTTGGCCGGGTCCCTGCCGTGGGACCTTGACGCCAAATTCCTCTCGCGTCTATACCATCAGCGGGAGGAGGCGTGAAGTCGCGGGGACAGACTGGCCCCGAGAGAGGTAGAGGCTATAAAAGCCTCCCTCCGTACGGCCGCCGTGGAGGAATGGCGTACCAGGCTGGAGGATCCCAGTGCTGGTGCTGGGACCGTCGAGGCAGTGCGTCCTGTCCTCGACCAGTGGGTGGACAGGCGCCACGGTGCGGCGACGTTCCGCCTGACGCAGGTGTTGTCGGGGCACGGATGCTTCGGCCACTACCTGAAGGAGGAGTCGGCCGTGTGTCACCACTGTGACAACTGCCCGGACGACACAGCCCAGCACACACTACAAGAGTGTCCAGCCTGGGAGATGGAGCGCAGCGCTCTCCGCGCTATTGTTGGTGGCGACCTCTCGCTCCTGGCCGTCGTCTCTTCGATGGTCGAGAGTCCGAGGTCGTGGCGAGCGGTGCTCTCCTTCTGCGAGCACGTCATGTCGCAGAAGGAGAGCGCGGAGCGGGATCGAGAGAGAAACGATCCCGCCCGCCAAAGACGTCAGAGAAGGAGGCGCCGGGTCAACAGAGATAATTAGACCCGGCGCCCTGCCCTGTGGCAAGGGGGCGTTAGAATCCCACCACGGTATCCCCTGCCTGTCGTAAAAGACGACTCAAAGGGGCCCTTGGGGTTGCTGGGCGCGCTGCGGGGGCGGCGCGTCCTCACTGAAAGTGACCCCGAGAGGGGCGGCGGCACTGTGGCCTGTGTACGTCGCGGGCGCCCATCGACAACCGGGCGCCCGAACTAAGCTAGTGGGGGCGCAATTGCACCCCCTACAACTCCGAGACGGCCGGGACGTTTACGTCTCGGAGGCGCACCGGGCGGCTGCGGCATTACGGTGGGCGCTTCTCGCTCACGTACCGTGGTCGCCCCACTCGGCGCGGAGATGGCCACCGGGGGGTTTTGGTCGGTATGCCGGTTTAGGGATATTGTTAGGGACCCAGCCCGGCACTAACACCTGCGCGGACATGACGTCGCCGCGCGCTGGGCTGGAAGACCGGTGACCCCGACATACGCTTCCCGCCCGCCCCTCCCCCGGGGCTGGCGGGAAGTAGAGCCATAAACAGCTTTCCCCTCGAGAACAAAAAAAAAAAAAAAAGGCTGTACTGTAACTACAAACAACCAAACTTGTTTAGTCTTAACTAACAAAATGTAACGTAAAATTGGTTACGATAGGATTATTATATTAGGAATTGGATACGTAGGCTTCATAAGTATAATATAACAAAACAAAAAGTAACAATTATTTTCATTTTGAAAGAATGATCGATACGAGTAATTTACCACAGTAACTACTACGAGTAGGCGCTCCCGCGCCGCGATTTACTTATCGGGTCCGCTGACCGGACCCGGTAACCGGGCCCGGTAAGAATGGCCGGGCCCGGTGGGTGCGTAAATGGGCACCGGGCCCGGTTTGCAATCTCTAAAAACAACGCATGGAACTTTATGGGAAACTCATCATCATCAGCCCATATACGTCCCACTGCTGGCACGGGCGTCCTCTACACCTAAGAAGGGTCAAGTCCAACACGCTGGCCTAGTGCGGGTTGGCGGACCACATACCTACATAAGCAATAAATACGTGTACCAAAATTTGCCAAAAATAATCAGCGTTTTGGAACAGTTAGTAGTGTCCCTGGCGCGTGCAACGGTCCGGAAAGTTAAAACGGGAAGCGTACCAACCCCCCGCACGCCGCACAACCCCCCCCCCCACTCCCCACCAGAACTCGCTTCAGCCTCTCAGACATGAAAATTTTACACAATTCAATTACACACAATGCCGTTATGTTAAACGCGCTACTGTTGACTATTATTGAAGATTTCGCTTTTGGATTCACAACGCATCTATAAGTCGTAGGTATTGCATAAAATAAATTGTTTTTGGAAATAAATTCCTTGTAAATATGTTCATTTGTTTTGATTAATTTATTCAATAACGTTCTATTAACTTTTTTCGATCTTTTGGTGAAGTGGTTTGCACATTTTGATATGTTTTTTGGATTTGTTTGATGGTCCTGAGTGACTATGAACTTATTCATAAAGCCGAAAACTAGAGGCCACATTTCGCTTGAAACTCAAGGTGGCGGAAGACTTTTATGTTTAGACGCCTATATATTTTGGATGAGTATAGCTTGGGTAGAATGCCCGAATACTGCCACGCGCGAATTCATCGGTAAATGCTTAAGGCCGCTAAACATCACTGAGAGACGTCGTACTCGTAGAAGGCTGGTATAATCCATCTCTTGAGAAGGCGTGTGATCAGCGGCAAAACATTTACGCCTTATTTATTTATTTATTTAAACTTCATATACATACATGTGTGTATAAAGGCGGACTTAATGCCATAGGCATTCTCTGCCAGTCTACCTTTAATTTACATACAAATGTGTTTACGTACCTACCAAATATGTACAGAACCGATACAAGACCCCACCAATAGTTTATTAGAAAAGTATACGTTAATCATGCCTCAGGCAGTGAATCACAGTGGTTAGTTACAGAAGTATGTATAGAATGCGAAGAGCCGTTCGAGCGACAAATGGCATTAGTTAGGATAAACCGATTACGCGGAGAGAGGTGCCTTCAATACGGCGGCTCTCGGTGCGTGAAACGCTCTTGTAAATATTATGGATTGTCCTCTCTGTTTGTGCTTTGTAAACAGTTTTAAAATGCCTTTCGGGTTGAGGGTTCTTACATAGGAAACTTGAGAGATGCTTACACTGCCTAAATTTATTATTATTGTTATTTTGGTTGAATATTTGTGAAGAAATATAAATTTTTCATAAGCTTTATATGACATTAGGAATGAATTTGAATAAATAAATATAACAAAATGAATACTTGAACGATGATGATCACGTACCAAAAAATAAAATAAAGCAAAAGGATAAACTCAAGTCTCATAATAAGACATTTGCGACTAAGAATAAAATGACATGATTTGGAAAAAGGTACTAAGTATCTGAGTAAATTTTAGTATAATTTATCCACCCCCTAACAAAAAAAAATTTGTAGGTGATATAATATACAACATAATCCAGATATATATTAGCCTGTCTCAAAATTACTATAATGTTTAGAAATGGAAGCTTTAGAAAAGTATTTAGTAAAGAGAGGCATTGGCCTCTACTTCAGAACTTTTACCTTCTAAGACATTTTTATGCCTGCAAAGTAAATTATTATAGCGGTGTATACGTAACGTCTTGTGGCAAAGACGATTCCGATTATTTTTCGCAGACATATACTTAATATTCACGCTGGCCGACCATAAAACGCGATATATGTATCTACGCACGTTTGGCATGCTTAATAAATAAATAAATACACCCAACAGTCACATACATAGTTCTGATCCCACACTAAGATACAAGTCTTGTGTCGTGGGTATCAGAAACTACGAGAGACTTTTTTGGTCTCACAAACACCCAGACCCGAAACAAATATTTGTGGATCACACAAACATTTGTCTCGGTGCGGGAATCGAACCCGCGGCCTCTCGTTTCGCAAGCTGGTGTCTAGCCAACTGCGCCACGGGGCTGTCGAATATTTCGCTATTGAGAATTTCTTACGGCAACGCTACTTACCCGTCATGGAATAACGTGGTAAAGGATTAGAAGGACCAACAGTGATACGTACCTATGAATTCTAAATTCTATTATAGAAACACATTCAGTCTACACGTAACCATAATCCCATTATCCACAATATCGTGGACAACGTCAACAAAGCAATTCGTTAATGCCAATGTTATTACAAAGCTGACAAAGCTATTAGACGTCGATTTAATAGCGACTGTTCGGAGATTTGTCGAAATTTTCATGTTTGCTTTTAATATAATTGTGTTCAGTTTATCTGTTGTAGGATTATTCTCGAGGATTACGTTGCGAACGCTCGTCGGCCCGTTCAAATTGAATTGTAATATGCTACCGTTATTAATAACAGCCGACGGGGCGCTAGGGCTGGCTGTGTTTTATATTGTTCCAACATTACGTAACTAAAATCCTATAGAGTTTTTAAATTGAATTGTTTATGTTAAAATTTTAATAGAAAGTATTTATCAGTAAATAAATATAACGAAATATGAAAAATCTTGATCCTCCATGACAAGGTTTATGGCTAATACAACATATTCCGTCCCGAAATAAATCGTAAAATGCAATGATAGAATCTTCAGTTTCATGATCTTTCATCAAGACGAATCGTCATTCTAAGAGGATCAAATGTTTTTTTTTACTTCAAACGGCTTTATCTGATTACTTACCTTCGACACGACAACTACGAAATGAGAATACGCTTAATTGAGTCAATACACTAAACACAATATATTAACGAATTAAACTTTATGTTATTTCCCTGCGCAATTTCCAATTAACTTCTTGATTTGTTGCTAACAAAAAGACAGCATGCAGTCAGTAAAGTCGTTGTACATTTTGATTAAAAAAAAAACAATCCAAAAATCTATCACATAATTACCAATATTTATGACAAGAACCACTACAACAATAAAGGGTATAATAAAAAACATTTTTCATTCAATCATTAAAGTTATTGTAAAGTAACAAGGTGACAGCTCAACCCTACCTCGACACAATCGGCTCTATACACCGGAGCGCGCCATTTTTTCCCCGCAAATTTTAACCGTCTCCCCGAAATTCCACGAATCAGCCGTATTTGTACAATAACTGCCCACCCGGGAGCATTGCCGGGATCGTTCCCGACACAATAGCCTCTTTGTTTAACGACGTATTTCTATTGCGACATGGCGCGTGCCTAGTTTTTTCAATGGGGTCTATTTGACCCGTGCGCACGTATACACCATACGTTTGCTGTAGCTACTTGTAGCGTTGTATTGGTTAATTTTAATGCCTTTTATTGCATAATCCTTTGGTGTTTGTTACTCTTTAAGAGATCTTTAGAATTCTGTATAAATTGTAAGAACTAATGTTTAGCCAACTTCATTAGTCTTTGTTAATATTGTTCTAAGTATATATAAATGTTTTTTTTTTCTTTTGCATTACTTCGAGCAGAACGTAGTTATTATCAGTTATATAATTACTATTGAGTTTTAATTACAAAGCCCATAATAAAATACATGTATAATATTAAAAATACAAAACATAATTTCTATAATAAAATCATCATAGACAAGTTAAACTATAGACGGTGAGTCAATTAGCAAAATCATTCTGCAACATGGATGTATGTAATCAAGGTAAGTGAAGGATTAACATAGATTGATAGGCAAAACGAATGTATGCAAGTTGATACCTACAGCATAAATATGTAACATAGCGATACAAAAAATTAAGCAATAAATGTGAAAACGAACTAGAAATGTTTTGTGTATTGATGTAATTTGATAAAAAGAAAGATGTCACCCTTAAGGTTAGAGGCAACAGTTTTTGTGGAAGACCGATCGTGTGGGATTACTAGAAAGCGTATTAATTTGTATTGGCAGCAATGTTTTTCTGCATCCATAGTTCGCCATGTATGTATCAGTCTCACAGACTCCGCGCTGCTACTGAGAATTTCCTAATGGAAAAACCTAATAACTAGGTGCAAGCGGAATTGCAGCATGTAGCTGAATGAGGGGACCATTGTTGGCTGTGTGAATTATAGTTACTAATTGTTTTATTTTATTTTATTTTTTGTATTCTCGTGCACTGGCCAACAATAAAATCTTTTTCTTTCTTTCTAATAACACTTTGCCCGACAGTGGATGGAACCCAGGACCTCTAGAGCGCAAGGCACATACTTGAGCCGCGAGACCACGAGGCAGTCGAGGCACGAAGTACTGTATTAATATAAAATATAATTATTACACAAAGTACTTCGGGATCAACTTGTATACTCGTACATACACCGACTTTCCAATTCTTTTCATCGTGATGTCCGTCAGTGTCACGGCTCCATACCCTATTACTAGTAATTATTGTAATAGAATAGCATGTATCTATTATAAGACTGTTTAAAAAAAGCCTATTTGTATGCTAAAATTAATAATAATTCAGTAATTTAGGCGTAACATATAAAATACCATTATAGGAAGCGAAGATCATAACCCTTTATTTTTCAGAATAGTGCCATTTACGTACCTCGTGTTTCCCAGCAGCATTTGGCGCGTAAATCATTCTCTCACGTCCGAATTAACGAACAGTGTTGAGCATGTAACCGTTGCGGCGGGAAACATTTTGGTAAATATAAAGAAACACGTTCATTTGTCACAATTACCGTCGGGGCGGAATAACTAGCGGCCGCCAGCCCGCCTCTTGTTAGCTGCACATCTCTTGACGTCTCATACATTTTTATGAGCGTTTTATTTTTGTCTACCCATGTTTTGCTTGCGAATTGTTGTGAGAATCGCTGCCTGAGATTATTATTATGCGCAAACACAAAATAGTCGCAGGAGTACTACCTATTAAGGATTTCTTTATTACAGGTACCTATTATGTTTAGATCTAACCGAAAAATACCTAAAACTGAAAAGTATGTAAGGCTTAGCTGAACAGGAATGAAATTAAATAAAGTACCTACGTAATCCCACAAGTTACCAAATGAAAGTTAAAAAAATGTTAAAGAAAAGTTACCTAATAGTCGTTACTATTATCATATTCTGACAGACTGCCTCGTGGTCTCGCGGTATAAGTATGTGTCGAGCGATCTAGAGGTCCTGGGTTCGATTCCCGGGTCAGGCAAAGTGTTATTGGGTTTTTCCATTAGGAAATTCTCAGTAGCAGCACGGAGTCTGGAATTGTGCCCGAAAAAACGGCAATAGGATCGCCACCTATTACGTGGGACTGACACACCTAGCGACATGTGGGTGCAAAAATGTACCTCTGCCTACCCCTTCGGGGAATACAGGCGTGAGTTTATGTATGTATGTATTATCAGATTCTCGAAATGGTGCTAAAATCAAATGGTTATCGAAGGACGTAAGGAAGGTCGGTTATTTAAATTAATTCATTCATTAAAATTTTATTCAGTTTTAATTTACCAAAATCAAAAGTTGGCGATACGTAATGATAATTTCTTACGTATCTACATATGATGTCTACAGTAAGAAAAAATAGTATTTTATAATTATAATTTTTTCGTTCAAAATTAAAATCAATAAAAAACTGATTAAAACCAAGTAGCATGCGGTTTATGTGTTTAAAAATGAGGGTTGAAGATATTGTAACTTTGGACATTATCTTAGTCTGGAGCAGGGCTAGGCAAAATACATGCTTTGCATTAATTGAAATACAAATTACAAAATACTGTATCGCAAGTAATTAAAATACGAAATACAAAATACATTTAAGTAAGGTATTTGAAATACAAAATACAGTATTTTAGCTATTTTTAATTGAAATACAAAATACAAATTACAAAATACAAAATAATGCATATTTATTTGTTTTGGAATAGTTTTTTTTTTGAAGGCGGTTTTTGTTTTGTTATTGCAGGTCTTGATGAGCACAAACTTAATACTAAATGAAGGCTAAATGTATTTTAATAAATGTATTTTGAAGCCTCGAGTATTTGAAATACTAATTACAAATTACATTTTAAGAAAGTAATTAAAATACAAATACAAAATACGTATTTGTATTTCAATTACAAGTAATTCAAATACTGCCCAACCCTGGTCTGGAGGTATTTAAAAAAAAATAAGTAGCCTATGTAAGACTTTTCCCTAGGCCCCATCTATTACCACAAAAAAAATCATCTAAATATATAATTTATTTGATAGCCCCGTGGCGCAGTTGGCTAGACACCAGCTTATGAAACGAGAAGCCCCGGGGTCGATCCCCACTCCAACACAAATGTTTGTGTGAATTGTGATCTACAAATATTTGTTCCAGATCTGAGTGTCTTTGAGACCGAAATGTCTCTTAGTAATGTAACTATGTAAGTGACTGTTTTATATGTTTTTGTTTATTTTATTGTGTATTTTATTTATTTATTTAGTAGAAATGAAAATCGTCTCATCCTTAGTAGTTTATCTTCTATTGATGATTCTTTTAAATACAGTATGAATAAAGAACACGATTTGTTGATAGACTTTTAAAACTTGGAGATGGTACAAACGCGACAAAAGGCAATAGTTATTAAATTTAACTACATATGTAAGTCATAGCTTCGAGGCTTTGGCGCACCGTCGAGAATCTCAGCGGTCGCAGGTTCAACCCCCAGGCACACACCACTGACTTTTCCAAGCTATGTGTGTATTCACAATAAACCATCACGTACTTTAACGGCGAAGGAAAACATCGTGAGGAACTTACACATCGAAGCAGCTCTTAGGAATTTCTTAGGTGTGAAATGTGGCAACCCGCACTAGGCCAGCGTGTTGGACTAAGGCCTAACTCATTTGAGTTTGGGGCCCGTGCCCAGTAGTGGGAGTTGGGACGTATATGGGCTAATGATGGACTATGTAAGAATGTTTAAGACATAGTAAAAATTACGCTTCATTTTGCTTTTTGGTGAGACCAGTTAAACCCTTTAGCCCGCTCTTACACCGTAGTCATTTATGCTATCAGTATGCCATAAGATTCAAAGCCGTATTTTTATTGAAGTTAATAATAAAAGGGCTGGACATACACAAAATAAAACCACAATATATTTTTAAAGCATTATTATTAATTTCAAAAATAAACTAGCATGTAAACACGCCGTGTTGCTACAATCATAATTACACTATGACAAATTACACACTATATGAAAATGGCAAACGATGCCCGTAGGATACAGGGTACAACACGAAAGTAACAATCAAATCAGTTCTATGTTTCATATCGATACAGCTAATATACAATGCCGATTTATATCTTTATTCATTTCTAAATATTCACTAACTGTAATTTGTTTACATTTACATCGAGCTGATAAAATGACCGCATACCGTTTCACGACAGATCATATTATTCAAGCCATTAATTACTACATACAATATATAGTTGAAATTCCACATTGCAATTAACCATTGACGCTAATATATGACAAAATATATATCTATCCATATTTGACACGCAATATGAAGCGAACCGACGGTTAACACCGACTTATATCACTGTTTGGATCCCTTCAATGTCAAACCATAATAACTAAGATCATCCGAATCGTACTAATATTACAAGGGACTAGAGAAGGTGTATACACACGAACGATTTTTACATAACTCTAGCCCAAACTCGTGTGCGATATACCTAACTAAAAATACTTTGATATAAAAGAGAATATCACTCGATGGCCTGGTACATAATCGATATTATTCATTTGTCGAACACCTCTCTACGTCGATACATCTGGCAGTTACAATTCTTTAGTAGTAATCAGTATTAGAACATAGATAATATAATAACACCCAATATATCCATTAATATTTATTACACATATAGATTTTGATTATTATATTTTATAACATCGACATACAAATATTTTATCGATAGGTTAGAGTAGTGCACGTCACGCGTCAAACAATTTGCTACGTGATATTGAGCTTTACTTTCATACACTAAGTAAATAAAATTGTGACAAGTCAAGCGCTTTATTTATACTCACATCAAATGCGTTATAGTTACATATTTTATACGAAACTACGGATACTCATTGACGTAATTATTGATATATTAGAATTGCATATAGAACCCATTTTATTAAGTCACACCTTAAACTTTAGAATAATTTATCGATATTTTAATGATCTCATAGAATATTGTAAATTTTTCCAAAGAAAGATGTTATTAAAAATATAATATACAAATCAATGCAAGTACAGACCGCCAATTCACCTTTCGATGGCATAAAGAAATTAAATTTAGTATCACGATAAGTAAACTAAGACAAATTAAAGCAGTCCGCGATCGCAGCCATGATTTAACATTATTAACCCCAGTAAGAAAATTCCTATACAAATACATATAATACAAACAATTACAATATTAAAATGATTTGTTAAAAATGCTACATCGATGCTAAACCAATTTTAAAATTATTATCACTGAGCGATACTTTGAACAATTTCAATCGGAACAAACTAAGAGTGTGTGCCGTCAATCCAAATACAATAAACGCTCACGGTGGTACAAAAAAAAATACAAACGTAGCCTCAAAAGAATATACTAAATATTACACTGATCACTCCATTTCAAAATGCTACAAATATTTTGCTACGAACAAAAACTACACATCTAAACGTCTAATAGTGTATGTCACATTGACACATGTCAAACTGACAGCTGATGTCAATGTCAGAGGGAAATGTTCTCGGTAGAGTTACAGCGCACATCATGGGCCTCTCGTCTCGTGTCACCCCATGAATGCATTCGAGGATATAGATTGAAGGCAAGCAATACTGCGGCTTCGTGATGATACAGTTATAACAGGAAATAATATCTGAAACGGAAACGATCATAATTAATACTTATCAGAATAGTTTAACATACTTTCAAATACGAATAAAAATATTCGCTGTGTCAATAAAAATTTTAAACAATTAAACTTATAAGCGAAATCACATCATTTTACCTTTAAGACCGTTTTGTATGAGTGTTTGGGAGGACTCTCTAATTTTTTGTTACTGTCATGGCAGTAGCAGTGTTAGTTGAAATTTGCAATCTTTAACACATTAATACGCATAGAGATTAAATTGAATTCAATTACAAAATAGAATTTAGTATCCAGATGTGGTAGTGATGGCCTCGATATTTACGTATGCGGTCGAGAATCTCGGCGGATGCAAGGTTCAAACCCCAAGCACTCACCTCTCACTTTTCGAAGTTATATGTGTATTCGCAAAGAATTATCACATACTTCAACGGTGAAGGAAAACATCGTAAGGAAACCTGCACACCTTAAAATTCTTAGGTGTGTAGTCCGCCAACCCGCACTAGGCCAGCGTGGTGGACTAAACTCTAAACCCTCTTAGTTGCAGAGGAGGCCCGTACCCAGCAGTGTAGGTATATGGTCTGATGATGAGTGAGGAGTAGTGTACCTGTGTGGCGCGGGTTCAGTGCGTGATGACGGTGTTGTGCAGGCAGGTCGGCAGCGCGTGTCGGTAAGTATATGGTCTGATGATGAGTGAGGAGTAGTGTACCTGTGTGGCGCGGGTTCAGTGCGTGATGACGGTGTTGTGCAGGCAGGTCGGCAGCGCGTGTCGGTAGGTATATGGTCTGATGATGAGTGAGGAGTAGTGTACCTGCGTGGCGCGGGTTCAGTGCGTGATGACGGTGTTGTGCAGGCAGGTCGGCAGCGCGTGTCGGTAGGTATATGGTCTGATGATGAGTGAGGAGTAGTGTACCTGCGTGGCGCGGGTTCAGTGCGTGATGACGGTGTTGTGCAGGCAGGTCGGCAGCGCGTGTCGGTAGGTATATGGTCTGATGATGAGTGAGGAGTAGTGTACCTGCGTGGCGCGGGTTCAGTGCGTGATGACGGTGTTGTGCAGGCAGGTCGGCAGCGCGTGTCGGTAGGTATATGGTCTGATGATGAGTGAGGAGTAGTGTACCTGCGTGGCGCGGGTTCAGTGCGTGATGACGGTGTTGTGCAGGCAGGTCGGCAGCGCGTGTCGGTAGGTATGGTCTGATGATGAGTGAGGAGTAGTGTACCTGCGTGGCGCGGGTTCAGTGCGTGATGACGGTGTTGTGCAGGCAGGTCGGCAGCGCGTGTCGGTAGGTATATGGTCTGATGATGAGTGAGGAGTAGTGTACCTGCGTGGCGCGGGTTCAGTGCGTGATGACGGTGTTGTGCAGGCAGGTCGGCAGCGCGTGTCGGTAGGTATATGGTCTGATGATGAGTGAGGAGTAGTGTACCTGCGTGGCGCGGGTTCAGTGCGTGATGACGGTGTTGTGCAGGCAGGTCGGCAGTCGGTGCAGTTCGTAGTTCGTGTACCGCGTCGCCATGAGTAACAGGCGTGCCGCGTGTCGGTAGGTATATGGTCTGATGATGAGTGAGGAGTAGTGTACCTGCGTGGCGCGGGTTCAGTGCGTGATGACGGTGTTGTGCAGGCAGGTCGGCAGCGCATGTCGGTAGGGCAGGCGGTAGTTCTTCACGGTGCGCGCCGCCAGACACTTGAGCGTCGTGTACTTGAGCGGGTTCACGAACGCGCCCAGCGACAGCTGGTTCATCTTCAGCAGCTCCTCGGGCGTGTCGCCCTCGTAGTTCACCGTGTCGATGTGCGCGCCCGCCGCCAGCAGAGACCGCACCACCTCCGCCGGACACGGGTTCAGCTGGAAAACACATATATGAAACATTTAGATATAGGACATTTTCAAAAATATCGATAAAATTAGAGTAAGTTAATAAATAAAAAATAAACTAGATACGATACATTGCAGTTGAAACGTTATTAAGAAAATTATTTAAAAAATTCTAAATAGTCGTCTATTAATAAGCCAGTGGTAAATTACAATGCATACATTTATCGATGATTTTGGAAACGATTTATTTATATTGATGTATGTATCGATATACGCCAAATCGACGGTACTTTTCTCGACCAAATAACGAATATTGAATCCTTAATGGATGTACTCCGAAATGACAAAAGATTATCGCCATCAGCTGTCATGAGTAGATTTCTTAAATAATATCGATAGGTATCGATATAGTGCATCAGATGATGCTGTGGGTCATTACAGTGTTGTATTACATCACCGTGGCGCAGTTGGTTAGATACCAGCTTGCGAAACGAGAAACCGCGGATTCGATCCCCGGTTTCGGGTCTGTGTGTTTGTGAGAGCGAAAAGTCTCTCGTAGTTTCTGGTACCCACGACACAGGACTTGTATCCTAGTGTGGGGTCAGAACTACGCATGTGACTGTTGTGTGTGTCACCTTGCAGACGAGGTGCAGCGGCGTGTTTCCGTCTGCGTCGCGCGCGTCCGGCGAGGCCCCCAGCCGCAGCATGAGCGCCACGAGCGAGCCGCAGCACGCGTGCGCCTCCCCCGCGCCCCCCGCAACCGCCCCCGCCCCCGCGCCCGCGCCCGCGCCCGCGCCCGGCCCGCGACCGGCGCGGGACCTGCTCAGCTCCGACGAGCAAGCTACGTGCAGCGCAGAACGACCCTGCCGGACCTGCGGATGTAAATATTCACATTACAACATTGTTTGGTTTATCAAAGTATAAAATTATCGATATCATCCGATATAGATCCTTGAGTACACTGCTGGGCACGGGCCTCCTCTACAACGAAGAAGGTTTAAGAATTACTTTTTTAGAGTTAACAGCATAAAATACAATTATAGTAATATACTTTTACAACATATAAATCAGGGTCAGAATTTTCAAGTCACTATCGTTCTGTTATCATTTGCCAACAATCGATACAACGACCTAACGCTCATTTTCTATTACAGTTAATTTAGCGCTATCAAAATACGAGCCTTAGCACTTGCCAATAATGCAAAATTGCATCCGCACAAATCCTAAAAAAAGTCTACGGTACAAAAAATCTACAGTACTCACCTTAATATCTAACTTAACAAGTGAGTAAACAGCCTTATGTATCTTCCTGGAGATTTCCTCCGTGCATTCAGGTTCGTCGAGTAGCCTGGCCATGAGCGCGGCCAGGTGCAGCGATATCACCAGCACCCTCTGCAGCGTGGTCAGCGTCTGCTCCCGGTCGATGCTCAGCTTGCAGTCCAGCAGTTCCACGCCCCTGTTGATCTCTGATAGCGCCTTTCTGAACACTGGGTCTATGTCTTCGAACGTCACTGGCGGTACGATGCGACCTGGGGGTTGTAGGAAATAATGAATTAGCTTTGATTTATAGATTTCTTACTTTATTCGTAGAGGGTGTTTAAAAAAATCCTAAAAATGGGAAACGCAGTGGTAGGCATTACGAATATTGACTTGGACTTTGATGTTATTAGAATAATTTCCAATCTCTGATCTCAGATGGAAAATCTAGAAGTTATGAAAATTGGAGAGTAGGGAGAGAGAGTAGGTGAGGAGAAGATGTGTGATAGTACTAAAATAGGTGGAGGAATGGGGTAAATAAAGATAGGGTGAGGAAAGAGATTCAAAACAGTTTTAGGAAGGTAGAAACGCAGCATATGGTTACAAAACTGACGAACATACATCTTGAAATTTTGATGAATGTTTTATCTTGAAATGTTTAACTACCCGCAAAAATCGTTGCGTAGTAAAAGGATGTGTGCTGGGTACCTCTGAGCGGCGGGCGGACGCGCTCGGCCAGCATGTAGGAGAAGAGCTCGGCGAAGCTGTAGAGCGAGGACTGCGTGAGCGGCGACAGCGGCGGCAGCACGGCGCGCTGCATGTCGAGCGCGTGGTGCCACAGCTGGCGGCAGCGAGAGAAGCGCCCCGCGTCCGCGTACACGGCGCCGCGGTACCGCACGTAGTACGACGTGTCGGGGTGCGCCGGCCCTGCGCACCACACAGCCTCATCATCAGCCCGTATACGTACCGCAGCTGGACTTACCACCACGCTAGTCTAGTGTGGGTTGGCGGACTACACACCTTATATGTTATAAATACACAAGTTTATTTTATACGTAACGCCAAAAAGGAATGGCATGTCGTTTTTCGTCACGGCACATGAATTTAATTAATTATTTAATTCTACTTCATCATCATCAGCCTCACTATGGACCTCCTCTACAGCTGGGAGGGTTTAGGTCTTACTCTTAAGAACTTTTAGGTGTGCAGGTTTCACAAACAAATACAAAACAAATTAAATACACCTGGAACACTCATACACAATACACATACATAGTTCTCATCTGACACTAAGATACAAATATTGTCAAAATATATAAGTCGTCAAAATATATTTTCAACTTTAGCTTACCAATACCTACTAATGTTACGTATAATGAAAATAATTCTTACCAAGAATCCTCTCTCTAATGACGAGCGCCTGCATCCTCATCGCATCAGGGTCGGCCAGTATTTCCTCTAACTGTTGCGCGTTGCTGGGTTCCGCCGCGAAGTCGTACGCTTCGATCCGGGGCACGTCTTTGGGCTTAGGTATTGGTTCTCTGCCGTCCGTTGGAAACCTGGAAATACGAAACAATAGTACATTAGTCCACATTGGTAAGGAAGCATTTTCCGATGCCCCCCTATTTTTTTATCTAGTATCAAAATTAGGCGAGGCAAATAGAAAATATTATTTGTATATCTGATGTTAAAGTTATTGCTTGTTGGTCTAAATCCTAGGTACGATTCCCGGGTCGAAGTTCGTTATTAATTTTTCCATTAGAAAATTCTCAGTAGCATCATGGAGTCTAGAAATGTACCCGAAAAACGGTAAAAGGCTCGCCTTCAGTTCCGTGGGACTTAAACCCAATTGTGGGTGCAGAAATGTTCTTCTGTTCGTTTTTATGTATGTTAAGATTCTCCAGTGGTTAGACACTGTACCTGTCTTCCATGGCTCGTTTCCAGAACTCGAGCGCGCCGACCATGTCCCGGCGCTTGTCGACGTACGTGGCGCCGAGCAGCTCGAGCGCGTCGATGCGCTGCTGCCGCGACACCAGCCCGTACTCCTCCTTGATGAGGCTCTCCACTATGTGCGTGTGACCCGTCACCGACGCGGCCAGGAGTGGCGTCATACCTACAACCACATATTCAGTTATTAACATTTTATTGTACACACAGACAAAATGAACAAAACAAAAACACATAGGGAAAAATACTACAATTGGCGGTCTTATCGATGAAGGCGATCTTTAAGACAACTATAGGATGGGCATAAGGAAAGGATACATGAGCGGGTAGCCAATGGTACAAAATGTAACTCATACAATTATCTCTATAATACAAAGAAGCATAACCATCCATTGAATTATTTTCGTCATCTTTAGACTAACAATAAGACTAAGGCCTAACCCCTTTCCGTTGTAGAGGAGGTAAGTGCCCAGCAGTAGGACGTGTTATGGCGCTATCCCACAACACACCCACCACTGTAACTCCTGTGCTCCAGGATCAACAGCAGCACGCACAGTATTGACGCCGAGCACTAAAGCTCAGCAAATCTAAGGGAACCTAATTTGTCATGATCCCGTAACAGAGTTAATCAGAAAAAAGATATAAAGGAGGAGTTGGAAAAAAGAGTAGGAAGTATATCTGAAGATGATGTTGATGGTATCGCTCACCGTAAGAATCTACGTCCATGGTGGCGCCGTGTCCGAGTAGCATTTTGAGTATCTGCAGCGAGCCACTCTCGGCGCAGTCGTGCAGCGCCGTGTTGCCCTTCACGCTCTTTCGGTTCACGTCGGCGTTCAGCGAAAGCAGGTACCTCGCAATTCTGATGTGGCCCTTGTAGCATGCGATCATTAGGCACGTGTGCCCGTGACGATTCGCTATCTCTATGTCTGGAAACATAATATTTTAAGGAATTGTAGTGTTGATATCAACCCAATTGTATTATCGAACTAAACGTAAAGCACAACTTTCATAAGATTTTGCGATATTTATATCACGCGAATTCTAATATTTTTCTGCACCTCATCATCGTCAATTTTGGATGTTCTTTTTCTCATAAGCGAACTTATCAATTCCTAATTACTATTATAATATTGTTTCGTTATTTATTTAATGGGAAAAAAACTATTTTGTCATCGAACCGCCACAATAAGTTTTGAAATGACACTGAGCAGTAAAACCCTGCGAATCTCTTTAGTTCCCAGCGAGTCTGAAGTCAATTATGTAGGTAGCTGATGAATATGATTACGATGATAATGACGTATAACTTACCGGCACCATTTTCAACAAGGAACCTGACGATGTCGCAGTGTCCGTCGAAGCAGGCGGCCCGGAGCGGCGTGCTGTGTGTTCGCGTGGTGGAGTTCACGTTGGCGCCGGCACGCACCAGTAGTTTCACCAAGGGCAGGTGGCCGGCGGCTGCAGCACACCACAGCGGCGGCGCGCCCTCTATCGTTTCGCCGTCGAATGTCACTGCAATTAAATATATTGGTTGAGAGATTGAGACAATAATCACGTAAGGGCTGGTTTAAACCAAACGAACAAAGAGCTAAAGCTAAAACTAGACCATTCTTTCTAGGGATTTTAGTGAAAACAAAATATCAAATATCAAATTTTAGGACAATCATGTGAATCTTTGCACACGCAGACAGAATAAGTAAAAATGCTCTTTAACTATTTAACACTAAACGCATTTGCAGGGTGGGGATAAAATGGGCCTTTAGTAAAATCGGGTGTGAACATTAAAGGTGAGTATCATTAATGGATAGAATTCAATAGAAATATCAAATTGATATAATATTGTTTTTGTTGATTTTGATTTTGCACCTATAGGTAATAAGTAAAAGGACTATAGTGCCTTTTGAAAAGTTGTTCCAGCTAGGTTTGGAATGGAGTAGATGCTTTTGCTTTTATTGTTTTTAATTCGTATAACCGCTCTACCCTAATTTTATATATATGTACCAATATGGCGATGTACATTTACAAATCGAAAAAACGAATTTATGAATAATAAATAAACAAATTTGACAGCCCCGTGGCGCAGTTGGCTAGGCTAGACACCAGCTTGCGAAACGAGAGGCCGCGGGTTCGATCCCCGCACCGAGACGTTTGTGTGATCCTCAAATATTTGTTTCGGGTCTGGGTGTTTGTGAGACCGAAAGAGTCTCTCGTAGTCTCTGATACCCACGACACAGGACTTGTATCCTAGTGTGGGGGTCAGAACTATGTAAGTGGCTGTTGGGTGTATTTATTTATTTAAATGTCTATTCTCAAACGAGTTGTATGACGCGTTTGGCGAGTAGCCGACTGTAAACGAGAGGCCACGGGTTCGATACCCACACCGAGACCGAGAAATATTTCTTTGTGTCACAAACATTTATTTGCCGTCTGTTCGCTTCAGATTTTAATTTCGTGTACAGTTTATGGATACTTCGTGGAGACTCTTTTATGATTTTTCACAACTTTCAAGCCGTTTGGTTAGCCATTTGTTGTGTAATAAATAAATATTTAATTTTGGGTTAATATATTAAGGATCTCTCTAGGCAATAAATTTACATTTTGCATTGAACTAGAGACGCAACACCCCGAGCAATCGCTTCAAAATTGTAGAGGTTCCTTTTAATTGCTAATACTTAAATTATTAAACTATGTTGAACTTTTTTTTTATTAGAAATACATATGTATGCCTGTGCCTGTTTAGTGAGTAAATTTAATTCACAAGGAAAGGTGCTATTATATAAACCATTCGAACTGAAATGCCACGTACAAATCGTGTCCACATACAGGCAATTTTCAATAAACCAACGGGCCGTCACGGTTGAACGCCACAAAAGATATTTTCGTTCGTACAAACGATTTTGACGGACGATTGTGAGGTGAAATGGCGGAGCGCCAATGTATTGACGCAATTCAAACAAATGCTTCGCCACTAGCGGTGACAATATCACAACACAACATGTGTCACTTTGTGTTTATTCTTAAGGTAACGAGTATTACATACACTATTTACGTTTTACTTTTTTTTTACGAGAGGAAAGCGCTTTATGCTCCCCTGTTCAGTACCTCGGGGGAGGCCGAAAAGGGGTATGTCGGGGTCTCTGGCCTTCCAACTCGGCGCGCAGAACAATAATTGTCCGCTTAGCTGAGTTGGGTCCCTAACCAAAATCCTACGCCAGCATACCGACTAAAACCTCTCGGTGACCATCTCGCGCATTTAGGGCGGTTTTGCGGCATCTCAGGGCCAGAAGCAACCCAAATGGTCCGCCTCCGCCTAGCGCACCGTCCGATTATGGACTCCTCCAAATTGGGAGGGCTTGAGATGCCCTCCACTTACGCTTTTTTGGACGTTCACCTCTTGTGAACGTCCGCGACAGTCAAGCGGTCACGCCCTCTGCCGCAAATCTCAGGGTTCAGGTTGGGTACCGTGGCGGAATTCTTACGCCCCAGCTGAGTCCCACATACAATGGCCGATACTATTACCGTTGTTGAGTATGTTCTAATAAGAATCGGTTGCACTCGTACAATTGTCGCCGAGGGACCAACAACGCACTCAACGGTGTATTAAGAGGATGTTGTAAACATCAATATTATCCCAGGGAGTTTATATATTGTGAAATATTTAGGTGCATTCACAATGCAAATATTTTATATACAGCCTCCTGCTTTCTATACTTTTAAGTTGTTAATCTTTTTAATTATTTACCGAACATAACGAATAATGGAAAGTGTGGTTTTGTGGGGGGTACGTGTAGTATTTTGGTGTCATACCTGAACCTGGCTGTTCAATGTCTGCCTTGCACCTCTCGATAAGGTATTCGGCCACGTCGTAGTGTCCATTTCTGCATGCGATGACCAGGGGAGTCGCGCCGCCCACCTTCGCACCCACCAACATGTTCAGCTCGTCCGCGGAGCGCCAACTGTGCAGGTACGCCTGGAAACAAACAAACACATGTTAAAAGATGCAACAAAAAAGTCATAATATGGTTAGAGCAATCTATGCAAGTTTAATTATCCAATCATTTTATCTTGTTATATAACTTATTAAAAAAAAAAAAATTTAGTACCGTGCGAGCTCATTTGAAAGAAAATTTTATAAATCATTAATTAAAATATGCTTTAGATTCCTAAACACAAACAATATAAAAACTGTTCTCTGGCTTATAATAAAAATCATTTCTTTTTAACCCATTACTTCTAATATATAAATTAAATTTAACGGTTGAAGGAAACATTTAAGGAGACAAGGTTTGCAACAATTGAAACTAAACAAAGAGACATTGTTTGTACCAGCGCATTTTTAACAATGCTTCATTTAAATCAACTAATTAAACTTTATTGGTAAAAATATTAATGTGTCATTTACAGTGCAATTAGTAAAAGCCATATAATTCATAAAAAAATTCAATGCCTCATGAATTTTTATTATTTTAGCAAATTAGCATACTATGTAAATTTATTGGCCGTTTTTCGGCCACCAGTCCAAACTCCGTGCTGATATTGAGAACTTCCTCACGAAAAAAACCCAATAACTCTTCGCCCGACCGGGGATTCAAACCTTCCAGATCGCACGGCAAACACTTGCACAACGAGGCAGTGACGAGGAAGTTAATAGTAAATATCTAAAAACATAGCAACTACGTTTTCTCTTCTAAAAAATGTAATCAATGACGTTGACAACAAACAATCAACGACACGGAACCCTGAATGTAAAAATAACGTATTGAATATGTAGATAAATTATTATAAAATATGAACATCCAAAAAAAAAGCTTTAACTGATTACCTTTACAGCATTATAGGTATGGCATTATTTACCTCTGATGAAATGAAAAAAAAACCGTTGTACGACCGTAATGTCTTGACACAGTATTGTAAATGTTTCTTATGTAATTATTGTATAATTCGTAAGTTTTGCTTCAGTTAATAAAATATTACCGTAAACGTCGAAACCGTGCTCTTTTTTGAACGCATTGCATTATGATATCATAATCAGCCCCATACATACGTCCCACTGCTGGGCACGGGCCGCCACTACAAATAAGTGGGGTTTGGCCTTAGTCCACCACGCTGGCCTAATGCGGGTTGATTATGATATATATAAGTATGTATCGTGGTTTATCTTGTCATGCAATTGACAATGCGTAAAGTTCCTTACACTTTCTTCACTTAGCCATTTCAGTACAATTTTGAAATTTCGAGTTTAAATGGTTTTTACCAGCGCTGCGGCCTAGATTACGTGTTATATTTACCATATTGAAATGCACAAACATTACCCAAGTTCATTTGTCGAGTGCTATCGGCAGTTATCAAGATATAAAAGTGAAATCTCCGTGGATGTAATAACAACGCCCGGGTTTGGCAACGGCCGAGTCAATGGCGCAATTGGCTCGCTCGGGGCCTTGCAAAACGCACAGCGCTCAACAAACTGAGGAAATAACGCTGTTTATACACGTGCGTGATAACTCATTTGACTTAATAGGTTTATCTGCCAACCTGCACTAGCCCAGCGTGGTGGACTAAGGCCTAATTCCTCTCAGTTTTAGATGGGGCCCGTGCCCAGCAGTGATAAATGGGCTGATGATGTTGATAATGATAATTATTTGTCAGATGTCATTTGGGTATACAACTCAAAACATTAACATTTCATAATGGGAAAAATATTGAGACGAAACCTATTTATGTTATGTACATACTTGAGTTCTCCACAAAGATTTTTAAGATAAATTTTAAAAAAGAAAGAAAGAAACAGACTTAGCGGTCAGACTGGGTCCCTGTCGATAAACTCACGCAGCATGCCGAGTCATGCCGCAATTTCTCAGTGCATTTACTCGCAATTGGGGTTATCAGAAATATTCTGCAGCTAAAGCGCTTAATATTATTCACAAGGGCTGACTAGATCGGGGCCAAAATCCTCACCTATATTAACCGTATCATAGTGCCACCACGACACCTCCGAATATTAAATATTTTAATTTAAAATATAGGTAAAATAGTTCATATCCAAGAACTAAATATTTGTGTAAACTATACGATTCTTTTCTTCAAAGTAAAACTATTTAAAACGGACTTTAGAACATTAGAACATTAGTCATGTTTTATTTGTTGACATTGAGCTTGGCTGTACCGCTACCCTCACGCACCACCTCATTGGACATAGTGACTCAGCAAAAAACTCTGCGGTCCGATTTTTATACGATTAATTGAATTTTATTTTTATTGTATGTATTTCAATAAATACCAAAACATGTCCATAACTCCCACTATATAGAATATCGTTTTAAGAAACATAAATTATTTAAAAATAAAAAAAGTAAATTAAATCTTACTATAAATGCCAGGCGTTGCGATCGCTCTGCAATCCTAAGCAAAACTGAATCAGGTTACCGACATCCGACACAATTAAATACTCAGAAAACAATGAATCACAGGAATGAAACACTATTAGGACATTTCGCAATATTATTGTGTGGCGCGTCCCTGCCCCGGCCGACGTCTCCCGACACAATGAACATTGACAAATCGATTCAACAAATTTTCATAATGCACAATGTCACATTAAAATACTGAAGGATAATCGTAAGGTCGTATTCATTAAAAAAAATAAGAAAAAAGGATAAATTCAATGGGCAGTTACTATTTATATTATTGATTTTCTATGTAATAACATATGAAAGTTGATGGATGGGCGAGCAGAGGAAGGCCAAAGAAAAGATGGATGGAGTGCGTGACTGAAGATATTAAAGAAAAGGGGTGAATGAAGACATGACGGCTGATAGGGATGTTTGGAAGGATAAAACATACTGCGCCGACCCCAAATGAGATTGGGAACAGGGCAAGGAGATGATGATGATTTTCTATGTAATAACAATAGGAAAGGCACGTCAAGACAACTCGAAAAAAATTAAAATTGTCTTTTTACCTATATTTAAATTACATTAAATAACTAAAGAACTTATAAAAGGAAATCGAATGCTACTAAAATCAGCTCATAAAAAACCTTCAAGAAAAAATCGTGTGATAAAGATGTCATCCAAAATTGGTCCACCACGCACAGCGGAGTCGCGGCGGCCATTTGGCTGAAATTATATTCGATACATAATGTTATCGAATATCCTTTAAAATAAAATAAATTGTGGCAATATCACTTGAAACAGGCTTTTGTATTTTATTTTTAAGTTCGAGCGCTCTCAATGAAAAACCCTTATCTCTTTAATTAAATCGCATATGAAAATGTTTTTATGGCAAATGTTTTTGGACAATAATATTATGACTTCGTTTAAACATTAACGAAATTATACGTGAGACTTATATTAACCAAACAAAAAAAAACCTAAAGGCCCAAAAATAACACACAACCAAAATATTTTACGTAAACATAATACGAGTATAAATATTTACATTCAATATCTAAAATAGAATCATTTATAATGTTGAATTTGAACATTTTATTTGAAGTACATATATCCTTTACCTTCTTCAACCTTCTCAACAACCGCCTCTGGCGTCGCAGCAACGTCTTGCCGCAGTGTCTCAGGGTCTCGATCCAACGACACCTGACCGGCATCAGATCCCAGACACCTCCTGACATCGTGTCTCACCACATAACAAATCGGCACTTCACTGTCCAGCTGTTTTAGCTTACACTGTTCGGTTTCACTTTCCACGAAACAGTTTTAAATGTAAAGTCTATTTAAGCACTAGAAATTGAAACATATTTGTGATCGCCGCAGGATATATTTCGTTGGTTTTTATATTAACAACAGTGATTGTCAAGGATGGACGCTGGCGACTGTTTGCAAGACGCATTGGCTCAACGATCAACTGTTAATGAGATACGGTTTAACCACAAGAGGGCCTTATCTAACGAGCTCGGTAAAATTCCCCAGCATTTCAAACCGCTAATAAATTATATTGTACATTCACGGTTTATAGTTCTTGTTACTGTTGACGTGTGCAATTTCAATGTGTTAAGAACAAAACAATCTGCCACGTGTAAACAACATAGTAAAAATAGGCATTACATGGAGACTACAATAAAGAGTGAAATAGATGGTTTTAGAATTAACAACGTTATGAATGCAACATGCAATAGACCAGAAACGAACAATTAGCGTCATATAGAATAGTTATGAGACTAAAATCTAAGAGTTTATACGATTAGGGCTGAAGGGTAGTACAAGTTATTTTCCATTATGGAACAATGGAAAATCTTGTTAGTAAAAACACAAGAAGAAGCCCGTATAAAAGCTGCTTCGAAGCAATTACGTTTATTGCTCGCCGCCAATGGTTTTCGATTACTTTTTACTGTGTAAACTTACACACTTTCTACAGCGAACGTTTTAAAAATAGAACAGTTATTGTTCAATTAAGAAAGTCAAATTGAAAGTAGATTAAAAAAACGGTTAAAAATCACAAGCTACTATGAATATTCTGCACTCCCCAAAGGTAGACAGTCAGAGAATTTCTATGGCATTAATCCGCCTTTATACTGTCAAGTATGTATATAAAGCTATAAATAAATAAATAAATATTCATGTTTTAACTGTTGTCATTGAAAAAACCGATAAACTTGGCCCAAGTCATTGGCAGAAGTCGAAATGTGACCGCAAAACATTACTTTTTTTTGTTTAGGTCAGCTTCTTTAAATACATAAAACAAGTTAAAATGAATAATATAAGAAAAAAACTAAAACAAAACCCTTGTTCGAGCTTTATTCTTGATTTTTTTGAGACAATATTACCGGACTTAAAATATATCTTTGAATCACTATTTCAGTGTTTTTTACTTAACATTTACTGGTTATTTAATAAAATAAATAATGCTTTATAATTGCAGCAGAGTCTTGACGAACTCCAAGCACACTCCAAAATAGTAAGAGCTAAGTACGAAATTGTCTTGCGCGTATCATTTTACACATATACACGCACAATTACGATAATCACATTTTATTATTATTTCTGAGTATTGTTTGCACGTGGAATGTCATATAAGCATTACGTTACCACATAAATATAACATTTAATAGTTCCACTATTTTCATCTAGAGGCTTAAGCTTGGTCCACCATACAAGACTTTGACGAACTCCGAGCATAAATTTTGTTTATAATATGATTTACTGTTTTTATAAGAAAAAAAAAACAAAATATCAAACTTAGCTGGTACGACAAGTAAATACTTAAAAGTCGACATCTCATAATGCGGCTATAAAAACATAATCTACGAGTTCAAGCTGTGAAAGCACTTGAAAAATGAGTACCGTACCGACGGTTTTTCCTTGATAATATGTAACTGTCATTAGAAAAAAATATTAAGTGAAATCATTAAGTACACTCCACAATATATACCGTAAAGCATACTGGCATACATAATAGTGTACTGTGCACAGATATTTATCGACGAAATAAGTACATCAACGTGAAAATGCGTGAAATTTCCAATATACAAATGAACGAGTCTTTTTAAGCACTATTCCGAAAAACTCCAATTTATTGTCAATTACAAAGAGGCTAAAAGCAGTGATGGCCTCAAGGTTTAGGCGCGCGGTCGAGAATTTCGGCGGTCGCAGGTTCAACCTCCAGGTTCACACCTCTGACTTTTCCGAAGTTATGTGTGTTATTCACAATGAATTATCACTTGCTTTAACGGTGAAGGAAAACTCGTGATAAAACCTGCACACCTAAAAGTTCTTAGGAATTTCTTAGGTGTGTAATCGCCAAACCCGCACTAGGCCAGCGTGGTGGACTAAGGCCTAAAACCCTCTCATTGGTAGAGGAGGCCCGTGCCCAGTAGTGGACGAATTTGGGGCTGATGATGATTGATGATGACAAAAAGAGGCTACCACTGGCCAACATATACTTTATTTAGAGGTACTTAGGAGTTTTTTTTTCGTAACCATATAGAGAGCGCAATTTAAAACTCGGTGCAAACACAACTATTTAAAAAGAGAATAACAAGAGAAAACATGTTTTGATATGGATAAATAACTTATGGAAACTCCCTTTACAGAGGAAAATTTTGTTTGAAAATTCATAAGTTACCTGCAAAGCTTTAAAGGAGCGTTCACGTTAATAAGAAAACTTTCAAAGTAAAATTATAATGGGTAGATGTGGTTGGCGTTCAGGCTTTGTAGTTGTATAAACGAAGTTGACAACAACGAAAGCCCACTTACCGCGAGGGAAAAAAATAATATGTAGTAAAAAATATAGAGGTAAGCTAAGGTTCCTTTAGGGTACTCTCGACCGAAGGTTTTTTTAAAAACATAAAATAAACAACACATAACTTTTAACTGCGCATTCAAAAACAAGACGTTTTGTTATTGACCAAAATTGCTTTGTCATTCTCGTGACGTAGGCAACTCTACAACACCCGACCCGAACAATCATTAACATCACACCCAACAAGTCTTTTGGATGAGTTGATGATGAAAGATTTGTATCAATAGCTATTTTTTTTAAATATGTAATTATTAAAATGATTATACAGGGTGTATTCAGACCGTGATCGGAAACGAAGGCAGGTAATAGCTAAGGTGATTACAACCCTGGCGTTAAAGAAAATTCCGACAAAAAATAAAAAAAAATACATTTTCCATACAACCCATCGGTATTAAATGTACGCGGTTTGTATGGAAAATGTATTTTTTTTTTATTTTTTGTCAGAATTTCTTTAACGCCAGGGGGTTTGTAATCCTCTTACTATTACCTGCTTCGTTTCCGATCACGGTCTGAATACACCCTGTCTAATGTAGTATTATTCCAATAGAGCATCAAAGAGCGCGAGGACGAAAAATACCCGGTTTGTAAGAATTGAAAACCCCATCGGACACATGGCGAGTAATAAATTTATTGAACCACGACAACAACCATTTGCTTAAATTCGAAACCTGGTAAAAAAAAACAAAGGTGTCATCGAAATGTGAACTTCCAACACTGATGCACATAATGCATTTTATTTATTGGCATAATTGTAGGCAAATGAATAAGCGTGTTACCTGATGGTAAATTTCATTGCCACATTACCAATTATAACAGTTGGCGACCATAAAGTGCTTGGAAATATATGCCTTTATAAAAAGATAAAGTGAAAGAAGCATGGCAGAGTTGCTACATCACGTAATCTCTTGTGAAATAAGGCACCAACTTGTAGAACTACTCGAAGAAATAAAAAATATTTTAAAACGGAAGTATTACATGCGTATCAAAAATACGATATACAGAATTTAGGATGTTTATAATCCATTTAAGTGTAATGTGTTTTGTTAGGCCACCAGATAATTATAATAGCATTCTTTAAACATTTATATGTAAATAGTTAGACCTATTCATTCTTTTCGCGTTGTGTACCAATTGTAACAACTACATTTGTTTCAAAATATACGCATAAATAGTACGTGTATTTGTTAAGTAAATTAGAATATTATACACCTTTACGAGATCTGAACCAGTATAGTAATTCGTATTAATTATTTAATCAATCGTGTTTTTTTTTTCTGGTGTAGTCTTATATAATCTTTGACGTCAAATGCAATTTCAATAAAACTGTTTGATAATGCCACTATGCAATTTCATTAATTTGCAAAATGGCATTCACTTCTTATGAAACGTGGCGCAACTTAAATGTTATGTGAAACTTTAATATAACTCATAACGTTATTGAAAAAACAACCTTATGACTACGAAAGGAGGAAAATACGCTAAAGGATTAACTCTTTTCGGCTTAATACTCGTAAGTTAGGCAAGATCAAAACACGCGGCGCAGAACTTGAGTCATTGCTTCAAAAACCTTGACATAACATGCCTAATCAACTATTGTTAGGAAGATAATGAAATTCTATAGAAACGCTACGATTAACGAAACAGAAATACATGTTTAATGATTATATAGTCGCTATCCGCGTCTATCTGTGTCTCGTTTCACTTGTATTAAAGAATTTGACAGTTTGCAAAGGGTAGTGAGACCGTAATTATTTTTTTTATGGCATGTAATGGTTATTGCAGTATGGAAAATTAACATCAGCCCGCGTATCGACAAGTGCCTCTTCTACATTTGAGAGAGGTCACCTAGTCCACCATGCTGGCCTAGAGCGGGTTAGTAATTGCAACGCGATCCAAATTTAGCGGCGAGTGGTGGGCAGGGAACAAATACCGGTTATCTGTCATAACTAGGTAAGCGTTTTGGGCTGAAGCCTAACTTTCCTATTAATGTAGAACGGACCTTAAATAGACTAAGATACCCACTACTATACTAAGTCTGGTATTATCAGTGGTTTGGCTGTTGCACTCATCCAATATATTATAATTAATAAATATCATCCATACGAAAGGATCTACTACATCTTGCAACATAAATTGTACTTTGCTGATGCATCTAATTGATCAGCATTTTTATTGGAATTACAGCATTAACTCGATACTGGTACTGACTGCACTATTCGGGTCATCGCGTTCTAGAAATACAGTAAACATTCCACTAATTACTTCTCAGTGATATATTGACGTAAATAACAAAAACATGTAAATCAATTAAAAATACATATCAATTCATCTTAATTTAGGGTTCCTACGTGGACGGATGTGAGGGCCGAGTTGCATTCGCTTGGCTTAATAATCATGAGACATGCAAAAAAGAACTCTATGCTTAGCTTTTTTAAATGCATTTTAAATGCAATTAACATTGTACTGGTTGCTTGCATGCCGTGTCAATCTAATGTAACTACATGTTATCAAGTCATTTCGTGAGGGATCTAATGGTGGAGTCTAGTCTATGATTGAGGTACAAGAGAATTAGCCTTGAGAAAATAGGTGGTTTATATATATTTAGCCAAAAATTTATACAAACTTTAGTGGGAGCGAATAACATAATATTTAACTTTCAAACTATAATTTTTCTGAGTAATTAAAAGTACCAATATAATGTTATGGTATATTTCATATATATTCGCAAAAGTGATCGTGACTGTTACCTGAATACTATTGAACCAATGAAATAAATATTGAGCATGGTACGATACATTCGGAAAGGTTTCTAGTCACGCACATAGTGGAAACGTGACTCATCGCTCAAGTATTGTAACTGAAGACAGGCGAGAATTCCAAAATTGTATGCTAAAATCCATTAAAATCTACCTCGCTGAAAGGATTTTCATATTCATCTCATTCATCATCATCATCATCATATAGTCCCACTGCTGGGCACGGGCCTCCTCTACAAATGACAGGGTTATATATTATATTCCTCTACTGAAAAAATTAATGATTCACCATAATGCCTTGCTGTATTATCACTCGCAATACAGACATTCATAAGAGCAGACATAGTCGACATTCCATATAGACTAAATCAAATTGGAATAAACAATCTAATTTTAATGAGTTTCTTTTTCCTGGATAAATGTTAAAACATTTCATCATACTATGTAATGATACACGAGTATTACATATCTTTTAAGTAATATTTGCCGAAAATAACTCACAACACACAATGAGACGATGATCGACCTTACGACACCGGAAATAAGGCCATGTCGCCTGAACTAATATTGATAACGTTAACGACAAACATCTCGTCGTACAATAGAGGACCTTATGTTGTTGATTTGGAGCTGATTTACCTTGCGTTTTACCTTAAATTATACGGATGTTTGCCAATGCGTACATGAAATAAACGCATTGAGATCAATATGTACATTTACGTAGATCGTTTATATTCCCATCACTAGTATCGTTGCATTCCCATCACTAGTATTAAGACTAGTCTTGCTGAATTGCACCGGAAGGCGCATCACGCCACCAACGTAGTCTAAACACATAGTCAGCACAGATAACGGCGGCTGGTGTTGAACGCCCTCAAGTACTTTTAAGCTAGTTCTAATTTAGTCTTAATTCATACTTTGAGTAATAAAACTCGTCTTAAATATAATTCGTGTTTTTTTAAAAGACTCCCTCGCGCTCCCGAAACTTATCTGGCAGCCGGTAGGATTGCTGGCTGTTCCTGTCGTGAAGTACAGCACTTTCGTAAAATCCGAAAGTATAACGCGATCGGAACCCTGTGAAAGTGTGTAAAAAATAACGCGCTCTCCGCGGCAATCCTCGAACCAATATAAATAAGAATAAGTGGGGGACGTGATGAATACGGCAGCGGTTGGACTGTGAGTACCTTTGAAGTAAAATCCTTCTACTTCCTTTCTTTCCTTGCCCATTCCTAAAATCGGTGTATTACATGTTACGTGATAATTTTAAGTGTTGCTAAAATCGCCGACGTACTCCTGTATTCAAAAGCGAGATAGAGTTAGTTAAGTTAAAGTTTAAAGTGTTGCTAAAATTGCATTTAAAGTATAGTTTATGATATTATTTTAATGTATATCTAAATTAAATAGTGATATGTAATTAAAAGGTATTAAAGGCTATTTAGTGTATTATAATTAAAGTTAAAATGTCTCTTTCGCAAGGACAATCATCTACATCATCTAACCGTCTATAGATACGAATATACCGAAAGAAGTGTTAAATTTAATTCCACAATATAATGGTGAAACAAATACCTTAAGTTTATTTTTACGAAAATGTACATATGTTTATCAAGCGGTATCAGGGAACAACCCCGCGTAATGAGTTTCTGATGCAATGTATTACAAGTAAATTAACTGGTAAGCGGCAGCACTATAAGTGAACGCCCGGTGATTTTGATACATATGAGGACTTAGAATCACTTTTGGTCCAGCATTCGGAGATCCGCGAAGTGAAGAATGTGTTGCCTTAGAATTAGAGACCCTTAAGATCAGACCTAATGAGTCATATTTAGAATTTTGCGGGCGAATTCAGGACGTGCGCGCTATTCTTATGGCTAAAGTCAATCAAAATAGTTCAAGCACGTTACGCGACGCTAAACGCGTCATTTATAACAATACATCACTTAATGTATTCTTATACAAACTTATCCGAACACATGGTGCGAATAGTTAGAATTAAGAACCTAATTCCTTAGAGGAAGCTTTAAAACATGTTTTGGAGGAAGTTAATTTCCAAGAACAATACAATATGCGTACAAAATGTTACAAAATAAACCCGTTCAAGTTAACTTTAAACACAGTTATCGGCACCTCAATGTCAATTTTAAATTCGGAATTCAAAATCAGGTTAACACACAGCCTAGTTTCTTGAATGCTTCATACCGCCCATCTATGCCTACACAGTTTGGGTACAAACCTCCCTATAGCCCTAATGCTTTAGCCCAACAGTTTTGGTCAGCGGCCTTCGTTTGGACCCGACAACAACAGGTAAGTCATTTTGGATTTAAGCCTCAACTAGGTCAGTTTGGCTACAGACCCAACTGCAACCCACGCAGACAGCTTTAAGCCACAACCAGTACAGTTTGGATACAGACCACACCCAGGTTTGGATTCCGACCTCAGGTAGGACAATTTGGTTATAAAACTCCACAGCCTCAAGGCTATCGACATCCCGTACAGTATCCTAATGACCGTATCAATGCGGACGGCTCCGGCGCATCCGCCAAAGGCAAACGTGAATGAGATGTACACTATGAATGAAGGTGAGTACAACAATCACATATATACGGTCATGAGGACATCGGTTATTACACTATATGACGAGCATCAGACGTATGACGAACCTCAATCATATGCCGAATCATCTTACCAGAAAACGGGAGAAACACCAGGAGAACAACAGTGGTACCCTCGACAATGAAAATTTTCGTCTAAGAGTATCTCCCCAAAAACCCGAGGTAATTGAATAAAATTACGACGCAACTCTGAAATTGCCATACATTTATGTACCCGATATTGATGGACAATTCATGTTAGATTCCGGTAGTACAAAGTCCTTCATAAGTCCAACTAAAGCAAATATTTATTACTCGGATTTAAAATACTATGAAACCCTTTACAGTATCTAGCACACATGCTACTAGTGCCATAGTGAAGTTGCTAACATACCGCTATTTCGATTTTCATAATGAAGGTTATCACAAATTCTTTATATACGATGTTTGACAAGAAATATGATGTGTAATAGGATGGATCTTATGACAAAACTTAAAACAAACTTAGATCTCGGAAACAGGATATTAAAAACTAATAAAACAATTATCCCTATTCAGTATGATACAGACTACATAGTTTAATTTGGAACCTCGTAGCGAGCATTGTGTTAAATTACCAGTCAATTTAAAGGAAGGTTATGAAATTTCAATTCCAAAAAGTTTTCTAACACCGTAAGCATGCCCTTCGCTTTAGATGAAAGTGAGAATGAATTACAAAGACACTTGAAGACGTAACGAAGAAAATAACCTAAAACTATTACAATATCCAACTCTGACAGAACTATGACAGTTGCCTATTACCATATCGGATACAGATCCAGTCAAAGCAGATTTCCTTAAGAAAGAATCAGGTTGGTTAGTTAGATCCGACTCTAGTGACACCGATGCTACCGAAATAATTCATTCAGGTAAAGATACGGAATCCCTAGGTATTCCAATTTAGACGAAGCCGTGGACACAAAACCAAACCAAAATATTAGTTTTTCATAAATTCGGCAATGACATACAAGTAACAGATTTATCCACAAAAACATCAGAAAATCCTAGAAGTGTTCCTACCATTTGACAAAACGGAATTAGTTACAAAATTCTTAAAAGAATATATCAGACCTAAAATCAAATACTTCATTTACTTGGACCAGACCAACATAGGAAAGAATTCAGTAATGTAATTATTAAATATTTCAAAAGGGGAACCATCAATTTCTTTGAGTGCACAAAACGGCGTTGTGTTAATTGATGACGAGAATGAACAAAATTAGTAGTTCAAAAGTTACACGAAGGTAAAACATGTCATCGTGGCATTACAGAAAACTGTTAAAAGGATCCGACGTAATTACTATTGGCCGAATTTACATGAAACTGTAGCAGTAGTTATTAATTCATGCGAATAATGCAAAACCGATAAATATGACCGAAAACCATTGAAACCAATATTGCAACTTACAGAAACACAAAATGCTCCGTTTCAAGAAATATTTATCGATGTATTTTCCATAGAATACAAGCATTATCTTACCATAGTAGACGCCTTCAGCAGATTAGGCCCAAGCATTCGAAATTCAAAGTCGTTCTACTCCTGAAATAACAAGAGCTCTAATAAAATATTTCAGTTTTTATGGTATTCACGAAAGGTTAGTTGTGACCCTGGAACCGAATTCAACAATGAACTCTTAAGAGAGATGACAGACTTTACAAAATTAAATTACACATAGGCACACCAAATACCCAAATTCCATGGGTTTAGTTGAACGATTTCATTCGACCCTAATAGAAATTTACCGCTTAGCCAAATATGAAAGAAAGTTTACTGACCCTGCATCTGTGATGACTTACGCTATAATGGCATATAACAATAGTATACACAGCGCTACCGACCTAACACCGTTTGAGGTAGTATTCGGTCATACCGAATTAAGGGTCTACGTTTGACATTGATTTTGATAAGCTTACAAACACAGTTGGTTAGGGATCATAGAAAAAGGACACATGAATTGTATAAGCATTTATCACAAAAGATGGGTAAAGATAAAGAAAACGTTATTAAGAAACGTAGAGGTGAAATAGGACCCGAGTTAGAAGTAGGACAAACAGTTTACGCAAAACCTGTAAATAAAAGACAGTCAAAGACAAACCAAGATATCAAAAGGCTATAGTAACAGGAGAGGTGCACCGTAATGTAGTACCCGTAAAATAAAAGACAGAGACACAAAAGTTCCAATTAAAATATCAACGCCCTCCACAGATGGTGCAGACTCCTGCTGTGGACTGGATGATAAAGATAGTTCGTGGCCAAGTTCACCCAAACCAGGACCTTCAACTGGTAAAACTTGAGCAAAACCCGGGAATACTTCCAGTTAAGCTAGGACGTGCCTTCGTACAACATGACAATGGTCAATCATTAAGACACTCAACTTAGAAGGCATTATTAAGGATTTGAATTACAATATTGCGAAATATTCCGAATGTGAATAATATTATTAATCACAATGAATCCATTTCTAATGAAGTAATAGAACTGAAAGGTCAGGTAGAGTATCTTCGTGACGAAACAATAGAGAAAGTTCGGCAATTGATTCCCTCCAACGGTTCAAGCGTGGTCTCATAGATCCCCTTGGCTCCTTAATTAAAGTTGTAACAGGTAATCTTGATCACAAAGATGCGATGCACTATGACAATCTTATAGCAGGGCTTGAACTCGAGAACAAGGCATTTCCAACAAATAACCTTGATTTCTGAAATGATGGATCACTTCCTCAACTCTACTCAGATCATTAATAGTAATATTAAAATTATGGATGAACGCTTAAAACGAATTGAAAACATTGTAACAGATTTATCGAAAGAAAATATGTACATTTTCCTCTCATATTTAAATAACGTCCTACACATGTTTATGGCTAACTTTAGAACTATATACATGAATATCAATGATATAGAGACAGCTATAGCACTAGTAAGGTATCTGTTTACATAAATCTGTAATTGACTCTAATGAACTTTTATGTGTATTGCTTGAAATCGAAAATATGATAATTTGATGTATTCAGTGTTTGACAAAAACCTAATTAACATTGAGGAAACACTTTCTATTAAAATTTACCTCAAGAACAATGTAATAAGGTTCATTATTGATGTTCCATTAGTAAGTAACCATACTTATAACTTTTTCAAATTGTACCCTCTACCTGTATCCCATGAGTCTGAAACATTCATCATAATTCCTGAATTTCCTTCCTATTAGTAGAAGGTACCAAGTACTATCCAACCGCCCGCCAATGCCGTGAGATAACAGCTAACGAATACTTATGTTCTGAAGATGACCTTATTCTATATGCTCAGAAGACCTGTGTTGAGCAACTCATGGAGTATCAACGCAACTTGTCCATGTGTGTTCCACGTAGAGTCCTTCCGGAAGATCTGAAACTTCAGAGAATAACAGCTGAAAGCTGGATACTATATTCACGACATAGTAAAGTTTTAACACAGACTTGTAGTAATGACATTATTCGACAAACTGTATTAGGAACATACATACTCACCATACCTAAAGAATGTGACGCCACTATTAATAACTTCATTATACATGGGAAACTTCGGAACCAAATAGAAGCCGGGTATAAACCCATTCCACTTATAACTCTACCCGATGTTAGCGAGCTGCGGCAGAAACAACTTTCTGCAAACACCGAACCTGTAGACCTAAAAGGAGTCAACCTGGACGACGTACAGCATCTTAACTACATCTTGAAGAAAAGTGATCTGAAAAGTGTTAATAGTGAAAATGGGCAATATAGTGTTCAAATCCAAAGTGTTAGTGTCGCGACCGTATTACTCTACATTATTTTAATTGTATGTTTTAGTTATATAATTTACCTTAGAATTAGAAATGTAATCATAAAAAGGCGTGAAGTAGAGCAAACAGAAAATCAAGCTCAGCCGCCAATGTTGTTAGTAACTCGATAAGATTTTATAACTTTGTAAGCGAAGTTATAGGGAAAACCTTGTTTCCCATAACTTCAGTCTAAGGGGGAAGGCGTTATATTCCCATCACTAGTATCGTTGCATTCCCATCACTAGTATTAAGACTAGTCTTGCTGAATTGCACCGGAAGGCGCATCACGCCACCAACGTAGTCTAAACACATAGTCAGCACAGATAACGGAGGCTGGTGTTGAACGCCTCAAGTACTTTTAAGCTAGTTATAATTTAGTCTTAATTCATACTTTGAGTAATAAACTCGTCTTTAAATATAATTCGTGTTTTTTAAAAGACTCCCTCGCGCTCCCGAAACTTATCTAGATTGTACACATCTTACTATAAGGAAGTAAGGTCTTCATATAAGGAATTAAGGATGACCTTTAAATGAATAAAAAAAAATGATCTAATAAAGCAGATAGCATTAAGGATACTCAAATATTTTAAGTATAAAAATAAAAGATAACAAAATATTTATATTTTTGTCTGTGGAATAAAGTCAAAATATCCAGACATACCCGATAGACATAAATCACAAGTCCGGTGTAATCTCCAATAACAACATCGAGGCCAGCGTACTGGAGAAAAATTGATTACAGCGCCCTTCGAAAAAGGAAAAATTCGACTAATGCTATTTCTGACGGGCCCCGGACCTACAATGAAATGTATCAAAAGTGTAATTTTTACTTGAATAAAATATTCAGTGTGTATTATAGAAGTAACGGACTCAATGTAAAAATATTTCTAAATTATATATTTTATTGTTTATTTTTTATAATGTGATGAAAATAGGACAGAAATGTTGATTCTAGAACTGTAAATAGCCATAGAAATCAATTACCAAACATAAAATGTTAAATCCACCACAGTGGCCCACAGATTTGTGTTACAATGCTGGGTCAGAGTTTATCACGTTCTGTATTGTTTAATCCAGAATACTGACTCTACTTATGAGAGATAATCCTCGTTGTTTTTGAATTGCACTTATCACCAACCATTCGATTTAAATAAAATCAATCAGCCGCCTTATTAATTCTAATTTAAATTATACCACACAGTATTGGAAATACCTACTATGCAAAAAAAATTGGTTCTTTTTTTTTAAGAAACATGCGTCAAATCTCATACGGGTATGGAGGTGTCACAAAGAATGACCTTGTATACTACCTGAATTAAGCATTAATCTTATTCAGGTGATCACTGCGTCACATTCATATTAATGTCGAAATGAAAGCGTCTAGCTTTTAAGTCACATACACACTCAATGTTGATATATACATATGTACGTTCTATGATCGACTTTATATGGCTGATCAAACATTGTGCCAAAAACAAGAAGTACCTACTTTTAGGTGAAGATGCGTAAGTATTTTATTTAATAGAGCCTATATACTTTGATCATTATGATCATAGATAATATAAACAAAAAAATAATAAGGATATTATAATAAAGAAGATAAAAAAATAGAAAAGACAGTCTCTTTTGCTAGATTTTCGTAAACATCAGAAAAGATCACCTGGATCTATTATCTTTAGACAAGAAGTATGTATGTTTTAGTATTACGAACATTAAGTATATTTAATTAAACATAAGCACACAAACTTAAACGTGAATATTAGGATAAAATAAAGGCCTTTCATTGTGCGATGATATTCAGCGTAACTAAAGCTAACGATATTTATTTCGATAACGATATTTCGTTTCGTCGTTCGTTTCGCTTTATAATGTTTACAATGTGACGGAGATAACCTATTCTAACTTAGTTTATAATAAGTTCAAAATTATTAGATATATAAAGAAAATTCAAATTGTTACTCTGGTTAAAGATATTTCAGTGGTACTCAGTATTCACAAAGGCCGTTTATTTTACTTACGTCTGGAGCGGATAACTCGGTAAAAAGCTTTTAACTCGGAATAACCACAAAATTTGTGTGGAATATTGTTTTAATACTTTGAAGTTTAAGTTTCAGTAATAAAGATGTTTTCTTTCATTGCTGAGCTCTCAATAATTCTAGGCAAGTTTAATAGAATTATTTTCTTTAAATTGTTTGCCGCATTACATTTGATAATGTTTTGTTTTTTTTGTTGCAATGTCCATTTTTCTGCATTAACTCCTTCCATTTTGCAGCGAGTTTAATTCTAATTAGATAAAAGTCATAAGGATCGAGAAATAACGAGAAAAACATAATTTAAAAAGGTATTGATAAAACCGTTCAGCCAAGTGGTTGGCAATGGCAAAAAATTAACTGAGGGCACCAAACAGGTTAACGACCTGTCGATAGTTCGTGAATGTAGGAAGTGATGTTATTTTTATTCAGCCTTGTCATAATATGGAAGAATAAACAGATTGTTCTAAATTTAAAGAAAAATCGATCTGTTTCATTATCGTCTGCTTATTTATGTATTTTCTTAGGAATATATAATAGGTATTCAAATCTGTGTAGGGAAACTACGTTTACTGTTGATAGTGGCAATAGAATTCCAAAACCCTCTCAATTTTTTAGTAGAAACTGTAAGACGTACAGATTTCTCAATTATAATCCTTCACTAATGAACTAAAGAATCTTTTACTGTTAATAAATCTACAGTTTTTGGGCAGCAGCCGTTATTCATTTCCCACTTATCGAGAAATCTTTAAAATAATTGCGGCCTTCCTAAAAATGCCAACCACATGTTTGTAACTTTCCTTGTCTTTAATAAGGAAACTTTCGTTGTAGCAGGTTTCACTCCATCGATCTTTCACTCGTTATTAATTGTAAATGTTCTTTAACAATTTTAACCTCCCGACTCTCTTTTAGTACAAGAAAATAATTTAAGTTTGTGGCCAACGTAGTAGTGGCAGTAATTTCAGTCTCGTAACAAAAATTTATAGATTTAGACTGTCATATCTAACAAAATCTAGCTAGCATTGTGACGGTGTGGTCGAATAAGGCCAAGTCTTTGTTTACAATATAGAGAGAACAGGAAAACCGAATACAATGCCTGTCTAAAATAGTACGCATAAGTTTTCGACACATTTAAAACTGTATTGTTTAGGCTATTGATTGATCTTGTGTAATATTTGCACTGATATCTTACTTCGAAAAGTCAGAGGTGTGTTTCTGGGGTTTGAACCCGCGACCGTCGAGACTCTCGACCGCGTGCCTAAACCTCGAGGCCATCACGGCTTATAACCTTCCTATTTAAATTTTAAATAACACCTCATTACCTCGACGAGTAATCTTAGAATTAACATTGACATAACATTGTAGAATAACTGCTGTAAAATTAGGTTACAAAGAGGACCACTTAGACTAGGAGATTGAGGAATTATTACAAATATATCTAGGGCGATATATATAAGGTGTGAACTCAACAAATGTAAAATTATCTACAATACAATAGAGTGTTTCATTCCGCACAAACGAACTTCATGTGTATTCGAATGAATAATTAAATAACACGATTTTCTCCATTCGCCATCCCTACTCAGATCTATTTACGGTCTCACAATGAGTCGTGCATTCGCAAGCAATGTGGGCTATTGTAACGCACCGCCTGTCCTCACTGCTTTCTAACACACACGACCTTAGCAGCTGACACTGATTCCTGTCCATTGTGCCGTTAATGATATAAGTACATATTTGATTGAAAACTCTTCCTTGAATCTCGCTTTGTATTTTTTTTTTCTTATAAAATTAACTTGTTAACACTATCACAATGGCTACAATCCTATTTATAAATTAAATATTTTTATTTGCTTATTTTTCTGTCATTAAAAAGTATTCAAATATGTCAAAATCAAACGTTGTAATGTTTTGTCTGAGAGTACTCGTAGTTAAATTTCATACATTGTAATTAGATGAAGAATTACATTTAAATAGAAACAATTAAGCGCTGCAATTAATTGTCAATTTTCGTATAATTTTTTGCTACACAAATCGCTCGAGGTGTACGCTTGTTGTTATTTAGAACACGCGATGTAACGCAAGTAAACAATCTTCACCGATAAAATACATATTAGACGAAAGTTGTTTTCATACTAGCATAGAAGAACGTTACAAACGTGGACAGTCCGGTTTGTTATGATCCACTAGTAACGATGCACTAGATAATATAAAAAACACAACGAAACCTGCGACGCACACGAAAATATTCCACGGAATAAACAAAAAATAAAAAACAAAATAAAAACACTTTTTTTACCGACGCGTTTGTGCCGAACGATCGACTGGCCGTGCTCAGGCCGTATGCAACACTGCAGCATAGTGGGACAAGTCTTTCACCGCGATCTTACACAACAAAACAATTACGTAACCAATCGCCTTTCCAATCTGGCTGTGCGGACGATGATCGATTATGTATTGATTTAATAAAATAAATGTTCATCAAAATTTGGGCAGTGGAACATCGGCAGTAGTACACCGGAGACAACCGGTTTCAATGGGTGACTGGTTCAAGTTTAGGATTTTTTTTTATGTTAATACGGTTGGTATGGTAGGCGCGACAATCTGCCGCGTGGTATATTTTTATAAATTATATTAGTAGGTACCCAAGTTTCCCATATTGGGTCAAGTATGAACTCAAACTGAGTGTTGAAGTGAAGAACAATATTATTTGACTACAGATAATTTTTATTTACTTATTTATTCTTTAATGTACACCATATAAAAACAGTGATGGCCTCGAGGTTAAGGTGCGCGGTCGAGAACTTCGGCGGTCGCAGGTTCAAACCCCAGGCACACACCTCTGACTTTTCGACGTTATGTGTGTATTCACAATGAATTATCACTTGCTTTCACGGTGAAGGAAAACATCGTGATAAAACCTGCACACCTAAAAGTTCTTAGGAATTTCTTAGGTGTGTAGTCCGCCAACCCGCACTAGGCCAGCGTGCTGGACTAAGGCCTAAACCCTCTCAGTTGTAGAAGAGGCCCGTGCCCAGCAGTGGGACGTATATGGGCTGATGATGATGATATAAAAACAACATAGGTACAACTCCAAATAAGGTAGTGTCACAAATGGCGGCCTTATCAATGTCAGCGATTTCTTGCAGGCAACCGTTAGATGGACTGGAGAGATCGGAAGCAGAGTGAGTGGTCATAATTAATAATTATAAAAGATATTTTCTGTGTATGTCATATTCTTAAACTATTTGCAATGTTTCTAGTCCATTAACTCACTCTAGGCGTGTGTTACCAATAGTAAATTTGTAATAGGCTTACTCTCAGATTTAATACAATATTTAGCATGATTTCTCTTAATTATTTGTATGTTTACCGAAAGCAACTTGAATGTCATTGAACCAACATTCGAGTTTTTCTGTTTCTTCTTTTATTTTATTTTTTAGCTACACAACGGATTTTAACACGGTTTTCACTAACATCCTCATCATTATTTTTTCGAAAAATGTATGCATTATTATTTTACACACAAATTATTTTGCGATCGTCATTAACCGGGCCTGCTAGTACATAATAAAGATATTTATTGTGATCATGTCTTCGGAGTATGTACACAGGTACACACTGTTCAATTCACGTTAACTTTGACCTCGAATAGGAGCAAAATAGTTTACAAAAAGTCGAGGTGAAACGAGGTTCTTGCACTTGACGTTGTTGTCGTTTCCATGGAAATATTAGTAATTTGTCAAACCTTGGCACCGTAGCCTTGATGGGAAATGTCAATATATATTTAAGATCCAAATAACACCACCATAAAGCCATAAACCTATCTAAATTACGAACGAATGCTAGGCAAGGGCCTCATTGGGTGTAGGCGTTTGTGAAACCGAAAAGGCTCTTGTTATTTTTGATACTCAAGAATGTGAATTGTTGTGGTCAGAACTTTTTGTGGTAATTTGGTTTAATCGTGTTTTTATTTATTAAATACATTCTAATAGAAAACAAATGAACATCACCGTCCATTACCATTCTTACTTTTGTGTACTTGGGTAAACCATGGAGAAAAATGATTCCACAAACTGGTAACTTGGGAGTAACATTAAACTTATTGCATGATATGTAGTAAGCATTATTAATCATAAAATATGAACGCAGAAGTAGTGACTAAAACGAAAATAAGATCATAAATTTTTTCGTCATTTATCAATTAGAGAAGAAAAAATAAAATTCTTTTAAAACCCCAACTCAAAATAGCAACACGGAAATCTGGGACTACAATAGCACATTTGAAGTAATTTGTTTAAAAGTGTGGTTAATGTAAGCAATAACCTGAACATAACTAGTGAATGGAAAAATTACCTTATATTATTTTTTTCTAGAATGTCTCATTGTTTTGTTTTGGATGGATATAAAATTTATCACCTAATTACAAAGCCTTGAAATTCGTCCCATGCTTAACATGTGTACGAATTAATCTGCCAAATTATCTAACTTTTTCATCAAACGCCGGTCCTTGTTTGCATAGTGAAGACGTCATAATAGAAAAAAAAACCGGCCAAGTGCGAGTCGGACTCGCGCACGAAGGGTCCGGTAGAAACGGCAAAAAATTCATGTCTGTTGTATGGGAGCTCGCCTTAAATATTTATTTATTCTGTTTTGTTTGTAGTATTTGTTGTTATAGCGGCAACAGAAATACATCACCTGTCGAAATTTCAACTGTCTATCACGGTTCATGAGATACAGCCTCGTGAAACACGACCAGACGGACAGATGGACAGCGAAGTCTTAGTAATAGGGTCCCGTTTTACCCTTTGGCACCTTTGGGTACGCAACCCTAAAACATTAAAAAGAAGAATAAAGTCATCAGTCGGTGCCAATTACGAATAATCACCGCACTAGATCACCACGATCTTGAACATAAACAAAATGTCACGTACATAAATATTATTACCTAACACACATGCAACATTCGACGTTCAATAAACACGTAATGATGTCTCAACGCTGCTTGTTATATAAGTAAATAGGTAGATTTGAAACGTTACTTATATATGCGACTTAGAGGTCCGAAACACAGTTAGTAGGACAAATTTCATAAACCTTAAAAAAGTCAGTGTCATTAAGTTTGTATGTAAGAGTAAATATATGCATTCATACATACATACATAAACTCACGCCTGTATTCCCTGAAGGGGTAGGCAGAGATGCATTTCGGCACCCACATTTCGCCAGGTATGTATCAGTCCCACGTAATAGGGGGCGAGCCTATTGTCGTTTTTCGGGCACATTTCCAGACTCCGTGCTGCTACTGAGAATTTCCTAATGGAAAAACCCAATAACACTTTGCCCGACCCGGGACTCGAACCCAGGACCTCTAGATTGCACGGCACATACTTGTACCGCGAGACCATGAGGCATAAATATATGCACTGCTATAAAACCTATTAAGTAAAATACTCATTTATAATCCCGTTACATGTAACATGAAAAATCCAATCACTTCGTTCAGCTTCTGTGTAATTACTATGAAATTTAAATCTGCAGGACCTGTCGATCTAGCTTTCCATATAGTCCCATCAAAGTATCTCATTTACATTTACGCATCCTAAAACATATGTTGGCGAAAAAATATGTATTTTTTTGCACCAAACCAAATTCTTTAGGCAATAAGTTTAGAAGTTTTTGATTAGGTAATTACAATAGGGTGCATAGGAGAATAGTAATTGCTCAGGCTTAAGGTTATTTTATCTGATACTACTGGGTGCGTAGCCCTCATTCCGAGAAAAGAAGTCAGCTTTATTACATTGAAGACTTAATGATAAATTACTCCTGGTCAAATGTTAGTTCAATTTATGTTCTTTCCCCTTCTTGTTGGAGTACAGCAGTGAACACACGGGCTCCTGATATGAACGCATTGGGCAGACAATACAATTATGACGGCCGTAAAACATACGACCGGAATACATACGAAAGCACACATAACAATTTCTTAACTGTACTCATTATCCAGACGAAAATGTATTTATGATTGTAATTTGAATGAGACAGACTTCCATGTTACCAATATGGAATACACCAAAAAAGTACGAATGACTATGAAAGTAACAGATGTGGCAATAAGAGACTTAATAAATAAGCGTGTCAGTGTGTTACCTCGATGATAATCCATCTTTAATATGGGCCTCAGTGACGTCACCCAAAATGTATGCATTGGTTTAGTCTCGGAACATAAATCTCCCATTTATAGGTCACACGAATGCGTATTGATACGGGAACTGTCGTCATTTCCTTTTGCGTCACAATTTGTAACATATACAAGTATAATTTAAAACTTATACATGAACTTATTCAACCTAGTTCTGTTTAATATTATCATGATTAAAACAAGAGATTGACTGAGGCATTGGCCTTACATTTATATGATTTACAAATGTTTTTTTTGTGTCGTTTCGTCGGAAACAAGTCCTAAGTAAAGCGACAGAAAATTAGTTCAGATACATTAGTTACCTTTTAATCCAACTGATCAAGGAAAATTGTATACAGCTATATTTTAGTCGTAGTTGTATGTAACATTGTCAAAATAATAATTATTTACTCATATAATACACTGTTAGGAAAGGGCCTCCAAAAGTTATAAAGGCCTTCTCAGGGTGTTTCACTGTTTTGCGGGATTATGACAAATTTAGGTCCCCTTAGATTCACTGAGCTTCATTGCTCGGCGTCAATACTGTGCGTGCCGCTGTTGATCCTGGAGCACAGGAGTTACAGTGGCGGGTGTGTGGTGGGATAGAGCAAAAAAGTAAAGTACTGAGATGGAGTTAGTGGCTCTAAAATAAATTGTTACAAAAATTATATAACTCTCGGTAAGATAATTAAGTTTTTATGACCGAGTTTGTGGTCACCGGCTCTCGTTATTATCTTATGCAAAGAATTGCATAGAAATATAAATTACGAAACCGTCGACTTCCTTACCGCCGGGGAACAACTCTCACCGCTGCATAATACTGCAGTCTAAACTAACCTCTCGCTAGATATGCAATCCTGATAACCACCGCATATTTATAAGATAAAAATTATAAAATAATATTTAATATTTTTATACAATTTCATTTATTTATGTAAAAACCATCGAGTCGTGATCGACACACGAATAAGAAATTCATCATTAGCCCATATACGACGTCGCACTGTTGGGCACGGGCCTCCTCTACAACTGAGAGGGTTTAGGCCTTAGTCCAATAAGTCGAATGAGTCATACCGTAAATGAGAAAAAATAGGGCACAATCTTAATTAACATAATATTTTAAAAAATTATATAAAAACTCGGTGATTTGAATTTAAAAATCACAATTAAACCCACGCATCAAAACCACGTATGACGTAATTGGCATAGTTATGAACAACAGACAAAATAATAATCAAACAAATGCAATGATTATTAAATCAGAGGCGTCAGACAGAGTCCCACTTTCACATCGATGAAGCAACCCGCCTCCGGTGTGTTAGGCACAATTAGTCTTGCTCCAAATTCTATGCAGTCGCGTCACACTTTCGCGCAGCGTGAGTCATGGCGCTTTAGAAACCCTTGGCTAGACACTGATCGCCTAATTGAATATATTTAACCGAAGGTCTGGCTCGTTGATCCCGCGGCGTTGGATCCAATCAGATTTTACCAATGAAAAAATATTAGTAGCAGCATGGGGTCTGCAAGTGTTCCCTAAAAATAGCAAGGTTCGTTTCCTATTACCTACGTCAGACTTAAATACACTTTTGGAAATACAACCGTGGGTGTATGTATGATCAACAATATTACCAAAAATATCTTAGTTAAAGTGTAAAATAATTAATAAAAATTCAAATTTTAATTAATGTTAGTACGAGTTGAAAAAAACTTTGAATGTATTCATTCGTAATTTTCTTTCTTCTTAATTAAAAAAGAATGGTGTATGAATAAAAATTGCGATTCATTTTGTTTAAATTAAAACTACGCAGAAATGAAACATGTAATGTAATAAAATCAGTTTGAACTCTAGCCATAAAGCACATTGAAGGAATTAGCTAGACGGTGTTCATCTCACTGTTGCAAATAAATCGAGAGACTTACTTGTTTTGCTGTGCTGTCTCATTCCTTCAAAGCGGGAAACTCGTTCCTATACGCTTTCTCTGCTTTATACACAAAGGCCAGCAATTTACTTAAAATTCGACACATGCTAATTTTTGGTCGTTACTTAGGATTTTGTTAACAAAAACATAACATCAAACATGCATCTGTTTATTTTCAATAGAAGCAGTGGTAATGGTCATTAAAACTTCAGCTCGAACCAAAGGCTTTGTATCCTTGTCTATATCTAATATGTACATAGTTTAACCTACGCGTTTCTTCTTGCTACGATTATGGGCCCTTTAAGCGATGCATGAATAAATATCTCATCAACATCGTACATACCATCACACATCATTGTGGCTTTGCTGAACTAATACGTATATTAATATTTTGATCCTCACCGAACAATATTCATATATGTTGATCTCGAATATTCGATATTTTACCAGAATCTCTTTACTTACATCGTCTTCATAAACATTAATATAACAATAAAGATACACACAAAGCACAAATATTATTATGAAAGTCAATATGCTCTCACTGAAACTCCATTGTATCGAGACCCAACAAACTAAACAGGACACGATCCAATAACATTAAAGCGTACGAAAAAATCAAACAATATGAAACGGATGTAAACATACACGGTTTATATGGAATATGTTACCGAAATCGCGTGAGTTGCGAATTCACTTTGAAATGGGCTCTTTTCTATTGTTAGGGGATTTGTTCGTCACTCGATCCCTAAAAAAGTGTACGTTAGTGTCACATATACTTACTTTTTGCTATCAAATTGTCATAAAGATATCAATAGAAGATTATTTAAATTCATTTTAGGGGCTCATCGTCTGATAAAACAAGGCTCGGTTCTAACCGCCCAGACCATACTATTACAGGTTGATATTAGTTATGTACATACATTCCTTTCTTCACAAAACACAAGTGCTAACTTTAACCTTAAGTTGGCTCTGCAACGTTAAAATCGTAGTGCTAAAGCTAAAGGTATGACGTCACGCCATTGCCGCACACACGTCACGCTCGGCAATTTCGCTGGAACTTTCTTTGCCCAAGTTATACGTAATAATAAAACTAAGTTATTTAACATTGCAAATGTTTGTGGGCCACGCAATTAATCACTTCGCTCTTCATTAGGAAAGAAGGCCCAGAAGTTTAATAATAGAAATGTATAAAATTTAACAACTCGACCTTTCCACGTCTCACGTAGTTTGTCGCGTTATTTTCATTCTTTAGGATAATGTATGTACTAATTAAAAGACTCAACGGGCACTTTAAATGCTTGATTAAATTATGACAACTTAATACTAGTTACTTAATTTGAAATACATTTAAAGATAAATTTTCAGCTTTATCACTAAATTAACACAATTTATGAAACCCTAACAAAGCTTACAAAATATCCACAAGGTTAGAAACGAAACCCTAGTACAAATTACCCTAATACAATATTGTTACGCAAACGAGCCGACGCTCTACAGCGCCTTTGTAGCGAACCTCCTTGACGAATATTAAACAAGTTACCACTGAACGTTTGATTGCTACGTTTAAATGATCAGGCGCTTTTGAATCTATCCTTTAAGTTTGAACTTGTGGAGGTCTTTGCTGAATTCAAAGCGTGTAATTATTGGGTGTTACGTAAGTCACTTTGATTATATTGACGTAGCGGTAAATTGCTAGACGTTTATTTAAGGGGTAAATTTATCGAAGCATATTGTATTTATCGGTAAATGAAATAATTTAATGTCGTTGATACGCTTTGAAAGTCGGCGATATGTCATTCAATTGCGCGTGGATTTTAGTAACATATGTATTATATACATAAATTTGTTGGTGTGTACTTCATATTTCAGTTACAAAATATTCATTTCACTCGTATAATTAACCGAACAAATGTGTGCCTCGTGACCCCTTGTAGTCTCTAATCGGGTACAGTGTTATTTTTTCCACTAGGAAATTCTCAGTAACAGTACTGGAAATGTAGCCTATTACGTGGGACTGATGCTTACTGGCGATATACATATGTATATAGGTGCCGTAGTGCATCTATGCCTACTTCTTTAGGGAATACAGGCATGAGGTTATGTATGTTTGTAAATGTGAACCCGTTTATTTTGTCTTCTCAACCAGCGCTCAATGCTTTCGAAAATCCTTTTCGCTCAGTATACTGAGCTAACCGTAGGTACCTTCAATAGTTTTCCCATTCGACCGTTCAATAATCGTAGAGAAATCCGGTTTATTATGCTTAGGTGCTCGACATTTATCTACGTTCCTTACTATTTTCTTTCTCCTCATTTTTCTTATGGCTCAGATTAAAACTTCTTTCGTAACATTTTTCATGTCGTCTTAAGATTTATTTAACCAGATGATTTCGTTATGTAATTAAAAAAAAAATGATACATTTTATGCTTTAATGTAGTGAGTGATAGGTACTGTTTTTACAATTTACGACAGTTTATGACTGGGCCAATGATCAACTAAAATCTATTAAGTCTTAATTCAACACGCTAGTCTAGTTCAAAGTGAGAAATTTCACACACCGTCAACAATATTATTATCTTAATTATCTGAATCATCATTGCGATGTCGCTATCCTACGATAAAGCCTTTCAGCTATGAACATAAACTCAAAGAATTGGAGGTTTGTCGGTTTCAGTAACTGTAATCCATGTCTCATAAGGGTTTAAAAAAAAACAATATTATTATTCAACAAACTAACAACATGCTGACGATAACTAAATAATTACTAATATCACCGATATTACGATTAACATAATAGTGTATGTAAACTAGTACACGAAGCTAACAAACCAAATGAACGTTAATAAGGTAGCTTCCACGTACAGAAGGCAATAGACCGCATCGAACCAATTACTACGCTCTCCATTAGTAAGATGTGTTACATGCTTAAGCGTCCAGTGATTATGGATCAAAATGAGGAAATAATCACTCGGGGAAAGGCCACGCGAGATTTTGCATGATACGAATAATGATTCTTTGCGCGTAACTAATGACTTGGATCGCTGTTACCAGCGGAGAACAATCTGCTATTGTTTTAAATAATCCATCTTATTTGTCATTTTGGTAACGAGATAATCTCTTTTTTATGATATGAAAACCCTAAGGCCATATTACACAACCTCCAGATAAGTCACACATACCTTTTCCTGTATGTCCAAGAATGAATGAAAAGTGTACTATTTTTATTTCAATAAACCAAAATTTGTCACAAAAGTAGTACGTACAAAGAATTTCGTAACAATATTTTTTTATCTCTTGGCCCAACCTAGGTTTCGAAACCGGGACCTCTCGATCACACGCGCTAATAAATAAAATATTCGTGTATGTGTATCCTCAACATTCAACAAGTGCAACGAATGCTTGTGAAACGCATTCTAGTAGCAATGATGATATTTTTCGCGGAACATTTGATTAATAAACCACAACAGGGCTTGTCGAAAGCAACCCGAGCGGTATCGCGATAGCGCCGCAACGCAACGTACCTACACTGACGTATTTTATTTTTATATTTAAAAGATATGCTTTGAGCGATTTATTCACTTATATTTTACATGTAAAAATAATACCTGCCTTGAGGGGTTATATTTTTGATATTTTAAATTTAAATACAGTGTGAAGTCTTTGTACACGTAGTGGCTTAGATCATTGCCAAATACTGAAAATATTAAATGACTATATAATAGTATAAACACAAACGAATAGAGACAACATTAACGTAACAAACATAAAATATCATTTAAAAAAAATACGTCTTGTGTATACATTACATTTACCTACATATGTGGAGAAATTTTTTCAACCTCACCCTAACTTTTAATATCACTGGAGTTCATAAGCAAAGTCAGATCCTTGTGTTAACTGCCATTCTAGCAAAATCAAGATGGTTTTCTGCATTAACACGCCTACATATAACTTTTTTATTCAACTAGATCAGCTGATTTTTTAGAATTACATCTTAAGAGTACAGTCTATCTGTCATATTTCTGTACCAGAAATCATACATAATCTCATTGATAATACTTTCATAGCTATCAAATTGGCAAAGAGTTGATAAGACTTTAAGAAAGGTGATGAATGAACACAATCTGTTCTGTATTATGCAAGAGATAACAATTTATGATATTTTTATACTTTACATTAAAAATTCCACAAGATTTACCATGATGTTTATAAAACCATCAATATTATTTACATTTGACATAAACAAAGTAATGACAAAGTAATCTTGTAATATTATAGATTTATTTTTATAGTTGTTTTGTTTATTCTACAATTGTTTTAATGGCTGTGGAAAACATATTGTTCATAACAAGACAGAAGAGCTTCTAGAGCAGGAAACAAGCGAACAAATGACAATCTAAATCTAGCTAATTAAATTTCAGTACTAAAAATAAATCTCACCAATAAACAAAAATGTTCAGGCCTGTACGAAATCCCATTCGCACAGCGCGTAAGCCGATATTTATTTTTTTAAAGGTAATTTTCGAATAATATTATAAGCAAGCTTCAACAATCTTATAAAATGAGTTTTAAATTCAAATATATTTAATGTATTTTAATATGTGTCCGCTATTCTCTCGCATATTGAACCGCAAGGCGGGGTGGCGCGAATACATTGCGCGAATGGCACCTGGGTACTGGACAACGCAGTGTAATAGAATTGTGAACTAATAAGCATATACTATACTAATACACAACTAATTGTTGTATTACGGAAACATTTTAACACTCCGTTCTGCAACTGAAAATTACTTTATAGATAAAACGCATAAACTTATCCCGACTCGGGATAAGAACTCAAGACCTTTCGATATCATGTGCCTATTTGTGCAGCTGTCAAGATCCATTCATCGTCTAATCGAATTTCTATCACGGACGCGATCGAAGACATTAACAAAGAGGAAAATATGCTCGTACAAGTTGGAACGTTTCCAACAATTAGTCGACGCAGGTTACTGTCAGGGATAATATATTCATTGGATATGTCTCTATGCTTTATAATAGGAAATAGGAGTCGGAGCACAATAATCCCAATGTTTTCCTATCCTTAAGCTAAACGTTATTACTCTTAAAGGTCAGAAATGAGATCACTCAAGATTGCGGATGCTTCGAAGGCGGTGGCCACGTTATTAAAAAAAAAACGTATTTTTTTCATGATTCACACGTATTTAATGATATGCAAAAGTCAAATAAAATTTATTTAAAATTGTTACAAATTTATCAAATTGTAACGATATTTGTTAGTAGTTCATTAGTATACGTCAACAACGCTAAAGCATCGAAATTCCCGCCAGCTAAATTCCTCGCCATATTTTAGCCGCACAACACGTGCCAAATGTCCGCCATTCCCTGGCCTACTGCAATAATACTTGACCCGCGGATGGCATTTGAAGGCTGTTCACAAAACAAGCCGATTAAATATGAAAAATGTTTTATGCGAATTCTTTTTTTGTACGGTTCGCACACGTGAATTTGACGCATTTACATACACACAACTCGGATCGTTTTGTTTGAGCAATAATTTTTTTATCGTGTATGATTAGTTTTCTTTTTAATGCGGGCTCAATTAATTGATTACTTATTGGATATCTGTGTGCAGACCCGTGTTCTATATAAATCTGGTTTATGTATAAAAATCGGTGGATATTTTACATGCACCATATACACATCTTTTGATAGATAAATCAAGAAGATAATTCAACAAAAACATCACTGCTGTATATTAATTAAATAAAGCAATGTAATTCGAAAAAAAAAACTAACGCTAATGATAAATCATGTACAAGCAATATTTATATGCTTTACATTGCTGGCTCATATCAACTTGGTAACTATTAAATAAACATTGTGTTCCAATTTTATTAGGATAATACATTGTCGTCTTGGCTTCGGAATCGGAAGCATTTTAATAAATAATTCCCTGTCATCATTATCATCAGCCCATATACGTCCCACTGCTGGGCACGGGCCTCCTCTACAACTGAGAGGGTTTAGGCCTTAGTCCACCACGCTGGCCTAGTGCGGGTTGGCGGACTACACACCTAAGAAATTCCTACGATCTTTTAGGTGTGCAGGTTTCATCACGATGTTTTCCTTCACCGTTAAAGCAAGTGATAATTCATTGTGAATACACACATAACTTCGAAAAGTCAGAGGTGTGTGCCTGGGGTTTGAACCTGCGACCGTCGAAATTCTCGACCGCGCGCCTAAACCTCGAGGCCATCACTGCTTCATTCCCTGTACAATGAACGATTGTTTACAAAATCTACTCATAAAGTGCATTATTCCGCACGTCAACCGATTTAATTTATAGTCAGACATCATTCAAGCCATGAGGAACGAACCTACTACACGGTGCAATATTCTCTGTGCATGAGCGCCGAGATTCGAGACCGCTTTGGATGGAGTTATTTCTATTGAAACATTACAAGGTGTTAAAGTAGCGCGACAAACAGATTAATGTAATGTATTCGTGTTTTGAATATTTATGTTGTGTTTGACCGGTGTAAACAATTTGTTGTTGAAATTTCGTTGTATGTTAATTGAATATGTTAACGTTTTAGCAGTTGTGACCAATTGTAGAAAGTAAAACGTAAACAATGAGCAATTCAAAACTTTTTTAGATTAATCAAATATGTACACTGCGCCGTTGGTTTGGAGCATTAATTAGCGTGAATGATGTGAATTGTACTGAGATGGGCAAATAAATTCTTAGAAGGGTTTAAAAACGTGCCGGAAAATGGTTACGACATAGATAGGCTATAAGAAATTCAAATATATTAATAAACCTTTCAGACACATATATACATAATGTATGCCTGAGTGATGAGTGACCGCTGCTCATTAATAATATTATAAATTACAAATTCTGACATCGAAATGGCTAGTCTTCTATACTATGACAAATACATACATACATATATACATATACTACTGCTATACTAACGCCTGAACCCACATTTCGCCAGTTATTTTTGATCCAACCTAATAGGGGGTTAATTAATACCTGTTGCCGTGTTTCGGGAACATTTCTAGACTCTATTAAACTACTAGAAAATTTGTGTATAATACAATAAATTCGTTAACGTAATCATCTCGTGTTGATACAGCCCGGTTGAATAAACTGTAAAATAATTTGTCATACTCCAAGTCATACTGTGTTAATCTTTACCAATTTAGGTTATTTAGAATACGTACATACTCGTATGTATATATTTATGTAGTTCCTTATTTATCGCTTTATCGTATTGATTTGAGGAACGTCTCATATATACCAATTACATAACATAACTATGACTCCTTTAATGATATAACCGTTTCGTATTTTTGTAATGTTTCATAGTGTTCTTGATAGATGGCGTTAGTTACTTGTGCTTTTGTATTAAACAATTGTAAACAATAAACCCAATTTTTGTTTTTAAATGGATACAAATGGAACTGAAGATGTAGCTTACTTCATAATAAAAATGAAAACCTAGTACAAATAAGCGTGTGCAAAGTCGAAGGATGGACAAACAGAGGAAGGCCAAAGAAAAGATGGATGGAAGTGCGTGAGAGAAGATATGAAAATTAAGGGGTGACTAAAGACATGACGGCTAATAGGGATGTTTGGAAGGATAAAATATACTGCGTCGACGCCAAATAAAATTAGGAACAGGGCTAGAGAATGATGATGAGTTTATACTCACAGGCTTATGCCTGTGCAGCTTGAAATTCTTAGATACATTGTCAGCAATAGGTGATATATTTAAAACCAGGCAGCATTCACAGAATCTTATAAATAAAATTATAAGTAACCTTTCCAGATATTAACTTCATATCTTCACCAAATTTCATCAAAATAGTACAATTTGTAGAGGTTTATGAGCCGTCTTCAGCAAAATATTAGTTTTGGGGGATAATTTATAACGATTTATAGATTTATCTCCAGTAATAAATCGACAGTCCATGCAGACGAAAACGTAGAAAAAATATTAACATATTACAACAAATACTGTAATAGACACAAAACAGTAGAGAAATGGGTCATGTGCGGATGTGACCTGGCATTGCATCCTTTTAAATGAAGTCGCAACTCGCGACGGACGCTTCCACGCACTGCACTCTTGTTTCAACTGATGTGCACGAGATGAGATGTAGTTTTACTAGGTTTATTGTAAAAAATTCAATGCATTCTAGCCTAAATCATTATTAGCGGATGATTAATCAAATCACTCATTTTTGTCATGACATAATTATAATGATCAAGATATGTGTATAAACTATCGCCATATAATATTAGTCCGCCAACCCGCACTGGGCCAGCGTGGTGGACTAAGGCATAAACCCTCTCAATGGTAGAGGAAGCCCCTGCCCAGCAGTGGGACGAATATGGGCTGATGATGATAAACTATCGTCTGTTAACATTATGATAAAAAGTTTTAAGGGAAGATGTAAAAAAAATGTCATCTTTCCAACAGTTGTCAATGCGATGCCAATTTTTTACATGAAACACAGAACTATCCTGAAACACAGTAGTCTCGTTTTGCTAGTTAGAGATTGTTTTTGTATCCAAATGCACAGTCCAAATCTCTACATGGACCTGCTTCATATTAAATATTGTAATAAAAGATATTTACAAAGAATTATCTCTATACATCATGGAACATCGTAAATTATGTGTAAACAAAAAAGGGCAAAACAGTCACGGTTGCGTTATTAAAGATTTTTCATGCTGTTTTCATAGTTTCCATGTACTGACCATCGAGCTATCGAAATCTAATCACACACAAACATCTCCATAAACCGAATGCTCAGCATACCATGTCATCAGATAATACTTTCTCGTGCATGCGCCAACTCTCCCTGACGACATAGCTTCGACATAATATTGACTTACAAACAACGACTTACAAACATTTCATATATCCGGTAAATCAATGTACTCCGCAGACCATTACTCTACGTTTTTATAAATATGAAACGGAAGGGTTCAAAAGAACGGATATAGCGATCTTACCACTATACATATACCAGTGGCGTAGCGTGGCTTTTCGCCGCCCGGGGCCGACCGAAAATCTGCCGCCCCCCTATTTTAATTATAAGTCATTTTAAGTTTTAATATTATATTGAATGGACCTAATGTAGATCGTACATCTTATTGCAAGTCAAGTCAAACTACCACGCACTGCTTCAGAAGGAAAATACATCTATAAATAATAATGACAAGTATTAAAGTGATTTTTTGCCAATTGACTGTACAATAGTATCTTAAATTATACATAGTGCTCATTGAACTTAGAAGGAATAAAATATTTACGGGTGTTACAAGGTGCCTAATAATCTTTTTTTATAAAATTAAAATTTCACTCAATAATTTTAAATTTAAATTATTTTTAAAAATTAATTATTAAATAACTAAAGAAAATTCAATTAATCTTTGTATAACCGCATTAAATATTTTTGTTACTATTAGTTTAAAAAAATTTGATTAAAAATGTACTCTTCGTGTTTTTTTCAAAGCAAAATATTTTACACAATCGTCAATATCAAAATATATCTCATTTTCAATTGCCAGAATAGCTAGATTTGTTAGCCTCACCGTGGACATAGTCGATCTGAGATAATTTTTCATTAGCTTTACTTTAGAGAAGCTTCTATCGCAACTGGCATTGTTAACGGCAGATGTTAAAAAAAAAACTCAACATTATACCAATGTTTGGCAAGCCATCTTCAAGTTTGGAGTCGATAATATATTTTAATAATCCCAGAAAGTCGGATTTAGCTCTTTTTTACAGTCTGGGTTTGTTGCAGCTACGAACGCTCGTAGATGTGCGCGCTCATGTTGGAACTCTTCTGTATATATTTCCCGAGGAGCTTGATCTAGGTTAAGTTCTTCCGAGCCCAGCATTGCTGCGGGCATCAATAAGGAATATTTTTGCGCTAGATTTTGCAGCTGTTGGAATTGATCAAAAATTTCAGCAGTTACTCTGTCTACTGAAGTGAACATTGTTCGCCTCAGTTCGTTCTCGTACGATAACCCAACGTCAACATATCCATCGCCAAAAATATGCTTCCTCCTGATTTGTCTTGGTTCAAAAGAAATTCCGAAAGAGCTCCTTCTACAAATTCAGCTCGATTTTCTTCGAATAGGGTCTGTAAAGCACTAATTTTCTGAGCGCACTGATGTATGTTCAGTCCCTCTGTTTGCAAATACTTTTGAGTATCATTAACTTCACGTAGTACCGATACTATTTCTTCGTGGCTTCTTCTTAGGCTTCTGGCAACCGTGCCAGAAGCCTAAGTAACATAAAAATGAGATGAATAGAGTCAAGTGAGTACCTACTTGCAGTCACTTATTGGTTAATTCGCGTTCAGGACGACTCGCGCGCCTCAGGCCGCCCGCCGGCCGGGCGGTTATTGTCCTCTCTTTCGCACACTTGGGGTTTCGTTTCGCTTTCGGTAAAATATTGCGGACGTGATTTATTAATAAGATTTTTTTTTCTTAACCATGCAATGTAATATTTTCGTTATGTTCCTTATCCGCCGCCCCCTTTCGTATGGCGCCCGGGGCCATGGCCCCCTCTGCACCCCCCACGCTACGCCACTGACATATACAAATACCGGTATAATATAAATACTGATATGTAGATGTACTAAAAGCACCCTAAGATCTGGTACATTGGTCCAATTAAGACATCGTTCACATAGTTGTATACCATCATTCATTCTTTATATTATAGTCGTGATGGCCTCGAGGTTTAGGCGCGGTCGAGAATCTCGACGGTCGCGGGTTCAAACCCCAGGCACACACCTCTGACTTTTCCAAGTTATGTGTGTATTTACAATGAATTATCACTTGCTTTAACGGTGAAGAAAAACATTGTGATAAAACCTGCACACCTAAAAGTTCTTAGGTGTGTAGTCCGCCAACCCGCACTAGGCCAGCGTGGTGGACTAAGGCCTAAACCCTCTCAGTTGTAGAGGAGGCCTGTGCCCAGCAGTGGGACGTATATGGGCTGATGATGATGATGATTCATTCTTGCATTTTGGTGATGGACGTCTAACACTGATTGCCAAACTGTGGATTCCACTTGAGAGCTTCCTTGCACCAAAACCTTCAGATTTGCGAGATGATTTTGAACACGATTTGCATACAGATGCAGGTCAGTTCCATGTAGCAAATATCAAGCGTCTTTATGCTTGACCTAAGAGTGCTTATCCGTGAAAACACACTTATATTGAAAAGAGTGTATTTTTTTTTCTACATAGACAAAGACATTTGACTAACAAAAGAAAACCAACGATATCATATATCGGACATGTCCTCGCGTTCCATTCGCCCAGATGCACAATCCCCTTACCCAGTGGCCTGGTTGAGAGCGTCCGAGGCACACTTTCGCCCACACAAATCTCGGACACCTACTTTTTTGTTTTGTTACGTACGTCTGAATCGGTTTAGTTACGCTGTGATTGATGCACCGATAAGTAATTTATAACGTAATATTTAATTACTCATTAATAAAATATAGACTGAAATGAAAAGGTTATTCTATTATTTTAAATACATTATTATAATTATTTTAAAAACAAATCTATAAGAATTTAATTTAGAATTTTTTTTATGAGATATTTTAACACAGAATTTTATTTCTTAGAGCTAATCTGAATGAATAATTGTTGTTACAATTTTTTTATAATCTCTATATTTCTGACTATCACTCTCACTGACTGTTTTCTTAAGACAATATTTGCATTATCAACTAATGTAGGTACTAGACCATTTTATTTTCAATAAATTGTTTTCTATCTGAAATATTCTTAATCGCTGCCGAGAAAAAACTTTGCAACTGCCTTATTGTTTTTTGCCATTTGTAGAACATCTCTTTACGCCAACGCAGCTCCATTTTTGGGATTTGTATTCGCCGCTCGATTGTACAATCGCCGTTTACCATTCCACCACAATTTGGGCGACCGTAGTATATGCAATCGGGCCGTAGTTGCCTAACGTGAAGTCGAATCGTTTTGTATTGTCATCGTGACTGGTAATGTAAGCCGAATGAGGCAACTGTTACGTGGTGTGAGGTAAAAAAAGGCACTTTGATATGCGACCGCGGCTTGGCATTACTGTTTAAAAGGTAAGAGTGCGGAACTACGAAAGTGAATAGTAATTATAAATAATACACACCTAACAGTGACGTAGTTAAGACCTCACATATTGGATGACATCACAAGATTTGGACCTTATACAGGTATGCAAAATATCTGACAGTTTTGATTATATTTTTGATGACACAATATCTGAATATATATCTTCATGATTATAATTTTTATAGAATGCAAGATATATTAACTAGTTTTGATAGGTTAAGCCTTAAGGGCAGTATTCACGGGTAATAAATATCTAGATTTTTTTTCCATCTCAATTCTCGCATACTACTTTTCTAGTAAAACATATTCTTTCATTTAACTATCCCTAAAAGTTAATCGAGATATGTCAGTGTTTATAACAAATTTATATAAATGCTTTGTAAAAGTATTCGGTGTTGAAGTGGCCACTATGGTATTCAGTTTGTTCACTAACTGTATTAAACACACTCTGTAATAACTATCCCAACTTCCATGAAGTTGGGTTGGAAAAAGCTATCCTATGTTACAGAGTTTACCGCAGTGTTTGTGTTCTCATGTGTTGCTTATGTGTACGCAGCGTTAGGCGGGGGCGCTGCACAATGATTAAATTTATCCTAAATAAAATTATAATCTCGATCACACAATGATATTTGTATCTTCTGTAACACAGGTTATCAGAGTCCCAAAATATGTATATTTGGATCACTCAAACATTAGTGTCGGTATTTCGTGTTGCTGAGGGAGTTTCTTGCCGTTGCTTCGAGCGATAACTCGGTCCGAAGCGGCAATAGTTTAAAATTGTTAATTCAAAATAACTTATATTACAAAATAACTTTAATTCAAAATAACGACTGCCTCGTGGTCTCGCGGTACAAGTGTGTGCCGTGCGATCTAGAGGTCCTGGGTTCGATTCCCGGGTTGGGCAGTGTTATTGTGTTTTTCCATTAGGAAATTCTCGGTAACAGCACGGAGTCTGGAAATGTGCCTGAAAAACGGCAATAGGCTCGCCCCCTATTACGTGGGACTGATACATACTTGGCGAAATGTGGGTGCATAAATGCACCTCTGCCTACGCTTTCGGGGAATACAGGCGTGAGTTTATGTATGTATGTGTCAAAATAACTTCTAAAAGTCTATTTGAATAAAGAGTATTTTGCCTTTGACTTTATCACACACACGGCCTCTCGATACACAGCCAAGCGCTACGGTGGTTCTAGCATAGGTAATTAGTATTTGAGCAACTGCAGTCGGAATATGAATTTACTTATTCAGTTTTTATTTAATTAATCAGATCAGTGTTGGAGTGGCGACCGTGCTTAGGCAGACGTAGTGTAGGACGTCCTCAAGAGCGATAGTCCGACGACTTGAGAAAGGTAGCGGATGGATGAGGGCTCCTCAAGACTAGGATGGTTGCAGATTATTTGGGGAGGCCTACGTTCAGCAGTGGACAGCGATAGGTTGAATATATAATAGCTGATTAAATGTTTATTAACGTTTATCTTTCTTCGGCACACAGGAAGCCGTTAACGCTGTTTTAGTAAATCCACTTTGGCGGCACGAGCGTCCGCCACGTGCTGTAGCTTCACGTGTTCGCAATCACGTGGTGACTATACGCATTCTCACCATAAATAGGTCGCATGGCATTAAACTCATTTGACTACGATAAAACTGCAAGACATTAAGAAGCCGGTTAAAAAACAAAATACTGCTCCGATCCTCGGAATAAAAAATAGGGGAATCGAGTACCTTGAGCGATAACTCCGCAACTTTTACTTTGACTTTTATTGCTTTTTAATGAGATATTGTTGTCTTTGATACTTGACACTCTATCTTGACAGCACGGTAAGTACTTACCATAAAGTTCAAGTCGCCACTTCGTTGCGCCGCGCCGGTACTAAAAATACATTTTGTATTTTCCTGATGTATAAAAAGTAAATGAGTGAATAAGCCACTATTTGTGTCGAATCTGTATGTTACGACATACGGCGCGTAAATTCCGTTGTAGTTTCTCACACAGACATATTATTATGCATTTATTGTTCGGACTTCGTGTGGCGACGAGACTGCTTATGATTAAAGGCGCAAACCAGGTACCTACAATAATCTGTTTTTTTAATGACGTTCCGGATACTTCCAAAACACAACAAACGATTTTTCTAGAAACATTAGTCACACGTAATTAATTTTTGGCTATACTCACGGATCTTACTTAGGTCAACAAGCGTGGTATTCCTTTATAACCTTATAATCCAACTGCCATAAGTAGTGATGGCCTCGAGGTTGAGAGGTGCGCGAGGATCTCGAAGGACGCGGGTTCAAACCCCAGGCACACATCTCTTACTTTTCGAAGTTATTCGAAGGTATTCACAATGAATTATCACTTACTTTAACGGTGAAGAAAAACAACGTGAGGAAACCTATAAGTTCTTAGGAATTTCTTAGGTATGTAGTCCACCAACCCGCACTAGGCCAGCGTGGTGGACTAAGGCCTAAACCCTCTCAGTAGCAGAGGAGGCCCGTGTCCAGTAGTAGGACGTATATGGGCTGATGATGATGATGATGAATCCAACTGATTGGATTTTCAACAAATAGTATTAAAAACATTTCAAGAAAATTTTATTTTAGGGGAAAGAATAACAAATTGAAGTAACCTATACACCTGAGGGTTCTTCTTAATGCAGCGTCGTGGACTTAATCGCAACTGTAGAGGCATGACGAATAGTGGATTAAAGTACTGGTCTAAATGTGGAAAGAATAACAAATTGAAGTAACCTATACACCTGAGGGTTCTTCTTAATGCAGCGTCGTGGACTTAATCGCAACTGTAGAGGCATGACGAATAGTGGATTAAAGTACTGGTTTAAATGTATCAGTCAGAACAAATATAGAATTATTTCGCTATACTTACTAAAATCGTCGTGCAATGTTAGCAAAATTGATGCACCATAGGAAACACATGTCCAAACATTACCCAAGAGGGCAAAGACCCTCTCTGGCAGATCGCGGCGTGTTCACACAGATTACAAAACAGATACGGCGGAACAGCAATTTAATAAAAACAAAAAAAGAAACACGAACTAAGTGCTGCACATTTCGTTTGTGCCGATTATTCACGATACGAATTGAGCAAGCAAATAATTTAAAGAGCAATGGCACAATCGATATAATTGCGCTTTACATAACAAATGTTTATTTGATTGAATCGTTTTGTAGAACAGAAACGAACGTAACACACGCACACTATACCGATTGTTAATGACAGGCTATTTGGCGCAGTTGATTAGAAGAATTTAAAGCAAAAACTGCGGGTACGATCTCCGCATTAGTGTTGGGAGATCTTAAAAATACAAATAAATACACTAATATACAGTTCTTTGAAGGCTAATAGGCCGCGAAGGTCACTTTCTTTGGAGTTGGTTGTTCGTTTTCAGAAACTATTATAAAGTAACAAAGTTAATCTGATTGTAACTCTTTTGTTTTTTTTTTTATATACAGCCTATTTAAATTTAAAATAGATAACCCACACAATGTACTTGAAACATTGTAGGCAGCTTTATATTTTCCCCGTAAATAAGGAAATTGTAACAGTCGACTGCAGTCTAGCTACCTATATATACATACGTGTTCGATCTAAAATAGTATCAAAAGTAAACAGGTTGTGTTATCGATCAATCTAAGTAAGTGCATTTCAATTCTATCGCTTCAACGATATTACGTAACGTGAAAAGACAGATTGACACAGACTGATGTGAAATTCAGCCGCGTGCACACCTCCAGGTGTCACCGTCAATCATGATGGATAAAGAAAAGCTGATTACGTATTATTAGCGTTGTTTCTACTTCATTGCGTGACAATATATTGTATTTGCGTATTATGAGTTTTTGTGTGTACCTACACGTTTTTTGCTAGGGACAAAAACTATTTGAACGTTTCGTGCGTGTGTGGTGTGACGTATATTGCGTTATTGGTGTATACCTCGACTATTATCTTTTAATATTTTGGGAAAAACAATGAAACGATAACGTCACGATTATTATAGGGATAAAAGACGGGTATTCCCTTGCCCGTGACTAATGTGATTAATAGTATGTGAAAAGATTAATGACTTAATTGTTTTAAAATAGGAATTTCCTGAATCTATTTTGAAGGTCCTAAATACAACACACTAGGTTGTATTTCTTAACAGGTGGGTTCGTACATCATCAGCCCAAATACGTCCCACTGCTGGGCACGGGTCTCCTCTACAACTGAGAGGGTTTAAGCCACCACATTTAGTCCACCACGCTGGCCTAGTGCGGGTTGGCGGACTATACACCTAAAAAATTCCTAAAAACTTTTTAGGTGTGCAGGTTTTATCACGTTGTTTTCCTACACCGTTAAAGCAAATGATAATTCATTGTGAATACACACATAACTTCGAAAAGTCAGAGGTGTGTGCCTGGGGTTTGGACTTGCGACCGCCGAAATTCTCGACCGCGCGCCTAAACCGCGAGGCCATCAAGCAGTGATGGGTTCGTACACGACGTTAAAATTTTATAAAAACAGCATAAGTCACACACAGTTAATATAATAAATATTGTAATATTTCTTGTTTTGTATTACTTTAGACACCATCAAAGGAAGAAATGTTTTTTAACAATAATTACGTATCGTCATGGCGCGAAGGAACAAAGCAAAAACCTGCCAGCATTTACATGTCCTTTCTTAATTAAAACCAGGGGAAATGTTAGAAAGCGAAGTTATTTTACGAATCCAATTTATGTGACACGTTACTTATTCATCTAATCTTCATGTCATTGATTTGATGCCCAGGGAATCATTACAATTGCCTCGTCCTTTATAAGACTTTATAAACACAACCAAGAATATGTGTGCATCCAGTAAATTGAGGACATACACGCACACGGTCTGTTGACCGCCATTTCCTGTGAACACCTGCATAACCCGGGGCAATGGTGTTGCTAATGTCAAATTTAAATGGACTATTACAGGCAAACTTACCGAAACAAGCATAATTTGATAATACTAGCGAATGTTATCGTCTGTCTGACGCCTTGCAGTAAATCATGATATAATCATTCGTCCTCGATTTTGTAGCTTTTGTATTAAGACTGCCTCTTGGTCTCGCGGTACAAGTATGTGCCGTGCGATCTAGAGGTCCTGGGTTCGGTTCCCGGGTCGAGCAAAGTGTTATTGGGTTTTTCCATTAGGAAATTCTCGGTAACAGCACGGAGTCTGGAAATGTACCCGAAAAACGGCAATAGGCTCGCCGCCTATTACGTGGGACTGGTACATACCTGGCGAAATGTGGGTGCAGAAATGCACCTCTGCCTACCCCTTCGGGGAATACAGGCGTGAGTTTATGTATGTATGCATGTATGTATGTGTATTAATTCACAAAGAATTATCACGCACTTTAACGGTGAAGGAAAACATCGTGATGAAACCTGCACACCTAAAAGTTCTTAGGCATTTCTTAGGTGTGTAAGTCCGGGAACCCGCACTATGCCAGCGTGGTGGACTAAGGCTTAAACCCTTTCAATTGTAGAAGCGGTCCGTGCCCAGCAGTGGGACTTATATGGGCTGATGATTTTGGTATTCGCGAGATATTGAAACCAACACTACCTATTTTAAGTCCGGAATAGAATAAAAATATTTAGATGTAAATGAATGTATCAATGCCACATAGCATACGTATATTTTATGTTCTCAAATATTTCAATATTATTATAATAAAGACGACTTCGCTTATCAAAACAAATTAATTAATAATTTAATGCCTCACTGAGCTGACACACTAATTTTGATCTCCTAAGACCTATTGGGTCGTCCTGTTTTACTTGTTTGTGAACATCCAAAACTGCATAATATACATGTGTTTCGAAAAAAAAAATGCAGTGACAAATATGTTCCTATATCTAGAAGTCATCATATTGCCATTTCCAGAATATGGTACCTAACGTCTGCGATTGTTCAATCCCTGTACAAATACGTGTATACAAAAGAAAAAAAAATATTCTGCAAAACAGACAAGTAATTTATTTTTGCAAGTACTCAATTCCGTGTACTTTATTATGTAATTAATAAACGAGATTGGGTTATTGGATCATTGAGATTAATGATATTTATGTATTTCAATTACATAACGTGGCATTACTTAATGCGTCAATCAAACACGGACAAATCGGTTCGTACTCTTTTTATTCATACTCCGTTTTTTTTTTTTTAATATAAATCTCAAGAGAGCTTCCAACCAGCGTTTCTATTTCAATTATATGCTTATTAAACTGCAATAAAATCTTAACCCCACTTAATTATTAAGAAAGTTGGAATCTAGTTGTGGTACCCCGTACGTACTCGTAGGTATGTAAGCAGAAAGATAGGACGATTTGTTTCCGCAAAAATTAACTCGTGATCTGGTGGAAAAGATCAACGACAAAGCACATCTCAGACCAACAACTCCGAATGTGTACGGGTGTGCATTTTACATTGGAACATGGGTATAAATATTAAATTCTTGTGAATGTAATAATTTTTAATGTTAGCCTTTCTACTGACAATATTTTTATCAGTTAGGGCTAGTTTTAACCTCAGCTTAGCTCGTTTTCTGGTTAGAAACACCGTTCGAGCTGGTTGCGTAAAACCGAACGCTTTCGCTGCGATTTCACCCGAGTGTTTTGCAGTTTGTCACAGCTAAGTTAAGTAATTGTCGCCGATGGAGTGTTCAAGTGTATATTGTTACAAGGAGCAAACGTAACGTGCCACGTTACCGGTTGCACAACGTTAACGCGGATGGACACGTTACATTATCCATGAGACCGGTGGAAATTTTGTTAATTGATTTTACAGTAGCCGACTGTTTATTTATTTATGCTTTTTACACATTGCGTATAAAAGCGGACTTAATGCATAAGGCATTCTCTAACAGTCAACCTTTAAAAGTTTAAAAGTTGGTTAAACTTTTAGATTATGTTGATTTTATAAAGATATAATTCGAGTGTTACTTGCTAAGTACGCTTAAATAAATCTTCTTTAGTTTACACGAGTTCATTGATTAAATTATTCATTGGTTGGTAAATAAATAAATATGTTAATAAAGACTTTTAACCCGGCGTCATGGGGGTGGAAAAGTGTTACACGGACGTTGGGGTGGGTCTCACAGACCCGTTCATTAAAGTCAAAATTATTCCAATATTTTATAAATAATAATATCATTATTTATTCGTAATTAGTTTTTTAGGTATTTATTTAATGAAATGAAACACAAATTTCATATTATATTATGCTTTAATTATATTTAATAAAATTTAAAAAAAAAGAACGACAAATGTCAACAAAATTTTTCTCTTCTCTTTAAATGTAATTATATTATTAATTTACAATCAGTCTTAATGTTCTAATGGCACTTTTTTGTAAGAAACTAAATTGACTTTAGAAAAAAAAAATGAAATAATCACTCCGAGTCATCATCTTTGGTACAGTCAGCATAGAAAGGTACTATATGTTCTACGCAAATATATTAGTTGCAACTCTCGCACGTGTAGTTTGTCTTACGATCTTTCTTGGCTGGTCACAGTTGACACCTTTTGCGAGCATTAGCCTTTTTTTCCGGAGGTTCCCCTGAAGATTCACCAACAAATTTTCCAATTTTCTGTCGCAATTCACGTGGAAGCACTGATACATTTTGGCGAAGTTTAAGGTGTTCCATGACAAGACTGAGACCTAGTTCTGTTATAAATCACCTTTGTTTGCGTTTGAAGAACTAGCCGATTCGGATGTATATTACTCCTCTCTCGAACGAACAGACGGTGGAATGTCATCATCATCAGATTATGAGATATCTTGCTCTGTGTCAGTAGGATTACTACGCTGACTCAAGTGATCTTCTTCGTCACACACATATTGGTCTGACAACTCAAAATCAGGGTCAGACTCTGCTAAAATTGCAAAAATACACGATCGTTCTGAGGCAACTGCCATCGATCCATTTTTACTAAGGACCTACAAAAAATACAAATAAAATACATTGAACTACTTATTTCAATATATACTTATATATTAGCAATTTCAATTATTGTAAATAACATAAAATTAAAAAAAATCAAATATAAAATAATAAAAACACAGATAACAATTAAAACAATATCTATACAAAATGGCGCGAAATTGTTACACTGACTGCGGGGATGGGTCTCACATACCTGTTTTAATTTTGTGCACATGTAACTCCCACTGCGGCTGAGCCACGAATAACGTGTTACTTGCGACGCATCGAACAACTCAACAGCTCCAGCTATTGAGAAGAACAGCACCGTCGCACGCATGGTAACCGAAATAGAAGCGAAATAAAATGTGACGGGTCGCACAGACCCAACCCCCATGACGCCGGGTTAACTGCACAGCCTTTAAAGCGTCCTAAGTCTAGCAACTTCTAGGAGATACGGTGAAGAGTTTATTTTTATTTCGTTTTATTCACGAATTTGGCCTTTAAAATATTATTTACATAAATATTTCTTGTTACGTATAAAAGATACATAATAAAGTAGAATAATATTGGCATACGTAGCATGAATCAGCGATTTTTAATGAACCATTCGATACCTATTAAGCAATAATAAAGGCAAGTTGGCGCGATAGTCGGCCAGATATGGCGAGCCGTGCGCGGAAGTAAAACTTTAACGACTCGGGATCATCGGCCGCTGGACATGAAAGTACATATTTAAATTAACATTATAAGTATAACGCTGGCAGTGATTTAGGGTGTTTTGATCCCTGAATGTCAAATATAAGTATGACTCATATGAATTCCACAATCGATGTTTTTTTTTATTATTTTTTTTGGTTAAAATATACATCAAAATCATTTTAAATAAAATAATAGTAATTTTATTATAGATTAAATTGATTTTTAAAATAAAAAAACAAATCAACAAAACGTAGTATCATCAGCTCTTATTACAGACGTCACTGCCCAATTTATCCATGACAAATTTAAAATTAACTCCAATGCTTGGGTAATGAGATCGATCGAGTTCAAAGACACCAAAATTATAACATCTAGCTTACCTATTCGATTACATTTGCAATTGAAATTGAACCAAAATCTCAAAGATATTATTATTTTATCAAATGTGGCATTCTTAATTATGCATTCTCTATCCTAGTATTTTATCCTATAAGAAAGTAAAAAAGCCAATCCTAGTACCAGTACTAGGCTAATCCAGTACCTTACTTATCAAAATTGGTTCAGCGGCCATTTGAAATTCACATTTGCTCAGATTCCAACTAAAATTTATCTTAATAAACTCAATTTGAGCCACAATATGTCTGTAATGTTGGTACTAGAGATTGTATTGTTGGTCTGCAGGTGGTTATTCGATGCACAAGTTTGATTTGACACGCACAGGTCACGGGTTCAGTGCCCCGGTGTCAATGTGCTGCAACTGCAGATGTCCTTTAGTGCGAAAATGCGAAAATCACCTCCAAAGTGTATCGCGTTTTGAATTATAGAATATTAGTTTCATTAAAAAAGGAGAATTGGAGGTTGAGAAGCCTGACATTGCCAAATTATTTAATTTACATGTACATGTTAGAGGTTTAAGATATTTATGTTATGTAAATACTAATTAATTAGTATTGACGCCCCTCCTTATATTTATTCATTATACTCGTTTAACTATGGGGGAATTTTATAAAACAAAGTACTTTATGTTCTTTCCATTTTATAGGATCAGAAATGATGTCATCCAGAGAACCAAAGTTATCGACATAGCCGAAAGGATTAGCGAGCTGAAGTGGCAGTAGGCAGGTAACATCTGTCGCAGAACTGACAACCGTTGGGGGAAACGGGTTCTGGAGTGGAGACCACGACTCGGCAAACGTAGTGTAGTGCCCTCTGGCTAGGTGGGGTGATGATATTCGCAGGGTGGCTGGCAGCAGTTGGATGAAGAACGCCGAAGATCGAACTTTGCCATAGGAGAGGCCTATGTCCAGCAGTGGACGTAAGAAAGGCTGATGATGATGATGATGATGTTCTTTCCCATCTATCTTTAACCATTTCAACTCCTGCATCCCGATCGACAAACACGGATAGTAATGACACAAAACATGATTCTGTAGCTATAGATCTTCTTGATCCGCAACCGTATCAATCAGGAAGCACATAGGATGAGTTAGTAGTAAATTATGTCAAGTCTGCATTTCACTACACACTTAAATCGTAGATCTAATCTGTACGAGCCGCACAGTTGACATTTACAGCACGCCCCTTCGGTTTATTAAGCCGTTAGCCTAAAAATACCGAATTCTTCGCAACTCACAAATAAAACGTCCGCATCATTATTTTTAGGAACGTCACACTTTCTTCGAAAGACGAAAGAGTCATGACCGAAATCAATACGCCCCTAACAATGGATGTAATGGCCAATTTAAAACGACCCGTTGTAATTCACCCGTTTCTCTGTTTATTGTTAAATGTCATATGAATATGGATGTCAAGATAGACTGGCACAGCCCACACAGAAGTTAGGCTATTGTGAAATGATTTCACTTCGAGTTATTCGCAGTGAAAGTGCTAAACTGCTTTGAAACAATACCGTTTGTAATTAAGATGGCGTTTCAGACAAACGCCATACCGCACGAGTTGGTTAAATTGTTGTTTATCTCCATCAAAGAGACAGTTTTCTCCACGGATTTATGAACCATCAGGGCTGACCCATATTTAACTAGGGCTGTCAAGCTCTGCATATAATAGAAGGTTGTCTAGGGGTGTGTCGGTATCTGGCTAACCAAGACAGCTACCCAGGGCCAGAATTAAGTCTAAAAACTTAAGTGTATTCGTTACATTGGACGACTGTTGGGTTATTTGAAGTACACTAACCTACCAAAACTTGGACTAAATGTCAAGCCCTTGTTTGACCAATACGGCATAAATATTCGAAGCAGAACAGTTGTATATCGCATAATACCTACATAAGTACATACATAGTGAACGAAATGTGTACCTATGATTATAAACATAACTCTTACGTCACTGCTTTTACTATTTTATATTTAATCAAAATATATTGCAGTTACATACATACATAAACTCACGCCTTTATTCCCCGAAGGGGTAGGCAGAGGTGCATTTCTGCACCCACATTTCGCCAGGTATGTAGCACGTAATAGGGGTCGAGCCTATTGCCGTTTTTCGGGCACTTTTCCAGACTCCGTGCTGTTACTGAGAATTTCCTAATGGAAAAACCCAATAACACTTTGCCCGACCCGGGAATCGAACCCAGGACCTCTAGATCGCACGGCACATACTTGTATCGCGAGACCACGAGGCAGTATATTGCAGTTGTTGTAATAAATAAAATATAATTCCTAGTGTGTAAACCTAATTTCTCAACAACAATACGACGTTCTATAATATCATTGGTGGATCGTGACTGCAATATCTTCCAGCGAGTTGTGATAGCTTTTATACACCAGCGTATTCAGTTTAATTCGCTTTGTCATCCTTAATTTAATTGAACGGTCACGATCCTCTTATACACGGCAAGAATAATGCACGGAGATAAATGTTCAAATGCACATTTGAGTAAATAAAAATATGTATCTTCATAATGTTTATTGTTCTTTTTTGTACTTTTTCATCACATAATTTTAATAGCACTTTATTATGCTGCCTGATAATATCAGATATTTTTGCAGACAGATATTATTGAACTCGTTCTTGGGACAGATATTTTTGCTGATCTGCCCATAGTAATATATGTATGCTCGTGACTGTACATTAGCATCGAGAAAGCCCCTCCTAAGAGAAACGAAAGTACTTACAGCTTATGTATTTAGTTTATCTTAGAGGAAAATACCAAGGTCGAACGGACGAGGGAAATCCCTCGGCTCCAGACCTTTTAATGTCAATTAGCGCATTAGAATATCAATTTAGCCACGCTCACGATACCAACAGATAAGCAATGTAAATGTCTGCCGCATAATTTTATTTACCATTACCTCTTCCCTGTGTGTACTTTCTGAAAGCGAAAAGCATGTAAATAAAAAATAACTAAAAATGTTGCTAGTTTTTTTTTTATTAATGAATCCGTTAGGAACCTAAGATTTAACCAAGTAGAAAGAAGCCTGTATCTCTAAGCTCCTAAGCGTAAAAAAAATGTTTAGAATTTGCGAAAGATACATTTGTTTGCTTTGTCAATGCCGCATATTATGCACAATTTTCATGGTAGGCTAACTTTTATTTAAACAAGATTGCATACAAATAATTCACACTTTCACAACTGTACGTACAAAGAAAATGTATACTAAATTCGACACATAAAGGGACACGCTACTTGCACTTAAAGTATATAACAAACTAGTAAATTAATTAAGAGTTCTTCTTAATGGCAGTGTCAAATCAACATTAATCAATATTACCAATTATTCATTAATAGCCGTTTCAAGACTCACTTGATATTCTGAGAAATCAAAGTGGTGGAGATATTTTTTAATTGCTGTTAGGTCTAAATAGATGTAATGTACAAATACAGACGGAATTAAGGCGGAAATTACAGCCAACTTTCATCTTTCAATCATCATCATCATCAGCCCATGTAGGTACGAGTATGTCCCACTGCTGGGCACGGGCCTCCTCTACAACAGAGGGTTTAGGCCTTAGTCCACCACGCTGGCCTAGTGCGGGTTGGCGGACTACACACCTAAGAAATTCATACATACATACATAAACTCACGCCTGTATTCCCCGAAGGGGTAGGCAGAGGTGCACTTCTGCACCCACATTTCGCCAGGTATATATCAGTCCCACGTAATAGGGGGCGAGCCTATTGCCGTTTTTCGGGCACAATTCCAGACTCCGTGCTGCTACTGAGAATTTCCTAATGGAAAAACCCAATAACACTTTGCGCGACCCGGGAATCGAACCCAGGACCTCTAGATCGCTCGGCACATACTTGTACCGCGAGACCACGAGGCAGAAAGAAATTCCTAAGAACTTTTAGGTGTGCAGGTTTCCTCACGATGTTTTCCTTCACCGTTAAAGCAAGTGACAATTCATTGTGAATACACACATAACTTCGAAAAGTCAGAGGTATGTGCCAGAGGTTTGAACCCGCGACAGCCGAGATTCTCGACCGCGCGCCTAAACCTCGAGGCCATCACTGCTTATATATATTTTTATCATAGCACCAAAAAATTTGCCCCGAACGAAGTCGGGCCGAGATATTAGTTTACAATAGGTTCAAAATTTCATAATACACATGTTCACACAAATAGTATTGTTTGTAAACTTGAACCGCTGTATAAGTAAATTATATCACTCGAACGCATGCAAAGTGTGGGAGACGACATTGACCCCCGACATAATTACGTTTTTGTATTTAATTAAAGTTCCCAATGTAATTTGTACCTATTGTTTCACACAAACGAAGTTGTAGTTGAGAAGCCGAGCAACACTGAAATGAACGACATATTTAGCTATTACGAAAATTATAGTATCATCCGTTCGTCTAGTACTCATAGAAGACATGGTAATGAAATAATTTAAGTTCACTGAACTTTTGTGCCGTATGACGAGATCATAGTGATAGACATAACTAAGGTTTGGTTAAAGTATTTTTTATGAAAAAAAGCTTATACGGAGTTATTCAGGGTTTCTCTGTGTTTACGTGTAATTTGGTGTGAATAAAGCAATGTTTGTGTCTGCACTTTATTGGTCACACCATCTAAAGTCTATCCTGCTGCAGATAAATCACTGTTTAAACAGTAAAACATAAAAACCGTAGACATAGAAACCCATAGCTTTTCTCTACTATTATTTGTTTTTTTTTTATGAGAAAAAAAGGGTGATCGGAGAAATTTTATTATACAAGATACAATAACCTATGATAACGATCATATATCTTGTCCTCAATAAATCGATATGTGTGATATTGAGGTCCTCTTGTGGTAACAACATGCATTGCATGCTATGCTTGTTGAAAAATAATGATTAGCTATTTAATTTTCAAATATTCACTAACTAAAACAATTTGTGAAGATTCTTATCGACGGTGCGAGGATGGAAATAAGCTTAAAGGAAAAAAATGTTGCACGTAGATGGAGCTTGGAGTTAGGCGAGGAATTATTCAATGAACTGGTAACAACTTATGTATGTATTAAATAGCTTTAAAACTAATAATGTCGTTAAAAACATATTTACAGCTTTTATAACTTTGTAATATTTTATTAGACATAAGAAGACTAATAAAACTTATAATTATAGTTTATTTATAAATTGAAACGATAATAAAAATATCATATGGAAAAGCATAAATCATTTTGATACGTCCAAATGGATGCTAAAAACTTTTAGAGGTGCAGGTTTCCTCACGATGTTTATGGACTAAGGCCTAAAGTAACTCTCCGTTGTAGAGGAGGTCCGTGCCCAGCAGTGGGACGTATTCATATACAAAAAATTCATCAGCCCATGCTGATGATTAAATGAATGCATCAAAATATAACTCTGTATGTTTTTATACGTACATATGTACATATATGCATAAAAACATAGCACAATACGTTTTGGCATGTTTTAATACGCACAATTAACATTGACGTCACTCTATTAAATCGGATTAAAAAACATTCGTGAGATATCCTGGTATTGTTATGTCGAATTAATTCGTTGTTGTGTAAAGTTGTGAAACAATAATATTGCCAAAGTTCAATCGAGTCAAAAACAGAATCAAATTTTCAAGCTTGTTATATTTTTTGTGTATATTCGTAATTTGTAGCCGATGGAGTTAAAAGGTTTTACAGTGAAAGCAATCTATAGGCAACCAGGAAAAGATGGACTGACGACTGAACAAAGTCCTCTTAAATATTTCATATCATTGGGGAAAACGTAGTATTTGACGCCTTACGACTATTTCCCGAAGTCTCGGTGATACTTCTGGCTATTAGTACCATTTCGATCGTGATTAAGAGACCTAAAACACGCGCTATTGATAGGTATTTATTCTAGATAATTTTTTAACAAGTACTCAGTCAACTAAATTTTAAAGGTATCTTCTACTATTCCAAACCGGCGAAGTTGCTCGAAGAAAACATCGAAGTTTGTTTTCAGTACCTACTACAGTCTTAATTTAATATGATTAAAGGCGAATGCGTTTCCGAGATGTGACACTTGTTACCAAAAGTGTGGACGGCACACATTACAAACATCATATGAATACACAAAGAGGAGTTAAACAAATGTTTGCTCTGACGACGGCACACGGCTTCTATTGCCGACGTGCCACATACAAAAACCAATCCAATAGTCTATATTAAATTAAGAGCCTTTAACATATAGGTCCTTCTTAAATTTTAGCTAGAGCGTGTGGGTGACGGAATGAAGCATGGAAATTCATCTATTCCACTTTTAGTAGAGCTCATATAAATTTCGAAACTAAATTATTTTTTAGAGCGCACGTCATGTAAAAATATTGGAGGGCATTTATTTAAGTTATGCAACTTCCCTCTAAAGTCCTCTCAGTTGTTGAGGAGGACTACGAACAGCAGTGGTACGTATATGGCTGTTGATGAATGATGATGAAAAATTCTCTTTCGATGTTTTTCTTCACTATGGAACCTAACGATAGCTACAAATAAACAAATGACTTCGAACTCAGAAGTTTGTCTTGACCCTTCAAATTAAATCGTTTATTTTTTGTCCAGTTATTTCGAACCGGGCTATCAATCACACAAATACATATGTGTCAAGCTATCATTACAAATGAATCGATTACCTACTCATATCCGAATTTGTAACTTCGTGCCAACCCACGACGGTTTGATCTCACAATTTATTCATGACCAAAGAATATGTTATAATTTTCCTGGCGCAGTTGCCATAGGAAAACACTATTAGAATCTTATCCTCATGATAATCAATTGCTAATTGTTTCTAGATAAAGATTACGATGTAAATGATCATGATGAAATAACAAACAAATATTGCTAGAGTCCTAACCGGTACCTAGATGGAAATATGCATTTAAGGCATTAAAATAATTTTAAATGCAGTGCTTTCACTTCGCTGATCACGATTTTATCCTCATTTAACATGATCATTTGGTACCCTATTATAATTAATGAAATGTATGATATTTCAAATTCATAAAAACCTTCACATTCGGTGAGTTTTATTTCTTCTCAGCTCTCGTACTTACCTGGAAAAAAGGAGTCGATTTAATAAATTTTGAAAATTATTACTAAATTACATTTTAGGTTGAGAATTATACGATATTTTGACAGGAGTTCTAGTTACTTTTTTTATTAGGTAACTAGTCGAACATCGTGTGAAATATTTAACAGCCACCAACTTAATTTTTGAGTTGGTTATAGTGTAATTTTTTTAGTACGTTGATGCCCATTCGTTTTGCAATACCAAACCTACATTGTGATTCAATACATAAAAGTCGCAATGGATAAAATGCAACTTAAGTAGGTATGTTATATTAAAAATAAAAGGAAAAAAAAATACTCCAAGACCTATTTTTATGGAACCCTCTATACGTCATTCCGACTCAGAGTTGACCCAATAGGTATGTTATTATAACACGTTTATTTAATTTCAACTTCACGAATGTATTATCGTATTTTTACGACCTTAGCCTAGGTATTCTGTCGCGACCAGAACTTACCCGGATTTACCTTATTTACACAAGTCGGATGATTATAATTAAAAGTTTTCCTGCACGCGATACAAAATCGCCTATAAATATAAAAGAAATGCGTCAATGTACAATTATGGCGAGTATCGAGCTTCGACGGGCGATAGTCACTATGCAAATGTAATCTTCGAATGTTATTATATATTCATAAGTTCAGGTTTATAGAGGCCGTTCATGGCTTTGTTAATGTGAAGGTTCTTCACGTCCAGGCACGAAGCCCATGACCCGACATTTCACGGACACCGTAAATAATAAGCTTAAGTCTGAGCAATATATGAATATTTTTTTAGTAATCTATGTCTAGATGTATTTGGTAGAGGCCTCGGTCCAAATACGACTGGTATTATTAATGTAAAAGAAATAGAAAGTGGACCTTTGAGAAAACTAAGAACGAGGCATGATAAAATAGCTTTGACAAGCGGAGTAATAGTGTGAATGGTAAACATTATAACTATTTTTGTAACTTTGCAGAAGTATATAAAGAAGGGATTCTTTCTTCCCCTTAAAGTAAGGTTTAGTAATTTCAGATGTCGCAAAAATACTTCTCGAGTTTATGTGATTATAACCTCTGTCGCAAGTAATTAGAGATTGTACGGGGTCCAATCCAGAAAAACTAACTTATTCACATCATTCTAACGTATAGGTACGTGTTAAACGTTACATTGCTGAACGTCAACCAATTCTAAAGTACGTCCATTAAATAATTTGCACACAATGCCTTAATATAGCTCTATTGTATTATTTATCAACGATTGTATAATCATGATATAAATGACTTAAATCACAAAGCGGTTAAATAAATACGATTATTAAAGCGAGATTATTGTGTGCAGACTAAAAGACTGACAGTCGATAGGTTTTTATAGTTGATCACTAATTCAAATTATTATTGTACTATTAAGATATGATAGGTAAATGAGAAGAAAAAAATAATCATTTTTGGGATACATTAAAAATTGGTACTATCGGCTTTAAAATGTCTACAATAACCTTAGTTTACCTGATTTAGGATCTGGTAGTTGCAATAGAAATTCAATATTTATTTCGAGGCATAATAGGTATTCCGATGTACTCGTAGTATAAGCATGTATCTGTTGTGTCAAGTGGCGAGAAATTATCCTATCTGGACAATCGTAACTGTGTGGGGGCTGGTGGATGGAGGGGGGAGATAGTCAGGTCACAAGATATTTGGAGCGCTAGAAAATTTCTCTAAAGCGGTGAAAAGCCAGTGCGAATAATAGGATTATAGTTAAAACGTAAATTTAGGCAAAAATTATCACCCTAACTCTAGTTGGACTTGTAATACATAATTTAGACGCTTTTCTATTATTGTATGAGTAGCGAGAGTAAGAAAATTTATTATTTTACAGAAACAAATTTAAAAGTTATGATCTACCTGGACATTACTGTGTTTATCATCAGATTCCGAAAGCTACTTCGATGTTCGAATGAAAAAAAAAGAATGGTGTTAAAGTGACAATACAACTTTTGTAAAGTAATAAAATTTATAGGAGTACAACCGTGTTTGTTATTTATAGAACACTTCGATGATGACGAGTGAAAATTTGGCAAGACCGTAAACGAGAATAACATTCTAAAGTGCACGTGTTGATAAGTAGGTTCGCAGATTTTATCAATATTGTTAAAACGGGCTATTTCATTTTTGGCAACGACGAAAGAAAATTCCAAGGTTGTTAAAGATATTGTAAATGTTATAACGCTGATAAAAAACCGGTTAATTTACCGAAACGGGTAAACAAAAAGGCTTTAGAAATTTAAAATATGCGGTATAAATTAACCTCCATTTCTACACTTTGAGTGAAAATTCTTGTTTTAATATAAAACAAGTACGCGTATTAACAATCTTAGGATATTATATAAATTTAATTCGCATCTATTACATTTGAAGTTATATAATATATTTACTTTTCTTATCAAAGTTGTTAGTCATGCTTTATTCGAATCTACATACGACACCAAATCATATTGATAGAATTTGTCACAAAATCACATCGATAACAGAACAGATAAGACAGTCTGTCATTATTTTTATAGTCTACATGTCCTCAATTAAGTCTGAATGTTTGTAAATGTAAAATTTCTGTACGGCAAAAGAGCAATTGTAATAAAGAATAATATGTTATACAAAAGAGCACGCGATAAGTGAGAAAGCAACCTCGCCCTTCAATTTGCAGGGCACTAACGTCATTTCGCGAACACGTAAGCTGGTTACTACACTTCGCACTCCAGCCGATTAAGTTACGTCGCTCACTTACGTAATAGCGTAATTTTATTAAAAGTAATACGTCATTCGAGTCGATTTGAAGGCGTGCTTTGTGGTTTACTGGGTCAGGCTAACTGCGACCTGCAATGAATGTACAGACTTGTAGAAAGACAAAACATTCGCCAAAAATGCTGTGAGTTTTTGGATGTAACGAGATGGCGAGTACCGAGCCGTGTCGCGAAATATTACTTAGCACTTAGTTCATTATGAGCAATCTAATTTGTGAAGAAATATTTTTTAATATAAAAATGATGATATATGTACATTTTAGTTAGTACGGCACACGATGGTCATTATAGTTCGTATATATGTTTCTCATGGCTATATACGGATAATGTATCTTATGGTTATTGAATTTCCTGTTCGAAAGAAAAATGCAGTACTGCATACTTATATAACTAAACTGGACGAGAATACAAACGACGGTGCTATTGAATATGAAAACGGACGGAAACAGTGTGCGTGTGCAACTCAAAAAACATTATTTGCGCGCGATTAGATAAGTTTTTGGAATTTCTGACGCAAGACTAACATCAATTATGATCATCATCACCAACTTCGATAAAATCAGATAAACCAGTGAATTTAATATTAAGTATATAATATTATCTGTAAGAAAATGGAGAGCAGACATATACATCAATACAATTAGTTAAACGAGTCTCTACGCTCAACACAATACATTGCGGCGCCATTAGTATATGTTATAGTTTATTACAATGGAGGAAATGCACCGTAATGGCTCCAACGTACGGACCGACAAACGATACTAGCCGCTATCACATAAATCATCGACCTACTTTTCAAAGTTTAATTACACGGCGCTGCGAGTGCATGCACAGGGAGAAACAATGGGACGCGATGTCGATATTATAAATATATTTTATCGTACATATATACAGTTATGCGGCTGAATTTTGAATCGAAATTTACGACTTTTACATTATCTATGAAGGCAATCTATATCTATAAAAAATATAAATCAACGGTTACATTTATTCATAAATATATGGTGCTCGCCGGTAAATTATACCTACTGTTTTTAGCTTTAGGGAACTGTTTAGGCACAGAGATCTGATATATTTGTCGGATGGTCTTGTGCGTTATTGTTTTTTTTTTTTAAATAGTGACAATAAAACTTCTGGAGGTATTTTCAGAACTTAGTACAGAGCTCCTTTCGGTCCGGCGTTCCGAGCGAGAATGAAATTCTCATTCTCTCAATGAGATTCATTCAATGAATCATTCTCGATCGGGCGGCTGTATTTGTACCCTACGTTGGACGCCCAGTGGGGATGCGTCGACGCTTCGACATATTAATGAAATTTGTTCAAGATTTTAATTGCACTGCTAACTAAAGATTCCAAATATATGTAATAGACATAATGCTTACAAATATCCTGTCATGTAATGATGATACTCTCCGGCATTGACTATGCAAACAAAAAGTTTTTTTTTTAAATACACAGTAAAAATGGCAGTCCTAAGTGACGACTCGTAATTTCTTATGCTACGTAAATAAAGATAATTTGTTTAGATATTGCGCTTAGAGAAAAAAACTCAGCCTTAACGTAGGTCTGCATTCATTGGCAAATCCGGTGGGGTCCTGAGTACTGCTCTCTGCCAATCAATTGAATAGTCCTATTAATCTTCACAGTGCAATTTAGCTCACTGGGTCAGTTAGTCTGGAATTAGGTATTATAAGATTCCATTAGGTATACGAATATTTTTGATACATTAGGTAAGAGATGGTCCGAGTTCTATCAGCACTCTTAACCGCATTATCATCAGTTTCTTGATACTTTTATATGAGATATTTTTGTTTTATGTATAAACAAATCATAAAGACACCTTTAAAGACTGTAATATTTATGCTTCATGATTTTTGTATTTTTCAGTTAGGCAACGACGAGGCGAGCAATTTATCTATACTAATATATAAAGCTGAAGAGTTTGTTTGTTTGTTTGTTTGTTTGTTTGGTTGAACGCGCTAATCTCAGGAACTACTGGTCCGATTTAAAAAAATCTTTCAGTGTTAGAAAGCCCATTTATCGAGGAAGGCTATAGGCTATATAACATCACGCTACGACTAATAGGAGCGGAGCAACAATAAATTATGTTTCAAAATCGGGGGATTTTTTTCCTTTTGAGAACTTCCGCTGCGTGCGCTGCGGAAACGGTTAAAGTTTCGCTAAAATAATGTATGACAGAATTGTTCCCCTTTAAAAGTTCTAAAAAAAAGTCCTCGACAGCATATGTCTATCTTTTAAGGTTGGCTCACTATAACCTTTTTTATGCTAACCAAATTTGTTCTGAAATAAACCATTATTTGTAAATGGTGTTTTCATAAATACGATATTAATCCTTATCCAAATAAATACGTTATTCATCACAAGTATTTAATTTAAAAGAAATTTGCCCTTTACATCATTTGATTTCAATGAGTATCTTAGAAGATATCGCAGTTTTAAAATAACACCGCAGCGAAAAAATGATAAAGCGCGCAATGATGTACAAGGCGCCGGCCGGCCGGTGCGCGGCGGCACACGTTTCACGTCTATTTGACCGATTTGAATGCTTTTTGGTATGGACATAAATGGGACTCTGTGGAGTAAAATAGACTACAAATTATTTTCTTTCTGAACCCAACCATGTAGTCTACGCGGACGGAGTCGCGAGCAAAAGCTAGTAGAAGATAAATTATTAATAACAAAAAAAATATCGATGGGGTGAAAGTCTGTTCTTTCCTTTCACTACTACTTTCCTTAATTAAAAAAAAACCTTAAAGCTAATAAAAGTCCTTCCACAACGGAATTAACTCAAATAATTATTTAAGAAATCATCTTGAACTAAAGCCTGCACAAACAAAAAGACTTAGTGGGAATACATCAGTAGAAAAATCTAGCGTAAAAGATTTTTTCCCTCTTCGCTTATTCGGCATTACTTATTCAAATGGCCGCAGACCGGCCGGCGGACCATTACGCGTCATTATCATTAACGTCACCGCTTTGGTACAGCTTCTGGTTTAGCAAATCATAAATATTTATAACATAGATGTTATCCGTTGCCTAGGAAAAAAAAATTGCACGTTTCCGCGCTCACTGGCCGCCTGTTTGATTTATGGCATTGTAGAATGTTCCTTTTTTTGTTATGGTCCTGTTATTATATTTTTTTTTTTTGCAGAACGTGTGTGATATTTCCTTGTTTGTCCTAGCCTTAACGTGTTTCATTAACGGTCGTGTACATATTAGTAAATCGCAATGCGTCTCCAATACTCGGTAAATCAATTTCTAAAGTATAGATCATACATTTATCTGTGGTCGCCTGTCTGTTCTTACCGTTATATTTACTAACGCGTCCTTGATGCACTTGTCAATATACGTTTAGACTATTTTTTATGCCAAGTTTGCTTTTGTTCTTCATGCACATTATGACCCTGTTAGGCCAGCCAGAGCTGGTAATTCGTAATACAGAGAATATTTCTTTTGCCATATGCCCATAACACATGAGAGGGAAACGCATAGGTCGCGATCGAGATGGCCCCCGGCTACCATTCACCCTGTCACTTCTCTTATCTTTATTGTTAATTGTTACGTAACAATTAGAAAAAAAAAATTATATTTAAATTATAAGATTGCTCTTTATGCCGTTCGCCCGATATAATAATTTGAATAATTTATTCAAAATTTGGCCTAAGTAACAGCAATATTTGTGCAACGTTCAGTTTGATTGATATGCTGATTGATCTTACTAGAGCGCTAGTAATATGATTAGCGAATCATATACTTACGTTATAAGTATTTTTTTTATTGCAAGTAAACATAATTGGCGCGCATTTAGCTTGTTTGTACAGTTGTTGCGTATTCATTTACAATGATACATTTTAATACAATTATTTATGAACGTGCAGTGATTCATATTTGTATAACAATATTATTTTAATTTTCCTCGCGACTCTTTTCTTTTAACCAACTTTTTAAAAAGAAACAATTCCATATCTAGACATCACATTTTTCCAAAATAAAATAATCCATAGTCATGTCACTTGTTTTATTTTGGCAAGGACTTTCTTAATTGTGTAAAGCACAGATACAGCACTTTGTCACGGCTCAATCGTAAGGAGGCTCGTGCCTGGCAGCGGGACGCTTACATTATTTATCCATTTATTACAATATTTCATTACTTGACCTAGCATTGATAATTAATATCTATTAATTAATTACATTAACCTTTAAAATGAACCATAAAAGGAAACCACAAGTCATTTAAAATAACTCGATAAAATTCTTACAAAGCGAAAATAGCAAAGAAAATAATGAAGAAGTGTCGCTTGTGCGCGAGTCGTCGCACCTCGTTACAAAGGAATACCGACGCTTCATATCTGAAATGCGGTTTGCAAATTGATTGAAAATGCGTAATGAAATAGCAATTGATTAGAAAACGTGCTCTTTTCATAATTTCGTGTTTTGTCCAAGTGGTCGTATCGCTCTTAAAATTGATTGCTTCGTAAAAATTATGACGTCATACTTTCTACGGCTGGGTACCACCGCCATCTAGAGTTTTTAAAGGGTGTTAGGTCTTACAATTAGTTCATTTGTGATTAGTAAACTTCACATAAAGGTTATTAATTGTAAAGCACTTCCAAGTATTTTTACCTTTCCTCATGACGTTTCTAGGAATGATTAGAGGTATTCCCTCGGATAATCGGATTTCAAGACTGTCTCAATAGTATCTCCATAGAACTTGCCACATACGAGTACTCCAAGCCATCAGCAGTTACACTATACAACAACCGTGTATCACGCACTTCTTAATACATCCGTAATTGTCATGATGAATAATGATGATGATGTAATTTTTTGGTGATTTACAAATGACCGTCACTGTTATCTACAATCTAAATTATTACGCAGCATCTACGCCCAGGAGTAATTTCATATTAAGGTACCCTATGTTCCAAGAGCGAAGTCGCGGGCGCAAGGTAGTGTCTTAATAAGAATGTTACATAGTTGGAATTACATAACACATCATTACGCATTATCTTAAGTATGAGTAGGTACAGCGACGTAGACGACCTTTCCTAGGGCATCAGTTAACTGTGTGGAGACGGCTTACATTCCCCCTGGTGTGTTATTATTGACCACTTACACTACGTAGTAGGTGAGTGTCAATAGTCACTCGGCGAGCCCACATAGACCCTACGGCATGGTTAAATCCTTTCACACGGGACGGGTTTAATATGATTATCGACCATAATCCATAGATGCGATCAACTGACTGAAAAATCTAACACGCAACATGTAAAATGTACTATAAAATACTTTTCCCATGTCTTGCAGTCGCATGTTGCTTACTCCACACCGAGTCAAGTTACATGGGTATCAGAAACTACGAGGCTAGTTAGTCTCACTGCACCCGAATGCAAAATAAATGGTTGTATACTAGTAGCGACATGTAAAATCAATAGCAATCCAGTCCATAAAGAGGTGTTGAAACCAAAATAGGCTTCCGGATTCTGATACCCCAAGATATGAGTTCTGTCATAGTCAAGAAGGTCGGGACTGAGTTTGTGTCGTCACGAAGTGTTTGTATTTCAAGTCGAGAACGAACTGTCTATTGACAGCTGGCTTTTTGACTACACCAGATGAAATCGATTTTAAATCACGACTCTTACTATCTAATATACCGTATTACTTACAATAACGGACATTATGTTAAAATATTATATCTTTGGACAGTATTTCCCTTACTACGCAAACCTCTACATGCTCATAAGCTTTACATTATAAAGTGTATTAGGAAGACCTAAATACGTAGAACCTAACATTACGCAAAACGGTAACGGTCCAACCCTAATAACTTTCAGGGAACTGGTTCACGAACCCATCGGTACTTGTACGTGCAAACAAACGGGGAAACTTGCTCTTAGTTATCGCCGCACTGCCATCAGTTGGCCGTCAATATTGCTGCCTTTGAGGTAGTTATACTTACAACGTTTGGCGAGCTCATGCAATGTACTTCAAATTTCTTGTGGGTGCTTCGTTTAAATATTATGTATCTGATATCGTACAGAATGTGGCAATGTAATTTTTTCCCCCATATTACTGTAGAAGAGTAACCTCACCGTTTCGATGGTATTAAATGCGGCAAACAATTATTTTCTTGTGATTACTATTCTATATTGATAAACAGTTCAATGTAAATTTATTTTTTACAACTCTTGTTCACCCCTTTTTAATCTTAAAAATTCGACAACGATATATTATCCAAGCATTAGGTTAACCGCTTGTTCTAATAGGTACCTATTGTCAGCCTATTGAAATTTGCTTGTAAACCGCAACTACCTTACATTAAAAAACTGATATTATATAACCACCAGGCGCCGCACCGAAACGTCCAGTGACCATTAATCAATAAAATTGCCATAAATACTAAATATGGTTTCCACAACAAACATTTTCCGACATTTAATTTATGATAAGTTGAATCAACCAGCTGCCCACGTAATAGTAAGGCGCCGTCTGCGCCAGTCTCAAACATTCTGTAATTGTCGAGTCACGGTACTGTTTATATTAGAGCGGAATTATTAATGCGACTGTATGGCATACATTCACGACTTTATCGATAAACGGATAGTCAGAGATTTATACACCCACGTTACGCGCATTTAGTGAAGCTGGGAAACTTATGGAGTGTTGTGTACAAAGAACAAACAACTTTTAACTATAAAGTTTGCCAGTGGTCTGGAATGGAGGACATATATATATGTATATGCTATGATTGAAACTGACAATAAAGCGCTACAAGTAAGGGGTATACAAGGATGCAATTATTCACATAATCAAACTGTAAGGGCAGAAGTCCTGATAAAAGTCGCTGGATGCAGTCGTATTCCAACAAGTCGATCTGGAAATCTCTTTAGAGATATGTTTAGCATATCATATCATAATTGTCATGTTAATGGAATCATCATCATCATCATCATCATCATCATCATCAACCCAAATACTGAAAATGTTAATGGAATGCTGTACTTAAATAGCGTTCTGTTGTGTCGTCCGATTGATTTTATGAACAACCAGTTTTACAATGCCATAAAACGTTCATATGTTCTAATGGCCATCGAGTTACATATTAAGAACAACAAGTTCATCCATTTTAATTATTGATTTAGGAATAATATAGAATATAGAAATCATAAAGTCGGCTATTAAACATCGAATAACGCATTCTAAGACAAATTTGTGAACAACAAACGTTTATTTCGGTTTTTTCGCGAGGAAGATTTATTTACACCAAATAGTACTATCTTTAGTCTACAGATAGTATAGTGTTTAAATAATACACAAAAGAATTAAAATCTCATCAGTCACAAAACATTGGTTTTATTTCAAAACATTGAAGAAGTACGGGGACGTGTCATTACACTTATGTCATTTTAATTGTAACATTGCTTAGGCTTCACCTCAACAATGACAAGAAACATTCATCGTCTTGTAAAAAAACACGCATACAATTACACCGGAACAATACATTAGCTTGGAATATAAATTAAACATTAAACTATACGTAGGTACCTAGAGATGTCACTTGATAAGTTATAACACTTGATACTTCGAAACTGACATGATACGACTGAGAAGACACAACTTGTGCTGAACCACTGTCTTACCGAGGTAAAGCAGCAGTTTTAACTTTGCAGTAACGTTAAGTTAATGGAATTTTCTTACTGTTCAAAACTATTGAATGTGCACAAAGCCATTATCAATAACCTGCAATCACAATCCATCGTACATACACTCGAATTAAACCACATTCGTACATAGCCATTACTGAACAAAAGATCACGACGGAAACGTGTTGATCTCCAGCGTAGATATAACACTTAGGTATACGGAGGTATAATTATTAAAAACAATGCCGCAACGCCTTAAACAAGAGCCGGGAAGTGTTCAAAAGCATCTCAGTGACATTCGCGGTACAATATGATTTACTGGTGTAACCGCATAACTGCAATAAGCACGGTAGTATATTGCACGGCTCTAATTAGCAATGGCTGTGGGAAATATAGCCAATTGTCGGTGCACGGTGCGATGTTCATGTCGCCGGTGGCTCGTGTAGTCGTGTCTCGTTTATGACAACTCACGTGTGGTATACACGGTGGCAAAAACACGCTCTCCCACCTCCGTGCATCCATCTTCATCATTATTATCTCTAACTTTATCCCGTCGGGAGGATCCGCTCAGCGGTATGTGCTCCCGTGAGGCATCATCAACAGTGCAATCGGGAAATGTACTTGGTGCTTTAATATTTTTGCGATGTTCTTTGTTAGGAAATAGACAGCCCCGTGGCACAGTTGGTTAGACATCAGCTTGCGAAACAAGAGGCCGCGGGTTGGATACCCGCACCGAGACAAATGTTTGTGTGATCCACAAAGATTTGTTTCGGGTCTGGGTGTTTGTGAGACCGAAAAGTCTCTCGTAGTTTCTGATACCCACGACAAAAGACTCGTATCTTAACGTGGGGTCATAACTATATGTGTGACTGTTGGGTGTATTTATTTATTTTTGGAATCACATCTAAGCATTAAATGTTTTAAATATTAAGCACTTCTCTCATTGCTATCAAGCATATCAACCAATTTTTATCAGTTCATGCACGTCCAACTTCCGGACACAAGTCTTTCACGCGTATTGAGGACTATAATATATGAAAAGATATATAAGTCTACTACCACTTTAAAAGATTTCAAATTACTAAAAATTCTTAGAGAACTCTTAGGTACGCAGGTTTCTTTATGATTTCTATCTTAATAACTCAACGAACAATATTTGTAGCTATGGTCTTTCTGTAGTATTTTAGAAGGAATTAATTTCTAATACCGCCTACGATGGGGATCATTCGCAGTACAAGTAATTCAAATTAGAATATAGAAAATTCAAATGTAATTTAATCATTGACACAATCCACGTTTTTACCAGTAATTTTATTTGCACTAAAGGTAGCAGTTACTATCGGAGCGCGCCGTTACTGCCAGTTAAACTGACCATATCTCCAGCTTTAATATTGTAATTGGTGATAAATATAACCTATAAAGTCGTATAGTTAGTTAAACTTAGACATAAATTATCTAAGACGATAACAGTTTATTTGCCAACAAGTTAATAATAACAACACCATATCAAAAGTAGCAAAGTCCAGTTTGTATGTGGGCTTTTAAAACTTTCCAAAGGCCTTAAATCTCCAACACTGCTGTTTGGCTCCATTACAGTATTTTACTAAACATTTTTTTACGAGCGAAATATAATTGTTCCATAAATTTAAATACCCAGAGTTTAAGTATTTGAATCAAACATTTTCAAATAAAATTACATAACATCTACGCAATACCTACCAATTGAAAATAAAATCAACCCAATCAATAAACAACGCAGTGCAAATAATGATATCTGCACGTGGCGCACAAGCCGATTCGATTCGCAGAGGTTAAATTGCCAAATCGTTTATCGCACATGAATACGTCACGTGTATAGACTTCTATGTTCATTACGGGACTGTGATTGACCAAAACCACTCTAAGGAGACGTAGGATTTAGGAAGAGGTATATCACCAAACTCCTGTTCGGCCAGCTATTAACTTCCACGAAATAGGGACATTGCCAAACCCCGAGCTGCTGCTCAGCATTTTCTATTAGTTATAAATAATGCCCTATGTAAAATCGAACAGATAGAAACGCATCAATTAGTGCTCAGAGACCAATTAGATATTATAATAGCTTTAATATTTTTAAGATTCGCAATAACGAACATCATCAACTACGCGGAAACGATACGTCACAAGTTCCGGATGACTGGCAAATAAATGTTTCAACATGAGATGCACGTTTTTAATTTAATCGCGATGAAGCCACAAGGGTTATTCAACTCCGGACATTTCATTATTTACGAGATGTATGATACGTTACAGAACAACATATTGGGCTTATTTTAAAGATGTTTCTTCGTCAATATTTACAAGTATAACTAGATGTATTTAAAACGTGTTGAATTGTCAGATAGCTTCGTTTACATAGAAGAAAAAAGATCGGAAACATTCTCAATGAAGACGCACAACCGCATGTTTTCTCGTTGTTTTTTATGAACAGACCAACTTTATTCGAAGAATAAAGGAGGCATATTTTTTTTTTTTTTTTTTTTTTTTTTTTTTTTTATTCTGGCACGGCAAAGTGACCCCATTGCACCTGATGGTAAGCGCAATGGAGTCCAGAAAAAGTGCCGACCAGCGAGAGATGATGGTCTCCCGTTGGTCGACACAATCATGCCGGCCGAATACCTCTTCACCTTATTGTGAAGAAGTTTGGGGGACTATCAATCATGGCGATCAAAGGACCGACCGCGACAAACCGGCCAAAAAAATTGCCGGTACGGTCATCCTTTCACCATGATTGAAGCCCCCCCCGAAAACCGGATATACACTGGCTGATCCCGGAACGCGGCACACTTGCATGTGCCACTATGGCGGGTTTTACGCCCTGTGTACGGTGGTCGCCATCCGGGCGGATACGAATATCCTACCACCAGCATACCAGCAGCGGGCAATAAAGCCATTTTCCGCTATTCCGCACACAATAAAACTATTTTTTGCGTGCCAACGTTCAAACTGATTCACAACATAAGGACAAAAGGCACAAAGGCGCGACGGAATTAAATAAAAAATACAAGAAACTCGAAGCGCATACAAAGAAACTAATTTAGGAATCGCTTCCGAATTTAGGAACAAAGCTAATGTGATCAGACTGCGCAGTGGTACTAAAGGCAATTCAAACACAGATGAGCAAGAAAGTATACAAAGAAGAATTATTTAGTCTAAATAACTTTGTCGTTCTTACTATATAAATAAATAAATACACCCAACAGTCACATACATAGTTCTGACCCCACACTAGGATACAAGTCCTGTGTCGTGGGTATCAGAAACTACGAGAGACTTTTCGGTCTCACAAACACCCAGACCCGAAACAAATATTTGAGGATCACACAAACATTTGTCTCGGTGCGGGGATCGAACTCGCAGCCTCTCGTTTCGCAACCTGGTGTCTAGCCAACTGCGCCACGGGGCTGTATATTCTTGGATTTCCTGAACAGTTCATCAATAGAGTTCATTAACAAGCACAGTTAACAGTCACAGCATTGTATTTACCATCAATGTAGACGAAAAATTTCGTAAGTTTTATCTTGGACACGTAACAAAAGTGTAGTAAAGGAACAGACAGGTAGATCGACGGATTCCTTCCTTATTTCCTTCTTATCGACTTCAAAAAAGGAGGTTGTCAATTCGACTGTATTGTTTTTTTATGTTTGTTACCTCAGAACTTGAACGGACACCGACTCCAAAAATAACAATAATTGTAACTACATTATATTAATTTTATTGACCTTTAGTAGTGTAATATTTTTCATATCATTTTACTTAGGAGAACTCTAAAAACTATCTGTAAAGTCTAGTTTATAATTGTTTATTGTGGGTTCAGGATATTCTCATAATATATGTCAAATTGCTTTTGTTAAAAAAAAGATTTAAAGCTTAAAGATAATTATTATTCGGCATTTTGTAAGGCAAGCTGGGCTTTTAGGCTTCTATGGATGTACCACCATTAATATTGATGAGTAGAAAAAGTAATTTGATTATGTTTATTGATAACTCTGATTAGGGTTGACTTGCACGTAACATAAAATTATTTTCGAAAATACCAAAACACAAAATTTAGAAAACACACGGCTATAAACACAGAAGTAGTCCTCCAAGACAAAACACTGATAAATAAAAAAGAAACAACGGATCATAACACCGCCTAAATAATAATATATGCGAAAATAAACTCTAAAGCTATACATACAAGATAGATATCCGATTAAAGGCGTGCTGATAATAAATTGAGATTGACAGGTCGCGTCCCGGATAACAAGTCAAGGGGCAGCGCGACCCGACGACATGGCGTAGATGCCACTAAACTTGTTCTAACCAATGATGTTGGTAAACGGAACATCGATGTCGAGATTAAGATAATGTAGCGTGTGTAAATTATAGTGTAAACAACAATATTACACCTAAGCTTTTTAGAGGTATTTTCGATTTGCATACCAATTTTTTTCAAGCATTACTACGTCTACTAATATCAAATTAGAGAATTCGATAAACTTGTGTATTAAACAAAGAGTGTGTGTAATGTTATTATATATATGACTAAGATATGAAAAAAAACGACATCGTCATTTAAAATCCAATAATCATTAATTTTCATATTTTCATATTTACATGGTAAAATGAAATTAACGAAATATTAGATGAATCATACGTGAAATTTGAGACAGGAAAGCGTCACATGATCAAAGGCACTTAGTGAAGATTTACGACCGTTTGACGCATAAATTTTCTTTAATTGACAAAAATATGATAAAACAAACTGTAAATTTCGATGAATCCTTTGAAATATGCTACGAAATAAGTTATAAAAAAAGAGGAACGAGTTCAAAATAGCGACCAAGTAAAAAATTGCTGGCCTTAATTGAGCAATTACTTTTCTACCGGCCCGATATAACGTCGCCGCTGCTATTTAGATTTGGGGCATGATGGAAATTATTATAAGTACAGAAATTATTTCAACTAGATGATTATAAAATATTAATGAAAAGAACGTTGATTCTACAAGTAAAGACATTAAGACGGAAGATTATGTGGCGGAAGTCATAACAACGCGAGGATGTACTTATAATTGGATATTTTTTTAGTATAAAAGAAACATTGAGTTGTCATATTCTGTTAAAGTTATTGATGTTACCGGATATTAAAACGCAGTTATAAACATCAATAAGGTTATTTAAGATGACAAAGGACAAGTTAATACTTATATGACGGATGTGACTCAACAAATATTCCCGATCGATATTTCACTGCAATTGTAATGTTTCCCTTCGCAACTTAAGTTGTAATTACTTCGTTGCAAATGGTACCGTTGGAACTCCGTTTCAATAATAACAGCGATTGAAAGACTGTTTTGTGTACTTATTACGTACTTGTTCGTTCCCCCTCAAAAATATATGACTCGTGATTTCATATTTACGACCAGACTAAAAAAAAATAAAAGAGTGTATTTTAAATGGGTTCTATTAAATAATTGAATGCTCTTTAAAGGAATGTATTAAAAGACAATCTAAATTAACAAAGGGCTTATTACAGTATACTAGCAGACCGTGCAGTAATACTAGATTAGGTTTATTCTATGATCACGAGCATTACCTCAAAACCATTCACGACCATTATTTTTAAAATATAGCTTCATTAATTTAACATTGACGTGCACAACAATAAATTGCACTGACTGCAGTACTTCATTATGACGTCTAGGCGTGAAAGCAGACTTTTTTAACCATAGGTAATATTATGACGTCTTCAGGTTTGAAAACGGAAACCAATCCAAACGAAAGAGATTTAGGTGAATGGGATAATATTGGCGAGACGAAACGTTCAGTGATACATCCTTATGTTGATTGTAAGAGATGACCGGTACGCCGTCGTATACCTGCATTACAAACTGTCTTGAATGATTTTTATAAATTGAATGTATTGCACTCGTAAAAAAAAAACCTCTCAGAACATGCGTGACTGTATGTTAACTAAATAATTCAACAACAATAAAAGAGTCAAATCAATGCCGGGAAATGATTTTCTCTCGACGAAAGTGCACTTCGTCCAACGGACCGGTTGTTGTTTCAGAGGTTAATATGCCAAGATAAGTCTATTGATGTTAATTTTTCAGTTAACTAGACCAAGGCCGTTGGAACGCTTGCCAACCACTTCACTGCAATATGAAAGCAAACCAAGTTCTCTTCTACAAGAGGGCGTATGTTGTTTTTTTTACAAGGAAAACAGAATGCTTTATCCGCTTTTTAGAAATAATTAATACATAAATAGCGCATATGTATTCATTTAGACAAGGAAAATGTAATCAAGATGTATTCTACTCAGTAATACTTGGAAATCAGTTTACTTGGCCTATTTATGTAAAATACAACTTTAAGGTTCTATTTACTTCACAATTGCTTTTTTTTTTCTTTCCGGTATCTACACGAATTTGAGATTGATTGCGAGATTTGTGCTTTCTGTAATTTTTCCTTGGATTACATATACCTATTTTTTACTTTATCGCGACCGATGCAAGTATACGCTCTCCGAAGCAGTTTCCTAATTCATCCAGCCCATTAGCCATCGCCCAGCATATTCAATTGTAAGACTATCGAGCCTTACAATACCTTCCTCGTAGACTTTTAAACCGTAATTATTTGGTCTGCTTCAAGCGTTTGACCACACAATGGGGCTCAGTAATATAAAAAAAGACAATAATTCGTGCACAGAAATAGTCATCCAAATTTTGTAGGCGTGTCTTAGCAATGTATAGTACCTATAAAACACAAAATATCATGACTGACCATTAAAAGAACCTTAATACCTCTAGAACTATAAATTCGTACGTATGTACTTAAAGGCCTAGACAACGTTTAACATGAATGAGTAGCAATTACAAACGTTGAAATAAAAAAGAGGGGTTAAAAAGGGGGTCACACAGAGCACGGCCCGAGTGACTTTTAAACGACATTTAACCGTTCCACATCACTAGTTTATACGACTCTTTCCTGATGCTAAATATAGTATGCTTTTAAATATAAAAGACCTAGATCTGGCTAAATGATCTGCGCCTTTCAACGGATGGAAAAAGATGATACCATCGGATGTACTTACCGAATTTATATTTAGATACGTACGTCTTTTGGCAATCGTTACAACATTTTAAGCAAACGTAGATTAGTGCGTCTTATTGAAACATCGCTTTAGTAATGAATTCATTCTGAATTTGTATTAGGTATGATCTGATTAACTAAAACGGTAGAATAAACAAGCTTGCGATGCAATTGTTTTTAAGTTCTTACGCCTTAATTGAATACCGATATTTCTTCAAATATTATTTAAGAAATGAAAAATGCGATCCAACAAAATATGTATCCATTAATGGTAAATAATATAAAAAAAATACATAATTGTGAATTGTTGTTTAGGTGCGGCTTCTTATCGTTTTAATGTGACATGACATTCTTAGAACAATACATATGACTCCCACACATAAATACGTTAAATGTGCTTTATTTCACGGGTAAAAAAGATAAAAAAATAATGTCCTAAAGATTTAAAAAGTGAATTATGATAGTAGAAAATCTTTTAACGGCGACTTCACGTGAGTCGCGGCGAATCGCGAGCACGCCGCAGAGTTTCACAAACGATAACGACCGTGAATGATTTTTCTTACAATTTCGTAGCTAATATGGAAACTTTTGTTTTAAAATGAGCGTAATAGAATGTTTTGAATACAACAACTTTCACCTATCGTCCGTACGACGGAAGTGTTAGTACGGCGAGGCGAATCGATTGAGTCGACGCCGCTGTAGTGTCATTTCACGACTCGATGACTATGCTCGCTGTAAGTAAATGGATTTCATGTAAAAAGTCCGCTAACAATGTGAACGCGAATCGTGATGAATAGTTATGCGCCACAATGGGCAAAAACGTGATGTGACCCATGAATTTTTTGTTCGACTCTAACGGTTGGTACCGTTATCTTGAAATAGATAGGCTTTAACCTACGACCTAATAAGTTTGACAGATAGTTGCAGGCCTTTCTAATTAAAAGATAACTTAATAAACTTCCCCTTGCTTCTGATGTACATAAAAAGATTGAGATATTCCGAGACAGAAGCGAACCAGACAGAATAGACAAAAACAGTTCAAAGTTTAATTTTATTAACAATAGGTAAATAGTTTTTAATATCCAATTTATTATAAAATGAAGCTGGATTTGAAAGAGGAAAAGCAGCTGAATCACATTTGAGTAATTAAAATACAAACTGCAAGGAAATACGATCTATCCACTGGGACTGACTTGTTACCGAGTTGTGATCATTAATCACAATTGTCACGTATCAAACTAAATTCTTCCGTGACCCGTTCTTCTCACACAATCCTGTATATGCTTAAGCGAGAGTAAGACGGCTATATAGAAAACTTGATACGCAACCTCCTTGGAAAGGAATATTACAAGATGCCCTACATTTCTGTCGGCAAGTGACCTATCACAGACACCTAGGCGTAATTTGTTTACTAGTTCTAGTAGCACCCGCATTTATTTTATGAGGTCGATGACGTCAGTAATTTTATTTTGTTTTCGTTACCAGTAACGTCTTAGACAGCCATTGTTCTCTTTTGCCTTGTCAAGGATTTTAATTGTACGACTTTTTCAAAATTATAAATAGATTGGAATTACTCTAATCATGAAACAATATAAATTGTTTTCCGTCGCAATACCATTATTGCAATCAACTGTTTTTTTCCTACGATGTACTTTATATAAGTGCCGTTAACTTTCAAAAACACTTCTATCTCAATGCTTTTTAAACAAAGAGAAACCTCGTCCTTGTATTTTACCATCAATCGCTTTTCCTTGATCAGCCGAAACGCTAGCAATTACTACAGATAATTGTTGCTAAGTTATTGAACAATGATAGGCAGATAAATGAATGATTGATTCATTAACCGAACGACAGTTTCTAATTATGTTTAATAACATTAACTTGACTGATTTAAACGACATCTCTAAACTACAATACTAGAATAAAAAAAATAGCATTTTTTAAATTAATTCTTCCTGCATTTTTTGTGCTTTATAGATTACAATGATCTTAGGTCTTATAAATGTATCATCATTCAATTCATCATAGATATTTAAGGCAATGTCGCATACAAAATAAGCTTATTCTTTTAGCCTCAGTGGCGCAATCAGTTGAAGTCTAGGCATTGAATTGTGATACTGCGAGCTCGATTCCCGGACCGAGGTAAATGCTTGTGTGATCACACAAACATTATTATTAACTTAGTGTGGAGTCACGTATGTATGTTACTATTTATGATTGACATACAGGCCTCTAACACCGTACCAAATGGTTCGTTAAAGGCAATGATCTGTCACATCGCGAGCTCCACACACGGTGCGTTCAAGTTCGTAAGTCAATGTCATTCGGGCGTCCGTATTGGGTAAAGGCACGCAGCTCGGCGCGGACGCAGCTGCTTCCGCGCTCTATACATGGCGACCTCTGTGAGGCCGAGTCGGGCGGGTTCACGGCGACAAACGAGATTCTATATTAAAAATATCGTGCTGCACTTTGATTTGGGATGTTTATTGAGCGAAAAATCATCAAGAATTGAAATACAGTGTAAACTGTATATAACGACACTGAAGGGACTGTGCATTTTATGGCGTTATACAGTTGTCGTTGAATGAAGAGAAGAAAATCATTGTATGGAAGGCAAGCTAAACCAATCAAAGCCACGTGATGTCGACGCTTTAGGGAGTTGTCGTTAAATCGAGTGACTTTACATGGAATTTACACTGTATGTGATTAAATTTTTATTAAGTCAATAGAAAAAAGTTTCGTTTAAAAAAAACTACCTTCCTTTTTGCGGCGTGCCATCAGGTGGGGTCAGGTCCAATCCTCGGATACGGCAATGTGTTACAGGGTTTTTCCTAATGAAACGGAATTAGCTGCACAGAGTCTTCAAATGTGTACTATACGCGGTAATTGGTTCACCGTTTAATGCGTGGGGCTTAAACACTGGCGAAACGTGGGCGGTGGGAGTTGCAATATGCTCTGTATAACCTTTGGGGTTTAAAGGCGTAAGTATACGTACCTATATCAAGAATTGACAGATCACTTCCAAAACTTATGTTCCAGCTGTCAATGTTTTAATCACACGTATTAATTATTTGAATGTAGGTCAATGCCGCTTTTGTTGATCAACAATGAAAACAAAGTTAAATAAACAATTCAGTGTTATTAATGTTTTTCCCTTGACAGTTGTTAGTATAAAAACGGCATTAAAAATATGGTTGGTAAATATTTAATAACTCGACATGGCTCATAAGGAAATGTGAACAAACCCCACAAACACCAAAACAAATGTACTAAGAATTCAACTCACCTTGTCATAGAGAATTTGAATACTGAATGTATCGGAGGTCAACACATTGTTATCAAGGAAATTACACCATTCAACAAAATGGAAATGTTTTGGTAGATCGATGTTCAATTATGTTCAAGTAATCAACTTTCTTTTAGGGAAATGAGAAGATACTCTTTATAGATAAGAGTTTCATGAGGAGAATTGTAGCAAATAATTTTTAATTCAATTTGCACGGAACTCACTACGAGTCGCAAACGTAATTCTGATCCCAGGTACAAGATCTTGTATCGTACGAATCAGAAACGACATAAGTCTTTTCGGTTTTAAAATACCCAGACTTCATAGCGTATCTACTGACCTGCGGCCTCGTGTTTCACAAACTGATCACTAACCACATGCGCCATGGAAGTTATCAGATAGAATAAATTGTAAGTAAGAGAAAAAAATATTAAATCATAGGTCAATGAATGTCAATATATTCTAATTTACCGTGATACCTGGTAGAGTCGAATCAAGGATGAAAGCGTATTGCTCGGATTTCACTTACCTGCAACAAATGTAAATTTCACATGAAACAAAAAAATTCAAAAAACAATGCATGAAATTAGTTTCTTAATAACATAACAACAAATTCTAGATTAACATTTAATCTAAATTCTCGTATAAAATACTTCAAAGGTTATATTTATAAAGTTATTTGAAGATTCATTAAAATAAAGACATATTTGCAATTCCGTACAATCCGTCTGAAATATATTTTTATACCATTCGCAATCTATAAATATTGGTTGTAAATAACAATTAGTAAAAAAAACATATTAATCTATTGCTAAAATAAATAAATATAATTTGAATAAAATCAGGTTTTGGCCTCACAAAAACTTTTGCCAAATAAGCTTCATCGTCCATGGAATAATTTTATGGAAACATTAAATAAAAGAAATAATATGCGATGTTTGATATTCATTATTCATTCTTATGGAAGTCAAACAATTGGATTATATGTATTTATTTTTAGTAGTATCACTATTTTATCTTATTTATTTTTGCATTTGTACACATTATTGTAAACATAATATTATTAGTTCCACTTACAAAGAGAAAACTAGTAGCACAGTATGAATACAGATTTTTAGAAAGTTATAGATACTTGGTTCATACATTGCTGGAATCGTTCCACTAATATCAGATATTACAAAAATTACAATGAAGAAACATGTTTGTACAAAAAAAATCTATCAGGCAAAACCCTATCTTGTATAGGTATGATTTGGAAGCACCAAAATAAATATGTATTAGGAAACGGTGCCAAAATCCTGTTCCAAAGCGAAACTTCTCGTAAACAAGGCAATTAAGCATAGCGACGCTCATTCTATTTGTTCTATATACGAGAATAAACTAGTTATCGATATCGCATAGATATTTAACTTTCCCCGTCAGGATATCTCTAAGTAGCGGAGCACTTTGACTAATGAAATCTTGTTAATTTGGATAAAATTCATCAGAGTTTCTCTTTGCAACTGCCTCTGCTAAAGTTTAACGAGACAATGATGATAGAAAATCTTACAACCTCCATTTTTTAACTGATTACATATATTTTACAAGTCGTGAATGCCTCGAGGTTTAGGCACGCGGTCGAGAACCTCGACGGTCGCGGGTTCAAACCCCAGGCACACACCTTTGACTTTTCGAGGTTATGTGTGTATTCACAAAGAATTATCACGTACTTTAACGGTGATGGAAAACATCGTGATAAAACCTGCACACCTAACATGGACATGGCTTTTACTGAGCTCAACTCATGGCAAGTATTCATTCACACGTGGTATTTATGAAATTTTCAATTGATTTCCTGACATTTACCAAGCACGCAATCGGAGATCAGTAAATACCAATAAAGTGGGATTACGAGATCTTCCGTTTCTTTAGCAAGTTTTTAAAGGCTACGAACTGATTCATTTGAAATGGTGGCTAGAATCCACTGAATCAATATGTATGAACATCGCGCAACGTGAACGATGGAGAAAATAATCTCTTTCTACATATGGTTACCTAATGGTAAAAAACAGAGTCCAATAAGCAGTAGGACTGACGGGAGACGATAAATTATCACTATCTACAGCCCCGTGGCGCAGTTGGCTAGACACCAGCTTGCGAAACGAGAGGCCGCGGGTTCGACTCCGCACCGAGACAAATGTTTGTGTGATCCACAAATATTTGTTTCGGGTCTGGGTGTTTGTGAGAGCGAAAAGTCTCTCGTAGTTTCTGATACCCACGACACAAAACTTGTATCTTAGTGTGGGATCAGAACTATGTATTTCACTATTAGGTGTATTTATTATTATTTATTTATCTCTCATCAGTCGACATACTTATGTTTCCTGTTTGTTATCAAATAGACAGAAACACAGCGCGGCACACTTGCCTGAGTTACTACAGAAAGTTCATGCGAACCGAACGATACCTTACCATCGACGATCCATCTGACCGATACCATTTTAATGCCGATACGGTAAAGTAACATGGCAAGTACGAGACAGAGATGTGGAGACCAAAACAGAGACACCAACTATTTATCTAGTTTTGTTAGTTTTACGGGTGATTAGTGATTACTGATTACACAACATCAGGCGGTCCATTTTGTCGTTCTTTCTCTCTTCTTTTTAATGTAACAAATATAAGGATTTCAATGTGATTACGGTGTCCTATGGGTGATAACATATTTCACGTACTTGCATCACATTATTTTTCCTCCTTTAGGTTCAACAAACCTTGATCAACGTTAAAATATCGATCTATAAATACTTGAAACGTTTCACAGAAACCTAAAGTTCATCTCAGCTTTTGTGTTGTAGTTTTCCTCATTAAATGTCATATTCTCCTGTCTATGTCCTCATTAATGTATTTGCGATTTCAAGAGGGAATTAGAATACGTTAATTTTTCTTAAGGTGCCTACGCAACCAATTCGTCAATGATTTCTTATGTAGCTTTTCCGTCGAAAAAGAGATTTTTTTTAAATAAATACATCCTAAGGCATTCAAAAATAATTCATTAAACATCTTGATTTCTTAAACGATCTACGACAAGGCCAAATTGGACAATAAAATTGTCAATGTTATATACTTTTTTCCTCTATCTTATATCATCATACGTTTTACAATCATTTACACATAAGCAAGTAATTTGTTACAACTAAGCAGATGGTTAGTAATATTATGATTTCAAAATTAATGAATTGTTTTGAGAAGGGAAGATGCTATTGCGCAAGTAGATGATAAATGTGTGAGTAGAACCTTATATCATTTTTATTGGTGGCATTATTTATTGATATCACAAGGCTTAAAAAATCTCAAGTTTATTTGTTTGTTTAATGACAAGTAATCAGTTTTAGAGGAGGCCCGTGCCCAGCAGTGGGACTTATATGGGCTGATGTTGATGATGATGATGAATCAGTTTTACGTTGTTCCAGTTTTCTTTGCATACACTAGCTTTTAATTAAAAATAAACAAAAACGTATGTGAATATGAGGAGGAAAATATCGTTAACACAGACCAAAACATTAATTCTGAATTAACGTATTATTTCAAAAGCGATTACAATTGGCACAAACACAGGTACATATAATTGCAAGCCAATTAAGGTAAGCGATAACAGGAGAAACATAATAAAACATCGAATTAAATTCTACGATAAGTTAAACGGTAGCAAAAAAGGAACGTTAAATGTCGGTTTTGTATCTATAGCACGTTGCACGAGAATCGATTAACATAACGTTGCTTTCATCAAACTAACAGTAAAGCCGTTCTTAATAGTTACACTGTACGTAGCAATATAATACACTGAAATTTTCAGTGAACAAATGCTTCTTTCAATTATTAAACGAATTTATGAGTATGTTAAAAATAATAACTATTTATTTTAAAAATGTAGACGATTTGGAAAATAAAAAAGTTATTTACACCAAATCTAAATGAGTAGACAAGAATGTGACAACAACAACTCGAAACATTATATAATATTTTTAAAAGCTTTACTACCAAACGCTATGAGGGCATGTACGAATCAACTACAAGGTCACATATAGGGCAATGGATTCATTCAACTGGGCAAGTAACATTTAAAGGTCGTTTCTTTTCCTTTGGCCTTACATTGCTTGTCATATAAAACGATTACGAACAGAACTCAAATCACCATTTTATGAAAAGAAACCTATCGAAATGTGTTTACATTTCCCGTTGTTCATAAACAATATTTGTATTATATTGTAAGAATTTTGATATTGCGTTTAAACCATTTGAAATTGCTTTACATATTTACACATACATATTACAAAATTAAGCTTAAATAAAGTCTTAAGTAACTTTTACATTTTCTTCAAGTTCTGGTATCGATTCGGGAATCGGCGATCGGACAGTGTTATTTTCCATTAAAAAAATATAAGCAAAGGAATAGTCTAACAACGGCAATAAGTTCGGCCCTAATAACGTCATATTTGAACACAGCAACCGAAATGTGAGAAAGACTAAAAACTCCACTCTCTAGGGATACTGGCTAGAGATTTTTCATTGTTACTGAAACTACTCGTCAAATCAATATCAAATGATCCAATGTTCTTTAAAGATCTGATAATGTTCATAACAAACTAAATAGCAATAAACCCAATCATATACAGGGTGTATTCAGACCGTGATCGGAAACGAAGGCAGGTAATAGCTAAGGTGATTACAAACCCCCTGGCGTTAAAGAAAATTCTGACAAAAATTAAAAAGTTTGACGTTTTCCATACAACCATCGGTATTAAATGTACGCGGTTTGTATGGAAAACGTCAAACTTTTTAATTTTTGTCAGAATTTTCTTTAACGCCAGGGGGTTTGTAATCACCTTAGCTATTACCTTTTTTTTTTTTTTTTTTTTTTTTTTCACGCGGGGAAAATCCATTTACGGACCATCCCGCCCCGGAGGGGCGAGGGTGTGTCGGACTCACCGGCGCCTTCCGACCCAGCATGGATGTTACCGCCCGTGATGTGCTCGGGCGGCCGCTGGGCCGGGTCCCTACCAAAATCAATGCGCCGTCATACCGACTAAAAACCCCGCGACGGCCACCATCAGCGCATTCAACGAGGCGGCCCCGGAATACCCTGAAGCCAGAGCTATGGATTGCACCGGGACCGCCTCTGCGCGGTGCCAAGAAGCACACCAAGAAGGTATTATTTACACCTGGAGGGCCGCCAAGGTAGGGACGGCGGCCCCGTGTGGCCTCTGGGCGCCGGGCTACGTGTTGACCCGGCGCCTCCTACGTCGCCTGTTGCGACGAGCGGGATCGGTCTGCTCCCGATCCCGCTCCGCGCTCTCCTTCTGCGAAATGACACGTTCGCAGAAGGAGAGCATAGCTTTCCACGACCTCCGGCTGCCGACCATGGCGGCGACCACAGTCGGCAGCGAGAGGTCTCTCCCCACGACCGCTACGAGAGCGCTGCGCTCCTCGTCCCAGGCTGGGCACTCCTCAAGCGTGTGCTGGGCCGTGTCCTCACGGCAGTTGCCACAATGGTGGCACACGGCGGTCTCCTCCACTCCGACGATGCGACACAGGTACGCACCGAAGCTGCCGTGCCCGGTGAGCACCTGTGTCAGCCGGAAGGTCGGCGCACCGTGGCGCCTGTCCATCCACTGCTGGAGGACAGGACGCACTGCCGCGACGGTCGCCACGCCAGCACTTGGACTCTCCAGCCTGGAACGCCACTCCTCCACGGCGGCGCTGCGGAGGGAGGCCAACATGGCCTCGACCTCTCTTGGGGCCGGTCTCTGTCCGGTTCGCCGGTACGCCTCCTCCCGCCAGAAGAACACTGACGAGAGGGACTTGGCGTCCAGCTCCCAGGGCAGAGTACCCGCCAAAACGCAGGACCTTAGCTATTACCTGCCTTCGTTTCCGATCACGGTCTGAATACACCCTGTATATGAACAGTCAGGTTCGTTAGAAACCCGAGTTAATCGATTCCGAGTTATTGATACCAACTAGGCAGACCTAAATACAGCTCGTGATTAGCGACGCCTTGCAGATAGGCAGACATTAGGTCTCAACGGTAGACCTACAATTACCTTGTCACGGCGAATAGTAAATTCATATTAATTCAATTGAATGGGAACTTGTTTTGATATTGGCCATCTAAGAGTTATGGCTTTTCTATTATGCATATAAACTGGTCTGTGGGACTTGATAAGGGTTCTAGAGATATAAGAAATAATTAATATGTATTATTGGATTGAGGTTACTTTGTGTTATATAAGACAAGCTTTTGCACGCGACTGCACTCGCAAAAATTAATTAAATTAATTATATTGCTTAGGTGTACCTTCAAAACAATGAAATCACTTCTGCATTTATAATATTAGAGTGATCCACTTTCATTTCCAAAATATACTGATCGAAATAAATTTTACATACATACATAAACTCACGCCTGTATTCCCGGACGGGGTAGGCAGAGGTGCATTTCTGCACCCACATTTCGCCAAGTATGTATCAGTCCCACGTAATAGGGGGCGAGCCTATTGCCGTTTCTCGGGCACATTTCCAGACTCCGGGCTGCCACTGAGAATGTCCTAATGGAAAAACTCAATAACACTTTGCCCGACCCGGGAATCGAACCCAGGACCTCTAGATCGCACGGCACATACTTGTACCGCGAGACCACGAATTTTAGTGTACATATATACTAATGTTTTTTTTTACTACATTTGCCATGTTCCCATAACCGCTGGAACAATTCCAAAAGCACCTTCACTTGGCATGTTGCTTAGTTCTTTGTGTAAAATAGAACATCTCCCAAAATAATTATGTTTACTTAAACACATCACATGTTGCTCAAAGAAATTAAGTGTATGGAGTAAATTGTCATCGCTCTTTGAAAAAATCTGGTAAATAATTACAAGATACGTCGGTACATTGCAAAAATTACATGGGAATACACAAGGTCAGCCAGAAAATTATAATATTTATTCCAAAGGAAATATTAATGTGTTTATCTGATAATTATTGCCTTCAAATAACGTTCTCACAACTGGATTTTTTTATCACCCAGAAGTAATCGTCCAAAGATATTTAAATTTTATTAGTTTATTATTTTACGCAAACAGCTCGTTATCAAAATCAAATCATTTATTTTAGACTTGTTATGACAAGTGAGCAACAAAAATACCACACAATATTGTCACAAAATAAACACGAGAATACTCAGAGAGCGCTGTCAAAAAAGAAATTCATCAACTGGGAAATACAATACACGAAATATTCAAATAAACTGCGCATATTCAAGGATTTTGGAGTCTCCGCAGCAGTGTGACTCGAAACCAAAATATGCTGACGGAATACGAAAACACGCTGCTTTTGTTGCGGGGAGCTCACAAAGGAAATACGATGATACAAAGCAATATTCTTAGCGTAAACTTAATGTTATTATGGAGTCGTTTCTTTTGGCGGATAAATTGTTGAAAAACACACAAATATAATAAAAGCCACACGGCGATATTATGATAAAAAAAAACCATTACCATTATTAACGGTTACATACATGTTGTATTTCGAGCCGATAACGGGAACTTTTGTAAAGGAAAACCCACAAATACTATTTGATACGAGGATCGAATAAAAGAACTCCCAATCGTTCATGCCAGACCAAATAAGTAAGCAAGCCATTATCTTTGATATTCCAAATCAAGTTATTATTATTTCTATAGGTTATACCCGTACATATAAAAAACAATTCTCAAGAGCACAAAAAAAATGTAATTTTCAAACAATTTTACTCATCGATTTATATTTATATTGCATAGTAAACAAACTGCCTCGTGGTCTCGCGGTACAAGTATGTGCCGAGCGATCTAGAGGTCCTGGGTTCGATTCCCGGGTCGGGCAAAGTGTTATTGGGTTTTTCCATTAGGAAATTCTCGGTAACAGCACGGAGTCTGGAAATGTGCCCGAAAAACGGCAATAGGCTCGCCCCCTATTACGTGGGACTGATACATACTTGGCGAAATGTGGGTGCAGAAATGCGCCTCTGCCTACTCCTTCGGGGAATACAGGCGTGAGTTTAAGTAAGTAAGTAAGTAAACAAAATATCGACCGATTCGTGAATCGTAAGCACTGAAAACACACACATTGATGACATTGCGTTATTTCTTCAACTGACCTTCAACCTTCAATCCATCTACTTATTATATTAATTTTGGGTGAAACAAAATCGCATGTCATTTAAAATTGACTGCTATACCTATATTTTTATCATAAACTATTACTTTATAATTTGATTTCGGTCCTTTTTTCATGTCATTCTTTTAATGAATAAATTAGGGTAATTATTACTGTCATTTGTCTCTTCAAAATCTCCTCAACATATGTTACATAAATACCAGGAGACAAACTAATTCTTTGAAATATGTACTTCACTGAAATATATTAGCATTATTTTAGACTATCAATCGGTGAATGTGTATTTTTTACTTAAAATCTTTTTATGGCGAGAAAAATAATGAAGAAATAAATATTTTTATACGAAATAATTTATTTATATTACATTAGAATAGAATGGTGGGACTTAAAATATAAGTTGAATTGATCGTCGGATTATGCGTGAGAACAAAATAATATAAAACTTGCACTTATTCCTTAATATCATCCTCATTTGCGAAAATGATGTATAAAACCTGTTTGAAAATTTAATATCATTTTATCTTTACTTCGAAATAAAACAGAAATATATTATATCTAAGAAGTATTAAAAGTGCCATCTGAAAGGGGTCTTTTAATTAATAAAGAAATTGTTGCTTGTGTTAATGTTTTTTAATGTTCACTTTCATAGAAAAAAGTAATGCAATCGGGGCATATTTTTACAACATTATTTGACAAAATGAACATGTTAAGTATATTAACACAAGCAAAACCCCTAGGAAAAACTAGTATTGTATAAATAAATGAAAATTAAACAATGAGAGAAACATTTCTCGCCTGTTTGTCTTTGACAATACTATTGTATAACGTCATCTGTGTAACCACAAGTTGACATTGGCGGAAGGATCGTATCGCTACCGTTGTGGATACATTTTCACACGATAATGTAACAATTATTTGTCCAAACATTGATTTTCATACAAGAACAGGCGTACGATGTGCTACAGCGATAATGGTTGGGGGTTATCAATGTTTACCGTTTTTATCGCGGCGCGGGCTGACGCGATACGGTGACGATGGCGAGCAATAACAGCGCGAATCATCACCGTGATGTATTGATTAATTTGTGCCATTCTTCGCAATGGGAATCTAGAACGTTCCATGGTTGCAGTGTCTGCGATGTTTTATTAAGGTAATGAAACCAATTATATATTATGGTATAATGTTTATGATTTATAGTATGGTCATCTTGAGGTCGTTGCTGGAATCCAACCAAAAGAGCCAAATATTTAATAAGCTAATAAAACTTTGCCTAACTCGAGTATCAAACCCGAGACCTCTAGATCGTACGACACTCACGTTTACCGCAGGTCTAACGAGGCAGTTTACAAATGAGAAATTAAGAGCAAGGTAAACGACCCCGGTTATTTAAGAATGTTAGCGCCGCAATTACCGACGGCTATAATAATAAAGTTTATAAATCAATTCCAAAACTTATTATTTTATACTACATACCAATATTACGATTTGCAAAAATTATAGATTTTGAAATGATGTAAAAATAATAATTTCCACCAGAGTTATAAAATATTCATCATCATCATCATCATCATCATCAGCCCATATACGTCCCACAGCTGGGCACGGGCCTCCTCTACCATTGAGAGGGTTTAGGCCTTAGTCCACCACGCTGGCCTAGTGCGGGTTGGCGGACTACACACCTAAGAAGTTTTAGGTGTGCAGGTTTCATCACGATGTTTTCCTTCACCGTTAAAGTACGTGATTATTCATTGTGAATACACACATAACTTCGAAAAGTCAGAGGTGTGTGCCTGGGGTTTGAACCCGCGACCGTCGAGATTCTCGACCGCGTGCCTAAACCTCGAGGCCATCACGACTTTCACCTCGAGATATAAAATATTACGATAAATAAATTACTTGGCGACTGCACAAACCTCATTTTGAATAACAAGTTAATGATCAATTAAATTAAAGATAATGGTTGTACCTAGCAAAGGTCGCGGGACGTCGCTAGTTGCAGGCTGCTTCCAACAGGTCCCTGTGGAAGTCATTGGGAGAGGCCTATGCCCAGCAGTGGACTTCCATTGGCTGATGGATTGGATTGGAAAGATAATGGAATTGAAAAAAAAAACAAAAACATTAATATAGGTATAATAAGATAAATAAATTCTTGCACATAGCTTGACCTGATCCTCGAATAAAAAATATGGTGTATTTATATATTTATTACTTACGCTTTACCAGCTACTTTTTCAGGCGAGGCTATTGCTGTTATCAACAAACAATATGTTTCTTACAAATTTCGTATCAGGTGGCAAACTTTGGCTCTAATTTATCTATCAGGGAACAGAAACACACCTTCCTAAATAGATAATATTTAGTTGCAATAAAGTAAAACTCGCCTTAGTCACATCGCCTAATGCGATTACAATACTTATGATAAAATTAAAAGGGGGCCATCAAATGAGATTGCTATCTAGAACATCAACTTGGTTCGAACTAAGGTTGGTGAAATGACTCATGTCACGACTACAGACATTAGTACGTATTAATTCTGTAGAGTATCCTAAAATAAAAATTAGACCTTGGTTAAGAAATAAATTCATAACGTATTGCAGTCGTCATTTAAAAAGATTTCACTTAAAAACAACTATTTTAAACGTTCTCATTTTAGCAGGCCTCGAGGCGAAAACGCGCACAATTGCTAGTCTTGTAAAATAGAACATTCTCGAATAGTTTAATAGCGACCTATTTAGAAAGAGAAAAAGAAATCCAAGATACAAAACAACCACAATATTTGATCTATTTATCTATATCAGCCCACATACGTCCCATCGCCTCCTCGACAATGGAGAAGGTGAAGCCTTGGTCTACCCCTCACTGGCCTAGTGCGTGTTGGGGGACTTCGACCCAAAGAAATTAATTTGTAGAAATATTATTTTCCTTCGCCCCTTAGTGTGCCTGATAATTCAGTAAATACACCCAAATCTTAGAAGTCAGAGATGTGATCTGAGGATTGAACTCGGAACAAAAAAAACTGCAAGAATTTTGTAGAAAACTAGTATTTCAGCATATAATCAAAGTAGGTTAACATCAAACAGAGCAAAATTCGAAGCTAATGTTGGCTAATTCACTTTGGCAAACTAAAAATTAGTAAGTATACATAAGAATTCGATTGCAACATTGAGCTGTAACACAGTTTACACATAGAGTGCGCTAACGGTAGAGTTTTGTAACGGAGTTGAAATTATTCGGCCCGTTCGTAGGTTTGCGGCGCATTGTAAACGATGTTGCCGTGTTGGATCGAGAATCGATAAACATTTCCATATAAATGTTAATCGACGAATGTGATGTCCCGGAATACGAAATCACTCGTTCAATTAATTCTAAGAAAAGCTTTATTATACGTCTTACGCCCTCTGCAGCGTTCGAAATAAATCATCAAAGTAACAAAACATATAAAGAGCTTTAGTGACTCATCAGCTTTAAAATTTTACAAATCTTTCAGACAAAAGATATCGCCGCTTTTATTAATCCCACACCCACATTTATGACCTTTAATCATACAAATAAACATGCTATATCAGAAGCAAATTAGGTCGTGCTGACAGACGATATCAACATTGCCGATTTAAATACATCTTAAAATATAATCAGCTGCTTTAATGCCAAACAACTATCGACGGCTATTAAAAAAATAATTAAAAAAATTGCTATATCATTGCGACAAACTACATACTTGCGCTAATTAAAACACGTTAATTTATGCAAACAATCTATAACCCGATGAATCAAATCCAAAACAGAAACGACAAAATCCTCACAGTATACTTCAGATATTTTGGCGTATATCCAAACAGACAAAAAAATATTAGCAACAAAGGCGCATACTAGGAAACCACGTTCATGTTGCGATTTCCTGGTTCCATATTCCGTGGACATCTGAGGAGTACTGAAGGCTGTGACTCATCGGTCGCGGGCGGACAAAGAGCCGCCAATGACCGGGGACAAAACGAAGTATAGGAAAAGTGGTTCATTGGTGTGGTCCGAATTAAGAGATATGGCGAGTCTGTTATTGTAAATTCTGTGCAGAGCGCGTTTTGGTACCCCCAATTTAAAATCAACTCTACTCATAATGATGACTGCCTCGTGGTCTCGCGGTACAAGTACGTGCCGAGCGATCTAGAGGTCCTGGGTTCGATTCCCGGGTCGGGCAAAGTGTTATTGGGTTTTTCCATTAGGAAATTCTCAGTAGCAGCACGGAGTCTGGAATTGTGCCCGAAAAACGGCAATAGGCTCGCCCCCTATTACGTGGGACTGATACATACCTGGCGAAATGTGGCTGCAGAAATGCACCTCTGCCTACCCCTTCGGGGAATACAGGCGTGAGTTTATGTATGTATGTATGTGTCATAATGATGTCTTTTATACGGTAAATGAAACAACATATTCGTTAAGATAAATACATACATACATACAATAAGAACGTAAATAAATTGTAACAAAAACATTTTTCTAATATTCCAAGTAAACAACTGACAACTTTATAAGGAAATACGACTTTTCTAATAACACTGGCGTTGTTTTTTCATTACAAAGGCAGTAAAGGGACTATTTTCCGGATAACAAGCAATTTCTGCCGTCTATGAATACTTACAACAACTAAAGTATACTATGATAGGCTTCTTAGCTTGTGATAATCGTTTTTTTTTATACTGGCACGGCAAAGTGACTCCACTGTACCTGATGGTAAGCACAGTGGAGTCCAAAAAATAATACCGACCAGCGAGAAACGATATGGTCACCCGCTAATCGACAATTATGCCGGCCCGCACAAATGCTTCACAAATAAAGCGAAACGGTACTTTAGAACGTATTTTCGAAAATCTTGGTTCAGCTAGCAACTTTCAATTACGAATACCAACCACTGTGTTGATCTGAAAGACCATAGCTTATCATAAAGACCATTTCGTAGACCTTTACCATATTGTCTGCCATTGGCTCAATAGCAAAAACCATTGAATGAACAAAACCATCTCGTCACGATGATAAACTGAATTGATCAAGTTGAATAATTACATATTTTCACTTCCTGCGATAATTGTCGAATCACAGCCCTGTTATACGCTTGTCATAATAACAAAGAACGGTCACTCTCATGACATAGCAAATTTTATTATTGAAATAATGCCAATCAACACTCCCTTGAATAATTTTAACTCGGCAAACATAATTCAAGCATTATACATACAGAACTTTTATCAATGGTACCTGATTCTATGAATTTTGTCGGGATTGTAGTGTACACGTAATATTAATAATTAATTGTAAGGTAAACGTGAAAATAAATCATAATATAAGCGCTGTTCCCCACTCAAACCGGACACTACTACCTGTGATATCGGACCGAGTGGACGTGTCAGACGCTATTGAAACCAAGCTTAAGTAGTTTTATTTATACAAACCAAACCTGAAACATCTGGACATAACATTGGCGACGAGGAATAAGTACGTAAGTGCAAACAAAAATATAATATGCATGACATATAATGGATTAAGTATGATTGATGCTATTACTTTGGAATAAATATAATAATTATTAATTATAATTTATAACAATTATTAATTATGGAAAAAAAGAGTGAGACATACCTGGTCTTCTACTACCAGTAATTCTTGTATTTGTTTAACAAAGTTAAACAAAATATTTTACATATTCGACTAGTTTCAATCATACAGCCAAAAAAATAAAATAAATGCCAGCAAATGCTTACCAAAACAAATAACTATTTTGTGCAAAGTTGAATAAATTCTTCCATCCATAGTATGGTACACATCACGTGCCTATGTATCTTAAAACGGCGGGTCGTGTTCAATCCAAAGTATCATATGTTACTTTAACTTTTTCAAAGCTAACTGTGCAAAAAATAGTAACGAGTGCCTGTAAGAATTTGCAAGTTGGGTAGTGTACCCGACAGAAGTACACCGCAATTATTATGGCTTAAGCCATCAAGATACATACATATATTGGCATAGAAATATGCCAGCGTACGCAAAACTAACAAATTGTTAGGTTATTCCAATCCTGCAAAACCCGTATCTGGGGTTACAATTTAAAATTGAATGGTCTCTTCGTGATTGCAAGTCCTAAAAAAAAAAAAAAAAAAAAAAAAGGGGCACAATTACCCCCGCAATACACTAATTTGACTGTGATAGTGAGATTTGACCTCAATAGATTAGCAGTGGCAAATATTGAAGTGGGCTCTCGAAATTTGTTTGCTACTTTGAAGAATAAACAAGCCGCTAAAAAAGCGTGCTATACGGAGGGTTTGGCATTGCATGACATATACTACAATCTCTCTGGTGTTGTCGTGAAACAGAAGTTTACGTAATAGACACCAAACGATTAGACAGGATGCTTTTTGCCTAGTATCCTCTATGAGCGACAAGTATTTCGCCTAATGAAACAGGAATTCCTCGTTACATTACGAGATCAAAGTTCCAAATGCCATTATGCAAACAAAGACAATGATCTTTTGGACCAAATAGTAAACAAATGCAAGCCCTCCGAACTTCGCAAAGAACATTCGATCCCCGCACCGAGACAAATGTTTATGTGATCCACAAATATTTTGTTTGTGAGACCGAAAAGTCTCCCGTAGTTTTCTGATACCCACGACACAAGACTTGTATCTAAATGTGGGGTCAGAACTATGTATGTGACTGTTGGGTGTATTTATTTACTTATGCATGTGATTCTGAGACCGAGACTGCCTTTGAGACTCTGTTACTATTGAAAAGTCCCACTGGAAGCCAATTTATGGAAACCGTAAAACGGTAAAGAACAGGATTGGAACAAAGCAGAAATGCTCTTTGCATTTACTGCTACGGTGTACTAGATGTGCTATCCCGCAAGGGACAAAATATATGGCAAATTATGTGGTTTTAAAAAACTACTTCAAAAATCAATGCCTCATACTAGATGTACTATCCCACAAGGGACACAATATATGGCAATTAAAGTGGTTTTAAAAGCTACTTCAAAAATCAATGCCTCATACTAGATGTGCTATCCCGCAAAGGGACAAAATATATGGCAATTAATGTGGTCTTAAAAGCTACTTCAAAAATCAATGCCTGATACTAGATGTGTTATCCCGCAAGGGCCAAATGTATGGCAAATGTAGTTTCAAAAAGCTACTACCAAAAACAATGCCTCGCAAGCCGTAAGCAAAGATTTAGAGAAAGATTAAAAGACTCAAAAATCTGGCTTTAAGAAGGCTAAGTGAAAGGACACAAAATCACCAACAAATGATGTGAACTGTGTGTTTCACATTGGTGAATAAAAACAAGTTTGCCAGCTGGGCGGCATCAATGTAACCATGCTAAACGATCCGGTGAGCCAATACAATGTTGTAAATGAAGAGACGGGGAAATATTTAAAATCCTATGCTGTTGTAGGATCAATTTAGTAACCAAGATAAGTCAGAGTTTATGACATATGGTTCTGCAAATCCCCTAAATGTTATTAGATTATTAAAAGCGCAAATTTCAGTTAGACCAGCGAAATTTACCTAAAACAAAGTTACAAAAATATACAACTGGACACTTAAGCAATTCATCGTCAACTAATTAATTAATTTATTAATTGTTTGACTGTGTCGAAACAGAAATGCTTATTAATCCGAGTAGTAAAATGTCATTAATGCTACTTTGGAAGATCTTAAAAAGGCGTTCGGGTAGAAATTTATGGCCTATCGAAGTCAAAATCCACTCATAGTTGTAGAAAGTTTTGAATCGAGTTCACGAGGTCGAAAATGGGTGTAGTTTCGAAAAATCTGCGATTTATGCGGTAAAAAGTGTGAAAAGAAACTGCAAGTAAATTTTGCGTCCTCAGACTGGGTCTAAAAGTAAATGCAATCGCGGAAACATTTCCAAAATCAAGTATGTTCAAATCCATATTTCAATAGACCGCGTCTGTTCAACCAATTTCTCTATCCTGTCGTAGAGTTTAAACTCAAGAAATTCCATACCTAATACAGATATTATTTAATTTATTGAGGGTTCATCCGAATGGATCTCTTCTGAAGCACCCGTTTCAAAAAGTGAACGGAGATGTTAGAATTTGCGTATACATGAGACAAGCTAGCAAATATATTAGAGAGAAACACACGGGTGTAAGGTAATGGTACCTACTATTGAACAGCTAACCCGCAAGTTCCGCTATTCCAAAGTGTTCTCAAGCTAAATTTAAGCAATTCTTTGCATTAGTAGCAGTTGAGCGAAGATAGTAGATACATAAGAATTTTACATAGCCGAGGTCTATTCAGACACAAACATCTCGCGTTTAGTATTTTATGCGCTCCCGAATGCTTTCAAAAACCTTTAGAGAGAATCCTATTGCGCGAGTTGTTAAAATTAAAGTTAGCCAAGTCCGTATATATAAGCTCGTATCGGGACGATAACTAAAAAGAAGCATTTAGCTGTTTGAAACGGACTCTGACTCAAATAAGATCTTTGGGTATTATGACTAAGAAATGAGACACAAACAACAAACCTATGAAAGGTCAAAGGACAGAAGTTTTGCCGATGCTAGTCCAGTTGTACTAAGAGCAGTGCTCGTTAAGCCAAGGATAATTGCTTATGGCAACATAAGTCCAATAGAACGTGAGAAACGTTGTCAGACCGAGAAAAGGACTCTTGCGTTAGTCTGGGAAGTTGCACGTTTCAATATTTATTTGTCTGAACAATACGGTTAAGATTTAGTTAATGATCATAAACCCCTGAAGGTCATGTTCTCCCAAAAGTTGGAAGCATGTGCCCGGATTGAACGTTGGGTATAACGTCTACAATTATATAATTTTAATGTCGTGTACAGTTCAGTAACTGCCTTCCGAACGGTGCGGTAAATTCAATATTGATATCACTAAATTTAAGTGAAATAATATTTGACATGTTATTGATTTAAAAAAATATATTATATCATTTCATTCAAAACGAAAACTAGATTAAAAATCTAAACATATTGTTTATGTGTGTAGCGCAATATATATAAGTGTTTGTTTGTTATTATGAAATATTATTTGATTGGTTAAAGATAAAGAATTAAATACAAAATAAAATAATTTTAAAAAATTATTGAAAAGGGAAGAGATGTAGTGTACACGTAATATTAATAATTAATTGTAAGGTAAACGTGAAAATAAATCATAATATAAGCGCTGTTCCCCACTCAAACCGGACACTACTACCTGTGATATCGGACCGAGTGGACGTGTCAGACGCTATTGAAACCAAGCTTAAGTAGTTTTATTTATACAAACCAAACCTGAAACATCTGGACATAACAGGGATCATTATATTATATTGAATTATAATGTATTGCAATGTATTGCAACACTGTTTAGCACGATCGTCATCAACAATAAAATGGCTTTAGTTCTCTCTATGCTGTGTTGGATTGCTAGACCTTCAATTTATCAAATATCTAAAGAATTTTTACAGTCAAAGTGAATCAAATAATCCTCTTTGAATGCCTATGTTACTTTGAAACTTACCTTGTATATGTAACGTAGTTTTATATTATATACTTAGCAGTTAGTAGATTTTGGTCAAAGTATATTTAGGTTATTATCAATAAACCGCCTTTGATTATGTTAATTTCGATTGAGCAGCACCATATTAATGAGATATGTCGTGATGGCCTTGAGGTTTAGGTACGCAGTCGAGAATTTCGACGGTCGCGGGTTCAAACCCCAGGCACACACCTCTGACTTTTCGAAGTTATGTGTGTATTCACAATGAATTATCACGTACTTTAACGGTGAAGGAAAACATCGTGATGAAACCTGCACACCTAAAAAAAAAAGTTCTTAGGAATTTCTTAGGTGTGTAGTCCGCCAACTCGCACTAGGCCAGCGTGGTGGACTAAGGCCTAAACCCTCTCAATGGTAGAGGAGGCCCGTGCCCAGCAGTGGGACGTATATGGGCTGATGATGATGATGATATTAATGAGAATGATCAGTCCATTGTATGATTAGACGCCCAACGAAAGAGTTAGAAAATAATATATTATTTCTGTATGCGCCCTTAATTTAAAGTCGTTTATTGGACGTAGGTCAAAAATGGCATTACTACCCAAAACTCTTTAGTGTCCAAATAAGAATCACTTAAGTATACTAAAATGGCGGTGTGATTCACTACGCAATACCCTCTATTGTTTGTGCATCTTGATCTTGATTACAATATGACAGTGACAGTATGTAAATACGCTAATTTGAGCTCGTGTTTACACCTCCATTTTAGTCTAGTCTGAATAGATTTTTTTATTTTAGATAATAACTCACAACTTAAATTTACTTGGGGACTTTAAACAAATATAAGAAATGGTTTATAAGTTACGTAATTAAATATTCATTTAAAAAGTTCTAAAGTTTAATCAGAGACTATGTCCTAAATCAAACCTTTTTTTAATAACATGAATTTTCGATTACGGCGTTTGAATACGTAAAATTTTCAATTATCTTTTTCGAGCGAAAAATGTCCCAGACTGCTGACGACATTCAGGCAATAACTGAAACTACAAAGATGTAAATGACTTTATTAACACACTCATCACTGCAACTCTCTTGAACTATCAAACGAAATTTACGGACGAAACATACTCAGTTATTAGTGACTTATGTAATAATATGAACAAAATAATTAAATAGAATTTGTGAATGATCCTCTGATTTTCTTATACCAACTTTTAAGAGAATGAAAATGAAATACATTTATTAAGATTATGAAGAATCATGGAACTGTTACAACTTAGCATCAGCTGAGACGATTTCTACTATACTGTTTCATACTTATGATGTAAAAAACATGCTCGATGGTCGACAATTGTACTCAATTTGGACAACGTAATTGTCACAAAATGAGGTATCGTAATTTCGTCGTTCCAATATTAAAGACACTAAAATTCTTGCAATGTGAAACTCCGCTATACAATTTATTAAAGAATTTCATAAGGTCTGCAATTAGGTTTGCACTTTAGCTCCATTGTAAGTGTTTCGCATTCGCTCGTTACCTTGGGCCGCGTTTCCCATAACTGTGGTTTAATTTTAACACGTCGCGCTCGCGAGCAAACCGAGGCGGTTGCAAGTTGCATTTGCGCATCTGCGATGAGTAAGCAACGCTCTAAATGCGTTCCCCGGTACTTATTTTAAATCTGTAAAGGGGGCAACGTGCTGTTTATGCATATTGCGCCATGCCGATCCTGTCAGCTTTCTTGTCTCCAAAGGAGAGTAATACGAAACCTGACCTTTAATGACCTTTAATGAAACCTTTAATGACAAAAGGCTTCAAAGCATCTCTCATTCGTATAAAAATGAGAACTATCTATTTCCAACGTTGGCATTGAGTAGTTCCTTACCATTACCCTGACAATGTATGTATTTATGCATAATTTCTTGATTAACGCTTGAGTAGCTAACGCATAAAAGCGTAAATTATGATACTGTCACCTAATTAAGTCCACTTCTACCTAAATTAAACATTATTAAATGAACGAAGTCGAAAGTACCGTGGAGGGAACAAACTGGACCATCCGTCAAAATTGTTTGAAACAAAACTACTGAAACGTCGGTTAAGAGTTGTCGACAACGGTCCCAACGGTTTTATTGAAACGCGCCAATGGAATTGTTCTAAATGAGGTCTAACAGATAACTGGACACCGGCTGTTGAACTGATAATATTGTAAGTGCAATTTCAACAACAGATTTTAAACATTTACTCCTCTATTCTATACGCAGTATCTAAAGCAATTAGTGAGATGTGTGTGGGACGATCTTTATAGACCCATTTTTTAATAGGTAATTAAAAACAACTAACAACTAACAATGGTTAGATGATTATGGAGTGATACGGATACATATTTTTATTTGGTCAAAATAGACTTTTACAAGTTATTTTGAATCGTCAATTTTAAACTAAATGAAATAAATCTTAGATATAGACCTCTGATAAGCAAGCAAAAATCTGGTGTATTAACATTTAACACCAATTCTTTTAATCGCGAATATAAGTCCGCGAAGTAATCTAATACTGACTATGACTTCTAATGAAAAAATGTTGTACAAAATAATCGGTAAAGTATTTTTGTTACGTATTTTTCAAATACGAATACTTAATGTTATATATTGTTACTAAATAACTTAATGTATTCTGAAGCACGTTTATAGCCAGTACAAACATTACCATGGCGCATTTGGCTTCAGGCTAAAATTATTCAACACCCACATTTAAAATGTCACTTATGTCTGAACTCTTTACATGGTCTGGTAAATTAAACGTCCGTATTGGAGCGGCTCGTTTTGGTGCAAATACAGTTGAAACTCCATGTAACGTCACTCGATTTAACGACAAACTCACTAAAGGGCCCCATATACGGTACGATTCGTCTATACGATCGATCTGATGAAAATCGTGACGATTGATCGCATCAAAAATGTTGCGCATACACGAAACGACTAATCGTAACGATCGATCATTTACTTGTTTGAAGCTGAAGGATAAAGACGTGTTCAAATAATTAAATACATGCCCCATAAAATGGAAAATGAACTTCTTTTCCTTACCTATGTGGCGGTAGCGTTGATTCGGATTCAAAAGAATAAAAGAAAATCAAAAAGGCTATTTAAAGCGAAATCAGTATTTGCATGTAAATCTTTTTTGTGAGGCAAAATCGAATCGTTGATCGTAAAGAGCCATATACTGTCGATTCATCGTTACGATAATCATGATTGCATGGGTTTTTGTTGCGATTTCCGACGTCATCTTCGATTAAGTAAATCGTTAACGATCTTGACATACACCATCGATTCGTCGTTTCGATCGGTTTGACGCGACGGATCGTACAGATAAATCTTACCGTGTATGGGGCCCTTAAAGCTTCGACATCACATGGCTGATTGGTTTAGCTTGCCTTACATACAATGATTTTCTTCTGTCCATTTAGCGACAACTCTGTATAACGCCATAAAATTCACAGTCCCTTCAGTGTCGTAAATATAGAGTTTAGTCTGTATATTCAAATTTCCCACCCTTCACTGGTCTTACTTTAATTTTCAGACGTGGATTTGTTCGACATCAAAGCTAAACCGCGCTCACCCGTTTTGATCAGTTATTTCTGACAAAATTATTTCAGGCGCCATATTCCACCTCCTCATAAGACGGGACGCGAAAAATATTTGTGTGACTTTTACGGTTGGCCTCAATACTTGAATGTAAATAAAAATCATACAACATACGACAGGCGAACACGCCGGAAGTCTGCAGCTAATTGACCCATATGACACACTTAGTGAGTCACACGCGAAAATATGATACTAAACTAATGCAATTTCTTTGCACTACATCTGTTCTCGAGTACGTAACATTCGATGTAAGAGCTTTGTTTAAGAAAATCACCCAGTTTTAAATTCATTACCGCTTAGAAAGTTACGAAATCAAAATAGCTATAAAGTCAGTACGTAAACTTCGGTAATGTACACAAACAAGGTACGTAAATAGGATTAAACTGTTGGTAGACGTCTAAAAAAAGTAACACTGCTGCAACATAATCAATCATCCGAGAATAGAAATCACGGCGCGAACTAATCTTTGATTTCTTTAAAACCATTCACTTTTGGTGTGTTGAACTCTCAATTCTTTTCGTATCTATAGTTGACTCCCACACGATGCTCGACTACGCATAGTATGTCAACCCAATTCTCCACACTCTTGACGACATGTCACAATGAAATATGCAGTTTATGAATTGGCTGCGACAATTCTGAGAAATCGCTTACATTTACAGTAGCGAGATAGAACGGGTAAACATCATTAATATGCGCGATAAATATCTTAGACGATAAATACTTTGAAATTCCACTAATGTGAACGCGAAAGGATGCGTGTTTAAGGATCAATCACGCTGTAAAACGTGGATTTGATTTAATTGAATGGGTATACAAAAAATATATATCTTTCAATTCTTTTTCAAAGCGCTTGTAACGACAAACCTTGTTTATCCCGACCTTGCACCTAAATCTAAAAATAATTGTAGTCATTGTAAATATGAATGAATCATCATAACAAAATGCGACTAGAATATTTTTGTTTTCAATTGTAAAAAATGCATTCCTACACAGTTTCGAGGCAAGAATTTCAATGAACAATCTGGAATATTTTTAATAGGTACTTACGGCTATACGGATTGTTAATTACACCAAAGTTATGATGTAGCGTTGTCGGCCTCTACCAATATACATATTTGCAGACTGAAAATGTATCTATGACGTACATGAACTGTGTATAATTCTTAATCTATTGATGAAGACTCATGAGAAAAATAACAAGACCTCCCAAGCCTTTGATAGCCCGATGTAAAATTACTTTATCATCCTTACTATTCTTCATATCAGTTAACATAAACATTGGCACTGTATCTTCAGCAAATCCAGTTCTAAGCATTAAAGCGGCTTTTATTAGTATTAGTGGTTAGATTAGTACTTATTTAAACCACGTACGAGGTGATTGACTGGGCTTACGGCTGTTCCCGTTTAACATAAACCGGGACAAACGACTTTATATTCTCGCCGAGACACAAGACAAATTCGAAACATTAGTCAACATCAGGTGATTGCTCCCCGCCCGAGGTTCGAACCTACGTCATCTTGGTACATTGTAGTTACGATTTGCTAATAACATATCTAAAATTCTTCCACAGATGTTAATTTATTGTAATGACAATGAATTTTGAAATGAAACATCTGATGTATTCTGACCATTAGAATTTCTATAGATAAATAATTTACATGTGCGCCGTGTGGTCAGCGTGTGTGAATAAAAACAAGGATAAGGGTCAACGCACTTCCACCTACTTTCGTACAGTACGGTCTTATTTTTTATTATTTGTAACATGATTTAGTAACAATTGGCTTATACGCACGGCATGTGTCTAACCTCTTTTTCGAAATCCCGAAATAATTAATGCTGTCGCATTTTAAAGATCCGTACGTAATCCATAGATTTATAGACATTTGAGTATATTTTAACCATGATGGCCTCTAGGTTTAGCCATGCGTTTGAGTCAAAGCTCGCCAGTCGAGGGTTCAAACCCTAGACACATCCCTCTGACTTTTCAAAGTAATGTTTGTATTCAATCACAAATGCATTATCATGTACGTTAACACTGAAGAAAAACATTGTGAGGCACTTGCTCACCTAAAAACTTCTTAGGAATTCTTAGGTGTGTAGTATGCCAACCTGCACTAGGCCAACATGGTGGGCTAAGGTCTAATGAGGAGACCCATTGAATTGAATATTCCATGAAATCTTTCAATCTTTCTTTGAAATCACTTTTAATAAGAACTCTTTGAATTTTTACGGCTTTTTGTATTGTATAGTATGATTTATTTCCAAATCATTATCAGCCACTATATGTCCCACTGCTGGGCATAGGCTTCCTCTGCAACTGAGAGGGTTTCGGCCTTAGTCCACCACTCTGGCCTAGTGCGGGTTGGCGGACTACACACCTAAGAAATTCCTAAGAACTTTTGGGTGTGCTGGTTTCCAAATAATACACTGGATATCTATGAATATTTAGTATCCTAAAATTTCTTTAGTTTTTTTAAAATCATTATATCTACATATATGCACAAAAGTAATACTTAGAATTTTATTTATGTATCCCTTGAAATTTTCTACAGCATAACAGCAAATCTTATAATTTATTAAATAATAAATATTGCATAACAAGCAATAATATGCCGTCAACAGCCTTTTGATGATAGGTAATAATTAACATTGTAATAGTAATAACATACAATCTTTATTTTTAATAGTTACTTTGAATATAGTTGGCAATAAAAACAATTTCAAGCCACCACTCAATAATAAAATTACTTGATAACAGTTACCGTGGAAGTGATGTAAGTAGCTGAAATTGTCCGTCATATAACAAAGCACTGAAGTGGAAAGTCCCTTTACTCTCATTATATAAGTAGGTGAAACTGTTTCCTTGTTATTTCAATGGAGGAAGTCACTTTCTCCAATATAGCCAATGAGTTATGATACAAATATACCCGGCAATAAGGAACAACTAATAATTAGTGATTATTTTACACACGACACATATTGAATGCACTGGTTAAGTTCGGTGGACTAAGACCTAACCCCTCTCAGTTGTGGCCCATGCCCAGCAGTAGGACATATACAGGCTAATATACATAAAAAGCAATTTCTTAAATGTCATGATTATATTATTTGGGATTATTTACTTGGATGCCAAGAAATATTGAAAGTCAATATTTTTTTGTTTTGCTATATAATTGTCTCTCCAGTTGGAGAGTCTGATATTATGTGTTCAAGCATGGAAAATAATATATTTGCATATGATCTAATAATGTATATTAATCCACATAATCTTGTTAAGGCTGTGTGGTGATACACTAAGGGTTTGAGAAGACATATCTCCTTACTTTAAATACTCATGGCTAAAAAGAAGCTATAGAATAATACTAATTATAAGTATCTGACTAATTTAGAGAATTATTTACCTTTTTTACTACAAATACTAAATTCTTCTTTATTCCAGTAAAGTATATTAGAACTTGTTGCATGGAAATAAAATACTTGTCTATTCACATTTCACTCTGTGCAATATCATCATTTTGTTTGCTCTTATGACAGGTGTTTTGTGTAATAAAAACACTTAATTTAAATCTACATGGAGTTAAATGTTTAATTTTATTATTCATGTGAATTTTGACAATAAGGCCAGTATAATAAATTATGTACTATAAGATTAAAATTGCAGATGCCAAACCATAAAACAAAAACTAAACCGACATTCTAGGCCATGTAACAATGAATGTAAAAAATAACTTACTTGAGACATGTTTAAATTCAACATATATCTATACAACTACAGCATGGCAAAATGCCAGATCAGGCAAAATGTTGCTGAACTTTCTGAAATTTAATTGTGAGTATAAGACATATATTCTATGTTATATATTTTATTTTGTTTGATCATGAATATGACCACATTCTATTCATTTACCAGTACAAATGAATGCTTTTATTGAAAAAAAATTCTGATTCATATAAAACATTTATGATTACAATAACCTGCCAACATGAAACAATATTGAACATTGAAAAGGCTGTAGTAGGTAATCCAATGCATTAAATTTTAAATTTCTCTGTTCAGAAATACATTATTTGTGAACTAACATATAAAATCTAAAAGCATTTCAAGTGTCTTGATACAGTAATATAAAAATTATATTTTCTACAATTAGTATAATTTTATTTCGATTTTCGTCGTCACTGTTACATCTCAGATTGAATGGGCAATCGTCGAGCACATTACGCTGCTGTTACAAATGCGTTTAAAAATATATTGCTGATAAGATAAAAACAAAATAATATGTAAAACGATATATACGTGTTAATAGTACTGTCATTTTACTTCTTTTCAATTACGTTTTAAAAAGGGTGAAGACTGCAAACGTGCCAGATACGCAACTATTATCAATTTGCTGTCAATAAGAAAAAATCCGAATGGTTAGTATAGGCAAAGTAAATTATTACATAAACTACCAAACCATGAAAATGATGTGTTTAAACAAATATTATATGATACATACTTTTAGTCTCGTAAGATTTCCATCTCGCGCAGCATTGAAAACGACTGTTTTGAAATCCATGATGGTTCTCTTTGATACGTTAAAAATATTCACAATAAACAAATATCACCTCAGGAACAGCACTTTCTTCTTTGTATAATCATTGAAAATGCACTGTATCACGTTTGATCAAAGCAACCCAGTTATTTATTTCAAAACACTTCGACACTGCAATCACGGTCACCTCTCAAACAGCTGCAACGCGACGACGTACTGCCAATTCTGCCATTAAAAATAAAAATAACCATAGAGGAAATATGGACATTTGTCATTCTAGTATTGCTATTATTAAAAAAACTAATCGATTAAAAATATTTTTACTTAAGTTAAAAAGTGGTAACATTGTGAATGGTAAGATGACATTCTCGTTATACTTACAACGTCTACAAATTATCGAGAATGTAGGTTGTAATTAATGATGATAGATGACATGACAGCCCAATGACAGCCGAACAAAAATTACGGCGTGGATTTATGGTAAAAATTGCGAAAATCTGTTGACTGTCTCACGAAATATTTGTGATATTGTACATGTAATTGTCTCGTGAGCTGCATTGTTCATAATAAACGTACATAAAAGTTGTTTATGACATTATAATGATCGTAAATTCAAAAGTTTCGGTTCAAAGTTTGTGCGTATCATTGTCGTTAGCGCGTAAGTCGAGCTTCCCGGTGTTTGGTGTGTTATAGCAGAGGCAAACGGTGATTTATGAAATGGTGCTGATGGTGTTAGCCAACGGATCGAAAGAAAACTTTATTTGATTGTGTATGATTGATTTATTTTGGTGATTATTCGTCACGATGTACCCGACCGCTACGCGGCACCCAGCGGCCGCGGTAAGGGTTGGTATTACTTCTTTATTATTATTTTATGCATCACATTTTCCATAACATAATGAAGAAAAACAAACTTTCTATAAATTACTCACTTTTAAAAGTTAATGTGAAATCATGTTATCCTGGATGTTTTTGTTTCTAGGGGCCACAACCTCCAGCAGGTCCAATAAAATTTACAATAGCGGATACATTAGAGCGTATTAAAGAAGAATTTAACTTCTTACAAGCACAGTATCACACGTAAGTAACATTTGATTATTATTTTTAAAGAACCTTGACAAGAGTCAAACTTTTTAAAAATTTGCTATAGAATGTCTTAATGCTATGAGGTGGCATATGTAAATATACAATGAAGAATATACAGAGATAAAGCAGCATTAAAATACATTACTTCTTAGTCTGATTACTCATAAGAACTTCAGACTTAATTATGGTAAACACATCGATGTCTTGTGATTGACATATTCAGTCCGGCTAACAAGTTTGCTGAACAGAATAAATTGTCTCATGCCATTTAAATTGAATTAACAGATTAAAATATGTTAACTTCAACATTGGGAAGATATATCTATTTTTAATTAGCAACCCAATGGGTATTTAAACTGTAAATTTGTCTTGTTACGAATTAAATTTAAGCAAAGGTAATCATTGTAGCTTCTGAAACATTCCAAAGTACATAATGCAACAAATATTTTCCTAAAAGATATTTAGCATTATGCAACTATCTTTTTGGGTAATTTTAATGAGTATTCTCAAAATCTGTCATCCAGTAAACTTGTTATTTGCCATTTTACTTTTATCATTATCAGCCCATATATGTCCCAGTGTTGGGCGTGGACCTGAGTGTCTAGGCCTTAGTCCATGGCCTAGTGCAGGTTGGCGGACTATGCATCTAAAAAAATCCTAAGAACTATTACATGTGCAGGTTTCCTCACAATGTTTTCTTTCATCATTAAAATATGTAATGATTCTTTGTTAATACACTCATATTTCTTAGGTATGTAGTCTGCCAACCAACGAAACCAACCAGTGCGGTGGATTAAGGGTTAATTCTTCTCAGTTGTAGAGGAGGTTTGTGCCCGGCAGTGGGTCTTATATGGGCTGATGATTACACACTTATCATCATAGTAATCCTTGGAAATGTTGCTATTTGCACTATGTTTTAGTTGAATTTTGAAAAGAAATTATATTTTATGAATGTTTTTCAGGTTAAAACTGGAATGCGAGAAACTTGCCTCGGAAAAAACGGAAATGCAGAGGCATTATGTTATGGTAACTATATTTTATGCTTTATTTCAGATAAAATTACTGTCTATAGATTTTGTTGCTTTATGGTCTTAAAATTCGTAGAAAATTATTTATTCTCTGTAGATTTAAATCTTAAAGATTGTTGTTCAGAATCTTGTAAGGCAAGCTGGGCTTTTGGGCTTCTATGGATGTACACTGGTGCTAAGTTTATTGAAAAAGGCCTTAGTATTGGCTAATGATTGTAAAATTTTATATATACAACACATATGAGTTAGCCCATTCAACCTGAAGGGGCCATTCTCCTATTTTCTCTATTTCTTCTACTCCTATCTTCCTGCAGGCAGATAGATAAATTTGACCCTATGTAATGTTGTATACAAACATTTGTCTCAGAGGTATTTGAAACTACAAGATGATTATTAGTACCATGTCGCACAACATATGGGGATCAAACCTATTAACATCCACAACCTGGTCCGTAACTGTGCCAAAAAGGTTGTCAATTTGCGTACATCATTCACACCACAGAGTTTAATCAAACATCTAAAAGATTCTATTGAATCAAGCTTATAGCGAAACGTTAAATACGTACATGTAATATTTGCAAACGAATGAAACATAATATAAACCAAACGTATTTAACCCCATAAAGTTGATTAGCAAGCAAACACAAAAAGCCGTGTTTAACTTGCGCAAATAGAGATAAAATTATGAAATGTCAAATATTGAATGTGTGCTCGAGATAATATAATGCGAGTAGTTGGTATGATTGCAGTTCTTTTTTTTAACAGTGGAAATATTTTTTTCTCATTTAACTATCGCGTGCATGTGACACAGATTCCTTAATGGCTTCATGATGGATGTTGCGTTTACATTGTTGTTAATGAGTTTGTTATTTTGTATGCTTATAATAGAAATATGATCAGATATGGCTTTTTTACATCATAAATTGTATTTGTCTCCCAAAATATTGATGGAAATGTATCATTATTATTCGGGCTTTTCATGGAGTCTAAATGATTATTATAAGGTCATGACGAGAGGAAATATTTATTTGATTATATAATTCAAAATCGTTAGAAAGTTTGAGTAAAAAATGTGTGTTAAGGACATTCCCCAGATGTCCATCATGCTCAAAGGTTGCAACCCACGATAAAAATCTGGCTGTATCTAGTTTAGTATAAGTTATTTTAAAAATACTCAACTATTAAATGCTCCTTTTTGTTGCAGTATTATGAAATGTCGTATGGACTCAACGTGGAAATGCATAAACAGGTACGTGATTTTAAACATCATAGGAGTTTTAGCATTGTTAACGGAGAGGTTAATTAGTTTTGACTAAATAACCATAAAAGAGAATAATTTCCCCTCATAAGGACACACTTTTCTCGCAATTCAGTTCCCGAATAGCCAAAGAATCTTGGATGGCATTCCCGTCCCGTCTCTGTCCTCATCTTCATTTCTTTCAAAAGCAGGCCGATTCCTATCTTACCATGAACGTTTTAAGCGCCAAAGTGTTGGTAGAAAAATTTCGAAATTGAGTGGAAGCCAAGTTTAACACTGAAATCAGTCATCATCATCATCATCATCATCATCATCATCATCATCATCATCATCATCAGCCCAAATACATCCCACTGCTGAGCATGGGCCTCCTCTACAACTGAGAGGGTTTAGGCCTTGAAATCAGTCGCATTGATAATTTCCCGTCGAAACATACCCCATATATATTGATAACAAAGATTTTTCCTGAATTAATTTGCCTTTTTTATTTATTTATTTATTAACACTTTCTTGTATATACAAAATAAAATAAAGAAACTTAGCTATTAAAAAAAGAAAACAAGAGGCACAGGTATAATTTGCCTTTTTTAATCCACAGACAGAAATAGCGAAGAGGTTAAGTGCAATAATAGGGCAGGTGCTACCGTTCCTAGCACAGGAACACCAACAACAAGTGGCGTCGGCTGTCGAGAGAGCCAAGCAGGTCACAATGTCGGAACTCAACTCTATTATTGGAGTAAGTGTTTAAGTCTTATTTTCTTGTATTATCCTAACTGAATTGACTGTATAACTTTAATTTATGTTACTAATATTAAAATAGCGAGCGACTTAAATATTAACGAAAATTTAAAATACCGCTAATATAATGGAATATCTAAGAACCTCCACGCCATTTTAAATTCGCATTAACAGTTGCAAAATTGTAGCTATTGTAATATGTTTAAAAACTTCATCTCTAAGGTCAGTTTGAAGCATGTCTACGAACTTTTTCACAGAACAATTGAAAGGTTTATAAAAATAATACAATCATTACACTAGACAAAACGAAAAAGAACATTTGGAATGTTCAAAGATTAAGTATAAAAAAAAAGAGTAAGGTATTATTTTATAAATGCAGCATTTGTTTCTTTTTATAGCAACAGCAACAACAGGGCCTTCAACAACTGCTTGTAAGTGACAATAAATTGTGCTTGGTTACCTATGTGTTGTGATTAACATTTGTTTTTGTTTTTTAAATTTATGTTGCCGGTTTCTCTCTATTACACGACGTATGTAACCATCTGTCGCTTCTGAAATGCATATGTGTATGTTGAATATTCTGTGGCGGCTTTTGCATTTACGTTGTTCTATTTTTAATTTATTGTTAGTCGTGTTTTAAGTTTTTTTTTTCTTATGTCTAAGTGGCCAGTTCGTGTTTTTTTAAATTTAATTTGTATTAGGAACTTTTCTCAAAAACTTCTAACATTTTTAAAGATAAATGTAAGTTATGAAATAAGCGGTGAAGGCAAACATCTTCATTCATTCATTCTGATTAAATTTTTCATACTTATTAAGAGTAAGGGTAATTTTTCTTTGTGGTGAGACAAAACCAGGTGCTATATAACGTTAAGAATCTAGACTTAACAATAAACGAACTGTTTGATCTGTGGGGGTACAAGAGCCGGAAATTACTATCAACTAGAAACACGCCTTCTTTGGTGGTTTCTGTTCAACTGTTCTACTTCATTCGAGAAAATATTAATTATCAGAAACAAATTGGAGGTATCTAGTAATTTTACTACCCAAACATGTTTCATTTTTCTCTAAAATAATCTAGATTAAATTATTGTGGACTACCTATTTCGTTTGCATTATTATATTTTTTTCAACGAATGTTTATCAAAAAGGTCGAAAGGTAGTCTGCGATCGTCATCAGGATCACAACTGCCGTCATCAAAAATCTTAAATCTCAGATTAGCTATTTGCCATGAACGTAACAAAGAGGCTCACATTTTGACTATAAGAATATATATGATTATTATTATATAAAATTTGTGAAACATGGGTGCAGAAAACACCTCTGCCTAACCCTTCGGGGAATATAGACGTGAGCGCATGTATCTAAGATTAAGAAAAGTATTTGCCTCAATTTTAAAATTTTAAGATGTAACGAGTAAATGCTACTAGTAAATGTTTAGAAGAAGTAACAAAAACTCGATTATTACAATTTCTCGATTGTCCAACAAGACTGCAACGCTCAGTCACGCTATCCTCGTGAAGCGTAATTACTAAATTGATGTGCGTGTAATAACTATTGGGACACAAATCGGTGATATGATCTATGAAAGTTGGACGATTATGGAAATCGATCAATGTGTGTTGTGAATAAGTAAAATATCGATAAGGTTGATTATGTGATCTTAAAATGACATGCGTACATAACTCCACGCCTGTTTTCCACGAAAATGGGTAGGCAAAGGTGCGTTTCTGCACCCACAGTTCGCCAAGTATGTATAAGACCCACGTAATAGGAGGCGAGCCTAATGCAGACTGCAGTGTTTTGGTCACATTTCCAAGTCAGTGCTGCTACTGGGAATTTCCTAATGGGAAAACCCAATAACACTTTGTCCGACCCCGGAATTGAAACTGAACCTGAACCGGGAAATTATATAGTAGACTTAAATGTGTATTAAGCTTATATTAAAGCATACACACTTTTACTCCTGTTCCCGAAGGGGAAGACTGGCTGCAATAGAAATAAAAAACTATAATATTGCGAGACCCAAGAGACAAATCTGGGAAGTCTATAATATATACGCGCCAGCTCATAGCTTTATAAAAGGAGTCGGATATATAAGATTTAGAATAACGGTAGCTTGAAACAATGTAGATATAGAAAAATTCACAAGACGTTGGTTCGCCCAAGTCGCACACGACGCGCATCACGTGAGTTTTATTGTAAAAAAATAATTGTACACACGTTGAACTTAATCATTTTCAAATTCACATACATGCGAGCACAATTGATTTGATTTTACGCTGTTCGACTCTAGTATTATTATAGTTTACACGGCTATTTCCGACGCAATGCTATTTTGTATCGACATGAGACTGTTCTGTTCTTTCTCGTATTTTTACTTGTATATTATTTCTTTATATATGAATTAAATGAAACCTAAAGTAGTGCTGGCCTCGAGGTTTAAGCGCGCGGTCGAGAATTTCGCCGGTCGCGTGTTCTAACCCCAGATCGTTCACATTTAGTATAGTTAAATTAGGTGGATGGTGGTGGTGAATTAGGTAGTCTGAAGTTCAATCCCTATCATCTGGATGAATGGCGTTCCTCAATAGTGCGGTTTAAATGTTGTTTCCTTCCTCGCACAATATCTTTGTGGAATCAGCTTTCCTCGGCGGTATTTCCGAATGGATATGACTTAGGGAACTTCAAGAAAAGAGCCTATATTTTCCTCAAAAACCGGCAACGCACCGATGATTCCTCTGGTATTGTGGGTGTTCATGGGCGGTGTTGACCACTTAACATCAGGTGGCTCACTAGCTCGTTTGCCTTCTTTCTCATAAAAAAAATCAAGAGCTATTTTACTTACTACCTTTTACTTACTTCCGTATACTGAAATACACGTATGTATATACTTAATGCGTTACTAATATGTACATTAAATAGAACATTCATTGTTTAGTTTATACTGATAATGTCGAACATTTATGACTTTTCTTAGAAAGTTGACTACGTCTTTTCAACTAAGAAGCGTTTTGCCTTGCTGCCTGTAACGTCTCATTTCAACCAAAAGAGGAAAATATTTATTACTTTTAAAATAAGTAAAAAAAAAAACAAACAATGTTTGTAGGTAAATAATAGGTATATTTTTATATCAGATACAAAAACAACAGTTTGAGATCAAGTTTGGGATTGAGAAAGACTGGATGATGATGATTAGATTTAGCTGCTGAATTTGAGCAAACGAATTACTGCAACAGAATTCTTGCACCAATTGTGCCATGTAGGTATCATTTGAACCAAATTTCAAACACTTTCGAAATAAACAAACTACTTCGTGCCCTCAATATGATTAAATACTTGAAATGTTTTGAGAGTATCCTATCAGTGCGTAATACCTCGGATAGGTGTCGTGACTAATGCAATATTTATCCTACGTATATTGTAAATGTGAAAGTTTGTATGTCTAGTGAGCTAATCAATCGTAGTAAAAAGGCTAAACAAATCAGCCGCTGAGGTAGTTAATAATGGATTTAAATATAAGAAAGATTCTTCTCTATAATTTTTTCGTTTGTTCAAGACCTGGACTGTTCTTTTTTCGGGATGTCTTTAAATTGATTGAAGAAGAGATAATAAAGAACTGTTTACTACCCAAGCTTTTGCGGCAAAATGATAATGGTATTATCAGACTATGCAAATGAATTTTTTATTTTAATACCTTAAATGAGCGTAAAAATCAACATTTTCGCGATCTGTTCCGTATTTGAACAAGATATTCTTTTTTACATTAAATAATGAGTTAAAGGAGATATTGTTATTCAGGTGGAGTGGAATTGCAATTTTACTTATTTAAATAAATATCATTCGCTAATTTTGTTTTTAGTCCCACTCAATAAGCCGACCGTATTGCCGTTTTTGAGGAATATTTTCAGACTAGTATTAAATATTACTTTAAATTTCCCAATACGAAACCCAAAAACACTTTGCCCGACCTGAGAAACGAACCCGGGACCTCGATATTGCATTGCAAATACTTGAGTCGTGGAATAAAGGCAGTTAATGTAAATCAGTAATTAAATATGTATTGTCTCACTATTTTTACGGCTATCATTTGTCAATGTGTCTTCGCAGTTGGCTTTCTAGGCTCAAGGTTGCGTGCATTGTTTTTTGTAATAAATATTTTATGAACAACAAATATTTGTGCAAATGGAAAATGTTTGTAATAAAATAAAGAACATTCATCAGAACATTCTCGTGTCGAGAAGAAAATTATTGATTTATGCGTTAATAGCAAAAGACTGAACAAAGCATGTATGTACATACCGATAGTCGATGTCCCGACCACTGCAAATATGTATATGACATCAGGCCGTCATAATTGGATGAACAAGTGATGGATGACCGCAGTTGTTTCTTGCCAGTCGGAACTTTAATTTTTTGCCCTGCATTCACCATCAGTTGCAGTAAGAAAAATAACAAAAAAACTATAGACATTAAGTTGTTCAGAATAGCTCCGTTGACTAAGTATGGGGGACGATAGCTTTTTAATCTTATTAACCGCTAGCTTTTTGCGACTGGCAAGTGAATGACGAAACATTTAGTTATCATAGTTTTAAAAAATGTTGACAAAATCTACAAAACAAAACTTTCTTCCTAAACGACATTCGATTGGTGAAATTATCAAATTTACTCAGGATTTTAAAAAGCGTTTTACTTTAGTTTTTATTGATTCTTACCAGGTGATTTGATTTTACGTTAAAATAGTCGATCTTCATTAAAAAAGAACATTGGTAGCAAACTATTAATTTCCACGTTGTTAGTGTCTCAGAAACAGGCTTAGCGTGCATTTATAACGAAGGAACTGTCTGTCATGCAATACACAATATAGAAGTATAACGCCAAAGTAGACTTATGTCTAACCATCGAGTCCTATGCAAAAGGACATATCTATAGTTATTAAAATTAAAATTGCATTAGAAGTATTCATAGAATGAATAACTTAAACATTATTAATAGATAAAATTAACATACAATCGCCTGCATTAAATGTAAATTAGTTAATATCAAAAGCGAGTTATTCCTTTTTTTACAAGGAGTATGCTCTGCGAGTATAATATTTTATATCATTTAAAAACCATAGTAATATTTGACGTATTAACGTCTTTTTATGTTTTTAAATCGACCTGTGAAGACTTTGTATATATTAATTAGGTATTTAAAATTAGAATGAAAAAAGTAACAACCACAAAAAAATAAATAGGGACGAAAAATGTATTATACAAATAAGACGCGTATATATTTACCATAAAACGATTTGTTGCACAAATTAAATTCTCATATGCAATACAATACTTTGTGATTGAATTAATGAGCTACTCTAATTCGGAAAAATTAATCTTTGCATCAATATTGTACCCTATTTCTTGATTGGAAAAGAGTAACACTAGAGTTTCTTGCCCGTTCTTCTCTAGTGATGACTGCCTTCCAAACACAGTTAGGCATGGACATAAACTAAATTAAGAAATGAATCTAAGTAATTTATTTGACATTTTATATATTCAATAAATATTTTCCTTTTAGATAGTTTTACTTAATCTGGCTAACTGATTATAATAATCTGTAGCCATATCTGGATGCCACCGCGCAAACTATCACGTAAAAACATATGTAGATGTCGGTATTAAAAAGTACCTTGTTTTTATTTAAAAAAAAATATTTTTTCTTTATAATAAAGTTTTTTTTCTACTCCACTCGCACTTGACTGTTTTTAATTTTTTTGAACGTTTCAAAACAACTTGATGAATCTATCGCGTGTGGTAGTATAACGAGCTGCATTTGTCGGCAGCAACAGATCCACGCGTCAGCGGGGCTGTCGCACGGCGTGGGGGGCGCGGGCGGGTTGCTCGGCGCGGGTGGGCTGCTGTTCGCGCCTGGTGCGGGACCCCAACCCCCGCCACACTTGCCGCCGCCAGCGCATAAGGTAAGATTTGGTGGTATCGCTTTTTGCACTGTATATTACTGAGAGAAAAAGTAAAAGTCGTCTTTGTAAAGAATCAAACTGAATTATATTTTATTAAGGGTGGGTTTTGGTGTTAACCCAAGTTATTACTTAGTACTTACATGTGTTTCGTTTTTTTTTAAAGTTTATGTGGGTTTTCATAATGAGTCATGAGCTTTATGATGAGGCATAGTGTGAGATACTCAGATCACACGTTTTTGCCAATTCATTGTGTGTTTGTGCAGCCCTTTGAGTTGCCATCAAAAACTTTCAGTTATATGTTGTTTTAAAGTTCTTTAGTATAGACGTGCTAATCGTTATTTCAGGTGGAGTTACCTCCTCCGGCGGATATCAAGCCTCCAGTACTGCCCGGAGGCCCAGCCCCTCCCTCACATTTATCAGGCCAGCAAGGCCCGCCAAGAGAGGACGATAGACTGGTTGGCTCGAGAGTTTTACAATCGGTATGTTACATATGCGTATACGAACGCAAAAGCCCAGCTTGCCTAAAAAATTCCGAATAATCTTTAAGCTTTTAATCTTTATTTCACAAAAGCTATTTGCCATATAAATGAGAATATCCTGACACCACAATAAACAAATATAAACTAGGCATTATAAAATTAACGTGTTACGCTTTTGGGCTTCTATGAAAATACCGCCACTGCGTTCTCCCTATTTGTATAAACAAACTTTTTTTTTACAATTGATTGAGATGCGGTAACGAAAATTGTCTATCGTGGTATGATCATGTTATGAGAAGAGACGAAGCATAAGTAGGTTATAAAGTAATGAGTATGAAAGTTGAAGGATGGACAGAGGAAAGTCAAAAAAGAAATAGATGGAGTGTGTAAGAAAAGATATGAAAGAGGGGTGAACATACTGCGCCGACCCAAAATTGAATTTGGAACAGGGCAAGACGATGATGATTGAAATGCTGTAGTCTCTCGCAAATCGCTTAACTAATTATTTAAAAAATGAATAAAGCTTTTCTTATACTTATATTTTAAGTGTCTTGCTATCTCCTTCTAAAGAAAATTGATAGTGATAAAAACTAATGGTGGCAACCCACAGAGGCGGTCGGTATCGCCGCACGAGCGCGAGCAGAAGTACCGGCCGCGCTCGCCCGCGGAGCCCGAGCCGCTCGACGTGAAGCGGCGGAAGGAGGAGAAGGTACTCGGCCATGTGAGTCTGTGTAGTGTATGTGTCGCTTCCTACAAACAACACTCACGCTTCTCTCTTGTCATGTGGAACCTGGACGCTGGTTGTTGTTGAACGGTATATGTATTATTAAGTAAATTGTCGTTTTTTACTCTTATCAGGTACTAGATGTTGCCTATTACTCCTCCGTTTGCAAAACGACTTCAAAAGTAATGTTTTTTTGCCAAATTTTTCATAGCTGCAACACTCCTATCGGTAGTAGCGTGATAATATACATTCTGTAAAAACACCGCGATCGAAAACTAAGACAAGTTTTAGTTACGGCGATTACAAAAACGTTGACGCTGATAAAAAAATCGCGAAAAAATTATTTGTTTTTTCGAACTATGATATATGTAAGTATTAAGTGTGTATAGTGATTTGGAAAATGTCACAATTTATATTTTTTTCGGCATTTTCCTCAAAACTAAATATAAAAATTAACTATTCAACACAAAAACAAACAAACTCTTCAGTTTTATATATTAGTGTACACATTTTTGTTGATGAAATTGTGTGATACCTTAATTTTGTAACGTCTTGTATAAGGCATCCGTCAAGAGCTGACTGTTACAGTGTTGAAGATAATGAAGAGATTAACATAAATCGATGAAGAGGAAGTAGGGTTCCATCACCAACGCGGTAGTTCAATTTCATCTCGATTACTTTTATATCTATCAACAATCGAAATGTTTCTATTAATATTAATAATATGAAGCAAGTGAGGAATACACACTGAAAAGGTTTAAAATACAATAAGTATTTAGATTTTTTGCTTCAGTAAAAATAAGTTGCAGATAAAAAGATTCGCTAGTATTTCAAAACAGTATTTATAAAACATAATGGTTCTTAATTAAACTATGGATTTTTTATCTTTACGACTCAAAACGATACGAATAAAAATTAACTAATTTAATTTTTTTTAAGTTAAGAATTTTCTACAGTAACCAAAATATATCAGAATTGTACTCGTCATAGTTTTAAGAGACTTTCGATATAATGTATTTTTTCACGTACCATCGTACTGCCAATATTGATACTGCGCTGTGTATTTAGCAACAACCAGTTCACTAGAAGGCTTATTTGTTCAGATGCTTGGCGCCGTGTATACAAGGCAATTGCTCGCTCATCATGTAAATATGGCTCCGTTTATAGTTCAAAATTGTTGCTGAATAATTTCCCACGACGTCTGTTTTTTGAATTTGAACTGATTTTTTGTTGTTTTCTTTAGGACAGCGACGCTGAGAAGAGTGATCAGGACTTGGTTGTGGATGTAGCTAATGAGGTAGGTTTTTTTACTAACTACTTCGTTGTCCTTAAAGATTAATGTGTAGTGGCCTTCAGCATTTAGTTTCATATTATTTTATGTGTGTGAAACAACGAATGAAAATTTAAGTTAAAAGTTCTTTCACTATTCTTCTATTCGAACAAAACACAACCTATATTACGTTCTCCAATATATTACTAATAACTCTTGATTAAACTGGCTCATTTGACTGCAGTCTTAAAGCTGTAATTACTAAGGTTGTGTTTTGTTTAAGCGATTAAATTTCTTCACAGGAGGAAAGAGGGTCACCTAGTGTACGTACAGAAGGCGGAGAGAGGACAGAGAACGGCCCTCGGCCTCCGTCAAGATCCGGTTCGTCATCAAGTCGCTCAACACCTAAAAGTTCTAAAGATGTAAGTTTAATTATATTTGTGATAGTGGCTATAACTTTTTTGACATTAAAATTGATTTCATGATGAAATGGTTGGAGACACAAAACATAAAAAAAACGCGCTAGTTTTTATATTTATAGACGGATGTGTATGTTTAAATTTTGGTGTAGACTGTTGAAGAATGGAGTACATTTGCTGCCAAAAACCATTCAAAGCCAGACACATTAAAAGATAATTGTTGATGATATTACTATTATTGTAGAAATCATAGGTGTCTCAGAGAAGAAAGGCGAAAATCTTTTGGAACTTTTATCTAACATTTCTTAAGATGCTGTTTTCCAAATTAATCCCAAGGTTTATATTGACTTTGTTACCTGAGTCGTTCTTTGGATGAAACTATTAAGAAGCCGAAACATAATATTACCATATATTAATATTATTATTTTTTTATAATTTTGGAATTTATGGCAATTCAAACTGTTACTGTCAAAAGCCAGGCGCCTCGGGTATCATATTATCTTGGTCAATTATAATTGTTATTTAAAAAAATGACGAATACATTTGTGTTTCAAGTGGTCTAAAGTAAATTATTATCTTAACGTACTATTTACTATTTATAACTTTTGTTATTGTGATTGCTTTGTTTCATTTTCAAATAAATAAGAATGACATATTTCAACATTCCAATAGTAGGGGAGCCCAAGCGGGGATTTTCCGTGTTACTAAAGCGCGTCAGAAAATCATATGGGGAGAAACGTTGTACCCTGTAATGTACCTCTACCATATATGAACCTTTAATATAGGGGCCTGCGTTGAGGGCAAACTGTCAGACTAGTAAAAAAAAATCGATCCTCAGAAAAACTCGTGCGCGTCAGATGAAGGCAAGGTAAGTTAAGTACAAGCAGAGTAGCTTAGATTTCAATAATCTGACGATTCAAGCGTGGTATAAGGAAATAGGCGAGTCAGAAAGATGTAAAAAAAATACGTTACCTGGAAATACTCGAGCGCGATTAAACTTTTTTTTATTTTGAAGGAAATCTTTTAAGGATTACAGAAAAAATATAATCTGACGATTTTCATGGGGTTATGTTGCTAAAACCACAAATAAAGTGTGGAACGTACAGCTGCTGAGAACTGTATATTTCCCACTCCGCGTCTCTATTTCCTTCTCAATCTATCTCTATCTTTCACTCTCTCGCACCATGCGCACGATGCCATCTGCCGTCATAATGCCATGTCAGCTGATCACAATAATAACGTATTCTTGTTGTGTCTTAAAACAATTATGGGAAAAATATGGTAACCAACTTCCTGAAGCATACGGAGATATCGTCATAACACCTGATATTTTAGGAGATACTTTAGATTCAGGTACGTTTTATTTTTAATACTATAATATTAAATAAAACAAAAATTATAGAGATCATAACCATTTCTTCTTACAGAAACACAAGATGACGAAGAAATTGACCAAGTGGAAACCAACTTAGAAGACGAATCCAGTGAGGAAGAAGACTAAAATACTTTCGACAGCCCCGTGGCGCAGTTGGCTAGACACCAGCTTGCGAAACGAGAGGCCGCGGGTTCGATTCCCGCACTGAGACAAATGTTTGTGTGATCCACAAATATTTGTTTCGGGTCTGGGTGTATGTGAGACCAAAAAGTCTCTCGTAGTTTCTGATACCCACGACACAAGACTTGTATCTTAGTGTGGGATCAGAACTATGTATGTGACTGTTGGGTGTATTTATTTTATTTATTTATACTTATTTTAATATTTTTTCATTTATTTTTATATCAATAAATAGTAAAAAAAAAAATCAATTGTCAGATTATCAATATTCCTCCACATTATTGTCAGATTATCATTTAGAACGATTAGGACATCAAATCGAACTGCCTGTATAAATATCTGACGCGCTTGAGTATTTCAAGGCCACATATTTTTTTTTACATTTTCAAAAATGTGTCATGACTTTTGATCGCGTCCAAATCGTCAGTCATTTGAATAGGACACTTTTTTGTGTTTACTTAACATTCCCTTATGAACATCTGACACGCTCAAATAACTTTTATTTTTTAATTTTTTTCTACCCCTTTTTACGGCTACCCTCCACTAATCACTCGTCAGATTAATATCGCTCAGATATCAGAAGGACATAGCGCGTATACATTATGAATATCTGACGCGCTCAAGTATTTCCATGTGACTGTTTTTTTTTACATTTTTGAAAATTTGTACACGCTTTCCTCCACACTAAAATGGAAAACTTAACATAAACTTTTCTTCCTTTTAGGACTTAATCTTTACAATCCTATAGGTCTCCATGACGCTTTAGTCGCTGCAAATTTAGCATCCCGGGCTCCCCTACTACAATGATAAGTCGGTGAAAAACTGAAGAAACATTGAAAATAGTAAATGAACTTAATAAAAACTTTATCTATTTTGTTTAATTTCAGGAGAAACCGGGCACTCCAGGTGGCAAGATGGCGCGCGCCCCCACGCCGACAGGCCCGGGCCGATCCGGCTACGGCTTCCCAGGGTATCCGGGATACAGACCGCCACATCCTTACGAAAACTCACACCACAGAACGAACGGCATCGCGCCGCCAGCTAAACCGTAAGTTATACTGTTCATGTATATATATTAATATGTTGAAATATTTATTTTGACATGTTAAAGAAATTGTCTTTACAGTAATATCATAAACAGACCGCTCTGTAGTGGGGGCGTAAGAATTCTACCACGGCACACCCAGCCTGTCGTAAGAGGCGACTAATAGGGGTTATCGGGATTGTCAGGCGTGCTACGGGGGAGTTGCACCCTTACAGAAGATGTACGATCCCAAGATGTGCGGCAGAGCGCAAGGCCTCCTGAATGTCGCGAACGCTCACACCATAAGAGCGTCCAAAATAGGTCCAAGTGGCGGGCATCTCGAGTACTTCCATTGCAGAGGAGTCCACATTTGGGCGGCAGCGGGGAACAATTAAGGGGACCTATCATCCCTGTATCAGTGTTGGGCAAAAGTTAATTGACAATTAATTAATTGTTAATTGCTGCCACTGCAATTGACAATTGATCAATTGTTATTGTGAAAATGACAATGAACAACTAATTAATTGTTAATTGCAGTGGCAACAATTAACAATTATTTAGTTGTTCATTGTTAGTTCAATTAACTTTTGCCCAACACTGCCCTGTATATCTCGTACCGCCCAAAATGCGCAATACATCGAGAGGTTTTAGTCGGTATGCCGGCGTAGGATTTATGGTTAGGGACCCAACTCGACCAAGCGAACCACAGTTCCGCGCGCTGAGTTGGAAGACCGGAGACCCCGATATACCATTTTCGACCTCCCACGAAGTACCGAACAGGGAGCTTAAGACGCTTTCCTCTCGTTATTTTTTTAAAATCATAAACACAATCATTGGTATTTAAAGGTATAGCATAAAAAAATAGCTTACCAAAGTAATTATTTGGAAAGCTGACGTTAGGCAACAGTTTTACTTTCTGAAGCTTCATTACCACGTCAATTATTCGTATATGAAATAAACACGCTTTATATTTACTAGGAATAGATACTATTCCTCCTCGCATCGTTTTCCTCATTGCTAAGGGTCGTGATCCCCTGTCCCAAGAGTAGTCGTTCTTCTCACTATGCCACTGCTACGCCACCTGTTTCTGTCCTTAGCATCGTGGACCGCAACATAAAGATTCGAGTTAAGGGTCGAGTGAATTTGGTCCGACCATTTGATGGGACATCAACCTTTTAGACGTTTGCCTTCGACTTTGCCAGTAACTATCAGTTAATCCAGGTCAGTGGCGGTACTTCCAAAGAAGCTAAAATCGTTATACGTTATTTGTGTGATGTCTAATTTCTAATTGTTTATTATGGGGTCAGTATATTCTCATTTATATGTCAAATTGCTTTTGTTAAATAAAGATTAAAGTTTATTATTTGGAATTTTGTAAGGCAAGTTGGTTTTTTGGGCTTGTATGGAAGTACCGCCACTGATCCAGGTTATCTTCGTCCTTTCTGGCTATATGACCAAAAAAACTCCAGTACTCGGCGCAAGCAGATGGTAGAAAGCCCGGTTTTCACTTGGAGATCGCGTAGAAAGCATCTAGTCATATGCCATCACGATCGGCCTTCTTCAATGTCCACGTTTCTGATCCATATTTGAATATGGATAAAACTAGGGAATTGAATAATTTGACTTTTGTTTTAGTAGTCAAGTCAAGTCAAAATCATCTTTATTCAAATAGACTTTTACAAGTTCTTTTGAATCGTCAATATTAAACTATTTTTTAAAACTAATGCCGCTTCGAAACGTGTTATCGCTGTGGAGAAGAAACGGCAAGAAACTCCCTCAGCAACACGAAATGTCATTTTTTTTAATAATAAATATAATCATTATAATTTCATTTTTTAAATGTCATTATATAAATTTAACCTATGTATGTCATAACGATACAAATTGTAGCAAGGAAACTTCTGATCAATTGACTTACTCCCAGTAATGAGTACAGAGTGATATAAAGTATAACGTGTACTGCGTGTGGGCAGCGCGTACTCGTACCACTCGTGCGGCGGGCCGCTGCAGCCGGTGCCGTTCCCGCACGACGCGCTGTCGGGCGCCGGCGTGCCGCGGGGCGCGCGCGCGGTGGCGGCGCTGGCGCACGGCGAGGTGGTGTGCGCCGTGGCGCTGTCGCACGCGCCGGCCGCGCGCCACGCCTACACCGGCGGCAAGGGCTGCGTCAAGCTGTGGGACATCTCCAACCCCGGCTCGCCCGCCGCGCTCGAGCCGCTCAGCCAGCTCGACTGCCTGGTGACTGACAACAAAACATCTTGCAATACAAAAATAATGCAATTCACACGTGCTAAAATTTTGGCTTTAAGATAAAAATAAATTTTATTGCTGCATTATTTATAATATTATATAGGGTGTATTCAGACCGTGATCGGAAACTAAGGCAGGTAATAGCTATGGTGATTGTATACGCGCATTGGCGTTAAAAAAAATCCAGACAAAAAATAAAAAAAATGAAGTTATTCTAACAATCATAGATATTAAATGTATGTTGTTAGTAAAACGTAATTTTTTTAAAAATTGTCGGGAGTTTTGTAACGCTAACACCGTGGCTATTACCTGCCTTAGTTTCCGATCACAGTCTGAATACACCCGGTATAGTGGCCAAGTATAATAATGGTAAAACCTTTACTAAAATGTGTCTATCTCTCTTTTCTGTCGCTTTGTCGTTTCATCAACTTTCGAATCACAACGATGCTAAAGTTTTCACTTCAAAAAACTTTCTTTGTAATCCGTAAGCAGCGTCGCTCACTTGCTTAATTTGCATAAATTTCATATAGAAAAAAAAACATTTCAAAGCTAATAACGCAAAACACAAAACATACTTTAATATTGATGTGAATAAAGTGTAGTATTTACTTTAGTCAGCGTTTTTTAATCGTTTTTTCGCATCACAATCATCATGAATTGTGCCTCACTTCAGTGAGGTCAGCGTAGTGAATGTAGGTACAAGCAATGGAACGTTTGTGTATTGACATGTGACAATAAGTGTTGTGTGGCAGCAACGAGACAACTACATCCGGTCGGTGAAGCTGCTGCCGGACGGGCGCACGCTGATCGTGGGCGGCGAGGCGTCGACGCTGTCGATCTGGGACCTGGGCTCGCCCACGCCGCGCATGCGCGCCGAGCTCACGTCGTGCGCGCCCGCCTGCTACGCGCTCGCCATCAGCCCAGACTCCAAGGTACTATCTTCATCATCATCGGCACATTTACGTCCCACTGCTAGCCACGGGCCGGAGCTACAACTGAGAAGGTTTTAGGCCTTATTCCACCACGCTGGCCTAATGCGGGTTGGCGGACTGCAACGTAAGAAATTCCTAAGGACTTTTAGGTGTGCAAGTTTTATCACGATGTTTTTCTTCACCGTTAAAGTACGTGATAATTCTTTGTGAATACATACATAACTTCAGAGAGTCAGAGGTGTGGGCCTGGGGTTTTAACCCTCGACCGTGGAGATTCTGAACCGCGTGCCTAAACCTCGAGGTCGTCACTACATACATTAACATTATAAAAGTGTTGTGGTCATGTCAACTCAACACCTCTGTTGAAAATTTTTATATACTTAAAGTATCTAAGTGTAGCCCTTGTAGATTGCACATTCAAAAATATCGAGACAGCACCAATGTGTATGACAAAAAAACCTTTTTGTAGATAACAATGCCATTGTATTTCGTTTAGCGAGATATTTTTCTACTGCCTAATCGTCTTCAAGTAAATGTGTTTTAATTTCAGGTATGCTTCAGCTGCTGTTCAGATGGTAACATCGCCGTGTGGGATCTACAGAACCAAACATTAGTTAGACAATTCCAAGGTAATTTGTCATTACTTAATTTAATCAAGTAATTTACCATTAGTCATGCGAGTTTACAAGCTAAACAAGCAGAGCTATTCTGGCTTCACCCGCGCAAAGACACATAATCTGGGACACGTAGATGCACTATACAGGGCGTATAAAGATCGTGATCGAAAACTAAGACAGGCAATAGCCACGGTAATTACAAATACCGTGACGTTAAAAAATACCTGACAAAAAATAAAATAAAAATACGTTTTCCTAACTACATACATTTAATACTCGTCTTTATACAACCTGTATAATGCGATATATGAAGTCGGATCGTAATGCTCTTCCTTAATCGACAAAAAATATTTTAAAAAAATACAGCTAAAAAATATATTTTATTAGAAAAACAGTGTGAAATTACGAATTTCATCAGAAACAATAACAATAAGAGATTTCTTCAGGGTTGTTATTGTTGTTGTTAGGGAACAACAACAAAAAAAAGTGTTGAATATAGTGTCCTCAAAATAGGACAGAGGGAAGGAATGGGTTAAAAGGTTGCAACATATATGTGCAGGGCACACGGACGGCGCGTCGTGCATCGACATCAGCGGCGACGGCACGCGGCTGTGGACGGGCGGGCTCGACAACACCGTGCGCTCGTGGGACCTGCGCGAGGGCCGCCAGCTGCACCAGCACGACTTCTCCAGCCAGATCTTCTCGCTCGGATACTGCCCCACGGGTACCGCGCATGTTCTTCGGCCTTGCCTATCTTTCACACTGCCATACATTTCATCAAATTGGTTACTGAAATCTAAGGCTCGACCGAGATCTCGGTCTCGGCATTCTCGGCTACAAATCCAACCGAGAATTTTGTCTCGGTTCTCGGCTAATTACAGCCGAGATTCTCGGTCATGACCGAGAATGTAATTTTGTTCGGATCGGCATTCAAATTTTACCGCGCGTGGCCACGCGCCGCAGCGCGAAGTCGATCGGTGTAAGTGCGTGAGAGGCTGAATTGTGATTGGTTGAAGTCCCGTCTGGCGAACTGCGGCCGGCCGCCTTTGCCCCGTTCGAGTCTTTCGAAGTCCGAGTTCGAGTCTGCGCCGCCTACTAGCGTAGCAAGTGAACAACTCGGCGGTCCCCAAGAACAAAATCTTATCTGCAAAATGCTCTACTGCAGTATAGAGTCTTTAAATTAAGTGAAAATATAAATATAAATTACTCACTCACCTCAAAAATATATATTTGAGAAAAAGAAAATTATTTCTTAAAAAAAAAAAAATTTTGATGTGAGTGAGTAATTTATATTTATATTTTCACTTAATTTAAAAGCTTTATACTGCAGTAGAGCATTTTGCAGATAAGATTTTGTTCTTGGGGACCGTCGAACTGTTTAGCAAAGCTGGACAATTGTATGACGAAAGGCGACACTCTTTGAAGGGCGAAAATGCCGAAAAATTGCTTTTTTTATGTTATAATATAATGTTATTTAACTTTGATTATTAAAACAGTTAATTTTGTTAAACAATTAGTAGTGTATTAAAAAGTTAACAGTATTAAAAATCAAAAATTTCACGCTTTGTATATTCTCGGTCTCGGCTCTCGGTCTCGGCCGAGATATCATTTTATTCTCGGTCTCGGTCTCGGTCTCGGCCGAGAACGAAAAACCCATCTCGGTCGAGCCTTACTGAAATCTGTCTAATATATGCTCTAAAAAACTTGCCCACATTTTGAACATTGGAAGAAATTTTTAAATTGATTAAAATTTACATCATCATCATCAGCCAATATATGTCCCAATGCTGGGTATGGGCCTCCTCTACAACTGAGAGAGTTTAGACCTTTGTCCACCACACTGGCCTAGTGCGAGTTGAGTGATTACATATCTGAGAAATTCCTAAGAACTTTTATCTTCCTAAATGTATGTATATTACAGCACCTTGACTTGTTATATTTTTATTAGTGTTGTGTGACTCCTTATGACTCTGTACTTAGATATATACATTATACATACGTGTTTAAATAAATGTCATGCTGTCAAAATCACCCTGTATACATTGTTTGTGTGATATAAAAATAGTTGAGACTTCTAAGAAATTTATATGCAAACTCAGACTGATATATAGTCAGGCTCACTTGCAGTTAAATGTAGGAGCCAAGCATAGTTCCAACTCTTCTTAATTATTATACATAAAATATATTGTATTCGTTGCATCAAATGAATGTTTATATTTCACCACCAGGTTCATGGCTAGCCGTGGGCATGGAGAACTCGCACGTGGAAGTGCTGCACGCCGGCAAGCCGGACAGATACCAGCTGTTGCTGCACGAGTCGTGCGTACTCTCCCTCAAGTTCGCGGCGAGCGGCAAGTGGTTCGTTTCCACTGGCAAAGATAACCTGCTCAACGCCTGGCGCACGCCTTACGGAGCTAGTATATTCCAGGTAATATACAAATGATTTATTATCTTATTCCCTGGTCCAAATTCTATTTAGGGTCGGCACAGTATGTCTTCTCCTTCCAAACATGCTTTTAAGCCCTATTCACCTCTTTTTCTTCATATCTTCCCTCACACACTCCATCCAATTCTTCTTTGGTCTTCCTCTTCTTGTCAATCCTTCAACTATCATACAGGTAATATATAAATGATTATATTATGATAATCACATGGTCACCATGTGATTATCATAATATAATCATTTATATAAGGCCACCATTTGTGCCCTTCTATTATTTAGTATTATATATGAATTTACAATTAAGTGTACAAAAATGTGTTAAATAAGTAAATAATTAAATAGAGACAATTCAGATTTCTTATCAACAAAACGTGGTTATAAATGAAATTATAACCCCATTGTAAATAAATTATGAAGGCAGTAATACCCAATTCCCTGTAAACTATAAATTTTCTTATTTTTTTAAAACATTGACATGATTGTGTTATTTAATAGGTTTAAATAACAAGATAATTATATGTTACAATCAGATTTTAGTACACTGTTTAGGAAGTAATAAGCTGGCCTTAAATATTTATTGATGTTGTGTTCATTAATGTCGTCCTTTTTTCATTTCAGTCTAAAGAGTCTTCATCAGTGCTCAGTTGTGATATATCAGCAGATGACAAGTTTATAGTGACAGGCTCTGGAGACAAAAAGGCCACAGTCTACGAAGTGATGTACTGAATGGTGAATGGTCAGTGATACCAAGTGACCAGAGTAATCTCATAGGCAATAAAGAACTTGAGGTCCAGTGAAGTGAGAATGCTTTTTTATTGATGAAATGTTTGATTGGTTGTTGGAATTATTGATTTGAAAATTATACATTTGTATTTTGATATCACAGGGACTAAAGTTTTTTTTTTTTTTTGAGACATTAAAGAATTGTTGAAATAACGAAAGGTATGACATAATGAAAAGTTGTTTGAGAATATTTTTTGAAAATGTTTGTGAATTGTGGTGCTTTACGTCTTTGTGACTGCCCAAATGAGACTCAAGTGCTGTTAATACTGCCTATCGTGTGTTGTTTATGTGCTATTAAGTGAAAGTGTCCAGATACAATATAAACACTTAAGGGTTTACATCGTATCAATGGAGTAATGGTGCTTTTGTATAAAATAATTTGTTCAAACATAATTTCGACAACCGACTAAACAAATTTTATTCGGAATAAGTGTAACTTTAAATGTAATGAATAGATGTTGCACCGTTAAATATGGATATTTTTAGTGTTATTATATATTTTTATAATGAAATATGAAAATCATTTTTAATATGTTTCTAAGTTGAGTTTAGTTTGTTGGTGATATGTGTTTGGTATCGGCAAGGTTTATTGTACATTAAATGATAATGTTTATGTAATGTTAAAATCATATCAACATGTTGATTTGTAGTCTACATACTTAAAAGAAATCTATAAGATTTTTGTCCAGTTGTAATTATTACAAAGAAAAAGAGATAGAAGTGACCAAACCTAAGTAGGTTACTAAAATATGAAACGGCTATATATTTACATGCATATATGGCTTTGTATGTAAATAAAAAAATAGAATTCTATAACATAGTAGAGACTTACAGAAATAATAAATCAAAACCTTTTGGAAACAACAAATTTTGCGTCCAAATTACCATAAGAAAAAATATATATGGATCAGTTGCCAATACGCAAACACGTATCCAAACCATTTCTTATGAGTATTAATTAAGATTCATAAGTTACGTGTAATGTTTCAGACTGAAAATTTCAGATATCAATTCACGTATCATGTTGTCAATTTACATACGAATTTAGTCTTTATTTTAACATTTTAGAGTTGAATCACGCACACTATTGGCTTGGCAGTTATGCTGTTTGTAGAGAGAACATACAATTATGTTCACATTGTGTTAAAATCAATTGCTGAGTCTAAAGTGTTGGGCTCCTGTATAAGCAATATTTTCTGTTTTACAATATGGAAAATGTGATAGTAATCACAAGAATTGTACAAAAGTAAATCAAAAATATATCAAAAGATTCAAATAATGTTAAAAAGTTTTGTTTTGTGCACTTTGTTGTTTGAAAGGTCACACACACATTTACACAGGTATGGTTGCCAACTTTAAAAAGTCCTCTATTCTTTCTCATTAGGTCACTGCGTTTACAACCGAAAATACCTCATCTTGTGGTATAGTCAATCTATGAAAATTTTCAATATTCCTGACAATAAAATTGAGATATAAGAAATAAGCTTTTGATATAATTTTTAATTAATAGAAAGTAAAATATATCAAAGTTGGCAACCATATCTACAGTTATAATAGGGTTATCATTGTTTTTATACAAATTAGTTTTATTGTATGTGAATATTATATTTTAATTTAATGAATTATTTCCAAATCAAATACACACCTAATGTGAATTCAATACTAACAAATGAATTTAACTTACCTTTACATGGAAAAGACTTATATACCTAATGCATTTCCTTCTTCAATAATTTCAAACTTATTTTACATTTTGATACAAAAAATTACACTATGACAAATGAGTACTTCAATTGAACCACACATAATGTCAAAGACATGAGTGTTTGTAAAAGGCACGGGAGCACTTCACATTAATGTAAAAGATAATTTGTGGTTGTAGTTCCTTTATGGTTATTTTGTTTGAATAAAATGGGTAAATTTATTTATGGTGATTGAGTTCAGTTTATTACATTGTACTTAATGACAGGGACTAAAAATATATGAATTCCAAACAAATGAGGATCTGCTAATGTGATATTATCTGTTCAAGGACATGTTTTTTTACTATATGATGTAACACCGGATTGACCGTAGACAACTATTTGTTATTTTCATGCAAATTGAATTACTTTAATTATATTTATTATTTCCATAAAAAGTGATTTTTATTTTCCAACTACATCGTTTATCTTACCCTAATCGAAAATCTGCATACTTATACAAATCGTCCCCTACTCATAATTGATTTTAAATTTAAAATCTGTGAAATGATTAAGAGCGTTTATGCAGTTTTAGCGTAATTTGAGCAAAAACAGTACTTTTCGAACCCCTTCAAAATTGATGTAAGACTCATCGTACAAACATTTTAATCACCAATTATTTTAGGGAATATTGTCATCTAAATAGTGAAGAACATTTTGAGATTTTTGTGTACATTTTGATAAATAACAAGATAACTGAAAGACGGTTTTCATAAATTCACTTTTAGAGTCATTTTCGAGGCTCAAAATTTGGATTTATTTATAACATATTTGATCAAAATAAAATGTTTTTGAATCGGAAATAGTTAGTGAAAGACATTTTAAGATTTAGATCCCTTATTCAAGTAATAGGAATGAAAGATGGACAAAAAGGGTAACGGAATGGATACCATTAGATCATAAAAGAAAGCAAGGAAGGCCAAAGAAGAGATGGCGTGATATTTTTGTACAGATGTGTGGGCCAGACTGGATGAGTAAGGCTCAGGACAGAGACAGCTGGAAGGAGGGAGGGGGGGCCTACGCCGAAAAGGCGACTACTACTGATCATTAGACTAGGAAAAAATAAATAATTATAATATATAAGAGTGTTACTGTAGGTTATAGATATAAGAGATTTATGTACATATTTTAAACGTTGAGTAGTAGAAATAAAGGCTTTTTATTTTATTATTTAAGTTGGATGAGGAGGGCCGAAGATCGAGCCCATTGGCGTGCCATAGGAGAGGCCTATGTCCAGCAGTGGACGTAAGAAAGGCTGCTGATGAATGAATAAAAATCTAAGGCATTCGAAATATTGAGAAACTACTGTCAACACAGTATTTTTTGATCCATATATGATACTTAATAAAACAACAACTATAAGAACATGTACTTGAAAACGTAAAATTTTTGTTTTGAAGAAATTTCCCTTATTTATTTTTTTATAAGTATTTTATAATGTACTATAAAACGCTGCGCACAGCCCGGTGCAAATCACTCACTAGTACTACTCAGACCTCAGCAGGGCTGCCAGCAAATAAATCGCAGCTATACGGTTTAGTATCTACAATTATACGAAATTTGATCGCATTATACATAACCATTCTGTAATTTAGCTCTTGTTTTTTTTAGAATTTTAAAATGGTCGAAAAGTCGAGACTCGACAGTAGCTCACTTTTTTTTAAATTTTACTTAGCTAGATAATTGGTCGAGAAGTCGGGATTCGAGACTTTTTTTAGAATATCAGTTATCCTATCCAGATAAATGCACGAAAACTCGAGACTGGACGGTAGCTCTTGTTTTTATTTTATTTTAGTTACCCTAGCTTTTAGACAGTTTGATTTCATCCCGTATGTTTTTGTATCGTATTATACGAAATGGTCATGGATACAATACACCATCTGATTATACATATTTTGTATCCAATTATACAATCTGGCAGCCCTGGACCTCAGTCCGCCGCAAGGCTTTTCAGAGAGAGGACGTATCACTCTGCGCTCCGTTCATTTTTTGTTTTTTCGATGTTTTCGCGGTTATCTGACTGCCTTCCAAATAATGATGATATAAGTGATGTATTTAACATTTTATAGACTCAATAAACATTGTTTCATTCATTATTATTGCATATCATTAACTATCGACGCTCATATTTACGCGAGTCATATTTACAGAAATTCGACTAGCCGCGTGGCGCGTAAACGCTCTTAATATGTGATATGTATGTGTAATTAGTTATCAGTAGAGTTACATACATGTAATGAATACATATTTTCCTGCTACTTGGGTACTAATGAAATAGATTTTCTTTATATACTATAAAATAATTTTGATTTCGCGTGGTTGTTGTTGAGGAACCGCCAATACCTGGCAATATACTGGGGTGTCCCATAAGTCCTTTGAACTGAAAAAAATATAAAAAGAGACTACGTACCTACAATATGAAATTTTTATTTATTGTTTAGTAATTTACATTAAAAGGGAATTATTTTTTAAAAATCACTTCATCTAAATGTGCTCCATTTCGTTCTTGGCACTCCTGTAAACGACGACAAAAAAATTCTATCACTGCACGGCAAGCTCTGAAATGCTTGACATTTCTCGCCGGATATTTTCTTTTAGTTCATCAATTGATTGCGGATTTGTTTCGTATTGTTAGGATCGTGACATCCATATTGATACCTTAATAGAATCATCATTAATAATATTCGTCACAGATTCAGCTGACGAATCAATTGATAATTCAGATTTTTCTGACTCTGATATGAGTTTCGACGGATAAATCTATTTTATCCGTCAAAATCATCTATGTTTTAACAATAAAAATTAAAAATTAAAAACAATGGACCTACGCTTTTATTTTTAAAAATATCGACCATCAAAATTCTTAACCTAAATTAAGTACTGGGAAGCTAAAAGAAAGTTAATTAAAGAATTGGTTAATTGGTCCTACTCCTTTTCAGAAGACTTTCTGAAATGTAACTCTAAACACGCGTAGTAAAAATCATTACACCTTTTCTTTCTTTTTTGTTTTATAATATTTTATTATCCATTTTGTTTTAATTATATATTCAGCACCGTTATTACTAGCTTTAAGATACTCCTGTAAAAAAACTCTCCACGAGACAGGCAGTGCCTAGTATGGATTATGGAGAGTTTTTGCAAACTGTGTAAATTTTTTCAAGGTTAATAAATAAATTTATTATTATTATTATTATCCATCGTAGCAATTCATCCCATCACTAAATACATCTTTGGCGTTACGTTATATGCAGAATTTTTCGCCTATTATTTATTTGAATTTAATTTTATTTGTAGACTAGGACATTCTGGTTGGGTTTAATATAATTCACTACAGTCGGTAATTGTTTATTATATTACGAATGTGGTGCAGCTGAAATATTAAGTCATAACTGTAAATCGCAGCAACTTTCAAGAGTGAAACAAAACGGTACTGAAAGCTGTCAGCCGCACCATGCTACAGCACAAATTGTATAATAATACCTATTATTTTATGTTTTCCCTTTTAGGTTCCCATAGTTTGTAATAAATAAATTCCTTTTTACAAACAGGTCTGACAATTTAAAACTATGGCAAAAAAAAACTGATGTGACAATTCTGACAATGACAGTTCTCTCGAAGATTTGTCCAATTTTGACAGCCGACAAGTTGGCGTTCACAAAAATATTGTTTGTAAATCTAAATGATTTAAAATGTATTGAATAACAAACTATTTACATCTTATTATATAGTTTCTAAGTTGAAAATATAATTGAATAGAAAATGTCTCAACCAAACCTACTAGATATAGTGCCTGACCAACTTTTCCAAACTCATTCCATAGCTGATATAGATCAAGTGCAGAAGAAACTGCAGTATGAAATCGAAAGAAAGCGAGAGGAATTACGGGCCATGGTGGGGTAAGTGAAGACTCAAAGCTAAGCTTGCGAATACGATATTTAGTATTACAAGATAATTGTTTAAGAATTATTTTCCAGATGAAAATTAATGATGTTGTTGCCCTTTACATTGAGCTGATACTTATCCTATTTGTTTTTTACAAATATAGATGAGACCTAATTCTTATCTTTTCTTCAAAGATAAGATGTTTAGGAACAGCTAGGATGTATTTCTATTGGAAGTCACCAAGTTTTACCAGTTTAAAATTATTCAATATCTTTTGAAAACTCCATATTTACTGTTAAATTTCTTTCAGGGAGAGGTATAGAGACCTCATCCATGCTGCAGACACTATAGAGGACATGAAGTTGACTACTACTAGCACCTTGAATCACATAACAGAAATGATTTCAGCTTGCAGAAATCTTCATAACACTCATTTAGTTGGTTTCAAGATTGATGATAAAGTTGCAAATGCACAATGGTATAATTTTATTTAACTAATAGTTTTATTTTAATAGAAATTTTTTACTTTATTTTATCACTGACTGTTAAGCACTCTTGATTCAGTAATAATCATAATAATGCTAATTTATTTAGTTTGAGCTCATGTAATATCTGTCTCTTTTTATAATAATGAAGATATTAGTGTTAAGCCTCTACAGAACTAAATTATAGATTAGATGTTTAACAGCGGAAGTAGTTTAAAGCCTTTGTCAAGAGGTACACTGATTTAAATTAATAAAAGAAATCAATTATGGAATAATACAATTTTAAATATTGTTGTGTTATTATAAGTGGAAGACAAATTTATTGTGTTGTAAGCTGAAGTTCCCAATTGTTTACAAAATTATCAAATATACTAATTTACTTTGTTTTTAGTTACCAGCTGAGCACAAACCCATTGTATTGTCTATCAATACAAGTGAAGATATTGATGGAGATACCAGAAAAGATATGGGCCAGTATAGAAGTAGAGGATTTTGTTAAAGCCACACAACTTTTCATTATGGCCAGACATGTTAATACAGGTAAAAATTGAATATCATTTTTTTTTAAAGTATTGTTAATAAGTTTTGCACATAACTGACCTTAGTCCAAATAGTTATTATGATATAGACTCATTTACATTCCTGATTTAGGGGTGCACTGTCAAATCAATTCAATTTAAATACTTTGCAATCACTGGACAGTAATTATCAATATCTTATACATACCATGTATAAGAAAAAAGATGGTAAAATAATATAAGTTAAAATAAAATACTGAAAAATATAAAACATGCAATAAAGAGATAATAAATAAATTAACGAATACATTTTTGAAATCATAGGTTTGCAGCTACAAATGGGTGGGACCAACATGAAACCAGGCATGCACTCCCTGCAGCGACTTGTCCATCAACAATGGAACTCCATATCAAACTTCAATCAAACTATAATCAATGTTTGCAAGGAGAAATTACAAGATGTTGATATCAGTGTGGAGGTATTTAGATTTATATTATTTTAAAATTGTGAGTAAGAATTTTAGAGCCCATATGATAAGACAGATTTCAGTTTGAAATCCTGAATTATAGCAGTTTGAAACAGCAATCAGGAGATAGAGGCTTTTAACCAGACCTGACTGAAAGACTTACTCATAATGGTTATTTTGATATCATTAATTTATTTATAAACTCTATATTGTACACTAAGAAATAATAAACAAAACAATATACAAACAGAATGAAGTGGTGGTCTTATCCCTCAAGGCAATCTTTTAGTGACAATCATAAGATGGACATAGAGAAGTGATAGAAGGAGGGTAGTTAATGTGTACATAATAATTAATAAGAAAAAAAAAATGTGTTTATATGATAAATAAATATATGTATACAGATAAGTTTCAGGAGCGCGAGGGAGTCTTTAAAAAACACGAATTATATTTAAAGACGAGTTTATTACTCAAAGTATTAGTGAAGATTAAATTATAACTAGCTTACAAGTACATGAGGCATTCAACATCAGCCTCCGTTATCTGTGCTGACTATGTGTTTAGACTATGTTGGTGGCGTGATGTGCCTTCCGGTGCAATTCAGCAAGACTATTCTTAATACTAGTGATGGGAATATATCGAGATACATACAAACATGTATACTACATAATCATTGTGTCTTTGTACTAATAAGATCATCATACTATGCATAACTTCCAGGTGGCATGTTCCTGTCTAGTAAGCCTGTACCTCCTAGACTCTCAGACCATGGTGGAACTCCTCGACACGCTGATATCACTGCACAGTAACAACAGCCTCAAGTCCACACTGCAGTTTGACCTGGCCAAGATACTGGAAGGAGATGTGAAGGCGCAAATCAAAGATAAAGTTGTGAATGGAGTAAAGAATGTTTTGAAAACTGTTGTGTTGGTCTATGCTTGTTTTGTTGGTAAGTGAATTAATTTTTCACTGCTGCCTTATAATACAGTTTTTTTATGGGAAAGGATGCAAATAAGCCACCTGATGTTAAGTGGTCAACACTGCCTATACCATACCTACAATACCATAGGAATCATCTGTGTGTTTCTAGCCATTAAGGAAAATATAGTAAATTAATAAAGGCAGTTTGCGACTGAGACTCAATTATAAAATAAAACATATATTCAGCCTCATATCACAAATCATATAATGAAACTAATAAAGAAGAAATACAATTTTTACTGTCTTTAGACAATGTTTAATGCTAATTAATTGATTTTTTTTATGCATTTTCTGGCCATCTAAAGATCATGAAATCTACCCAAAATTCAAAAGATAAAGTGAGGAATTGCTTAAATACACGGTTTTATCGGTATTGCAGATAATGAAGGAGGCGTTGTCTTGGAAAGACTGAGAGAATTATTCAGGAAAGATTCACAGGCATTAGTTGAGTTGGTGAAATTCAGCGATCCAGGAGCACTGAAGCTATTGCCTCCGACTATTTCGAATTACAGGTATGGTCACTTGATAAAGTTTGTTTAAATTAACGGTGGCGCCATCTGTTATCTGTATTTTAAAAAGAAAATGCTTTTTTCGTGGTGCAATTGGCTCGGCACCAGCTTGTGAAACGAGAGGCCGTGGGTTCGTTCTCAAAATCAATATATGCGTTTTTCTAATTAACGAATTTTGGTTCTATGTATTTGATAAATTGAAAAGACAGAATACTTGCATGTTACTGCGGCAACCGAACCTAATAATGATTGTTGGATGTTTTTATTCTAGGTTGGTGTCGAATAAAGAACTAAAAGCTCTAGACAAAGAAGAGATAACAAAATGCGTACAAACATGGAACGATTGGGTGAAATCGTTCATCGAGACCAACGTACAGACCTTGTTGCAAAATATTACTAGGGTCAAAGTACTGCACGAGATACGAGAAGAGGCCTTTAAAATTGGTATGGCGTTTGCTTATTATTATTAAACAGTGGACGTGAGAGAGACTGGTGATGATGTACGATATTCACATCTCAACTATTTAAAATTCTCGAATCCAGGAACGCATTCAAGAACGAGTACCCATTCTAGAACAATTTTCCACTAACGGGCGCAGTATTTAGTGTAATTTACCAATAGATGACGCTAGTGTCTACGGGCCTAATGAGTGAAACAAGTATTCATAATTAACCATTTTCTATTTTGAGCAATCATCCTCATGATTCTATCCTTTAAATTCATTAAATAGTGCTCCTTCCATAATAGAACCACGCGTTGACTAGCATTTTCATTGTCAGCTTCATTGTCTAACTACCCTGCCTCGAAACAAAAATTCGACCAATTTATATCTTTATACTTCTACGAAGCTTTGAAATAGCTTGCGATTCTACGTTTTTATTTCTTCCTGTTACACTAGTAATTCCTAAAGTGGTCCACGGGAGAGTCGAGGGGGTAGACCGTTGGTTGAGCGTGACAAAAATGGGGGTCTACAATCGTAAGCGGGGGTCCATGAAAAAAAATTTGGTTACGAACTAAAATGTTGGCTGTGTCCATTAATCTTAGCGTAAAGAAGCGTCGATTGAAATATCTAGTCACTTGATGATTCGTTTTGACGGCACCGTACTTACTTACTTTTTTTAACTTCGTCATCTATACCCACCCCACAGAGACTCCATCAAACTGGAGCACAATATGCTCGTCCCTGGACATCCCGGATGGCCACGTGTGGTGCCACTACTACCAGCCCCTGGTCACTTCTCGAGTGAAGGCCATCATCGACGGCAGATGGGTGAGGGCCTACGACGAGTTCAAAACGCAGATACTGGTCGACCTCACCAAGGTTTCGTCGGAGAGTGAGATGGAGAAGGAGGCGGACATCAACTGGTTCGTGTGGAAGGATTTGATAGGAGAGACGGTTATCGAGTCGAGAAGTGATGTTATCAAAGTCATGAACTCGCTTATGAATGGTAAAATGGTTTTATAAGTAGTTAGATATTTTGCCAGAAGTAATGTAGACGTAAGACTGCCTCGTGGTCTCCCAACAATTAAATTAATAATTGTTAGTTCAATTAACTTTTGCCCAACACTGGTCTCCCTGGTGTCGTGCCCTTTTGAGGTTCCCGGTTCGATTTTTGCGTCGGGAAAAAAATATTGGAATTTACCAGTACGAAATACACAAATAAAATTGAAAACTCAAATGCCCAGCCAGGTTATCGGTCCAGAATATTTCGGTCATATATGTCGCGGTCAACCAGGTACTTAAAAACAATTACGTTTTTATATCACCCATTTTGGGAATAATTTCAGTTTTTTGCATTCCAAAAAGAACATTGACTATTTAAAGTGTATGCTCATACCATTGACTGCCTCGTAGTCTCGCGGCACAAGTATGTGCCGTGCGGTCTAGAGGTCCTGGGTTCGATTCCCTTGTCGGGCAGAGTGTTATTAGGTTTTTCCATTAGGAAATTCTCAATAGCAGCACGGAGTCTGGAATTGTGCCCGAAAAACGACAATAGGCTCGCCAGTCGCCACTTATTACGTGGGACTGATACATACCTGGCGAAATGTGGGTGCAGAAATGCACCTTTGCCTACCCCTTCGGGGAATACAGGCGTGAGGTTGTGTATGTATGTATGCTCATACCATTATTGAGTCATTGCTAAACACAGTTCCTAAAAAATTGCATAAAATAATTCGTTTTTTAGGTATGTCACAACAGGACCGAGGCTATACTCCAACTTTAGAAAAACTGTGCCAATGCCTAGACAGTGAACTGCAGAAGCTTCTGGAAGATTTGAGGGTATACCTGTACAGGGATAGAAAAACTCCAGTTGGGAGGGATAAACTGCTGTTCCCTTACGACGAAGAGGAAGACACGGATCAAATGTACAGCGATAAAAATGATGTCGAATTGTATTTAAGAGATATTTCCGATAAGAATATTGAGAAGTAAGTGTTTTTGTTATTCGCTTAATAGGACATACATACATAACCTCACGCCTGTATTCCCCGAAGGGGCAGGCAGAGGTGCGTTTCTGCATCGACTTTTCGCCAATTATGTTTTTGTCCCACCACGTAATAGGGGGCGACCCTATTGCAGCTTTTCGGGCACTTGATGATGCCCAATGATTTTACTTCTTTAGTAACGTTATGTTCGTTTAAAATATTATTTTTTGGTGATAAAAAGCACTTAATGTTAAGTAGGCTGTCCAAACAGAGTTTTACTTTAAATCAATAAAAAAATCCCTACAAAATTGCGAAAAAGAATTATTTAAAAGAAAATTGAATTGACATCTATTCATTGACACGCGTATGTAAAAAGATATGAAAAATATATTATAAACATATATATTTTTGTTTTCAGCATGGTGCAATACATAAAAGCATGTTTCGAAGAATCAACTCTCCAAGCCACAGAACTGCAAAGGAAAACAACTGCGATATATACAGCGCGGTTCACTCAAGCGATTATGAACCTTATGCCACATCTACGTAGATGCTATATTCCCGATATTACGGATAATATCGGTGTGGTTCCCATTGACGACAACGCTTTGAAACGATGGAATGATTTGTGTGCCATTTTGAAAGAGAATTGCCAATTTTGTTGGAGCAAATGGGTCGATATTGTATTGGTCAAAATGCAAGATTTGACCAAAGGTTTGCCGCAAGAGTTCACCTTGGAAGCCAATATAGATTATCTTATGATGGTAATATACTATTTGGATAGTTAAACTACAAATTTTAACTGTCCATATTACAATCCATACTAATACTATAATAGTGAAAGTATTTTTTTGTTGTTTCTTAGATATTCCTAAGAACTTTTAGGTGTGCCGGTTTCATTACGATGTTTTCCTTCATCGTTAAAGTACGTGATAATTCTGTGTAAACTAAACACATAACTTCGAAAAGTCAGAGGTGTGCCTTGGGTTTGAACCCGTGACCATCGAAATTCTCGACCGCGATAAACCTCGAGGCCATTACGTCATCTTGTTTAATACGCAGAAAAAAAAATGTTATATTTTTTGATAGAATCTGTTAGTTATATTCAAAACAATCCTCTTTTCCAGCAATGGGACGTCATAAAAATCACCGAAAAAGACGATGACGGCAACTCGATAGAATCGACAATAAAAGTTCCTTGCGGACCGTCACTAAAGCTCCAAGAATATTTGTATTCAGTGAGCCGTATATTAGACGAAGTTGTTCCCCACACACTGCCAATAGAAACGCACATAGCCTTCATCGAGAAATTAACAGACATCACTTTCGCACACTACGATAGAGTCATAAGAGAGAAAGAGACGGACATAAACCAGAGGTGTGCGCTTCAGTTGCTGATGGACGTGAGGCATTTAACCATGTTGCTAGTGCCTCGGGAGAACAAGAAAACTATGGAGTTCTCGCATAGTATTTGCGAGTTTTTGAGACAGAAAATCGACCCGTTCGATTATGATGTGTTCTATCCATATATACAGACCAATTTGAAGAGATCCGTGCAAAGAGTACAGGTAAGAATGGTCAGAGGTGTTATCTACACTAGTTTCGTCGTCTATCCTTTAATTCCTACGTAATTTGAGGTGATCCTTTTGCCGATTTTCTGACACATATACAGAGTCCAGCGTGGTGGACGAAGGCCTAAACCCTCTCAGTTGTAGAGGAGGCCCGTGCCCAGCAGTGGGACGTATATGGGCTGATGAAGATGATACAGAGTCCATATTGTTGAGAAGCTGCAGAGTATTTTCCAATGGAAACACCCTTTAATACATCATCCGACTTAGTGTTCGAATGAGCTCTTGATAGTTATGTTAGGTTAGACAGCCCCGTGGCGCAGTTAGCTAGACACCAAACGACGACACCAAAGACGCGAAACGACAGGCCGCGGGTTTGATCTCCGCACCGCGACAAATGTTTGTGTGCTCCACGAATATTTGTTTCGAGTCTGGGTGTTTGTGAGAGAGAAGTCTCTCGTAGTTTCTGAAACCCACAGGACTTGTATCCTAGTGTGGGGTCAGGACTATGTATGTGACTGTTGGATGTATTTATTTATTTATTTAGGATGAAATTTTTATTTTTAAGTGGTTTTTCTTCAGACTGCGCGTTTAATCCTTGAGTTTAGACTATGCCATTTTTGCCAACAAGATCACTCGCTTTCACATATTCGTACACGTGAAAAACCTTCAAGCAATAAATAATTCTAATACGATAAAAATTTCCCACATGTGATAATATCTTCGGCAAAAATCGTTTGCTTGAGAAATTATTTTACTACTTAATAATCTTATGGCCGTGGTTTCTAGAAACCATTGGGTTTATTTCGCTAAAATATTATGTGAATTTATAATCTTTATCATTCGATAAGATTGATTATAATCTATTATGTTGTTTACCCTGTTGGTAAAGCAGAGAATGTATTGTAGGTACATAATAGGTTGGAGTGTTTTTTTACCCGGGGTGTCGAATTTGTAGCTTATAAAAAACAAAAAAAACGGAGTCTGGAAATGTGCCCGAAAAACGGCAATAGGCTCGCCCCCTATTACGTGGGACTGATACATACTTGGCGAAATGTGGGTGCAGAAATGCACTTCTGCCTACCTCTTCGGGGAATACAGGCGTGAGTTTATGTATGTATGTATGTAAAAAACAAAACTTTTTGGCAAGAAAATTCTTACTCACTGTCTTGAGGCGGCCCACTCACTTTAAAAATTAAGGCGTTCTAGAAACTTCAGAGTACCCTCTTTTATGCCAATTAAAAATCATAAGCTAAAAAATAATAATTGTGAATATTGTTTTAGTTTTTTTTAAAAGTCCCAAAAAGTAACTAAAAGTAACACTAAAATACATTTTTTGTTGGAAATGATCAAAATTGCAATACGTACCACGCGAAATGGGGTTGCAGAAATGCACCTCTGACTAAGCTATCGGGAAGTACAGGCAAATTGACAAATGTTATAAATCAAAACATGTTACATTTCAGACTGTGCTAGGCAGCTTGGTGCTGCATCACGGCCAGCTGGCGGGTGTGGTGGGCGCGAGGCCCGTGCTGTCCGGCGGCGCGGGCGACACGGCGGCGGCGCTGCTGGCGGCGGGAGAGCCACACTGGTTCTCGCTGCTGCCCGTCGCCACGCCACCCAGCCAGCTCAACAAACAAGACAAGCCGGTAAGCTTATGGAGTTTATGCTACTCATACTCATACTCAGCCTATCGCCGTCCACTGCTGAACGTAGGCCTCCCCAAGAAAGCGCCAACCATCCCGGTCTTATTTTATGCTACCCTGGTACTTAATGTTGTTATTGTTTTAAGTAATAAGTGAAATACCGTTTTTTTATCTTAAACAAATAAAATTTTAATATTTTTTTTGGCACGTCAAAGTAACAGCACAGTACCTACTTGATTAATACTGTGCTGGCAAAACAGAATATCAAGTGGATAGATATTTCCATTTCTCGTCACTTCACTCGACAAATTCATGGCGGCAACCTGAGATAATATTATCACTTAAAATTTTCAATCGTATTAAATCTAGATCCAAGTTCGACTGCAGATAAATTAGTTATGAAGTTTTTATAATTATCGATAAAAGTAACTTTGCAAGTAGTGGGTATCGGAAGAAGTATTCCCCTTTATCTTATAAGTATTCGGATACATGCATTATTCAAATTTTGGATTATAATCCGCATATCATTATGGCCTAATTAATGTTTCTCTTTAGAAGACCTTAAAAATACATCGTATTTAATATATTACTCTTTTAACTGTCGATACTTAATAGATACGACTGAAGTAGCCTACGTAAGATACGATATCGATGACAATATTAATTTCGGGTACTTTTAATGGCTAAACGCCAGCGCTTACGACAATTCTAGAACGTCGATAATATCGTAGATTTTTAAATAATAGAGAGAATAATCGCGTAATCCCCCTGGAAACTAATCGTACTTGTTTGTTTCACCGCATACGTTTATCGATAACAGACATCGATTTTATAGATTAAGATGTTACTATCGATTATATCGATAACATCCGTATTATTTCGGCGATCTAATCAACGATATAATTATTATCTTTATGTCGATCGATAATGATTGAATATGAATTGTATCTTTTATATTTTAATTGTTGTATTTATTATTTTTTTATTTATTAACAGAATGAAGTCTTCATGTTGTGAGTTGGTAAGGTGTAGTGTGCGAATGTTTTAAGAGTAATCGTTCATAATAATATAAAAGTAGAATAACTTATACACATAAATCATTTTCATCAATTTCTAATCTTCAAATGACATTTGTTATTTTAGTGTCTAAATAATCGCATGGATTGATAACAATATTTTATATGACGTAATACCAATAGTATATAAATAAGTTTGACGTGTTAGTTGCCAATTAATAATAACTTCGTTAAATAATTTTAAGAAACCTCCGCGAATGGAGAATTAATAAATAAATACACTCAACAGTCACACAGATAGTTCTGGTCCTACACTAAGAAATAAGCCCTGTGTCGTGGGTATCAGATACTACGAGAGACTTTTTAGTCTCAAAACGCCCAGACCCGGAACAAATATTTGTGGATCATACAAACATTTGTCTCAGTGCGGGGATCGAATCCGCGGCCTCTCGTTTCGCAAGTCGGTGTTCAGCCAACTGCGTCACGGACGCTGTCAAATAAGTTATCGTGGGCGAAAACACCATTAACATCACGTTGATACAAAAGACCTAGTAAGCCTTTGATGAATACAGTTTAGGTATTTAATACTAGTGGCGGTACTGCCGTAGAAGCCCAAAAGCGTGACACGTTATTTGTTTAATGTCTAGTTTATGATTGTTTATTGTGGGGTCAGGATATTCTTAGTTATATTTCAAAATGTTTTTGTTAAATAAAGATTTAAAGCTTAAAGATTGTTATTCGGAATTTTGTAAGGCAAGCTGGACTTTTGGGCTTCTATGGATACTTCCATACTTCCGCGTATGTTATTAAATTATAATATCACTAGACGGGGTTAAGTGGGTTGAGATGGAAACAGATCTTTGTGGTCACAACAACCGCGGCTCGAACCAAAAAGTTCGCCAACTCTTACCTTTGCCGCACCATCAAGCTGTGGAATGGTTTGCCGGCTCACGTGTTCCCTCTTTCCTATGATCCTGGATCCTTTAAGCGAAGCGTGAAGAAGCATTTGTGCGGGTCGGCATAATTGTGTCGACCAGCGGGTGACCATGTTGTTTCTCGCTGGTCGGTATTATTTTTTTGGAATCTACTGTGCTTACCATCAGGTACAGTGGAGTCACTTTGCCGTGCCAGTATAAAAAAAAAGATAGATTTCAAAGAAAATGTCCATATTAGTGTCACAAAACAAAAAGCTTTGAGGACATTAATGAATATGATTTATTGTCGCTTTAAACAATAAATCAAAAAATATTTTTTCGGAATTCGCAATCGCACGACGCAATATCTCGTTGCCCTGTGATTTTCTCCATAAATGGATTTCATTGTTGAGCAATACAAATTGGATTATGATAATTTATATGAGTGCAGTCGTTTATATTGCAATTCGAGCGATTCGCTATTAATCATAATATTATGTCAAAGATATAAATGGACGTGAATGTTGTATATAAACATTTAAAACGACAGCCCCGTGGCGCATTTGGCTAGACACCAGCTTGCAAAACGAGAGGCCGCGGGTTCGATCCCCGCACCGAGACAAATGTTTGTGTGATCCACAAATATTTGTTTCGGGTCTGGGTGTATGTGGGACCGAAAAGTCTCTCGTAGTTTCTGATACCCACGACACAAGACTTGTATCTTAGTGTGGGATCAGAACTATGTATGTGACTGTTGGGTGTATTTATTATTTAATTCTATATAATATGTGTTAATAGATTTTGTCATGCAATGATTTAGAATAGGCATCCATTAGGAACCCATTATTTTTGCGGTTTAAAAATATCTTTTAACTAACTAGACTTTTAACCAAAGTCGTTCAGCAGTTTGGCGGAAGAGAGTAACAAATAAATGAACAAAAAACTTACTTTTGCATTAATAACATAAGTTAGGATTTTATGTGTTTGAGATGCTAATTAAGGAGAACTAATGTGTAAATATAGACCAACTCTTTTGGCCCAAGCTACAATTTATCGAAAATAATAGTTATGCATGTATTTCTTTTACATTTTTACGCCCAAACAAATAGTTTAGTTTTAATAAATTTTGTAATAAACACAGATGAAATTTTATAATATATCAAAAATATAAAATGAAGAATATTCATCAATTCCCTCAACAATCGTACCTTTCTAAATCATATTAATTCATTGTCAAAGATACACTTGCAGCATTACGTATTGTATTTTTATTAAAAAAAAAAAATATTGCCAGCCTAAAAATATCTCGTATTCTTCCTGCAGGTGAAAAAGAAAGCGGTATCCGCAGCAAGTCCCAACAAGTCTAGATCGGATATATCCGAGCTGATGTCGAGTTCCCTGCCAATTAACTTCGCGAACGCACGCTCCGGCGCCGCTTCTTTCTTCAATTCTATGACCTCGGATTGGTTCAGTGGCTCATAAACTTAGTGTATTTGAATGTATAAATAATTAAATGTATAATAATGTATTCCAATTAATAAATGTATAATTTTAACTGCTTTTTTGTTTTATTTGTATTTATGAATGACCTTGTATTTAAATGTTAATCTGGTGTAGTTTTAAGATATTTTTTGTTGGTTAAAAGTAATGCTATGGTAATCTTTATTGCTCTAGTTATTTAAAACAATAATACAACCCTCTCAGTTGTAAAGAAGGCCCGTGTGCAGCAGTGGGACATATGTATATGAGTTGATAACTTACTAATATCTTCTAGGGATCCTTTGGTTTCAGGTAAAATATTATCGCACCAGTGGTGAGTTTGGATTTTAGTAAAATTAGTATACGTCATTTGGAGCTTACTCTACGCTTGAGGGAGATTTAGCCTTATTCCACCTAAATTGTCTAAGGCAGTTTTATAGACTTCATATATTGAAGAAGAATCAAGAAATTATTAGCAGTGAAACAGAAATACAGTTTCCTTAAAGTATAAATAAGCTTTAGTTGAAATCCGATACATTAGAGATCGAATCAAAACGAAGCACATTACTTATAGAAATCACAGTTTAATTGACAAAATTGCTAATACAATACAACATAACTTAAAATATCAGTGCATTAAATACTATATGTTAAGCCGATGGCTTCTCTTCTTTCTTGGCGTCTCCTACACTTCTCGCCTGTAGTCTGAAAGTGGTGCTGTATCCATCCCCATACCCGCCGAAATAGTTGCCAGCGTTACCCGAGTAAGGTCTGTCATAGCCGGGTGTGTATTGGTTGTACCCGGGTCTAATGCCTTGGTACCCGGTGTTGCCGCCAGAAAAACCCGGGCGATCGTAGCCTGGCCTCAAGTTAGGACGGTAGCCTGGAAAATAAATTAATAATCACATGGTTATTTAGGAAGACGGATTGTAAATTGTGCAATGACACTCGTGTTAGGGATGGTTAAAGCCGTATAAACAGTTAAAGCCAGAAGAAAAGCACTCTTTAGCACAACCCGCACTAGGCCAGGGTGGTGGACTAAGGCCTTAACCATCTCAGATGTAGAGGAGACCCGTGCCCAGCATTGGGACGTATATGGGCTGATGATGATAATACAAAGAAATTCTTATTTTCTATATAAAATCATAAAATTACTGTTTGTTAAATTGTCTAAGAGACATCTCACAACAGACAGAGCGTATGGTAAAGCTCTGTGCCTGTGTACACCAAAAGAGTTTAATAGAATAATCTTGGAATTTGCTCGTATGATGTACTAGTAAATCTGCCTTAACGAAAAGTTACAGTAATGTTTTAACTTTTAAGGTACGGTAGTCGGTTTTTCAAACAGGTTTATATCATGGTCGAGCTACCTCAATACACTACAGCCTAAACTAGTCGTTGAATTTTACCCAGCTCTATTTTAAACTACTATAAAATGTATGTGGTTGTTAGGAAAACGTCAATTTTTTTATTTTTGGTCGGGATTAGTGTTAACGCCAGGGGGTTTGTAAAATCCCACCACGGTATCCCCTGCCTGTTGTAAAAGGCGACTAAAAGGGGCCCTTGGAGGCCACTGGACGCGCTGCTGGGGGCAGTGCGTCCTCACTGAAAGTGTCCTCGAGAGGGGCGGCGGAACCGTGGCCTGTGTCCGTCGCGGGCGCCCATCCACAACCGGGCGCCCGAACCACGCTATTGGGGGTGCAACTGCACCCCCGACTACTCCGAGACGGCCGAGACATTTTCGTCTCGGTGGCGCATCGGGCGGCTGCGGCATCATTGTGGGTGCCTCTCACCCACACACCGTGGTCGCCCCATTCGGCGCGAAGGTGGCCACCGGGGGGTTTTGGTCGGTATGCCGGCATAGGGATTTTTGTTAGGGACCTAGCCCGGCATTAACATCTGCGCGGACGTGACGTCACCGCGCGCCGGGCTGGAAGGCCGGTGACCCCGACATACGCTTCTCGCCCCCCTCCCGCAGGGCTGGCGAGAAGTAGAGCCATAACCAGCTTTCCCCTCGAGAAAAAAAAAATGGGGTTTGTAATGACCTTAGCTATTACCTGCCTTAGTTTCCAATCACGGTCTGAATACACCTTGTATAAGTTAAAAAACAATGAATAATTTAGAATATACAATCCACTTTCGAATAAATTCTACGTGATACGTGTCTGGACTTGGGAACGGGAGGCGGCACATGAATCATTTTTTATCAAATACAAAAACGAATGACATCAGAAAGCAATTATTATTCATTGCGCGTTCTCGATATAAAAATATGTTAAATCATGTGCCTATTACAGCCAGTGCAGTGACCAGTGCTGGGCAGATTTATTGAAATAGAATTGGCACAATGGCGATTGTTTTTGCAAACTTATAATCAATGTATTTATTTATGGGATCGAAAGGACGTTACCATTTTTATTGGGCAGTTTAAGTAAAAGTTTTTTTTATGACTGTCATCGGTCCTAGCACGTACATTTCTATCATAAATTCAAGAAATTAGACCTATATTTTTTGTTACGAGATTCCAAGCTATTTATTTATTGATACATTTGGTACAATTTCATTGTTGTTCTATAGATATATGATAGTGTTATGACAATGGGAACAATTTGTGGTACTTTTGTTTTGAAGAGAAAAAGGTTTTTAGTCACTTTTACCCCCCTTTGTATTTATTTAAATTGTTAATTAATAGTTTTTTCAATAATATATCGACAGTTGTGATGGTCTCGTCTCGTCTATAAGATGCGCGATCTCACAAAACCAAATCTCGTCGATCGGGGGTTTGTGTTCTAAGCACATAACCCTGACGAATTGGAACCATATATGTACGCATGTATTTCCAATAATTTATAATACGTTTTCTCTACTATCTTTCCTATGCTCTCTTTAAGAGATTGTTTTGAGCAAAATGGATTCCATAAGTATTCCTTTTCAAATAACATACTAAGTATAAGTGTGTGAGAATAATAAATAAACAACTTTAATAAATAAACAGCTTTCATTGGCGGAGAGACTTTACAAATTTTGCCTGGTTTGGCCCTATTATAAGACATACACAGTTGTAAATCAGGACTATGCTGCTGAGTCTCCACAGACCGAAAAGAAGATTGAGACGGAGACCATAGGACTAATGTCCATGTAATTTGACAGCCCCGTGGCGCAGTTGTCTAGACACCAGCTTGCGAAACGAGAGGCCGCGGGTTCGATTCCCGCACCGAGACAAATGTTTGTGTGATCCACAAATATTTGTTTCGGGTCAGGGTGTTTGTGGGACCGAAAAGTCTCTCGTAGTTTCTGATACCCACGACACAAGACTCGTATCTTAATGTGGGGTCAGAACTATGTATGTGACTGTTGGGTGTATTTATTATTTGTTATTATTACCTATTTATTTAATAAAGGCTTTATGTCATGTGGGAAGACAACAATACCTATAGGTACAATAGGATAGGTACCGAAGATGGGGCGACGTAAAGGAAATACTTAGTCTAGAAAGGTGGATCCTGGCAACCGCTAGGATTAGTCCAGACGGCATTGAAATACAACTATGAACCTAAAATATAAATAAAAGGGACTTTGTATAAAAACATTCTTTAGCATCAATGTGTGAAATCTCCCGAGCTATTTTAACTGAGTTTTCAAGCATGCTCTTAAAACATTTTTGTATATTTCTAGTTTGATTAATTACAAAATATTGATTTTCAAGGGCTATAACACACAAAACCTTCATATCTATGGTAATCTTGACAATAATCAAGTGTTCAACTAATTCGATCGTATAAACGACAATGATATCGAAAAAAAATAAAAGAATTCTTGGAATCTGCTTACGTGCGTTAAATTAATGATAAAAGTATCAAATTGTTTGGAAAGAAAACTGAGCGTGCTGTTGGATCTAATAATTACATCATTTGTATCTTTATTTCGTAACAAAACTTGTAAAACCCTCAAATTTTTTGTTAGTTCATCCACACTGTGAATTCCACAGTAGAACCTTAGTAGTAGTTAGTACCGAAGTCACTAAAGAACGTTAAAAAAACCTTCTTTAATAGATTACTTCTTTTGGCGAGGCAAAATGAACGCACTCGCATATGGTAAGTTCTATGTGATCCAAATTGTGTCAACTGGGACGAAAAACAATTGCTATCAGTTGACAGTTCTCACCAAAAATAGCAATAGAATATTATGACCATTGAAAAAAAAAACAGCAGGTGCTACTGTTGTTACGCATTTTGCTATAACACTTGAAGGTGAAACAAAAACTATAATCTATGGCCAATGTCAAATATGGCGGGAAAACGTGACAACGATACCCAAAAAATATATAATTTTAAACACCTATTCAGTCATAGTTTGCGTGAATAATCATAGACATAATAGTTAAATTACCTTTTTTGTTACAGTTAAAAACCTACATCCGGAGTTATTCGGACTACATAAGTATCTAGTAAAGGTCCTTGATCGTGGTGGGAACGTATTGAAGGTCATTCGAATACGTGCATGCAAAAGTAGACGCGCCTTTTAAGCCTGTGGACACACTTGCGTGTCTCATACAGGTTTTATATCTACAAATAAAAGTGCAGAAATTGTAGCCTAATGTGTTTCTGGAGCATTAAACACCGATGGGTTCTGAGATTATATTTCAATAAAAAAATACTTAACATTAATTTAACGTTGGATTAAAAGTTTACGAGTTATATTCAGCTGCAATAAGCTGCATAGTCGGAATAACTTCTTCTATTTTGAGTTACATTAGTGTACTTGTATACTTAATGTGTTTTTTTTTGTCTTAAAATGTGCGTGACTTTGCTGACATTCAGTTGCCTAGTACCTAAAGGTTCGCGAGTTTGTCAATGCCTAATTTATTATGTTGAGTAATAAGAAATAATGGATTGTTATTTGGCCGAAATAAAAAGTATCCTCTGTCCTTCTTCAATAGTCTTTGTATGTGTTTACAAAAATTCATCAAGATCGGTTCAGAAGTTAAGGCATCAATTTGTAACAAACAGACAGATTTAAACATTGCAAATCAACATTCACTACAGACATTAAGTCAACGACCTGACCGATGTTCACATATACTTTTTGAACGTCAAATTTTATCTGATTAATCTTGATAGATGGTATCGAAAACGCAATTTTCTTATTAATATATTTTATCTGTGTGGTGGCTTGTACTTCCATTGAACGCGTTAAAAAAAAAAATTTGCATTAAAGTGTTTAGTAATTGCAACAATTTGATGGAAATTTTTGAACCACAGACAGACACATTCACGCTTTTATGTCTATACCCACGTTTCGCCATTGGTGTTTTAAGTCCCTTTTAAAAGACCGCGAGCCTATTGCCTTTTTTCATGACTACAAGACTCCATGCCGCTACTGACCTCCGGATCGCATGACACACACTTTTAAGGCGAGACCACGGGACAGTCAACATTATTTTGAAATCTGTACCTCGGAGAGCGATTAAATATCCTGGAGGTTATAATTTTGATTTATACAAATTGTGCGAGTGTCGACTGGCGATAATAATACGACTATCTCTTCAGCGTACACCATTTGAAAAAAGTGTATTTTATTTATAATAAAAATTGTGTTGCGATTTGTTGAGATATTGACTTAAAATAACTTATTCCCTTTTCTGTTATTGTTAACTATACAGCAAAGAGTCCTTTTATGTATGAAAAAATCTTTAGAGATAGTTCTTCCACTTTTACATCAGTGTGCATAAAAGAAAAGTTAATCCTTACAAGTGTTGTGGCATGAAGTCCCTTGTAATTACTGATGCAAACAACAAAAACCTTGCATCTCAGCATGCAATTAAATTATGTATGTCACTGTTACATGTATTTGTCTTAATTGAAATACGATAAGCAGAGTGTCGGAAAGTACGCCAAGGTAATGTTAATGCTGTATCATTACACAAGGAGATTAATTAACGTTTGTCTTTGTGTCTACTAATTACGGAGACTAGTGGAAATTGCTTGCAATCTAGAGGTATGAACCTCAGCTGTAGAGGAGGACCGTGACCAGCAGTAGGACGTATATGGACTGATGATGATGATGATGTATAAAACTAAACTATACAGCTTTAGATTATTAAAAAAATACAGCCACCAGTCAAATACATAGTTCTGACCCCACAGTAGATTACAAGTCCTGTGCCGTGGGTATCAGAAACTGCGAGATACTTCTCGGTCTCACAAACACCCTGGCCCGAAACAAATATTTGTGGATCACACAAACATTTTTCTGTGTGCGGGGATCGAACCCGCGGCCTCTCGTTTCGCTAGCTGATATCTAGCCAACTGCGCCACGGGGCATGTTTTATTATTTATGGGTAAAAGTCGACTACGTTAATACATTATTTTTATGAAGTATGATAATAATATCAAAAACCTGATTTGGTCCTGTTTAGTGCGGTTGGCTAAAAAGTTGTTGAATACATTTATTTGACAACCTACGGGTGTAGCCGATACTTATATGATTAAAAGACTCTTAGGACATTAGAAGAAGTCTTTATTTTGCTTGCCTCTTTCTAATCCTCAAATTCAAGTAAGTTAAGAAAAGTATTGAGTAACGTACCTCCATAACCAGGATATCCTTGTCCCCCGCCGTATGCGCCCTGATACCCGCCGTATCCGCCTTGATATCCACCGATGTTACCTACAAACATTAGTCCATTATTTTGGAGTTATGATTATCTAACGATATTAGATTTTATCGAAGAAAGATTTGATAGTGAAGTTTTTGAAAATATATTTTGTAATAACCGAGTTATCCATATTAATAATAATAGGAAAAGTCTTAAAATAACATAAAAATGATTAAAATTTTCTTTTATCATTTGATCATATTATATATTTTTTCAAACTGCAAAAATCAAATAGTGTGTCATTAAAAAACTCACCGCCTCCATATCCTCCCTGATACCCTTGACCAGGATAGCCGGATCCAGCATTACCGTATCCCTGATATCCACTACCATATCCGCTCCCAAGCCCAGTACCGAACCCGCTGCCGTATCCACTGCCATATCCACTGCCATATCCGCTGCCATATCCGCTGCCGTATCCGCTGCCGTATCCGCTACCATAACCGCTCCCATAACCGCCGTATCCGCTATTATACCCGCCTGGGTAGCTGCTAGAATATCCTGGTCTTAATAGACCGTATCCACCCGTGCTTCGTCTTTGTCCATCGGTTATGTCATTGCTGGCGTCAGATATTCTTTGGGCAGCCGTCACGGTCAGCGCGTAACACAACAAAAATGTACTCTGAAAAAGCAAATTGCCTTGTTAAAGACATTGGTTCGTCGCCTTGAATTCGATTGAATCTGAGATAATATCGAGGAGCTGTATGTGGTTTTAAAAAACCCTCAACGTATAGTTTTTTTCATCTTAATATAATGCTACCTTGTTTGTAAAAAAACAGGTCTATAGCGGTAGAGTAAAAATCATATTTATTGTAATGTAAAGTAGGCAGTTTTGTATTTAATTACAAATTAAAATTACTTTAATAGGTGCTGTATTTAGTTCTATATTTGGCTCCCGAGGTAATTTAGATGAGTTTTCGATATACCAAGCAATATGACAGAGGGATATTTGCATCCCATTCACGTTTCATTTCAACGAATCTGAATTAGAATTTTTATTTATAAATGTGACGTAAAATTGTGAATTAAAATTAAATTTTGAAATAAAGCGGAATAAGACATTTATCAGTCATCAATTACAATTCCCAAGCTCATGGTAGTTTATTATTTTATTTAATAATTATCATTATTTAAAAGAGCCCCTCTTCTTATCTGTGTTTATAGAATAAGCGTTTATATTGAGTTTTAATTTCAATATTTATCTTTACATTATCTTTATAAATGGCAATGCTTATTTAAAAATAGAGAAACTGTAAGATAAATTTATTTTAAAAGCAATCGACTTGATTTGATTTAAAGATTTATTTGAAAAGAGTTCTTTAATGAAACCCCTAAATTATTATCATTTGGCAAAACTGCATTTGTTAGTTTGGACATTATAAGTTTGGATTTTCTATCTGTTTAAATTAGTCCCCACAATCAGCAGCGGATTATCATCAGATACATCTAATTCGGAAACGTTCGGATATTTCCGTGGACAATCGTACTTTCAGTGAAATGTTAACATGAAAACATTTCGCCTGAATTTGTTGCCCCGTACACATGTTGCGGCAAATTAAACGTGCAATTCGGTAGCAGATATAATCTTTAAATCGCCTATTTAACAAACAGATAGCATCTAATCTTTATGTCTAACGCATGTAATAAGTAACGGGAGTACTATCGCAAAGGTATCTGCAATCGAAAATCAGATATACAGCTTTTCTCATTGATTTTTAGATACTGTTTATCTACTTTTTATTTTGCCGGCTGTAGGTCTGAACTCTTATGAACTTGACAGTTTTATCCGATAAAATTAAAATAAAATTTACACCCAACGGTCATACATAGTTCTGACCCTACGAAATATAAGTCTTGTGCCGTGGTCATCAAAAACTACAAGAGACTTTTCGGTCTCATAAGCACCCAGTACCGAAACAAACATTTGTGGATCACACAAAAGGGGATCGAACCCGTGGCCTCTCGTTTTGCAAGCTGGTATCTAGCCAACTGTGCCACGGGGCTGTCACGATTGTAAAAACACAATTTATTTATTTATTTTATTTATTAACACTTTATTGTACACACGGAGAAAATTAACAAAACAAGAACACACAAGAAAGAAAATAGTACAATTGGCGGTCTTAACGCTCAAGGCGATCTTTTAGAGACAACCATAGGATGGAAACAAAGAATGTAGGTATAGATGAGAGGGTAGTCAGTGTGTACAACATACATACATATATACAACATACATACGTATATACAACATACATACATATATACAAAAATACATACAAAATTCTAAAAAAATAATTTAAATTGTTGAATTCTAGACAGTAGGTAATTAATAGAAATTAGGGACACTTGTACTCCCGAAAGAGTAGGCAAAGGTGTATGGAAAATGTGTTGTATTAAATGGTGATTCCACAACTACTTTCCCCCCGCTGTGTTTTATGTCCCAAGTATTGCCGTATGGTGGCAAGGCCTATTGCCGCTTTTCAGACACATTTTAAGATTTTCGTGCAATAATAATAGTTAATGGCAAAATCTGGTAACAATTTGGCCTTTACGCGGGGTTTTAACCTAGAGCCTAATTATCAGGGGGTTTAATCTAGCAGTGTTACTAAAATAAATCTTGGACAATGTTTGCTCGGTTTTAAATTGTATCAATGACTAAAATCAATAAATATTATTTAACAATCATTAGGACAACCGATTGTATGATAAATTGTTACGGATCTCAGTAACATAACATCTAAAAGATTACGAGAGACTTACGACACAAGACTATAAGAATTTATTTATTTTTTGTACTTTAAAAAATACTGTACTAAAAGATATTAATCAAACGCCGCTAGTTATACTCATCCTCTAAGAATTTTAATCGAATTTTGATTATATTCACTGAAATACACCATCACATTTTAACTCACCAAGGAATTCATTATTCTATATAACTCACTCGCGATTTTCTCGAGTCGCATACGAACGCACAATGATCTTGGACCTCGGATCGGTCGTCTTTATATCAGTCGCAGGCGAATAAGATTTGCACGTGTTTATTGCTTTGAGAAATTGTCTTTGTTTGTAACCAATCTGTACAATATGATTAAATATAGGAAGTGGTTTTTGACGGTCTGCACATGTGTGTGGGTGTTAGAGATCCCGGAATCGATTCCCGGGACGGACAGTTGTTAGTTGTAGCATGGGGTCTGCGTATTAAATGTCATATAGTTATTTACCCGTGGTCTGGTTTCATCATCATCAGCTCATATACGCCCCACTGCTGGGCACGGGCCTCCTCTATCATTGAGAGGGTTTAGACCTTAGTCCACCACGCTGGTCTAGTGCGGGTTGGCGGACTACACGCCTAAGAAATTCCTAAGAACTTTTAGAGGGGTGCAGGTTTCATCACGATGTTTTCCTTCACCGTTGAAGTAAGTGATAATTCATTGTCAATACACACATACCATCTAAAACTCAGAGGTGTGTGCCTGGGGTTTGAACCCGCGACTGCCGAGATTCTCAACCGCGCGCCTAAACCTCGAGGCCAATACTACTTCACTTCATCATCATGATTAAATAATATAGGAAGTGGTTTTTGACGGTGCGCACATGTGTGGGTGTTAGAGATCCCGAAATCGATTTCCAGGACGGCAAGACTATTATTTTTGCTTTAGGAAATTCTTAGTTGTAGCATGGCGTCTGGAAATTAAATTTCATATAGTTATTTACCCGTGGTGCGTTAATTACGTCTGGTTTTGACAATTATTGTATTAATTTTTTATGTGAGGGTGAAACCATACAAATATTTGAAATGGACAACTCTTTGTTTCCAACTCACCTTTATTATTTTTTCTGATTAACTTCGTTGCAGGATCGTGACAAATTAGGTTTTCTTAGATTCGCTGAGCTTCAGTGCTCAGCGTCAATACTGTGCGTGCCGCTATTGATGCTGGAGCACAGGAGGATATAAGGATAGGGCTATCCCTATATGCAGGACTATGCCTGCATATGTGTCAAAAAACCGGCGATACGCTCGCCTCTTGTTACGTGTACGTAAGCCTTACTTTCATTAGTGATTTTCCTACAAACCACTCAATCTTCTTCATATTTTCGACCTGTTTACCTGTTAGCCTGTAGTAGTTGTTTCGGAGTTGACTTTTTTCACTTGTTGGTATTAATATTCCCTTTTTATTTTTCTATCAATAAGCACCAAGTGTAAAAAAAACATCTCCGGATATATTCTTAATAAGGTCACTATCAATTCTTATCAGCGTAATTTAAATACTTATTTACGTTTTACTTTATCTTTAACAATAGGGAATTTCTTAATGTTTACAACTGTTTCCTGTATAACTAGATAAACTTTGTAATGGTGTAAAGAAATAAAATTTCACAGCGTCCTTGGTCGAGAAGCATTAATTTCGACTCTCTAGTCGGGCAAAATCACATCGAATTTTTGAATAAGGAATACGCAGGAGCAGAATGGAGTCTCGAAGTGTGCCTGAACGGCCATAAGTTTTCTCCAATCCTGTGGCCCTGACTAAAATTGCTGGTGAAAAGTGGGCATCGAAATTAATATCTGCCTATTCCATCATCAACATCTCGATTCGTGGGACCGCTACTGATGAAATTTCTATTCATCATCATCATCATCATCATCAACCCATATACGTCCCACTGCTGAGCACGGGCCTCCTCTACAACTGAGAGGGTTTAGGCCTTAGTCCACCACGCTGGCCTAGTGCGGGTTGGCGGACTACACACCTAAGAAATTCCTAAGAACTCTTAGGTGTGCAGGTTTCATCACGATGTTTTCCTTCACCGTTAAAGTACGTGATAATTCATTGTGAATACACACATAACTTCGAAAAGTCAGAGGTGTGTGCCTGGGGTTTGAACCCGCGACCGTCGAGATTCTCGACCGCATCCTCAAACCTCAAGGCCATCACGACTTATTGAAATTATTGAAATTTCTATTGCTATCTGAGAAAAGAGTATATAAAGAGTGCCAGTTGGTTCAATTTTGCCGGCCAATCCTTTATTGTTTATATATAGGCTGATCCCGGAATGCGAAACAATGTTGGGTCCTATCTTGCGTACGACGATATGGGAGTACACCAAAATTCCACCACGAAGCAATTGCATGTACCACAACGTCTTTTATTCGATACGCAATGTGGTTGCTTCATTTCGACTTTCTGTGAAATAGTGGCACATCCTGGATGAGCCGGCCCTGGATGCGTCGTGCTAACTAAAAATCTGTTTTTGCTCGTAAGAATAATATTTCGCACCCTCAATAATATAAATGGACAACACAAACTTTTAGATGTAGTTCGCATAATAGAAAATAACATCGAAATGCCCACTATGTAGTTAAATCTAAGTGTCAGATAAATCATATATTAATTATGATGCATCTGCTCTTTTGACGTGTCTCCCTTCCGCAACCTTTTGTTGCTTCGTTTACCAAAAACCTACCAGTATGAATTTTGCCCGTACGAGTATGTTATTGAAGGGTTCAATACTGTGTTAATATTAAGTTAATAAAAGCTATAAAATCTTGTCGCATTAACGAAATGACGTTTCATTCGCGATGACGTCATCTTCACATTGTCAATTTACATATCAAACATTACCGATTAGATTAGATTGTAAACGGATATCGGGTGTTGAAAATGAACTGTATATAGGTCGTCGTGAATCAATTTAGAGTTCTGAATAACGAGGTCAATTAATTTTATAGTAGCTATACTAAGTGATTATCTAATTTTATTACATCCGGGTGTAAGATATTTATTTAAAAAAACAAAACTTTATTTCACATTCATGTTTTTACATAGAAATGCACCATAATAACTGTGATAGTTCAAAATCTGTGTTGCAGTTATTAGGCTCTCCACAGAGCACGAGATAAGTGTGAATTAAAACTAAAATGAAGTAAATTGGACGGGATGTACCTCTCATGTCTACTATAAATATGAGCCGCTTATTGAAATTGCAGGCTATTAAAGCCGTAGTGTCTTTTAGTATTAATTAATTAGGTATCCTTACGACCTGGGAAGTTAAGGTTAATATTGTAAATGCAAATGAAATAATTTATTGTTTCTTCAAGTCTAAACAACTGGAACCGATCTTAAAGGATATTGTTGCTATGATTGTGGCTCTAAAACCCAAGTTTCCACGGGATCATTTCATACCATTGCCCTGCAAAATCTTTACTAACGCGAGCGAAAAAGCAGGCAAAAACTATTTCAATAAAAATTGATTTTGCTCATATAACAAGCGCGTCTATAATTTCACTAGTTAGTTAGTAGCGTAGTCTTTCATGCAAAAGGCGGAGCGCTGTGGAATTTCTCAGAAAATTTAATTTGTTATTCAAAGGCATTGTTTCATACAATATGATCGAAATTGCGATAGGTATCCACGACCGTGCACAGACTCCGGCGGGATGACACAGCCGTGCTCAGAATTCCACAAGCTGGACTCAATCGGTTATCAGAAAAGTTTTAGACGCACAAATTGTTTTAGAGATATCCTACCATTGGTTCTCGTACTTATTTTGAATATTGATCTCGTTGGTTGTATACCTACCTCTTGCCCTGCTTAACTTATGCCTGCCAAACGTGGAAATTCAGCAATAACGTTAGAAACATAATAGTAACATGTCAACGCGGAATGGAGCGTAGCATGCTGAACATCAAAAAAATCCAAAAAATACGTCACACACAAATCAGAGAAACAACTAAGGCCAAAGATGGACTGGTACAAGCGCTGACTCTAAAGTGGAAATGGGCTGGACATGTAGCACGCTTGCAAGACCAGAGATGGACCAAAAGAGTTACAACATGGAAAGGTCCACTCGGTAAGAGGAGAAGAGGAAGACCCTGCGCACGATGGGAAGATGACGTAGTTAAAGTCGCCGGTGTGGATTGGTTTGAACTAGCCAAATCTAGAGAAGACTGGACAGCCTTGGAGGAGGCCTTCACCTGCAGAGGGGTTCTAGCAGAAGAATAAACACAGATAATTGTAGTTACTTTCCATATCCATATTCTGTTTTGAAGTTACTTTTTATTTTTTATTTTTAAGTTACTTTTTTATTTTACTTTTTATTTTTAAGTTACTTCTAGTTTTAAATCACTTTTTATATTTAATTTTTATTTTTTAAGATATTTTTATGTTACTTTTAATTTTTATTTACTGTTTATTACCTTCTAGCTAGAAATAAAAGGCTTTTTATTTATTATTTATATTTTATGGTTGTATAAAAATATATTTCTCAGACACCCTAGTCGTCTGGAAATATGTCTGAAAATCGGCAATAGGTAGGTACTATTATGTAGGAAATAATAATACTATTGGCGCAACATACTAAAATGCATCATCATTATTAGCCCATATACTTCCCACTTCTGGGCACGGGTCTCCTCTACAACTGAGAGGGTTTAGGCCTTAGTCCACCACGCCGGCCTAGTGCGGGTAGGCGGACTACACACTTGTTGATGATGATATAATTATAGTCCACTTTATATAGGTACTGAGCCTATCGCCGTTCACTGCTGAACGTAGGCCTCCCCAAGAAAGCGCCAACCATCCCGGTCTTGAGCAGCCCTCATCCATCCGTTACCCGCCACCTTTCTCAAGTCATCGGACCACCGTGCTGCAGGTCGTCCTACACTACGTTTGCCTAAGCGCGGTCTCCACTCCAACACTTGTCTGCTCCATCGGCCACTTTAGCTGGACCTAAATCGTGATGGCCTCAAGGTTTAGCCACGCGGTCGAGAATCTCGACGGTCGCGGGTTCAAACTCCAGGGGCCCAGGCACACACCTCTGACTTTTCGAAGTTATGTGTGTATTCACAAAGAATTATCACGTACTTTAACGGTGAAGGAAAACATCGTGATGAAACCTGCACACCTAAAAGTTCTTAGGAATTTCTTAGGTGTGTAGTCCGCGTCCCGGTCCAATCCATAGCTCTGGCTTCAGGGTATACCGGGGCCGTCTCGTTGAATGCGCTGATGGTGGCCGTCGCGGGGTTTTTAGTCGGTATTACGGCGCATTGGTTTTGGTAGGGACCCGGCCCAGCGGCCGCCCGACACATCCACGGGCGGTAACATCCATGCTGGGTCGGAAGGCGCCGGTAAGTCCGACACACCGTCCGTAAATAGGATTTTCACCGCGGTAAAAAAAAAAAAAAATTGTGTAGTCCGCCAACCAGCGTGGTTGGCCAAACCCTCTCAGTTGTAGAGGAGGCTCGTGCCCAGCAGTGAGACGTATATGGGCTGTTGATGATGATGATGATAATTAGCTGGACATAATAAGGAACCTGTACTTATTGTATATTTAGTATTACAATAAAGCCTGTATATTTTTCAAAAGTAGGTGTAGCGGATTTTACCGAAGCAGTTCTAAAATTACTTACAAATGATGTACATACAAATGCACTTTTCCTCAAACGCTGTCTCTATTTTTGGCGTTAAAACTATGTTAGTGTCGTGATGCAGTTGGTTAGCGACTCTCCTATGAAACAAGACATCGCAAGTTCGATCCCGCGGCTATACAAATAGTTGCCAAAATAAATACTTGGTTTGGTTTGATTCTAATACTCCGAGACTTAAGTGTTAATGTTAGGTGAGAACTATATATTTTACTTGTGAACTATTGTTATTGTAACAACAAACGAGGTGAAGTAAAAAAATCGAACATATCTTTATCAAAAAATTTACAATACGGAGATAACAACCCAACTTAAAACATTAAATTACTTTTTTAAATTAATTTACAAAAACATATTTTGAAGTAACAAATTTTTGTTATTTTCACTTCGCTTTAATTAAAAAACTTGTTTTCTGTGTTTGCCAGAACGTTGCGAGCACGCAAAATATTTTATATTGTTGCAGGTCGTATATTTTGTTCAGCAATTTTTTTCGTATTTTTGATTGTAAACAATCTATCTAGATGACTACTTGGAAACAATGGGTTTTATATTCCGCATTTATTTTGCTAATATTCATATGTTTTTTCTATTCGGTCTCTCTATTGTGCTCGATTGGAAAGCTATGTAATAATTAAAGACGAAGATATAGCTATAGGTAGCTTGTTGCAGGAGCTTGACAGTTTAATTCGCGGGTTGGAGGACGTGTTATTCGATTCTAGATTTAGAAATTCTCAGTACAAGTACCTATGGAGTAAAATACCCGAACTTACGCAGCAAAACTCATCGCTATATTATGAGACACGGTTTTGTTATTGTTATATTTTGTTTGTTTTCATGCAATATATTTTATTTTACTTTTAATTTGTATATATAGTAAGTTTCTTCAATATGCGTAAGTGGTGTCAACCGTTCAAATTAAAGTAAAGAATAAATGACACTGAAAACCAACCGAAGAAACGGTTACGTAGAAAATGGCCTCTGCCTACCTTCTGCTTATCTTCGGGATAAAAGCGCACAGTATGTCAATATAAAGATAATAATCGAAAAGCTAATTAAATCTTCATAGATATAAAAGTGGGGCAATTCAGATGATTCGTAAAAGTTTTCAAGATTTATATCCGGCGAAATTTATAGCCTCGCTTTACTTTCCGCTTAAAAGTTCCAATTCAAAAGTGTTAGACTAAATATATGGTAGGTCTCATAGTTTAGCGAGTAACGTTTAATTTACTAGCATACTGTTCTGTTGGCTTGGGTTTGAATCCTGCGTAGGTGTTTGCATTTATTCAATCTAATTATTATATTAGATTGAACAGAACAGATTGCCGACTTTTAAGTACTAGTATTTTAACTTAGTACACTTAAAACCTTTCATTTCTCTTCCTACATGTCCATCCTTGATTGCCTGTAATAGATTGAGATAAGGCAGCCATTTGTACTTATTAAGTTTACTGTAGGTACTTCATAGTTTTAATCTTATGTGTACAATAAAGTTTTAATTAAATAATAAATAAACATTCCTCATCAGTTGACACATTAATTCTTTTACGTATTAAAGATAAGATCTTAGTTTTCAACTATTCCTGCACAAAAATTAGAAATAATCAGTTCAGCAGTCTAGATGTGCAACAAACCATTCGCTTTTAAAACGTTATTAAGGATTACTAGTCTCTGGTTTTCCATTAGGAAATTAAATTCTCAAGTTAACAGCTTCCCCCGCGATGTTTTTAAAGCGTCAAAGTAGCATTCACAAATCCCAGGCTAAGTTAAAAAGAAAAACACGTGTGCAATTCACACGTGGTAGAAGTGAAACCTTCAAAAAATTTGGCATAAATTTTATGGCTGCCTTCTTTATAATAATATATAGTGGCCAAGTATATCCTTAACGGTAAGGGACTTGTCAAGGAGGGGGGGGGGGGGGGGGGGGGGAGGGGGAAGGAGCAGCCACATGTATCACAACAACTCTTAATGTTATTACTCCGTCTTGACCATACGCGACGAATTGCTTTCGTCACAATTCTTGACAGTATTGCTACTGTCAAGGTTTTTTTTCCATCGACTTTGAAATCACAACGATGCTAAAGAAGTTTTCACTTCAAAAATATCTACATACTGTATTCACTTCGAGTACTTTTATAGGCAATTTTATCATATTAATACCCACATAAACACCCTTACACGCGCACAGTGTTTCGCGTACAATTTTTTCATCAGCATTACCGTCGGTTCACTTTCTCCCAATTTCGCGTATATGAGGTCTGAGAGAGAATAAAGAGGTTTTACTACACAAAGTTATAATACGGGAGTCTATGGGACTCCGCATGTTAGGGAAAATTTCGTCCCCCGATTTCACATCAACACGAGTGTTTTAACGTTGCCATTCATGCTTCATAAAGAAGTTATTTACGTCCTTTTGAGGTTTAAAACAATGCGTTTGTCGAGCAAAAGTTAAATTGTGCGTAAAAGATCTTTATTTTCGTGTAATTCATTCAAAGTTAGTACTAAAATGTTCTGGATGACCTTTGATGTTGCTATTAATTAAATATATTCCCAACGATATACGTAACATTATCTTAGAGCAGTGGTCGGCAGTCTTTTGGCAGGCAAGGGCCGCAATGTGGCAAAATAAACTAAAGGCGGGTCGCACTTGTGATATTTACCCTAGATTCTACGTAATACCTATGTATAATTGGTCATATCCCATAGAAAAAATGCAAATGCCAACTAATGCTAACATTCACGGGCCGCGCGTTGCCGACCGCTGCCTTAGAGTATGGTAATACCCTAACTATTTTAATGTTAGAACCATGCTGGTGTCAAATACCCTTATATCACGGTACGAATATATGTATGAGTCCCACTAAGTAGAACTACTATGAAGACTATTACAAAAATTTGACGTAAAAAAAATTTTGTGTCTTGTTTATTTAGGCGTTTTCTTTTTTGCGCATTATATTAGAGTTACTAAAACCAAAAAACACACTGTAACCATCATTACACTAATATGCACTGAAACATTTAATATATACGTCCCACTGCTGGGCACGGGCTTCTGCTACACTGAGACGTGTTAGACCTTAATCCAACGCTGGCCTAGTGCGGGTTGGCGGTTTAGCCATGAAATTTCGTAATAACAAACTAAATTTATCGTAAGCTGTATTTACAAGTTAATGCAGGCTATGTCATCTATTAATATAACTTTTCCCATATTATCAGTGCGGATCATGACGTAACCGTTTTTCTGTAGAATACAAATTGTATATTTTAATTTTTATCCTCAACTGAACATTAAAATTCGAGGCGCAGGTGAACGAGTTTAATCTTGGATTTACCATTAAATTTATTTAAAAATACACACAACAGACCCCACACCGAGACAGGGAACACTCGTGACTTGTATTCTGCCCTACAAAGCCCAGAAAAAATATATTAATTCATAATAATGTGAATAGGTAAACTTTGACAGTTAATTCAGACACCAGCTTAATTAACTGATCAAAGTACTCCTGACAAACAGGACAGGTAATAATAAATAAATACACAAAACAGTCACATATATACATAGTTCTGATCCCACACTAGGATACAAGTCTTGTGCCGTGGGTATCAGAAACTACGACAGACTTTCGTTCTCACAAACACCAAGACCGGAAAAATTTAATTTGTGGATTATGCAAACATACATACATATATATTTATCTCGGTGCGGGGATCGAACCCGTGGCCTCTAATTTTACAAGCTGGTGTCTAGCCAACTGCGCTATGGGGCTGTCAATCATAAAGCGATCTTAAACCAACGGGAGGTAATTCTATTCATTGTATCAATTTTCCAAAATCTATTATTACGGACTTTGCGATTAAAGAATTTCTTCAGTTTGTAGGCCATCAACTTCCATTACGCTAGAATGATCAAGCTAAGTCGTTTATATTTTAATTATCATGTTAATCTTTTCAAGAATAGAAGGCTGATAATGAGGATAATATTTGATGAAAGTTTAAACTTTGTCAGGGTTCTAATAACGTGCTAATAATTGCAAGGGTTGGTATCAAAATTTAATGTATCCAGGCTTAGAAAAGATTTATGTGCCCTTATTCAAAAAGGTCTTCAAGCTAAAGCCATATTTAGCCGCGCATGGATTCTGTAATCAATAGTGTTTTGGTGGGTTAACGATGAAAAATGAAATCCTAACCAAATTTCTATTTCTTTTCTTGAATATCATCATCATCATCAGCCCATATACATCCCACAACTGGGCACGGGCCTCCTCTACAACTGAGAGGGTTTAGGCCTTAGTCCACCACGCTGGCCTAGTGCGAGTTGGCGGACTACACACCTAAGAACTTTTAGGTGTGCAGGTTTTACCACGATGTTTTTATTGTATATCATTAAAATTTTAATATAAAACGAGAATACTGTCCATAATGTTTAAATTACTCTCTACCACTGCTCATTCGCAAAACGTACGGAAAATTTCTAATTAAAGTATCCGTGGATCCGAAGCGGCAACTTTTGCGGGCTAACTACTCTAGTTCCCCGTCAGCAGTATGCATCCAGTGCTGGACGGTAAAATGTGGACCTGATGTCTCAGCACATTGAACCGCTTCGGATTCCGAACGAGAAATCTGAGCTATTACGTGAATAGAATCCACTTAATTAGTTCCCCCGGTGAGGAAATGCGCCAGTCTCCGCTTTCATTGTTCGTTTGCTCCCGTGATTTTTACCTGTAAACAGGATTGTAGTTAGTGTTCGGGGCCCGTGACCCCTACAATAAAAATAATAATAATAAATGTTTTTTTTTTATAAAACTTTATAGGTATTTAAAAATGTAAAAAATAAATTAAAATAAATAAAGAGAGAAATAATAATAATAATTTCAGCATTTCTGTTTTAGATAAGCTGTGGTTTAGCTCGCTGAGGAAAGATAGGATTTGTTTTAGTTTAGTAATTATAGTTGTGAAATCATTTTTTAGTGTTGAATATGCATTAAATTGATTTTAATTTAATATTTAAATCATTGCATGAGGAAATTACAATGTATACCGCTATGTGCTTAGTAAGTTTCATATACGGCTGGTCCTTATATGAATAAAAAGGTTTATGCCATATATTAAATTATTTACACATTGATGTTGAGAATTGATTGTTTTCTGGTATTAAGGGCTATTTTTATATAAAAAAAAAACAGAATATTTCACTGTTTTGTTTCTACATACATACATACATAACCTCACGCCTGTATTCCCCGAAGGAGTAGGCAGAAGTGCATTTCTGCACCCACATTTCGCCAGGTATGTATTAGTCCCACGTAATAGGGGGCGAGCCTATTGCCGTTTTTCCCGGGAATCGAACCCAGGACCTCTAGATCACACGACACATACTTGTAAAGCGAGACCACGAGGCAGTTTGTTGTTTCTTTACTCATTAAATTCTATATACATTAATATACTCTATGGAAACACACCATGCACAAATATTATTGTAGATTGGAGTCATGATCTAATCTAACTATTCACACGCAGGTAATTTCCCACGAGTAATACTTAATGATTGTGATACAGTAGATATAAATTCATCAAATATCGATAAACAACATAAATAGAAAAGTAGAACTACAAATTACTGATTTTATAATATTAAGAAATATGAATACACACTAAACACCAATATGCAATATACTTACATCCTCTCAATTGTAGAGGAGGCTCGTGCCCAGCAGTGGGACATACGAGTATATGGGCTGATGATAATGATGAAGAAGTATAGGACCGTATTGCCGTTGAGAAAAGAAAAGTACTTCCAGAAGTGGGTGGTATAATAAGGCAATTGGCAATAAGAAGATTGTTATCGTTAACAGTCCAACTCCCTTTTTAAGACTTGTTTGCTTTATACTCAGCCTATCGCCGTCCACTGCTGAACGTAGGCCTCCCCAAGAAAGCGCCAACCATCCCGGTCTTGGGTAGCCCTTATCCGTCCGTTATCCGCCACTTTTCTCAAGTTTTTTTTTTATACTGGCACGGCAAAGTGACTCCACTGTACCTGATGGTAAGCACAGTGGAGTCCAAAAAATTAATACCGACCAGCGAGAAACGATATGGGCACCCGCTGGTCAACACAATCATGCCGGCCTGCACAAATGCTTCTTCACGCTTCGCTTAAAGGATCCAGGATCATAGGAAGGAGGGAACACGTGAGCTATTCCACAGCTTGATGGTGCGGCAAAGGTAAGAGTTGGCGAACTTTTTGGACCGTTTGGTCTGGAACTTTTGGTCGTCGGACCATCGTGCTGCAGGACGTCCCACACTCCGTCTGCCAATTAATGTGTAGTGATGTGATGATGTGTGGTTTTCAAATTATATATTGAAAACCACACATCTCTATATTCTTGGATCCCGATGCGAAGGCCGTATCCAAAACATCCAATTTAACAGCTCTCATTCGTTCACTGCATTCAAAAGTAAGCAGTAAGAAATGGATCGTAAATATTCAACACTCGTTTAGGCTTATGTTCAGCAGTGGACACTACTGAAAGTAATTATTTTTATTTATCAGTTATCAAAGATAGTGATAGCAATTAAATAATGGAAAATATGCGTAAGGAACCAGTTGTTACAATTTATTTGTAGTATCTATGGTATGAAATAATAATGTATGATATTCCTCGTGATGTTTAAGCAATTTTGTACTAACAAATTTCTAAATTACAAATTATGCATATGACAGTGTTACGTGTGAGTGAAATTATTTTGAAACAAATATGGATTGTTGACGTCACTATTAGTCATACTATCGTTTGATAATAGTTATCTGATGAATGCGTTTATTGGCGAAAAAATATGCTAAATGTATATGATCAATCGCATGACTCAATGATTAGTTAAACCCAACTAGTCATAATGAATGATAGGCCAGATTTATATCAGTTAGACACAGTGGCGTGCCTAGGGTCTCTAGCTAGGGCGAACACAAATTTTTATTACGGTTTTTATAGTGTATTTTTTGGTCCAGAAAGTCAAAGAACTAATAAATAATAGGTATACCTACCGCAAATTATTTACTTTCAAGATTTTGACATATTGATGTAGGTATATTATAGTACTGGCCTAACAAAGAAATAATTATTTGTCGCTAGTGATAGTATCAAAAACCATAAAATGTCGGCGAAAATTATTAGAACAATATGTCCAAATTGTGCACAAACGTCGTGTCTCTCTAAATTTGAATGCGAGATATTATAATATAGACACGGAATATATCATACTGAATTTTATTAGACAAATAACTCGACTCGAATTGGTTTCAAACCACATAATTAAAAAGTAAACAGTCAAATTCTAAAAATTACCTATACTCGTAAGTTAATTTTCATGTCGTGACCTTGAATGCAAGTTTTTTTGTTGAACAAAATGATAAATAATATGTATTAATCTTAGAAATAATACGATGATGGTCAACGCGAGAGTTTTGAAATTGCGTTGTTTATAATATTTATAAAAAGAAATCAAAGTATATGGTGTTGTAAATTTTAATGCATTCTACAAGAACCAGATAAATTATTTAAATCATTACAACAAGAATTCCACACATTTTAATCATTATATAATAATAAAATATGCAACACAAACATAATAATATAACCTTTTCGTATGGGAACATTCAACTATTCAATTAGTTATGTACTTACTAATCGGATGCGTGCTCATAATTTTTAACAATTAGAGAAATACTCGAGTCTGGCATATGTAGGTTTTGGACAAGTTACGAGCCGTTTTTTCACAGTATAATTTAATGAATTTACCTTATCTTCGAAGAGCAAAACACACTTTAAGTCGCCACGAGGATTAACAATAAACATCACCCATTTTTTATAATCACTGTAGTAATATTCTAAATACCACAACAAATTCTATTTAATTTGGTTATTTCACTCAGTAAACGTAAACAATTTACAACGTGTGACCTTGACAAAGTTTGCTTCACTGCACTCCAGGGTTGCCATTAAATAAAAATATATTGCCGTGTCGAAATGCCGTGTTTTGTAGAAAAATTGAGAAATTGCCGTGTTTAATATTTTTTTTCAAATTACATTAAATTCTTATCATATAATTGCCGTGTTTTATGACACGGCAATAAAATTCTGCCGTGTACCGTGTTTTTTTTTTTCCAACTGACCCCAATTACCTTATAACACGGCAATTGCCGTGTCAACGTCAATGGCAACCCTGCTGCACTCCCGATTGCACGCACTTCAGAGCGAAAGCGGGATGTCCATACTAATTGCTATAATATAAACGGTATTTTGGTTAAATCTATGTTTTAAAATCCAATGGGAATTTCGACGTAGTGCGAAAGAGATAGAACTAGTAAAGTGAAGCCAGGTTTAAAGCCCACGAGATAGAGGGAGATAAATCTGGGGGCACGGTAGTGCCCCCGCCAAGTCGAGCGAAAAAGCGGCACGGCCGTACTATACTTTTCTCGAAGCAACTCAGGCCATTTTCGACACCCTATAACTTCGTTGTGGATAAACCTAGAAACCTGAATTTTCTGTCACCAAGCAAGCATAGTATATACTCTGTATATTTAAAATTTCATTCAATTTTAACCGGTAGTTTAAGAATTATAACTAGTCAAACTTCCCGATTTTTGATGATCGGTCACTGACTCACTGACCGATCATCAAAACTCTAAGGCACTTCTAGCCGACATAGAAGCTTCAAATTTGGAACACAATTAGTGTTTAGTGTATAACTTAAGGAAAAATTAAAATATCTTGCAATTTCGGTCTAGTTTTCTAGATTCACAAACTGCATAAATAACTTTGTAATCCTATATAAATATATAGGATTACAAAGATACATTTGCAGTAAATAAAATTAGTATACCCGTATAGTATAAAATAATGAAATAATAGGTGTAGCTAGATAAGTAGGGATGGTATTGAGGTTTAGTCGTGAGGTCGAGAATCCCGGCGGTCGCGGGTTCAAACCCTAGGCACACTTATCTGACTTTTCGAAGTTATGAGTGGTATTAGCAATGAATTATCACGTACTTTAACGGGGAAGGAAAATATCGTGAGGAAATCTTCATATAGGGTCAAGTAACTTATTTATTTAAAAAAAAACTAAGTGCGACAGATAATGCCGTAAATTAGTTCAAGTTATACCTCTGTTAAGCTTTATGATGTAATTTTCTGTTAGGTACATTGACAGTACCAATTTATAGTGAGATAAAACTTTACAATAGGATTAACTTCAACTGACGTTTGACGCGTGCGGCCCTAAATATTTCTAACTAACGCAAAATATAATAATTATTAATTTAAAATAAAGATCACGACGCGGCCGCTCTCGTCTCGTATGTAGAGGAGGAAGACTACCTACAAAAGTAAGCAAAGCTCATAAGGCAAAAAGTGGGCTTTAAGAAAATCCGTTGTTAGTACTCAGGAAGTAGCAGGTACCGAAAAGAAAAAAGTAGGACTAAGTATCTACAAAAAGAAATGAAATCCCATAAAAAACAAAACTTGTAAAAAAAAATAAGTCTCGCAACTCAGTTCTTCTACCGTAAAAAGTTGTGAGATCCATGTTATACCAAGTCGATGAATTTATTCAGTCCCCGTTTAAGGGAACTTCTGTCTTAAGTTATTATGCACTTAGCTTACCAGACATCATCTTATAGAGACCATATCAATATTAAAAATCTTTTATGTATCAAATAAAATACTTTTGACTTGGCAATCGCTATAAATCGCTATAAAACAACTTTTTACGGTAGAAGAACTGAGTTGCGAGACTTGTTTTTTTTTTACAAGTTTTGTTTTTTATGGGATATTATTATTATGTTCAACATTGATGTTTACTCTAAACTATTGACGTTCGTGCGCCCGCGTTTCGTTTTTTTGAAATTATACGCGCGGCGGCGCGGCAAAAATACGTAAATTTCTGTTTTTTTTTCGATAAATATTTTGTTATTTGTATTGAATTATGGAATATCTAGTTTATGTTTCTTATTCGGAATTACGAAAGGCAAGCTGGGCTTTTGGGCTTCCATGGAAGTACCGCCACTGGTTAGACATACAAATAGGGCAATATTGTAACACTGCATCGAATAAGTCTAGATTTAGTCATTGTGAATTTTTCTAAAAGATGGTAGGCAATAAAATATAGTAGACAAGGAGAAAATAAGTGCGAATTCACGTTTAAGTAGCCCTATTCATCCGTCAGTGAACATACATCATTATTGAATTATTAGTGTTGGTTATAAAATTCCATCCAAGAAGTCACTGCTGAACATAGGCCTCCCTCAATGATCTCTACAGTAACCTGTTGGAGGCCTGAGGAGAGCCTGCATCCAGCGACGTCCCGCGACCTTTACTAGGTCATCAAACCATCTTACGCTGCGCTTCCCGCTACGTGGCCTCCATTCGAGAACTTTTTGGCTTCATCGGCCATCAGTTCTCCGCGCTATGTGTCTCACTATGGGCCTCATATAAAATTATTGTTAATTAATTCAATATTTTTATACAATACTCTACATATTGTACCCACATACACATGTATTTGTGTATACTATTTATTGCAACATAAGGGGTCTTTGTGGCAATAAAATAAACGTTTAGTAATAAACAGGGTTCATTCAAAATATTTATTATCCATAGAAGTTACTACAGATGTTTTTTGTTTTTTGGTTGTATAAAAATTTGTGTTGATTACAATTTGGCAGAAATAGCCTCCAAGCTGTAATTGTTAATGGGCCTTTTGTAACATGATTTCAACGACAACTAAAAAAATACCTTTGACACCGAATGTTATGAGTATGCCAGAAAAAAATCTTGTAGTTTCTCATAACTAGATGATTTCTCATAACTCCAGCAAAAATTCCGTCTTCAAAGCCTATGGTCACTTACCGGCTCTAAGCTACAATACAATTTTCTAAGTTTTTAATTAACTATTTTGGGCCCCAAAATAAAACCACTTGAGTACCTCACCGCGCGCTGCCGGCTGGATAACTCCGGGACTAGATTCCCGGAACAAAAGACACATTTAGGTTCAGTCAGGCACCGGGTTCGGATAAGTAATGCAAAAACTGCGTTGATAATCCCTTTGTTGGGTTTATTGTTAGCTATTACTGTGGCTTGTGCATTATTATAATACTTGGTGTGCTGTTCGGATACTTTATACCGCTTTTGTTGTTCGCATTTTGCATTTGTAGATATATTTTTTTTATTTCTACTTTTAATACTTTCAGGCTCATCTAACTGTTGGGGACAGTCATTTATAAAGCTTCATATACAAAATTGTATATAGGCGGACTTAGTGCCTGCGGCATTCTCAAGCAGTAGACTAAGGTAGACCTTAGGGTGATGGAGAGATTAGGCAAGGTTGGTGTAAAAAACGGTTATTATAACTATGAATGGGCCACTACCACCAATAAATTTGCCGGTATCCACCTTGATAGTGACGGCCATATAGTACGTCTGGATTAAGACTTGAAATTTTAAATCACGCGCGTATGTCGTGCCTTTAAATCTTCAAATAACCAACCAAGTAATAATTAAAAACCTTTTTCACAATAAACGGCAATTCACGGAGTCATTGACATTGCCCGCAAGATGAGCACGCTAAAGTGGAAGTAGGCCGGCCATGTCTGCCGACGGTCGGACGGCCGGTGAGCAGACAAGTGTTGGAGTGGAGACCGCGCTTAGGCAAACGTTATGTGGGACGTCCTGCAGCACGATGACCGACAACTTAAGAAAGGTGGCGGGTAACGGCCATCCGGTACCTTATCCATATAAGGGCTGCTCAAGACCGGGATGGTTGGCGCGATGGTGACGGCGATAGGTTGTGCATAATAAACGGCAAACTCGCCCCTAATTGCGTGGGATTCGTACATGCCTGGTGAAATGAGATTGCAAAAATGCACCTATGCCTACCCCTCCGGGGAATACAGGCGTGAGGTCATGTATGTATGTAACTTTTTCACACAAGTCGACAATATTTTGACCAGAGTCCGTTAAACAGAAGTAGTCATAAATCCAATATAATAATATCTATATACCATACTTCCAGATTAATTTGCAAAGGACGAAACAAGGGATAAGGTTGGAATAACCCAGCCTTTGTTTATCCAACGCATTCGCCAGTACTATGATATATTATTATTACTATTAGTATGTGCATATAATATTCTTATCGGCCCATTGTTCGATTGAAATCACCTAGAGATGAGTAACATGTCTCGTTCCGGTTAATTGTATTCGGAGTAATAAAGTCCGGTAGAGACTGCACGATGGATCTCGGGCGCTGGCAGCCACGGTCCTTAGGGACGCCTCCTCTGTCGCATATCTAAGAAATTGTTGGCTCGGATCCCACAGGACTCCAAGAAGGTCTCAGACGCGGTGATTTCATCACGTATCGAGTTAGATATTTTGATGAATATTTTATGGTCATGTTGATGTTGACACGGGCTAGTAGTTCACGTCCGTAAATAGTATTAAACCGGTAACTCTAAACGGGTGGGTAGAAGTGTAATTGTACATTAGGGTATCGCTAATATTTCTTGTTATAAGTCAACTTGGAAAGTCTCGATTCCAATGAGCTCTAGGAACAGAATAAAGGCTAAAATTTGGTAGTAGTAACGCGGTTCTGAATCCTTTGGCTATCCAAATAGTACTCATTTATCATCAGCCTATATACGTGCCATTGTTGGGCACGGGCCGCCTCTACAACTGAGAGAGGTTGGGCCTGAGTCCACTACTCTGGCCTAGTTCGAGTTGACTGACTACAAACCTGAGAAATAAAAAAAAAACTTAAGTTTCCTTATGACGCTTTTCTTCAGTTAGTATTATAAATATGAATTTTTATTTGTGTTAATCCATAATATTTAAAGTTCCCTTTAGTTTTTCCCTTGCCACACATCTCGGTTACTATAGACTTGGAAAATTATTTGTAGAGCTTTGCAAGATAATTCATAGATAAATGTGGAGAGGAGTATGATCCGTGCCGCAAAATTTACCACGCCCATATGAATGTCTTGTTAATGAAATTAAATATTGCGACAATTTGCGTCACTCATAAATAACTTAAACACTGCGTAACGCTTTCTCAATAATAAATTAAAGCCATTTTGTGGTCTCATATAACTTTGTTATGCAAGGTGATTCCAACCACTGGCATTGAACTAAAATAACATAATTAATATACTTACATAAATTGGCGTAAAATCCACATGGCAGACTATGACAAGGTCTATGACAAATAGGAGGAAAAAACCCAACCGACTGCGTTGTTGATGTCGTGGTACAAGTTGTCGTAATCCGGTAGTCTTGGATTCGATTCCTAGATCGGAAAAAGCTTTTGTCAGAGTTTGGAAATGTGCTTGGTAAGCGGCAACCCTCGTTCCTTTTCTAGGTATTAGAATAACAGCTGTAAGTAAAAATACAAATTTGTGTAGGCTTTCAATGAATTTTCAATAGAAGGAAAATATTAAATACGAGTAAAACCGAACGAAATGGAAAAACGGAGCATGCCCTTGTAGAAATCACTGTTTACCACCGTCTGTAAGACCTGTCATAGGGATCCTTGTAATTTAAATGTTATTATGTTTACCTACCGGTGTAGGTATACCTGTTTATCATCATTATGTCGTTTGGTGGGAGATAAAATTTTATCTTTTACATTAGACTTTACCATAGCTTCTCAAACTTGCTCAAATAGTAAATACTTTCAGATTAAAGAAAATTGCCACTCGGCCAGCAATACAATCTAATGCAAAGAGAGGACAAATCAGAGGTTTCTTTTATATTCGGAGGGCCAACTTAGCCATCTTTACGTAGCCCAAATACCTGACTCTTTTAAAGCAGTCTTTTAATACTTCAGCGCCTTAGAGTGGATGTTATTACCCGCTTTCTTAAGAGTGGATGGCATTACAACATAAATGATATTAAATCCCTAACACATATGTCGAAGCGTCGACGCATCCCCACTGTGCATCCAACGTAGGGTATAATATAATAAATATAGCCGCACGATCGAGAATGATTCATCTATTTTACTGTCACTATTTAAAAAAAACAATAACGCTCAAGACTCTCCGACACATATAATATCATTTATGTTGTAATGCCTGAGGTCTTGCGAATGTGATAGTTGCAACAAAATCGCAACTGTTATAGCTTTATAAAATATTATAAATGTAATTTATAGTAATTAATATTTTAAGGGCATTGATTAAATACGATAGGTATATACATCGTATCGTATGTAAATCAATGCCTTTTTTGCATAGCATTGTAATAACCATCATTTTGTTGTGCACTTAAACAAAAGCGTAATTTCCATGCAGAAAACGTAATGCGGTTTCTGTTTTGTATTTTGGGACATCTGAATCATTTATATTTATTTCGTGGACAAAAGATTTAAAAAATATTCTTTTTAAAATTATAAAATTTCTGCACCCACATTTCGCCAGGTATGTATCAGTCCCACGTAATAGAGGGCGAGCCTATTGCCGTTTTTCGGACACAATTCCAGACTCCGTGCTGCTACTGAGAATTTCCTAATGGAAAAACCCAATTACACTTTGCCCGACCCGGGAATCGAACCCAGGACCTCTAGATCGCTCGGCACATACTTGTACCGCGAGACCACGAGGCAAAATTGGTCTTGGTGATTTGGAATGTTAAACCGATTTAGGTGCCGGTATTGAGTTATATGGGCTCGTATTGTGAAAATGTTATATTGATGGTACTTGAAAGTAAAAATAACGGGTGGCACTCCGGGAGTGCCGTCAGAAGTGAAAGCTTCAACAATCACGTTGTGCATTTTTGAATATTTTGGAATGGTTAGGGAATAATTTCGCACAATTGCTTTATTTATCAGTATCAAATCATTTACGTGGTAAAATACAATATTTATTCAGCTATCGTACACAAACATGACAATTTATTAGGATCACGTGATCTGACGCGAGTTCAACATATTTTACCCATCCCAAAAAAAGTGCACAGGGCCGCTAAAGAAGTGTGAAGGCGAAGATGGAACAGGCTGCAACCAACTTAATAATAATGACAATTATAAGCGCAACTGCAGAACAGGAGGTGCTCTCATCTTAACTGCTGTGCCAAATTATTGTTCTTCTACAGAAAACACACTTTAAATCTTTCAGCGTTTTTCGCTGCCAATTTTGTAAGTTTTTTTTTTGTTTATTTTCAAATAAGCTTGAGCGATAAACATTACCATAGGTCGTCACAACGAGTTTATCCCGGGCGCTAATATCGTCGCGAGAAAACAATTTCTTCCATATTAGGATGAGGGAAATTGAGTTCTGTGAGGTCGCGGGGATTTTTTTGCCTCGCTTGAAAAATGGCCTGTGCAAATAGGGGAAAAGAATAACACTTTATTCTAGTCATAGTTTATGGTTGCCATTCCGGATCACGGCCGTAATTTCGGGTGTAAAATAGTGTTTGCCAGAACGTTTGTCGGTTGTATTTTTCTCGACGCGTGTGCGTTTAGGCTGTTGTTTACGATGTTTAAATACGTTGTTTATAAAATGCTTTTTGTCAGTAGAACATATTGGCTGCATTGAAATCTGATATATATAGAGCAAAGATTAAAGTGTACGATTATATGCCACTATATTATTATTATATTATAGACTGCCGCGTGGTCTCGCGGTACAAGTATGTGCCGTGCGATCTAGAGGTCCTGGGTTCGATTCCCGGGTCGGGCAAAGTGTTATTGGGTTTTCCATTAGGAAATTCTCGGTAACAGCACGGAGTCTGGAAATGTGCCCGACAAACGGCACAAGGCTCGCTCCCTATTACGTGGGACTGATACATACTTGGCGAAATGTGGGTGCAGAAATGCACCTCTGCCTATCCCTTCGGGAAATACAGGCATGAGACGTATGTGATTATATGCCACAATTACTTTTATTTGCAGATGCACAGACGAATCCCGAATCGCGTATTGTCAAAAGTTAAAGTCTATTTCAGTGCTCATTTACGTCAACTCACTACTCAGAATAGGCCTGTTTAATTCCCCTTCACATTTCTGTCTAGAGTCAATTGCATCAATCGTGCTGCAACTATTACCAAGTTAAAATTATATGTGTGTAGTTCATTCCATAATCTCTAAATAGAAGATACGGTTATATTGTTTGTAAAACTTTGATTGGTCGCATAGACGCACGTCTGGTTGTTTCCTTTATAGCTAATGCTTTCCGCAATGTAGGATAATCTTTATTTCTTGGAATGTAATGTAATTTAATCATAGGTAATGTTTTCGTGGAAAAAATGTATTATCTAACATATCCATTCAATACAAATGTCATTTGTAATTTATTGATTGTAATATTATTTTAATCTATCCCATAATCCTTTGATTAAGTCTGTTTTTTGTGGCACATGTGGACGGAAATATTCAAAATATTTTTTAGGAATTTTTGTTGGAAAAGATCCTTGTTGAATTTTATTATAGGAGAATTTTCTATAATAGTTTGCCAATTCACGTGTTCCCTCCTTCCTATTATCTTGGGTTCTTTAAGCGTCAGGAAGTGTCTCATGAGGCCGGCATTGATTGTGGAAACCCATAATATAATTATATATTTTTGCGTTGTTGCAAATAATTCGGCATAATGGCAGTACTTCCATAGAAGTCCAAAAGCCCAGCTTGCCTTACAAAATCTATAAGCTTTAAATCTTTACTTAACAGAAGCAATTTGACATATAAATGAGAATATACTGACCCCACAATAAACAATTATAAACTAGACATCACATAAATAACGTGTAACGCTTTTGGGCTTCTATGGAACTTCCACCACTGCATGATGGTGTCCGCATGTTTTTTTTTTTTTTTTTTTTTTTTTACGAGAGGAAAGCGCTTTAAGCTCCCCTGTTCGGTACCTCGGGGGAAGCCGAAAAGGGGTATGTCGGGGTCTCTGGCCTTCCAACTCGGCGCGCAGAACAATAATTGTCCGCTTAGCTGAGTTGGGTCCCTAACCAAAATCCTACGCCAGCATACCGACTAAAACCTCTCGGTGACCATCTCGCGCATTTAGGGCGGTTTTGCGGCATCTCAGGGCGAGAAGCGCCCCAAATGGTCCGCCTCCGCCTAGCGCACCGTCCGATTATGGACTCCTCCAAATTGGGAGGGCTTGAGATGCCCTCCACTTACGCTTTTTTGGACGTTCACCTCTTGTGAACGTCCGCGACAGTCAAGCGGTCACGCCCTCTGCCGCAAATCTCAGGGTTGCTGCCACCGTTGAGTACCGCCCCCGCAGTACGCCCAGCCTCCCCAGTGGCCCCTGTTAGTCGCCTCTTACGACAGGTAGGGGGTACCGTGGCGGAATTCTTACGCCCCCGATGTCCGCATGTTACCATCAGGTGTTGGCACTTTGTCGAGGCAGTATAAAAAAATCCATTGACTATTGATCAATGACCATTTCAAAATATTTTAATTAGTGTTAAAAATATTAAAGAATGTTATCTCAACCTCTTTAAATTCATACAATTACATAATATGTACATAACTATTACAAGTCACATAATATAATTATACACAATAACACTATGGTACATAATCTAGGTCTGTTCAACCGAAGACGTGATACGGCAATTCCCTCCTGCTAGCACTGAACGTGTCTATATTATAGAGACCGCCCCACCATAACATATCTCAAACTACCGACAAACATTTTATCAATTACTATTTATCTACCCTTTTACAATTTATTTATTTTCATATTTCTACAAACTAGTTAAAGCGACAACAAGAAAAACATGAACTCCACGATTTTATTCTCCAATAAATTATAAATAATAAATAAAATAAATACACCCAACAGTCACATACATAGTTCTGACCCCACACTAAGATACTAGTCTTGTGTCGTGGGTATCAGAAACTACGAGAGACTTTTCGGTCTCACAAACACCCGGACCCGAAACAAATAGGTTCTTGTGGATCACACAAACATTTGTCTCGGTGCGGGGATCGAACCCGCGGCCTCTCGTTTCGCAAGCTGGTATCTAGCCAACTGCGCCACGGGGCTGTCGATATACTTGGCGATATGTGTGTGCAGAAATGCACCTCTGCCTATCCCTTCGGGGAATACAGGCGTGAGTTTATGTATGTATGTATAAAATATAAAAGTGAGCAGCACACCAGGGACACATAAGTAAAAAGACGCCGTTGAAATCGGCAAAGCAAACAAAGCGCACTAAGTGAGTGCTTAATTAAGAAGTGCTGAAGTGTTTTGATGGCGGCACATTAATTTCATCTTGTTTTTCTGCTTTCAAGAACAATTATGTTGAGCATTCACAGCCGAACGTTCGTCGGACTTTTAATTTCGCTCTCGACGCCAATTATATCTCGTTTTGTCATTTCGCGTGATTGTTGTGTATTCATCTCGGAATTTCGTCATTGCATTTAATTTCTTTCTGTTTTGAGGTGTTTTGGACAAAAAATCCAATATTTATGCTTTTTATTTACGCAGATTTTAAGTTTGTTTAAACTGTACCGTGGATACATTTACAATTGTGTATTACGCATGTATTAGTAGAATGGGAAGTCGTGAATTTCAAAATACATATTTCGCTAATTATAATTAAGTCCTGATGGCCTCGAGGTTTAGGTACGCATTCGAGAATCTCGACGGTGTCGCAGGTTTAAACCCCAGGCACACACCTATGACTTTTCAGAGTTATGTGTGTATTCACAAATAATTATCACGTACTTTAACGATGAATGAAAAAAGTTCTTAGGTAGTAGGTAGTCCGCCAACCCGCGCTGGGCCAGCGTAATAATTCATTGTGGATACATACATAAGAGGTGTGTGCCTGGGGTTTCAACCCGCGATCGACGAGATACTCGACCGTGCGCCTAAACCTCGAGGCCATCACTTCTTAACAATAACGCAAAATAAGGCAAATAACGCGTTATCTCAATTATACGAGTAATTGTAGACAGAATGTCTGATACATATTTAGATATAAATTATTGCACTGTTTCATTTCCAATTGCGTTCCATATAACTTCATTAATATATGCGATGTTCTATTCAGATGATCTGGAGCGCCGGCCATCGCTCTACCCATTCCACATGTATTATTAATGGACCGGGACCTTGTTTATTTTAGTCCTATCAATCACTAGATTGAGTATCGAATATCGCATACGTTCGTATGAAAGACGACAAAGTAAACTACTTTAGTTGCCAAATAAATCCTGTTATAAAACGTTTCGAAGATCGAGCCCAGTGGCGTGCCATAGGAGAGGCCTATGTCCAGCAGTGGACGTAAGAAAGGCTGTTGATGACGATGATGATGTTGATGATAAAACTTTTTCATGGTATGAAATTAATAATGTTAATCTTTATTGATGTTATCAATGCAAAAGTAACTGTCTGTCTGTTATGCTTTCACGCCTCAACCACTGATTTTTGGTATGGAGATAGATAGGTCCTTATGGGAGGACATAGGGTACTTATTTTTACAAAAGAATCCCTAGATGAAGCTGGGATCCATCGCTAGGAAACAGTTGCAAGCGTATCCCGTTCTGGGGTCAGTTTTTCCTGATAGCATTAAGCATAATAGTGTCAATTGATCATATAAGTTTCTTGGAAATCTACACTGTATTTAACTGCGTTGCATTTAGCAGTGGCGGTACTTCCATAGAAGCTCAAAAGTGTTACATGATAACTGTGTAATGTCTAGTTTATAATTGTTTAATGTATGACAGCCGCGTGGCGCAGTTGGCTAAACACCAGCTTGCGAAACGAGAGGCCGCGGGTTCGATCCCCGCACCGAGACAAATGTTTGTCTGATCCACAAATATTTGTTTCGGGTCTGGGTGTTTGTGAGACCGAAAAGTCTCTCGTAGTTTCTGATACCCACGACACAAGACTCGTATCCTAGTGTGGGGTCAGAACTATGTATGTGACTGTTGGGTGTATTTATTATTATTTATTTAATGTGGGATCAGGATATTCTCATTTATATGTCAAATTTCTTTTGTTAAATAAATATTTAAAGCTTAAAGATTATTATTCGGAATTTTGTAAGGCAAACTGGGCTTTTGGGCTTCTATGGAAGTATCACCACTGGCATTTAGCATCAGGAGCGATGTTGTCACTTTGTAGTGTAAAAAAATATGTGCATCTTGTTGACGGTATATGTAAATTACACGCCAAAATGTAATCTAGGATCGTAGATGCAAGTTAGCAAATCGGTTCAATGCTTTAGAATTTAGGCGATTTGCGAAACTAACAAACATACTACGAAATTTATATTATTTAACATGGGGCTTTGTTCACCTGGGCGCAATTTTGAGTTCCGTGCTTATTTCGTGTTCCGTGCCATGAGAACACTGCATTTTTAGGGACAAAAAGTAGCATATGTTATTTCCCAAGTTCTCGCCTATGTCTATAGTATAGATTCTATACCAAAAGTTATTGAAATCGGTTGAGTAGTTATAAATGTAATCGTTACATCGTCATCCTCTTGCCCTATTCCCAATTTTTATTTAGTGTCAGCGTGGTATGTTTTATCCTTCCAAAATCCAAACATCCCTAGCAGCCGTCATGTTCACCCTTTTTTTTCATATCTTCTCTCACGCACTCCTTCCATCTTTTCTTTGGCCTTTCTCTGCTTGTCCATCCTTCAACTTCCATACTCATTACTTTACCAACCTTTACCAAGATATGATTCATTCCTTCTAATAACATGCCCATACCACGACATACGAATGTAATTGTTACAAGTATAACACTCTTTTAAATATTAAATAGATTTTTCTTTCTAATTTTAATGGAAACATAGATGATGGACGACATAAATTGCTAAGCGATAATTACGAGAGAATATGATAAGTGATATTCGGACTTTTGTTTTATGTTAATGGCAATTTATTTTGTTTGGGCGTTGATTTCGGCGTCCAAATTTCTCCTAAATAAATAGCAATAATAAACGTATTCTACTCAAACGGACTTTTTTATCTTTGATGTTCGTAATAAAAATTCAATTAGATTGTTAAATGAATATTATTGTAAGGCGTTACGGATGTAGATAAAAATATTATAAGAAAGAAGATTAAATTTGTTTTGGGGGAAGTACTAAAAGTATGCTGTCGAATGGGTTGGTGATGTTTTCGTAGTTATAACACGACGGGCTGTTAATCGACAGTCTGAAGGTTCGATTGCCGCTAAGAAAAAAATAGTATATTTAAAAAAAATAAAAGTGTTGAGCAATCTATGCACATTGTGAGATATGTTTTCTCAACTTCAATGCATACTCGTAGTAGATACTTAAAGCTAATTACTGGGTCTAACTACAGCCTATATCTGATTGATGTACCATCGTTGCTTATATTAAGGCGTATAAAGGTGTTATTTAAACGAATATTCACTTGACAGCCCCGTGGCGAAGTTGGCTATACACCAGCTTGCGAAACGAGAGGTCCCGGGTTCGATCCTCGCACCTAAACAAATATTTGTGTGATCCACAAATATATTCCTTGGGTCTGGGTGTTTGTGAGACCGAAAAGTCTCTTGTAGTTTGTGATACCCACGACATTAGACTTTTATCTTAATGTGGGGTCACTATGTATGTGACTGTTGGGTGTTTTTTTTATATGCCAAATAATATGATTCTCTTCTTAAAAGTTTTGACTGTTAAAACTATGGCTGCCTCTCCAGACGAGTGTAATATTAGAATAAATTAAAAGACGACGAACATAATAATAATATTCTAATCATTGATACTACTAAGATCTACTAAGAAAACCAAGGTTGTATCATCAAATGAGCGCACATGACCTGTCACATACAATCAGTTAAATATAATAGGATAATAACGCGCCAAGGATACGTCATAAAATGATGACGTCACAAGACCACACGGGTGACATCTCAAAAGAATTACACTTGACAATTATCCTTGTCGTGGACAATAGTGGATGTTGACGGGTGATTTTGTGTTCTAACTTGTAATAAAGATGGGTAAAAACTTGACTTGCAACGAATAGTATATTCGGCCATACACCGAACACCGAATATTCGGCGAGGGTCTTGGCCGAATAGCCGCATATTGGGTAAAAATATTCGGCCGGTATGTGGCGTTAAAACATGTATCAATGTGATTGTTTCTCGCGAGTTTGTTCTATTAACTACCCTCTCACCCTCTCCGTGCGTTCTACCGTTTCGTAACCACTCTACATATTTTGACAAGTTTAGTTAGTGCGATCAAGATTGCAGCAAAATGTTTGTCGGCGCCAGGAAGTAGTGTTCATTCAAAACGCCTTTTCTCTGAAGCTGGGCTGGTCTGCGAGAAAAAAAAATAAGTAAACTACTTCTTATAAATTAAAAAAAAATTGTCTTTCTGCACCATAACTTCCCTTTTCAAAATTTTTATTACGACAATAATGTAAATGCGTAGAATAATTGTTAAATTTTCAATTACAAATGATGATTATTATGTGCCTGTGACTAGATAATTAAAAATATGATGATTTTTTTTATTTTTCTAATTATCTCCCTAAAACAAGAAATGTTTCTTCAGTATTCGGTATTCGGACGATTTATGTAGATATTGATCATGCTACTTGCCTTCTGTAGTTCAAATAATGAGAAAGTTTTCTCCGTAATATCAAGTTCTCAAGCAAATAATTATGCAATACACCTAAAACAAAAACTAACATTTTCAAAAATCGCTTTGGTAAATTCACTACATAGTTTTACTAAATTCACTAGTTATTCCTACCTACGCTGATTCAGTGTTTACAAATCGTAAATCTGCAGATTTTTCAATAAACGTAACACGCCCATTGGGGCTGAATGGCAAAGTTAATTCCGAAAGAAGAATGTGTTTGTACCCGTTGATTGTTGCTGTGACTTGACATATTTATTGAGCGTGCAAACTGTTTCACATGATTTTTGCATACACCCATAATTCACATAGATTAAATCTACACTATCGTATTTTTTTGTAAATACGTATTTGCTTGTTTTACATACATATGCATATCTATTTGTCTATATTAAGTCAAATTGTCATGAATTTAAATTAGATTTTGATAGGAGAGGTCAACTATGCTATGAAGTTTCAACCACGTTAGCTTTCGGTTTGGAGGGTGCTGGTTCGTTCTCGGCACAGAAAACTGAAGAATATTTTTTTGTAAAATTTGTGTTGTAAAAGTTCCATATAGGAGAAACTTAGTGAAGTTTCTCGAAGTAAATAATAAGTTGTTTTAAAGCTACTATCATAGAATGTCCTATACCAGATGTGACAAGACGTACCTATATGCATTTTATGACCGGAAATGACTCAAAAGGTCCATGACCTCGATTTTGGTCAAAACACTCGCAACCTCCAATGCTATTATGTAAGGTCGATTGACGCTCTTTGGTTGTCCGAAGGTCAACGCAGTTTATGAGTCACCTGAACCTTTGGTTTTTCCCATGTTATGCCCACTTCATATCGTGATATCAAGGCAGACTTGTCTCGGATATAAGTAGGTCACAGTTTTGACCTCCTAACTTGTGACGTGTTTATTGGGACTTGTGAAACTTATGACGCATAAGTTTTTTTTTTTAAATTTTGTAATATTAAGACAAACACAAAGACAAAACACTAGTAATAGTAGACTTATACAACTTTTCAATAAGGTGGTAAATATAAATATCGCTTATAATCAGGTAAGATTTCCGTTCATACCCCATTTTTAACGGTATCACAATAGAATGATTACTGACAATATTTTCATCCAAATTTCATCAAAAATGTTGTGTTAAAAATAGCCATTGTTTTTGTATAGCGGACGTCTATTGTCTTTAAAAAGCTTTTTGTAAATTAGGAAAAAAAAACACTTTTGATTTTCAGTTGACGTGGCGAGTGAATTGAAAATAAGTAGCATGGTTTTTGAGATGTTGCTACAGACTTAAATATAACTTTATTGTACTGAAATAGATCTATTTGTAATGTATTCTTTATCCTAGTAAGATAAATGACATCTTGTCTAACTCACACTCTCACCTGTAACCCCAAAACAGTAGGCAGAGATACATATGTACATTTCTGCACTCGCTTTCGCCAATTTTAAGTCCCACGCAATAGAGGGTGCTTATTGCCGTTTTCCGGGCTTATTTTCCGACTCCGTGCTGTTACTGAAACTTTCTTAGTTCATTCATATTTATTATCTAAATCAGTCTATTTTATAAATATAGACCTTCTTTAACATTGAGAGGGGTTAGGCCTTAGTCAAGGCTAGTGAGACTTGCATCATTTGTAGGATTTAGGTGTGGTGGAGCTGAGGAAATCCCACCGTGTTTTAAATCACCGATGAGTTATTGTGATGTTATCTCAACTGCATGCCTTCTCTGCGATATACTAGTATACTGTGGAGATTCCTCCACTTATAACACACAAATAAACAAACATACATACACACACACATAGAACACGCACATATACACATTCACATACAAATATAATAAAATGAAATAAAATAAATAAATACTTATTACACAAACAGATGGACCGGCTGATCGTTATTAATATTTTTTATATACATAGCGAGCCCCGGCACAAGCGGTCAAACCGGTTCCGGGCCGCAGCGACGAGCAGTGCGGTCGACGCGATCGCTAGTCAGCTCCAACTCGCTTGAGACGCCAGACGCTCGCTATTTACTGTGCCACGCTTTATGTATTACGCTCGCTTTTCATTATTAGTTCCTGTGTTCTTCTATACTTTTCATCTATCGCTCATCATCCTTCTGTACTTTCTTGTGTGGTGTCAATAAACTGTTACGTGATCTTGGACTTATTCTTTTAACGACCCGGCTATCCACATCGGACACACGATACCAGCATCTACCACGACACCCACTACATTGGTGACCCCGACGTGATCTTGGACTTATTCTTTTAACGACCCGGCTATCCACATCGGACACACGATACCAGCATCTACCACGACACCCACTACATTGGTGACCCCGACGTGATCTTGGACTTATTCTTTTAACGACCCGGCTATCCACATCGGACACACGATACCAGCATCTACCACGACACCCACTACAATACTAATAAATAAAATAAAAATCAAATGACGACCGATCGAGTAAATAATTCGAGCAAATAAATAATAAGAAGGCAATTTTATTTGGCAGGTCATATAATATAATTATGTTATCCTTACTGGACCAAATACATGCCCACTGAGTTGGACTCGCTGGATCTACTCAGGTGTGGGTCGCGCCGCGTAAATTCCAGTAGTAAAGTGAGCCCGCTGAGTTTGTTTCGCCGGGTCTTCTCAGTCAGGGTCGCGTTTGGATCCGGTGGTACCATTAAAATAATACGTGACGTTTCGGAAATACACAAGGTCCATCTCGTTATTTAATTTAAAATAATATTAATAAGATATTATGTATTTCCTGATGAAAACTAAAAATAAATTATAAAAAAACCGTAAATATTTTTGTACAAATTATATAAAATGAACCATAGTTAAATTATAATGTAATAATAAAAGATTTTCTTTTCTGTATTGACTTGTCATAAGTGCTATTTGATTGCCTACGTGACCAAATAAAGCAATTTCATTTCATTTCATTTCACTGGTATATGTTTATCATTATCATCATTAGCCCATATACTTCCCGCTTCTGGGGATGGGTATCTTCTACTGAGACAGATTAGGCCTTGTGGCGGTACTACCATAGAAGCCTAAAATCCCAGCTTGCCTTACAAAATTTCGAATAATAATCTTAAGGCTTTAAATCTTTATTTAACAAAAGGATTCTGATATATTATTAGAACATCCTAACAATATAGAATTATAAACTAGACATTACGTAATTAACATGTAACGCTTTTGGGCTTCTATGGTAGTACCACCACTGAAATACACCTCTGCTTTTTTGGACGTAAAGCTTAAATGTATTAAGAACTCTTTATCATATACATGTATTAAATTACTTTTAAGATACAAATCACGATTCATTTACAAGGAATCTGATTTTTAGGGCCATTAACATCGATCATACAAATTGTAATGTATAAAAACATGCTTTACATTGTTAAACATTGTAGGTAGCTACGTATCTTATCTAATACATGAAAGAGTTGCAATCACTCTTACAATGCAATAATTTTCGCGATAAAACAATAAAAGTATCAATTTCTTCATTAAAATCCCACGAAAGTGTGTCATGGTTCGGAGTCAGCTTGTAATAAACAGCGCGGCATAATAGTTTCGATTGGTGAGCGTTAAACATTTCTCGCTTTTTAATACTCTATTTGGTTGATGTTTTCCTTTTTTATTACTTTTTTTTTTGAAGCAGTGATGGCCTCGAGGTTTAGGCGCGCGGTCGAGAATTTCAGCGGTTGCAGGTTCAAACCACAGGCACACACCTCTGACTTTTCGAAGTTATGTGTGTATTCACAATGAATCATCACTTGCTTTAACGGTGAAGGAAAACATCGTGATAAAACCTGCACACCTAAAAGTTCTTAGGAATTTCTTAGGTGTGTAGTCCGCCAACCCGCACTAGGCCAGCGTGGTGGACTAAGGCCTAAACCCTCTCAGTTGTAGAGGAGGCCCGTGCCCAGCAGTGGGACGTATATGGGCTGATGATGATGATTATTATTTGTTTTAGGTACTTTGAATCACTTTCGATCATGTCATTTCCTTAGTATACAGGGCGCATTCAGACCGTGATCGGAAACTAAGGCAGGTAATAGCTAAGGTGATTACAAACCCCCTGGCGTTAAAGAAAGTCCCCACAAAAAATAAAAAAAATGAATTTTTCCTAACAGCCATAAGTATAAAATGTATGCTTTTTGCTGCTGTTTCCCAATTGAAAAGCTCAAAAATAATCCAAAAACCCGTGACCTCCAGGCAGGTCTGGGCAAAATACATGCTTTGCTTTAATTGAAATACAAATTACAAAATACTGTATCGCAAGTAATTAAAATACGAAATACATTTAAGTAAGGTATTTGAAATACAAAATACAGTATTTTAGCTATTTTTAATTGAAATACAAAATACAAATTACAAAATAATGCATATTTATTTGTTTTGGAATAGTTTTTTTTTGAAGGCGGTTTTTGTTTTGTTATTGCAGGTCCTGATGAGCACAAACTTAATACTAAATGAAGGCTAAATGTATTTTGAAGCCTCGAGTATTTGAAATACTAATTACAAAATACTTCGGCTTCACGTATTTGAAATGCAAATTACAAATTACATTTTAAGAAAGTAATTAAAATACAAATACAAAATACGTATTTGTATTTCAATTACGTATTTCAATTATAAGTAATTCAAATACTGCCCAACCCTGCCTCCAGGTCATGTGATCGAATGTGTCGTGTACTCGACTAACGAGGCAGTGACAAGAACATTTTTTTTCTGGCATTTGGTAAGTTCCTAGCATCAGATAAACTTGAAGAGCGCTATCTTTTATTTACGGCAATTCGCTAACACCATTTCGCTGTTTCACTCTATCCTATTAGATTGATCTTCGGTGATAAAAATTGTTCAAATATGGGCATTTAACTGATTGATGCGTATCTAGTCTTGGTTAAAAGCATGCTACAATTATTTAGTGATCATTATCATTTCACTGAATGGATCTTGGATAGATGAGATAAATTTTCCTTTGATGTGCCGCTATATTATTTTCTAAGTACGTATTTTGTTAATTTTCCGTTAAATAATTGACATATTTAATGAATCGTGTATTCTCAATGAATTATCATTTACTTTAACTGTCAAGGAAAACATCGTGAGGAAACCTGCACACCTAAAAAATCCTAGGAATTTCTTAGGTTGTACCTAGTCGCAGTTGGTGTAGTCCGCAAATCCGCACTAGGCCAGCGTGTATAAGGCCTAAACCCTCTCAGTTGTAGAGGAGGCTCGTGCCCACCAGTGGAAAGTATATGCGCTGATGATGATGATGAATGAATCATGATGAACTGTCAAATTTAGCCGTTTTGAAGTTTGGCTATGTAATAATGGAGAGATAAAATATTTCCGTAAGTTTACTTGCATGTACGGCTGATCTTTGAATCTAGAGTAATTTTTGTAGTAATGTAAATCTTTACTAGTCTTGAGAAATACAATATAATGTAGAACAAAAGAAATAAATAAATAACTATTACAAGATAAATAAATTATATAGATACATCTAATAGATGTACATACATACATACATAAACTCACGCCTGTATTCCCCGAAGCGGAAGGCAGAGGTGCATTTCTGCACCCACATTTCGCCAGGTATGTATCAGACCCACGTAATAGGGGGCGAGCCTATTGCCGTTTTTCGGGCACAATTCCAGACTCCGTGCTGCTACTGAATATCAAATATATGAAATATAAATAAATAAACATCCAACAGTCGCATACACAACCAAACCAAACAAACATTTGTCTCGGTGTGGGTATCGAACCTGCGGACTCCGGTTTCAGAAGCTGTTATCAAGGCAACTGCACCACTGTGCTGTAATATTAGAATAAATTAAAGGGAAATCATAGGACCAATCATTGAAATCATTGGATACTAGGTGTTAAGATCTATTTAGAAAACCAAGTTTATTGCCCGTTCTTCTCTCTTAGTGATGACTGCCTTCCGAACAGGGTGGTAAATTTTTTAATGACTGAATCTAAGTGATGTAATTGACGTTTTATGGATTCAATAAATATTATTTCATTTCATACTCAAATTAGCCCAAAAGATCTGTCACATACAAACAGTTAAATATAATGGGATAATAACGCGCCAAGGGTACGTCATAACACGATGACGTCACGAGACCACAAGGATGACATCTCTAAAAAATTGTACTCGACAATTATCCTTACAATTCATCTCGGTGCAGGATTTGAACCCGCGGCATCTCGTTTCACAAGCTGGTGTCTAACCAACTGCCCCATGTAAAATTGTCATATGTTTCTCGGAAGTCTAAATATTTAAAAAATACTCTTTGTGGACTCAGCTTGCCTCGGCGCTATTTCCAAACAGATACGACTTAGGAATCTTCAAGAAGAGAGCCTATATTTTCCTCAAAAACCGGCAACGCACCGATGATTCCTCTGGTATTGTGGGTGTTCATGGGCGGTGTTGACCACTTAACATCAGGTGGCTCAGTTGCTCGTTTGCTTTCTTTTCCGCAAAAGAAAAAAAAAACATTAAAATGCGGTATAATGCAACTGCAAATAATAAATAACGCAAAAGCCGTGATGGCCTCGAGGTTTAGGCACGCGGTCGAGAATCTCGACAGTCGCGGGTTCAAACCCCAGGCACACACCTCTGACTTTTCGAAGTTATGTGTGTATTCACAATGAATTATCACGTGCTTTAACGGTGAAGGAAAACATCGTGATGAAATCTGCACACCTAAAATTTCTTAGGTGTGTAGTCCGCCAACCCGCACTAGGCCAGCGTGGTGGACTAAGGCCTAAACCCTCTCAGTTGTAGAGGAGGCCCGTGCCCAGCAGTGGGACGTATATGGGCTGATGATGTTGATGATGATAATGCAACTGAACTACCCACTTATTACTCAACTTCAGGCGCCATCGCGTCGTTGCGCCTCAATTATATGATTAATCCTCCATGATAAACGCATTATGAGAAATTTTAGATTTCTCGACGTGATTGCACTTGACTATGTTACAGTTTGGCGGTAGTATTTATCGACGATTAGCGGGAATCACTTTTCTGACCTTTTTAATTAATGATTAATAATATGCTGAAACCAGTGGCGGTACTTCCATAGAAGCCCAAAAGGACACCTTGCCTAGCAAAATTCCGAATAATAATCGTTAAGCTTTAATTTTTTATTTAACAAAAGCAATTTGACATATAAATTAGAATATACTGACCGAACAATAAACAAATATAAACTACTCGTAGACATTTCACAATTAACGTGTAACGCTTTTGGGCTTCTATGGAAGTACCGCCACTGGCTGAAACATGCGCGTAGATTATATATTTAAAATAGATATTGTCCGCGTTAATATAGGACTTCTATACAACTTTGATTTTTTTATTCCCTTGTTTCAATGCTTTTTTTGCTGTTTATCATCGTCATCATCAGCCCGTATACATACGTCCCACTGCTGGGCACGGGCCTCCTCTACAACTGAGAGGGTTTAAGCCTTAGTCCACTACGCTGGCCTAGTGCAGGTCAGCGGACTACACACGTAAGAAATTCCTCAGAACTTTTAGGTGTACAGGTTTAATCACGATGTTTCCTTCACTGTTAAAGTAGGTGATATTTTTTTGTGATTTGTGATATTGATTGCCTTTTATATATACAGTCGTAGTGTATCGAAATAATACCACTGCTTCAGAAGCGATTAGGATACCTTTGTGTCTAGTTGATTCCAAAAATAAGTGTACCTACGAGTAAGTACGTTCATTGCCAGTAGAATATTTTATTTATATTTTAAAAAAGAAACAAAATACGTCTTAAAATATGTTTATTTGTACATATAATAATATCAGACTGCCTCGTGGTCTCGCGGTACAAGTATGTGCCGTGCGATTTAGAGGTCCTGGGTTCGATTCCCGGGTCGGGCAAAGTGTTATTAGTTTTTTCCATTAGGAAATTCTCGGTAACAGCACGGAGTCTGGAAATGTGCTCGAAAAACGGCAATAGGCTCGCCCCCTATTACGTGGGACTGGTACACACTTGGCAAAATGTGGGTGCAGAAATGCACCTCTGCCTACACCTTCGGGGAATACAGGCGTGAGTTTATGTATGTATGTAATAATATCAGACTAATATATAATCATTATTTTAATAATATTAGTTCTTAATTATTAAATATTAACTTAACTTAATTATGAATAAAGTATTTACTCAAGTAAGATCTCTTCAAAATTTTCTTAATTACTCATTATTATGAGTGTCTCTAATATCACACTAAAAATGCATTATTCCTGTAAGGCGGTTCAGGGTAACCTTTCGTAACTCTAGGTAAAATAATGGGCCTTGGTAGTTCGATATCAAAATCGACATCTTCGTCATCCGAGCTTCTTTTGCCTATTTCATAAGATACATATGCTACAAGTACCATAATTATGAATATAAGGATTACTACCATTGTAATTGTGAGAGGGCTCCAAAAACCTCGACCGCCACTTATTACTGGACTGATTGTGGTGCCTTCGTATAATTCTGTTGTATTTTCATTGTCGACATCTGGCTGCTGTTCATTTGAAGATGTCATTTGTTCGCCTGATGCTGTAGTCAATTGATCGTCTGGGTTATTTGTAGTCTGTTCACTTGCCCATTCAGTTGTTTGTTGGCTTGGGAACGCAGTTGGCGGTGTCGTTTGAAAACTTGGTGATAATGTCGTCGGTTCATCTGGTAAACCTGTCGGTAAATCATCTAGTGTTATTGACGTCTGTTCTACTAGAGACTCTGTTGTTTGAATGTCAGGTGGCGCTGTCGGTTGTTCATTGGGCGCAAGAGTCGTAAGTTGATCTGGAGGTGCTGTCGTTGGTTCACCTGGCGGAACTGTTGACATACCATCTGGAGGTGCTGTTGTCGGTTCGCTTGGCGAAGTTGTCACCTGATCATCTGTATCTATTGTTGTCTGTTCGCTTGGTGGAACTGTTGGTAGTACATCTGGAGGTTCTGTTGTCTGTTCAACTGGCAGAACTGTTGATAGTTCATCAGGAGGTGCTGTTGGTTGTTCATCAGGAGGTGCTGTTGGTTGTTCGCTTGGTGCAGTTGTCAGCTGTTCATCTGGATCTATTGTTGTCTGTTCACTTGGCGGGACAGTTGATAGATCATTTTGATGTGCTGTTGTTTGTTCGCTGGGCGGAACTGTTGACAGATTACCTGGAGGTATTGTTGTCGGTTCGCTTGGTGGAGTTGTCAAATGTTCGTCTGGATCTATTGTCGTCTGTTCGCCTGGCGAAACCGTTGACAGATCTTCTGGTGGGGCTGTTGTTTGTTCACCGAAAGGAGCTGTTGACAGGTCATCTGGGGGTGGTGTTGTCTGCTCGCTTGGCGAAGTTGTCACCTGATCATCTGTATCTATTGTTGTCTGTTCGCTTGGCGGAACTGTAGATAGATCATCTGGAGGTGCTGTTGTATGTTCGCTTGGCGAAGTTGTCACCTGATCATCTGGATCTATTGTTGTCTGTTCACTTGGCGGAACCGTTGACAGATCTTCTGGTGGTGCTGTCGTCGATTCGCTTGGTGGAGTTGTAAGCTGTTCGTCTGGATCTATTGTCGTCTGTTCACTTGGCGGAACTGTTGTCAGATCATCCGGAGGTAATGTTGTCTGTTCACCTGGCGGAATTGATGATATATCATCTGGAGATGCTGTCGTATGTTCACTTGGCGGAATTGTTAACATATCATCTGGAGGTGCTGTCGTCTGTTCACTTGGTGTAACTGTTGACAGACCATCTGGAGGTGCTGGTGTCTTTTCGCTTGAAGGAACCGTTGACAGATCATCAGGAGGTAATGTTGTCTGTTCACCTGGCGAAATTGTTGACATGTCATCTGGAGGTGCTGCTGTCTGTTCACTTGGTGGCACTGTTGACAGGTCATCTGGAGGTGCTGTTGTCGGTTTGCTTGGCGGAAATGTTGACAGATCATCAGGAGGTAATGTTGTCTGTTCACCTGGCGAAATTGTTGACATATCGTCTGGAGGTGCTGTCGTCAGTTCACCTGGTGAAATTGTTGACAGAGCATCTGGAGGTGCTGTCGTCTGTTCACCTGGCGAAATTGTTGACAGATCATCTGGAGGTGTTGTCGTCTGTTCACTTGGCGGAACTGTTGACAGCTCATCTGGATGCGCTGTTGTCGGTTCGCTTGCCAGAGTTGTCAGCTGTTCGTCTGGATCTATTGTTGTCTGTTCACTTGGCGGAACTGTTGACAGATCATCTGGAGGTGCTGTTGTCTGTTCGCTTGGCGAAGTTGTCATTTCTTCGTCTGGACTTATTGTTGTCTGTTCGCTTGGAGGAATCGTTGACAGATCATCTGGAGGCGCTGTTGTCTGTTCGCTTGGCGGAGTTGTCATCTGTTCTTCTGGATCTATTGTTGTCTGTTCGCTTGGAGTAACTGTTGACAGATCATCTGGAGGTGCTGTTGTCGGTTCACTTGGCGGAACTGTTGACAGCTCATCTGGATGTGCTGTTGTCGGTTCGCTTGCCAGAGTTGTCAGCTGTTCGTCTGGATCTATTGTTGTCTGTTCACTTGGCGGAACTGTTGACAGGTCATCTGGAGGCACTGTTGTCTGTTCATCCGGTGAAATTGTTGAAAGATCATCTGGAGGTGTTGTCGTCTGTTCACTTGGCGGAACTGTTGACAGCTCATCTGGATGTGCTGTCGTCGGTTCGCTTGCCAGAGTTGTCAGCTGTTCGTCTGGATCTATTGTTGTCTGTTCGCTTGGCGGAACTGTAGATAGATCATCTGGATGTGCTGTTGTCTGTTCGCTTGGGGAAGTTGTCAGCTGATAATCTGGATCTATTGTTGTCTGTTCGCTTGGCGGAACTGTAGATAGATCATCTGGATGTGCTGTTGTCTGTTCGCTTGGTGGAGTTGTCAGCTGTTCGTCTGGATCTATTGTCGTCTGTTCGCCTGGCGAAACCGTTGACAGATCTTCTGGTGGTGCTGTTGTCGATTCACTTTGCGGAACTGTAGATAGATCATCTGGATGTGCTGTTGTCGGTTCGCTTGGCGGAGTTGTCAGCTGTTCGTCTGGATCTATTGTTGTCTGTTCGCTTGGTGGAAATGTTGACAGATCATCTGGAGGTGCTGTTGTCTGTTCACCTGGCAGAACTGATGACATATCATCTGGAGGTGATGTCGTATATTCACTCGGCGGAACTGTTGATAGATCATCAGGAGGTGCTGTCGTCTGTTCACTTGGTGGAACTGTTGATAGATCATCAGGAGGTGCTGTCGTCTGATCACTTGGCGGAACTGTTGATAGCTCATCCGGAGGTGCTGTTGTCTGTTCGCTTGGCGAAGTTGTCAGCTGTTCGTCTGGATCAATTGTTGTCTGTTCACTTGGTGGAAATGTTGACAGCTCATTTGGAGGTGCTGTTGTCTGTTCGCTTGGCGAAGTTGTCAGCTGTTCGTCTGGATCTATTGTTGTCTGTTCGCTTGGTGGAAATGTTGACAGATCATCTGGAGGTGCTGTTGTCTGTTCATCTGGCGGAACTGTTGATAGATCATCAGGAGGTAATGTTGTCTGTTCACCTGGCGGAATTGTTGATATATCATCTGGAGGTGCTGTCGTATGTTCACTTGGCGGAACTGTTGATAGATCATCAGGAGGTGCTGTCGTCTGATCACTTGGCGGAACTGTTGATAGCTCATCCGGAGGTGCTGTTGTCTGTTCGCTTGGCGAAGTTGTCAGCTGTTCGTCTGGATCAATTGTTGTCTGTTCACTTGGTGGAAATGTTGACAGCTCATTTGGAGGTGCTGTTGTCTGTTCGCTTGGCGGAGTTGTCAGCTGTTCGTCTGGATCTATTGTCGTCTGTTCGCCTGGCGAAACCGTTGACAGATCTTCTGGTGGTGCTGTCGTCGATTCGCTTGGCGGAGTTGTAAGCTGTTCGTCTGGATCTATTGTTGTCTGTTCACTTGGCGGAACTGTAGATAGATCATCTGGATGTGCTGTTGTCGGTTCGCTTGGCGGAGTTGTCAGCTGTTCGTCTGGATCTATTGTTGTCTGTTCGCTTGGTGGAAATGTTGACAGATCATCTGGATGTGCTGTTGTATGTTCACCTGGCAGAACTGTTGACATATCATCTGGAGGTGCTGTCGTCTGTTCACTTGGTGGAACTGTTGATAGCTCATCTGGAGGTGCTGTTGTCTGTTCGCTTGGCGAAGTTGTCAGCTGTTCATCTGGATCTTTTGTTGTCTGTTCGCTTGGCGGAACTGTAGATAGATCATCTGGATGTGCTGTTGTCGGTACGCTTGGCGAAGTTGTCAGCTGATTATCTGGATCTATTGTTGTCTGTTCGCCTGGCGGAACTGTAGATAGATCATCTGGATGTGCTGTTGTCGTTTCACTTGGCAGAGTTGTCAGCTGTTCGTCTGGATCTATTGTTGTCTGTTCGCTTGGTGGAAATGTTGACAGATCATCTGGCGGTGCTGTTGTCTGTTCACCTGGCGGAACTGTTGATAGATCATCAGGAGGTGCTGTCGTCTGTTCACTTGGCGGAACTGTTGTCAGATCATCCGGAAGTAATGTTGTCTGTTCACCTGGCGGAATTGATGATATATCATCTGGAGATGCTGTCGTATGTTCACTTGGCGGAACTGTTGACATATCATCTGGAGGTGCTGTCGTCTGTTCACTTGGTGGAACTGTTGATAGCTCATCCGGAGGTGCTGTTGTCTGTTCGCTTGGCGAAGTTGTCAGCTGTTCGTCTGGATCTATTGTTGTCTGTTCGCTTGGCGGAACTGTAGAAAGATCATCCGGAGGTGCTGTTGTCTGTTCGCTTGGTGAAGTTGTCAGCTGTTCGTCTGGATCTATTGTTGTCTGTACGCTTGGCGGAAATGTTGACAGCTCATTTGGAGGTGCTGTTGTCTGTTCGCTTGGCGGAGTTGTCAGCTGTTCGTCTGGATCTATTGTTGTCTGTACGCTTGGCGGAAATGTTGACAGCTCATTTGGAGGTGCTGTTGTCTGTTCACTTGGTGGAGTTGTCAGCTGTTCGTCTGGATCTATTGTCGTCTGTTCGCCTGGCGAAACCGTTGACAGATCTTCTGGTGGTGCTGTCGTCGATTCGCTTGGTGGAGTTGTAAGCTGTTCGTCTGGATCTATTGTTGTCTGTTCACTTGGCGGAACTGTAGATAGATCATCTGGATGTGCTGTTGTCGGTTCGCTTGGCGGAGTTGTCAGCTGTTCGTCTGGATTTATTGTTGTCTGTTCGCTTGGCGGAACTGTTGACAGATCATCAGGAGGTAATGTTGTCTGTTCACCTGGCGGGATTGTTGATATATCATCTGGAGGTGCTGTCGTATGTTCACTTGGTGGAACTGTTGATAGATCATCAGGAGGTGCTGTAGTCTGTTCACTTGGCAGAACTGTTGATAGATCATCTGGATGTGCTGTTGTCGGTTCGCTTGGCGGAGTCGTCAGCTGTTCGTCTGGATCTATTGTTGTCTGTTCACTTGGTGGAACAGTTGACAGCTCATCTGGAGAAGCTGTTGTCTGTTCGCTTGGTGAAGTTGTCAGCTGATTATTTGGATTTATTGTTGTCTGTTCGCTTGGCGGAACTGTAGATAAATCATCTGGATGTGCTGTTGTCGTTTCACTTGGCAGAGTTGTCAGCTGTTCGTCTGGATCTATTGTTGTCTGTTGGCTTGGTGGAAATGTTGACAGATCATCTGGAGGTGCTGTTGTCTGTTCACCTGTCGGAACTGTTGATAGATCATCAGTAGGTGCTGTCGTCTGTTCACTTGGCGGAACTGTTGACAGATCATCAGGACGTAATGTTGTCTGTTCACTTGGCGGAACTGTTGATAGATCATCAGGAGGTGCTGTCGTCTGTTCACTTGGCGGAACTGTTGATAGATCATCTGGATGTGCTGTTGTCGGTTCGCTTGGCGAAGTTGTCAGCTGATTATCTGGATCTATTGTTGTCTGTTCGCTTGGCGGAACTGTTGACAGATCATCAGGAGGTAATGTTGTCTGTTCACCTGGCGGGATTGTTGATATATCATCTGGAGGTGCTGTCGTATGTTCACTTGGTGGAACTGTTGATAGATCATCAGGAGGTGCTGTAGTCTGTTCACTTGGCGGAACTGTTGATAGATCATCTGGATGTGCTGTTGTCGGTTCGCTTGGCGGAGTCGTCAGCTGTTCGTCTGGATCTATTGTGGTCTGTTCACTTGGTGGAACTGTTGAAAGCTCATCTGGAGAAGCTGTTGTCTGTTCGCTTGGCGTAGTTGTCAGCTGTTCATCTGGATCTATTGTCGTGTGTTCGCCTGGCGAAACCGTTGACAGATCTTCTGGTGGTACTGTTGTCGATTCGCTTGGCGGAGTTGTAAGCTGTTCGTCTGGATCTATTGTTGTCTGTTCGCTTGGCGGAACTGTTGATAGATCATCTGGATGTGCTGTTGTCGGTTCGCTTGGCGGAGTTGTCAGCAGTTCGTCTGGATCTATTGTTGTCAGTTCACTTGGCGGAGTTGTCAGCTGTTCATCAGGATCTATTGTTGTCTGTTCACTTGGCGGAACTGTTGACAGCTCATCTGGAGGTGTTGTTGTCTGTTCGCTTGGCGTAGTTGTCAGCTGTTCGTCTGGATCTATTGTTGTCTGTTCGCTTGGCGGAACTGTTGTTAGATCATCTGGATGTGCTGTTGTCGGTTCGCTTGGCGGAGTTGTCAGCAGTTCGTCTGGATCTATTGTTGTCTGTTCACTTGGCGGAACTGTTGACAGCTCATCTGGAGGTGTTGTTGTCTGTTCGCTTGGCGTAGTTGTCAGCTGTTCATCTGGATCTATTGTCGTGTGTTCGCCTGGCGAAACCGTTGACAGATCTTCTGGTGGTACTGTTGTCGATTCGCTTGGCGGAGTTGTAAGCTGTTCGTCTGGATCTATTGTTGTCTGTTCGCTTGGCGGAACTGTTGATAGATCATCTGGATGTGCTGTTGTCGGTTCGCTTGGCGGAGTTGTCAGCAGTTCGTCTGGATCTATTGTTGTCTGTTCACTTGGCGGAACTGTTGACAGCTCATCTGGAGGTGTTGTTGTCTGTTCGCTTGGCGTAGTTGTCAGCTGTTCATCTGGATCTGTTGTCGTCTGTTCGCCTGGCGAAACCGTTGACAGATCTTCTGGTGGTGCTGTTGTCGATTCACTTGGCGGTGTTGTAAGCTGTTCGTCTGGATCTATTGTTGTCTGTTCACCTGGCAGAACTGTTGACATATCATCTGGAGGTGCTGTCGTATGTTCACTTGGCGGAACTGTTGATAGATCATCAGGAGGTGCTGTCGTCTGTTCACTTGGCGGAACTGTTGATAGATCATCTGGATGTGCTGTTGTCGGTTCGCTTGGCGAAGTTGTCAGCTGATTATCTGGATCTATTGTTGTCTGTTCGCTTGGCGGAACTGTTGACAGATCATCTGGAGATGCTGTTGTCTGTTCGCTTGGTGAAGTTGTCAGCTGATTATCTGGATCTATTGTTGTCTGTTCGCTTGGCGGAACTGTAGATAGATAATCTGGATGTGCTGTTGTCGTTTGACTTGGCAGAGTTGTCATCTGTTCGTCTGGATCTATTGTTGTCTGTTGGCTTGGTGGAAATGTTGACAGATCATCTGGAGGTGCCGTTGTCTGTTCACCTGTTGGAACTGTTGATAGATCATCAGGAGGTGCTGTCGTCTGTTCACTTGGCGGAACTGTTGACAGATCATCAGGAGGTAATGTTGTCTGTTCACCTGGCGGAATTGTTGATATATCATCTGGAGGTGCTGTCGTATGTTCACTTGGCGGAACTGTTGATAGATCATCAGGAGGTACTGTCGTCTGGTCACTTGGCGGAACTGTTGATAGATCATCTGGATGTGCTGTTGTCGGTTCACTTGGCGGAGTTGTCAGCTGTTCGTCAGGATCTATTGTTGTCTGTTCACTTGGCGGAACTGTTGACAGCTCATCTGGAGGTGCTGTTGTCTGTTCGCTTGGCGTAGTTGTCAGCTGTTCATCTGGATCTATTGTCGTCTGTTCGCCTGGCGAAACCGTTGACAGATCTTCTGGTGGTGTTGTTGTCGATTCGCTTGGCGGAGTTGTAAGCTGTTCGTCTGGATCTATTGTTGTCTGTTCACTTGGCGGAACTGTTGATAGATCATCTGGATGTGCTGTTGTCAGTTCACTTGGCGGAGTTGTCAGCTGTTCATCAGGATCTATTGTTGTCTGTTCACTTGGCGGAACTGTTGACAGCTCATCTGGAGGTGTTGTTGTCTGTTCGCTTGGCGTAGTTGTCAGCTGTTCATCTGGATCTATTGTCGTCTGTTCGCCTGGCGAAACCGTTGACAGATCTTCTGGTTGTGCTGTTGTCGATTCGCTTGGCGGAGTTGTAAGCTGTTCGTCTGGATCTATTGTTGTCTGTTCGCTTGGCGGAACTGTTGAAGGATCATCTGGAGATGCTGTTGTCTGTTCGCCTGGTGGTTGAGTTGTTTCGAGATCTGGTGGTTCTGAAGTTGGTATTTCTGATGGCGGTATTGTTGGTACATCCACACTTGGTTGAGTTGTTGAATCTGAATCAATATCGCCATCAACAGTAGTTTCAGGATCTGTATCAGGTACGGTAGGTTCTAGTTCTGTTGTGAATTCCGTAATATTAGTTTGAATTTCTGTCGTCACCTCATCAGTGCTTTGATCAGTAGTAATTATATTAGCCCCAGTTGTCACATCTACTTCCGTTTCTGTTGTTGTGGGTTCTCTAGGCTCATCGTAGAATGGACATTGTGATTCATCAAAGCCAGGTGGAAGATACCGAAAAGAATCAACCAAGATTATTGAATTTGGTGACGCCATCCCTACAAAAGCCAGCTGCAAAGAACAATTTATTGCTATTTATGTATGTATTTTATTGGCATGAGTCTTTTGTTAAGATGTGTTTTTATTTTCTCCGTGTTTGTTTATTTTTTACAACGTGATTGTATTTATGACCTTGATTAGTTAATCTTTTTTATCTTTTAAGAAATACGGGGAGTGGTGCTGAGTACAGGTTCTAGTTCGGCATACAGATGCTATGTTTATATTTTTAGAAATAATTAAGAATTGCCTATTTATAAAACCTTTTTGTCTTTTAAACTATTTTATTATTATTAATAATAAAAAATATAAGTGGGATATAATATATTATTACTACCTTTATTTGTTGGTTTTATGATATCGTCAATAGACCTGCAATTTGTATTAAGTACGGATTTGTAGACAAAGGTTTAGTCCAAAAGAATCCTTCATTTTAGAAGTAACTCTAATAAGAGAAGGTTGTTGAAAAACGGCACAAATTGGTGCAAAAAGCGTTATTAAATCTGTGCCTACGAATGGCGCGGTAAACGAACACTGAACATGAATTTCAAACGACAGCACTCAGTCTAACGAATCATCGAAATCAATTTCAGAGATGAACTACGACGAAAACGTGCTTAACAGCTGGTGGTGAGCAAAGAGGTTAGGAACTTTCCTCAAACCAATAAGCAGCGAGGGGTACTAACAAAATACGAATGTATAAAGTTGAAGAGTGTGTTTGGTTCAACGCTTTAATTACAGGAACTAATGGTTCGAATTGAAAAATAATTTTGGTGTTGAATAGTCCATTTATCAAAGGCGGCTATATGCCATATAGGTACTCGTATAATCATGCTAACAAAGAGGAGCGGAGAAGCAATGAAAAATATGACAAAAAAGGAGTTGATATTATTCTTTTAAAGTCTAAAGGTTGGGGCAAAAGTTAGAAACTCATCATTTCCTTGCCCTGTTCCCAATTTCATTTGGGGTCAGCGCAGTATGTTTTATCCTTCCGAACATCATATCAGCCGTCATGTCTTCATTTACCCCTTTTTCTTCCATATCTTCAGTCTCGAGAAGAGAGTCGGTGGGCAGAAGCGTTGCCCGTTGGTACAGTCCGTACTAGTACGTGCAGCTGTCGTTCACAAACGTACTGTGGACTTGCAGCTCGTAGTTCTCAATCCGAGTCGTGAACGTGCAGCTCGTATTTCTCAACCCGAACGGAGAACCCCCAGTTTCCAAGGGGGTTGAAAATGATGCGATCCGCTTTTAATTTCTTTTTCGTTTTAGTATAGCACTGATTTTACTACTGTTTAAAAAATGCGAACTAATCACAACTCTCTGGCGTCGGAATTTCTCATTCTCTCTCCGCGAATTCGTCCTTATATAGGTACATATCGGTTCGGTGGTGGGCCTGTTTCCTTCCTGAGGCGACAATGCGTACTGTCAGATTCTAGATTGTTCCGTATGACATGAGACAGAGATATGGAAAGAACGGTACAACCGAAGCAAGACACGCCACGACTACCCTCTATATTTTTGTAAATCCCTGTGGGACTGAGATAGTAATTATAGAATCGAGCGAGATGGAATAGTTCGTAGGAAGTTGAACCGTCGATCGCTATTGTATTTTTTCTCGAAATTTCTGGCTGTGGCGTTTACTATCCGATGTTCTAGAAATAATTTGATTTCCGGCACCGACGAATACCTTATATGGTCGTTGTGATGATATCGCTAGTTAAAGCGCGCGGTTTGCATTCAATTGTAACAACGGGTTATTTGTTTGTTTGTATGTAGTTATTATTTGTATTTATTTTATGTTTATAAACTTGTTACAACGTAACAATACCCCCTCTCCCAGAGAAAGGATTTTACGTAGTAAAATCCGCTGCGGCAAGCGCCTAAGAAGGATAGAACCGCCCAGTAACTGTCTCACTTTCATACATCCACTAACAAATACCTACCATGCGACCTTGCATACGACCTGTCACATTTGTCTGAAGAATTCTATAATTATCAACAGACTACCATACAACTAGAGTACAAATCTATTATAAGATTGGACTCAAGAACAGCACTGCATGACAAAGAGCATCTAAGAGGGAAAATACTGTAACATGAAACATTCGGACGAAATCGGCACTGTGGAATACATTTGGTCTTTGATGAATTTGTTACAGTCACGACCCGCTGTAACGAGAAAAATTAGTGTAGGCTTATTTAAAGAGTCACAACCCGCTCTAACGAGAAAATTAGTGTAGGCTTATTTAAAGAGTCACAACCCGCTCTATACGCGCAGAACGCAAAACAACAAAACGAATCAGACCTATACAAGAGGTCGCAACCCGCCATAAATGCGCAAAACGCAAAAAAATAAAAAAATATCTCCCAACTAAACATCAAACTCCGTGTAGGCTTATTTTAATTCATCAAAGACAAACGTAGACAGAGACCGAAACGCAATAACTTTTTAATAAAAAAATATTGTAAAAAAAGGAAAAAAAAAAAAAAATTAACCAATGTTCCGAAACCCTAGGTACGTATCAAGGTAAACAAGTATTGAACTGTTAACGGTGACGACTATGATAATATATGAACAATTAATAAAAACAAAATTAAATAAACTAAGCGGCATTGTGAGTATGTCTAGTCTTTAGCGAATTTGTTACAGTCACGACCCGCTGTAACGAAAAAAAAACAGCAGACGAGTAGACCTATACCAAGAAACTGTCATACTCCGCTAAAAAAAAATTGCAAAACGCAATTAAAATGTTTGTAGACCTATAAAGAAGTCATACAACACTAAAACAAAACTCCCAATCAAAACATCAAAATTCGTGTAGGCTTATTTTAATCCGCTAAAGACAAACATAATCGATTAACGAACAGACTAATATTGAATTAATTATTTGCCGATACATTATAAAATAAACGAATGCTAATATAATCATCATACTATTGATTAACAACTATAAATAAAATAAAAAAAAATATATGAGTCGAACCCGCGAAACATAACACAAATGATAAAATAAATCCAACGTGTATAATCCGCGTGAATATAACATAACAAGTAACTTGATAGACACTATAAAAGTGTGATTAATTAACGAGCGAGTACGATCTAAAACTGGTTTATTATCCGGGTTATTATCTAAAGTATCTAAGTTTGTTAATATTTTGCTAATAGTTGCGTTAACTTCTTTAATGTCTGTTTCTATGTCATAGCATGAGTCAAAAACCGCGTCCGCAGGATATTCCGAAACAATTTTATTAATTTGCACTCTAAGATCCTCAACCTTTTCTTTAGGTTCTAAACCGCGTATGGCTACTTCATACGTGAGCTCCGATTTAGTTAAATGTAAATATTTAATGTTACGGTCCATTTTAAAGGAAAATTATTTTTAGAGAATTGACTAAGTTCAAAAATGAAGTTAAAATATCTTAATATATTGTGGGACAGCTATATGTATGAAAGTTAATTAATTAATATTTTGTGAGACGATGTATTTAAATTAAAATAGTGAACTGAAACAATACGCGACGGAATGTGACACGATTGTGGGCAATGTTATGTTAAAAAAATATATATTAAGAACGATGTAAAATAATGTACGTAACCGCTATTATCTATTCAGAGCAAAAAAGAATTAAAATTACAAAACAATAAAGATATGCAATAATAAAAAATGAATGCAATAAATGCACAAATAAAAAAAAATCTCTGAAAAGAAATGTGAATTACGCACAAACACAAATGCAAAATACAAATGCTAACATAAAATGTAAATGCACAGAATGTATCAGAATGGAATGTTATAAAAAAAAATGACACAATGTTGTAGAAAAAAAAAAAAAAATACTTGATGTTGCCCGACTGTGCAAAACAAAAATGTCGGAGTCAATAATTTGTATAATGCCCACTGTGAAACACACGCGTATGTGTGGGTAATCTGAGATGGTATTTGATTACCCGGCGGAGCCAGAAGACAAGAATCGGCTACCCGTTCCTCTTTAAGGAGAAACGGGTCGGTGGTACCTCCCCGTTCAGCCTCGTCCGCAAAGGCTTACCACCTGGAATTGAAAAATACCGACACCAAAAGAGTACAAAAAAACTTCCCTGTGCCTTGCCTTTTATATAGTGGGCGCCACTTGTTACGACCGCCTGACGGCGGGAACAATAAAAAAAACAATTACCAAATAATCAATTTATTAAAAAAAAAAAATAAAATAAAATAAAAATTCTATATTTATGACTACACCCAGGGGGGTGGATTCTTGGCACGGGAAAGCTTTCTGGTCCCAATAAAACCCTATGTGCACTGGGGACTTAACTTCGGTCTTTCGATCCCGTGACGCGTGGAGGGGTCTTCGGTGATATATCGGAAGGCCCTCAGCCGCAGGGGTCTGCTGGAGTCGGTGGGCAGAAGCGTTGCCCGTTGGTACAGTCCGTACTAGTACGTGCAGCTGTCGTTCACAAACGTACTGTGGACTTGCAGCTCGTAGTTCTCAATCCGAGTCGTGAACGTGCAGCTCGTATTTCTCAACCCGAACGGAGAACCCCCAGTTTCCAAGGGGGTTGAAAATGATGCGATCCGCTTTTAATTTCTTTTTCGTTTTAGTATAGCACTGATTTTACTACTGTTTAAAAAATGCGAACTAATCACAACTCTCTGGCGTCGGAATTTCTCATTCTCTCTCCGCGAATTCGTCCTTATATAGGTACATATCGGTTCGGTGGTGGGCCTGTTTCCTTCCTGAGGCGACAATGCGTACTGTCAGATTCTAGATTGTTCCGTATGACATGAGACAGAGATATGGAAAGAACGGTACAACCGAAGCAAGACACGCCACGACTACCCTCTATATTTTTGTAAATCCCTGTGGGACTGAGATAGTAATTATAGAATCGAGCGAGATGGAATAGTTCGTAGGAAGTTGAACCGTCGATCGCTATTGTATTTTTTCTCGAAATTTCTGGCTGTGGCGTTTACTATCCGATGTTCTAGAAATAATTTGATTTCCGGCACCGACGAATACCTTATATGGTCGTTGTGATGATATCGCTAGTTAAAGCGCGCGGTTTGCATTCAATTGTAACAACGGGTTATTTGTTTGTTTGTATGTAGTTATTATTTGTATTTATTTTATGTTTATAAACTTGTTACAACGTAACAACTTCATTCATCTTTTCTTTCTGCTTGTCCATCCTTCAACTTTCATATTCATCACCTTTTTAAGTAACACCTAACCTACCACCTTTTTAATTAACATAATTAAAAATATAGTCACTCTCATTTTACTTTGACGTTAAGAAAGTTGCCTTGTAGGATGCCGTGTAGTTGACTTGCATGACGAACAGTTTCTGGGGTAGTTTCTGCATTAAAGATTTCTAATAATAAAATCTCAGTTCCACTAGTCTTAGTGAACTATATCATATTTTAGAGATACAGGAAGACATATTGAGGAAATATGCATACCTAATAATTTTTAAGGAATTACTTAGGTACGAGTATGTACACTTACAATGCGCTTTACAATGCGCCAACCCTCATTAGGCCAGCGTAGAGGACTACGAAAGAAGAAGAGAAGGCCCGTGCCCCGTAGTGGAACGTATTATGTGCTGATATCGATTAATCCCGCAGAATTTTACATTGACTGGTAAACGGCAGCAATAAAAAGAAAAAAAGATAAACATGATAAAATACACATAAGATGAAAGCAACATAAATAAACTACCTACTACGGACAATACAAAGAAAACATAGAACATAGCGCACAACAAACGTAAGTATTACTACCTAAACCGCAATAGGAGTTAGGGGCCGGTACATTAGCATTTTTTCGTTTTACCATTCGCTTCGGCCGGACTGGCTACGAAACTTTATGCCATAGCATTTAAAACCTTGCAGAAGGACTCATACCTATTCTCTGATATTTTGAAAAGCACTGCGTTGCTTACTAATGACATTGCATTCGGTTACGTTTAAGGGCCTTACTTAATCATGCTTTGACCTTCTCTATTGATTATGACGTTAGAGGAAACGAGACCAACCACGTCTTAGCTGTAGTTAAAATAACTGATGTCTATAGGTAAGGCCGTAAATTTATTTTTTTCATATTTTATATTTATCATTTATTTGGTAAATTTTATTAAATAAATAAATAAATAATTACACCCAACAGTCACATACATAGTTCCGATCCCACACTAAGATACAAGTCTTGTGTCGTGGGTATCAGAAACTACGAGAGACCTTTCGGTCTCACATACACCCAGACCCGAAACAAATATTTGTGGATCACACAAACATTTGTCTCGGTGCGGGGATCGAACCCGCGGCCTCTCGTTTCGCAAGCTGGTGTCTAGCCAACTGCGCCACGGGGCTGTCAAATAAAATTACATATTAATTATTATTATTATCTTTTATACATGTTAAGTTTAAGTTTCCATCTTTTACAAACAACAACATGTTACCTAATGTACCTCTAACCTCATTTTCGTATTTTTATTTAGTCATTATTGTATAATTAATATTTATATTGTGTTCTGTATTAATTATCATCATCATCGTCATCATCATTAGCCCATATACGTCCCACTGCTGAGCACGGGCCTCCTCTAACTTTGAGAGGGTTTAGGCCTTAGTCCACCACGCTGGCCTAGTGCGGGCTGGCGGACTACACACCTAAGAAATTCGTAAGAACTTTTAGGTGTGTAGGTTTCCTCACGATGTTTTCCTTCACCGTTAAAGCAATAAAAAAATTATATAATTATTTCTTAGATTAATTTATTTTTATACATATCATCATCATCATCAGCCCATATACATACGTCCCACAGCTGCGCACGGGCCTCCTCTACAACTGAAATTCAAAAAAAATCCAAGAATCCTTTATAGTTAAGTCTAAACGAACAATATTGTAGATCTAGTGAGTCAGACGGAAACAATAAGAATATTATAAATATGATTATGATCTCGAATTTAAATATTGAATAGCAATTGATTGTAATCTTATCGATTACAAGTTTTCGATATTGCTGAAGAGTTCCTTGCACCGCATATTGTAGAATTCAGATATTTTCATCTTATTGAGTAGTACCAAATTTCCCAGTCATACCTTTTTTTATGTCTACCAAAACTTTTGGAGGACTTGGGCCAGTAGCGATGATCATGATGATCTTTAAGACGGCTTTGGAGCAATATAGCAACTATTATTAATTGGTAGAACGAATTCATACTCAGTTGAAATTGCTTAGAAATGACTACGAGTAAATTCGACCGGGATGGTGCAACTATTAAACTGAACGTGACTGCCGAGACATACTCGACCGCGCGTCTAACCTCGAGGCAATCACTACTTTTATTTTTATTTTATTTTATTATCTTTGGGAAACATACAATACAATTTATCTTAAAAGACTAAATTTTAAAATAAATACATAGATCAAATCAGTTTCCACTTATAAAATAGAACTTACATGCAACGGCAACACTAAAAGCAACTAATTAACATTTACATATAATTTAAAGGAAGATTAATTTGCAAATTTTTTATATTACTAATGATTGTTTTGGAAGCAAATAATAATAATAATAAATAATACAATTACTACGTTTATAATGAGTTCCTAAGTATCTTTCTGTAAGTATTATATTTTTCATTAAAAATATCTATGTCCTGAAAACTCTCGTTGTATTTACGACAAAATTTAGTAGGTCTTTTATCAATATGTTAGTATTAGAATACAACTGTTTATTGCAAAAGCGACTACCCTCAACCCTCCAAGTGTGACGTCCCGAAATCCGCCTGTGCTTCTGCTTCAGATTACGTCGAGTCTAGTGCGAAGTAGCCTTATAATCGTTTCTCATACGTACTGCGCATGCGGTCATTTTGCCAGTATAAGAAAAATCGAAATAGATATTGAAACTTTCCCGTTTATAATTTGTTATATGTGGAATACGGGCAAAACATATATAACATACGGGCATACCAACCGCACTGGCGGGGTAAATGATCAGGACATTGTCTAATAAATGCTTAATAGTCGATACAATGATGCTATCCTGTTCAAAAATGAAAATATAAAGGATATTCTGGAACTCGGCATAGTTGCGTAAGTCACTATAATAGTCATTGACTTAGAAGGACTTTTGAAGGATACCAAAATTTTACCACCAGCAAAAGATTCGGCTTTAGTTGTCGTATCGCAGAATATTTATCTTGGCTAAAGAACGTATTGTAATTTTTATTAGAGCCTATTCGATTGTTTACGGAAGTGTCGATATGCGGCGGCCTAATTGTAAATGAAAATTACAAGGTTATCTGAAAAATAATGCTGACATTGCTGATAAAAATTTGATATAGGCTTGCAACAAGCCTACATATAATTAGTAGGTTCATAACTGCGAAGATATACTTATTTATTATCAATGCAACATGTCATCTTATAATTTATGGAAACTGCGTTTTTCTAATCGTTTTCAGTTTAATTTTAATAAACAGCGAGGGTATAAATAGGGAAGAACATTAAAAGTAAATTTGAACAAAATAAACGCATCAAAACTGAATGCCACGAACAGCGCGATCCAAATAGAGCCTCGAATACCGAGAAACGATTAAGACTTTTCAGCCCATTTATGCCCACGGATTTCAGAGGGTGCCATTATTTTGTTTATTTATGTTTCGGATTATCAGTGACTAGCTTCTTTCGTTATGTATATTTTAAAATAAATGGGGATACAATATATGGAAATAAATAACAAAGGGTATTGCTATAACGACAGAAAGTTTGAAAATTACCTCGGAACATACAGACAGCAGGTCAAAGTATTATTGAATTATATATTAACAAACGATGTTTTTTTTTAAACTAGCTTTTTGCGACATGTAGGAGACGATAAAAAGTTTCCACGATTCTTTAAACTGACTACTTACATATCCTGTGAAAGTGATAGATCCAAGTAACTGGAACCTGAGGGTTAGCCACCCTGGCACAAAACCACCAGTTTGTGGCGTGTTACTAGCAGATCCCATCACCGCATCGTTTGAATTTGGCACGTATTGGACTGCGAACACGCTGATGTGATCAGTCATCGTAGCCACATCCATAAACAGATTCACTTCAATATGACCCGCTCCGGTCATTGTAAACCTAAATGATGAGATACAACTAAGTTCAGGCTCAGGTGAAATAAATGACACACTGTCAGAGTGAAGACTGTCCATATTGATTGAACTGTAGTTCCCTAAGCGCCATCGTCTTCGACCGGTGCACATAGCTATATTAGTATGAAACAAATCTTCATAGTCTTCATTGAAGGTGTATCTCGTACAGTTGTTGCATTGAACACTGGTGAAACATAACACAACACCGACGACACATAGTGTCACATTAAATTTTAGCATTGTCCGAACACTGGCATCTGTCCCGATGGTCAAAAAATCTCTGTACAATAAAGCCTCAGTTCAAATTATAATCAAATTCAATATCATAATTATTTATGTTTTTATCGCGGATAAGATACAATTCTTCGAAACAAGAATAATCGAAAGATAAAATATTTTGCATAAATCGAAGTTTTTCGTTGACGCTTAAAATTTTTATTGGTTGCGTCACATTAATCGGAGTTGTTATCGGCAGTATGTAAGACAGCTTGGCGTATTCAAGTCTAGAAACTATTCGTGTATAAAGACTTGGTTAATGACTTTTGTCCTCCAAAGGAGAAGATAGCAGTTCCTTATCTACTTGTGTACAAACGTCCAACTGTATTATTCTTCATGATCCTAGTCTTTGTATACTAACTTAAGAGATCTAATTTATGTTTGTTGATTTATTCAAGTACTTAGATTTTTCAGCAGACGAGTTTCTCGTGTGGGTGAAAACCTCCTTCAGCTCTCGGGGGGTAATATTTATGAATATAGACAGACCCGTGGCGCAGATGGTTAGACACCAGCTTGCGAAACGAGAGGCCGCGGGTTCGATCCCCGCACCGAGACAAATGTTTGTGTGATCCACAAATATTTGTTTCGGGTCTGGGTGTTTGTGAGACCGAAAAGTCTCTCGTAGTCTCTGATACCCACGACACAGGACTTGTATCCTAGTGTGGGGACAGAACTATGTATGTGACTGTTGGGTGTATTTATTTATTTATTTATATTCGTAAGCAATGATGCAATTGATTTTACAAAAGTCTTTCTTTGTAACATTCAGACCGTGATCGAAAACTAGGGCAGGTAATAGCTAAGGTGATTACAAACCCCTTGGCGTGAAAGAAAATCCCGACAAAAAAATAAAATTTTTGAAGTTTTCCTAAACACCATAGGTATAAAATGTATGTAGTTGTATGGAAAACGTCAAAATTTTTATTCTTTGTCGGGATTTTTTTTAACGCCAGGGGGTTTATTTGTAATGACCTATCTATTACCTGCCTATGATTCCGATCACGCACGGTCTAAATACATCCTGTATAACCTCTTACTCAGCCGTTTTATAAAATAGTTAGAATTACTTTAAAAGCTTGAGAACGTAAATCTTCTAGTGACATCTAGTGGTGTGGGTACGAAGTAAATAATTTGTGATTGAGATAATTTATAAAGTTTGTGAATAGATAGATAAAATCATTTAGAAAGCGATAAAGGAAATTTGTTTTTCTATTTTTTATAGGCTATTGTGTGATCGAAAATATTATTTTAATGGTTGATTAAGTTGGTCTTTTTATGATTTTATACGTAATTATATGCAAGTTGACATCATTTTGTCTCTCTTCTATTGAGTAGTACTGAGAAGCTAAAAGCGAAGAGGCTTTAACATAAAATAGTTTATGAGTTTATGAGACTCACTGCTGGCACGTGTGTCGTACGTGAACGGGTGCTTGTTGTGGGGTGAAAAGGTCTATCCTACATAATGATAATCGTCATCATCATCATCAGACGATATACTTCCCACTGCTGGGCTCGGGCCTCCTCTATAACTGAGAGTGTTTAGGCCTTAGTCCACCACGCTGGGCTAGTGTGGGTTAGCAGACTACAGTAGGTGTGTGAAATTCCTAAGAACTGTTGTTTAGGTGTGCAGGTATACTCACGATGATATCCTTCACCGTCAAAGTACGTGATAAATCATCGTGAATACACAAATAATTACGTGTAGAAAAGTACCTCTAAAGAAGTCACAAAAAACTTTCATATTTTCCTATAATTTACTTAAACCGTTACCGACAATCTAGTCAATTTTATAGAACCCAATATCTTCATCATCATAAACATCATCATCATCATCATCAGCTGAACGACGTTCACTGGTTGACATAGGCCTCCCCCAAAGATTTCAAAGCGAATGCCAACCCGCCTGCCAAGCTTGGCGAGTATTGACACAATTAGCATGACCTTCATAATCTTAAATAAGTGAACTTTAAATAAATAAAAAATTGTAGCTAGCAAGTACGTCGGTAAAGTATTAATACTATACTGGTTCGAATGTGGTACTACCATTATTCCACTGTTAGACAGTAATCGACGCAATTCAACAGCTTTGCTATTAAGTTTTGTAAGTATGATTGCTTGGCGCTACAACTTCGGGGTCAATACACTTTGTACTAAAAAGTTTGATTATCATAGAAGCGGACCTTTTTCGGCTTTGCATTTGCATATTGCAATATCTTTGCAGTACATACTATTTTTTTTTTGTTATCCTATCCATTAAACTACACGTGATGAAGCATCACGGCAGAAGTCATTTCAAAATTGTGGATAGTAAGATGTCACTGTTATCTTGATAAAAAATATAACAATATGAAAATTAACAACCGATTCTTTCTGAAGAATTAACCTTTACTTATCAAAGGTTGTATCAAAAACTTATGTAGACAATGAAAGTAATCTAAGTATTTTATATACGAAATTTGTCTAATCGTATTTAGGAGTTGTGAAAAATTTCCTCTTCTTTTCAAGCGTAGAGTAGATACGGTACAATAACGAGACCTATAATTTAATTTATTTAGCAAAGGGATCTATGTGAAATCTTCAAATAATATATTTATTTGTACAATTAAGTATACTGTATAATTTTACACAAAGTTATTAACGGACCAAAGACTGAGGTATTAATTGCTGTGTACATGTGAAATTAATGTTCCTTGCAAATTGATTAAATGTAATAAGTTCGTGCCATTTTTTATCCAAAATTCACATACAAAATACCTTTTTTCGCCAGTGAATTCGTCTAGATAGACAGTAATCTAAGTAGGTATTTTATATACGAAATTTGTCTAATCGTATTTAGGAGTTGTGAAAAATTTCCTATTCTTTTCAAGCGTAGAGTAGATACGGTACAATAACGAGACCTATAATTTAATTTATTTAGCAAAGGGATATATGTGAAAAACTTCAAATAATATATTTATTTGTACAATTATATTGTATATTTTTACACAAAGTTATTAACGGACAAAAGACTGAGGTATTAATTGCTATGTACATGTGAAATTAATGTTCCTTGCAAATTGATTAAATGTAATAAGTTCGTGCCATTTTTTATCCAAAATTCACATACAAAATACCTTTTTTCGCCAGTGAATTCGTCTAGAAAGACAGTAATCTAAGTATTTTATATACGAAATTTGTCTAATCGTATTTAGGAGTTGTGAAAAATTTCCTATTCTTTTCAAGCGTAGAGTAGATACGGTACAATAACGAGACCTAAGTATAATTTAATTTATTTAGCAAAGGGATATATGTGAAAAACTTCAAATAATATATTGATTTGTACAATTATATTGTATATTTTTACACAAAGTTATTAACGGACAAAAGACTGAGGTATTAATTGCTATGTACATGTGAAATTAATGTTCCTTGCAAATTGATTAAATGTAATAAGTTCGTGCCATTTTTTATCCAAAATTCACATACAAAATACATTTTTTCGCCAGTGAATTCGTCTAGATAGACAGTACAATACAATACACAACACTGTTGATATAGAAATACCTATTTTCAAGTAGTCTTTTTAATTTCATTTAATATCAGAAAAAGTGTTTCAATACAAATTTTAAACTGTAATGTGTAACTTTTTACGAGGTCGATAAATAATAATTATACCTAGTCATAGTTTTTAAGTTACTGAGTTCTTTTATTCAGAGTTTATTGATTTGTTTTTTTTTTCATTAACTTAAATCCGACAATTTCAATTGGAGGTTTAAATTCGCATGTCGTGGTCGCCTCAAAGTATAATATCATTTAATTCTAAAACTTGAATGATATAAAAGACAAATAAATAAATTAAAAAATTCTTAAACCTAAATATATTTGCTAAACTTAATTAAGAATAAACGGAGTTTACAAAAGATCTTTTAAATTTTTTTTACGTGCTCACAATATCAGTCTATTATACATTAATGTCACACAAAATAGTTATTACTCCTGCTGTAAGGTGGTTCAGTGTAAGCTTTAGTAACCCTCGGTACAGTAATAGTACTTGGTAGATTGTCTATATCAAAATCTTCAACATCTTCACTAGAAGACCATCTCCTGCCTATTTCAAAAGAAATAAATGCCACCAGTACTATTACTATTAAAGAAATGGTTACTACCATAGAAATCATTAGAGGACTCCAAAATTGTTGGCTCTCAGATGTTATTGGGCTATCGGTGTAGTCTTCGATCGTCGTTGACTCGTACAGTTCTGTTGTACTGTCATATTCGGGCGGTGTCGATTGCTCACTTGGCGATACTGTTGTTTGATCAGCTAGTGGTGTCGTTGATTGCTCGTCTGGTGCTGAAGTTGTCTGTTCAATTGGTGGTGCTATGGTTGGCCCAGTTGGCGGTGTAGTTTCTATACTTGGTGGTGCTGTCGTTTGATCAGGTGGCGGTGTTGTTAATTGCTCGTCTGGCGATGACGTCGTCTGTTCACTCGGTGGCGCTGTCGTTTCGGCAGCTGGCGGTGTTGTTAATTGCTCGTCTGGCGATGACGTCGTGTGTTCACTTGGCGGCTCTGCCGTTTGCCCAACTGGGGGTGTAGTTTCTACACTTGGTGGTGCTGTCGTTTGATCAGCTGGCGGTGTAGTTAATTGTCCGTCTGGTGCTGATGTCGTCTGTTCACTCGGTGGCGCTGTCGTTTGAGAAGCTGGCGGTGTTGTTAATTGCTCGTCTGGCGATGACGTCGTGTGTTCACTTGGCGGCTCTGTCGTTTGCCCAACTGGGGGTGTAGTTTCTACACTTGGTGGTGATGTCGTTTGATCAGCTGGCGGTGTAGTTAATTGTTCGTCTGGTGCTGACGTCGTCTGTTCACTCGGTGGCGCTGTCGTTTGGGAAGCTGGCGGTGTTGTTAATTGCCCGTCTGGCAATGACGTTGTCTGTTCACTCGGTGGCGCTGTCGTTTGAGAAGCTGTCGGTGTTGTTAATTGCTCGTCTGGCGATGACGTCGTGTGTTCACTTGGTGGTGCTGTTGTTTGCACAGGTGGTGGTGTAGTTTCTACACTTGGAGGTGCAGTCGTTTGAGCACCTGGCGGTATAGTTTCTCCACTCGGTGGTGCTGTTGTTTGCCCAGATGGCGGTGTAGTTTCTACACTTGTTGGTGCTGTCGTTTGACTAGCTGGCGGTGTAGTTTCTGCACTTGATGGTGCTGTTGTATCCCCAGGCGGTGGTGTAGTTTCTACACTTGGAGGTGGTGCTGTCGTTTGACCAGCTGGCGGTGTAGTTAATTGTTCGTCTGGTGCCGACGTCGTCTGTTCACTTGGCGGCGCTGTCGTTTGAGCAGCTGGTGGTGTTGTTAATTGCTCGTCTGGCGATGACGTCGTGTGTTCACTTGGTGGTGCTGTTGTTTGCCCAGGTGGTGATGTAGTTTCTACACTTGGAGGTACAGTCGTTTGAGCACCTGGTGGTATAGTTTCTTCACTTGGAGGTGCTGTCGTTTGTCCAGCAGGTGGTGTAGTTTCTACACTTGGTGGTGCTGTTGTTTGCCCAGGTGGCGGTGTAGTTCCGATACTTGGAGGTGCTGTCGTTTGTCCAGCTGGTGGTGTAGTTTCTACACTCGGTGGTGCTGTCGTTTCCCCAGGCGGTGGTGTGGTTTCAACACTCGGTGGTGCTGTGGTTTGACCAGCTGGCGGAGTAGTTTCAATATTTGGTGGAGCACCAATACTGGGTTGAGTTGTCGTATCTGTATCATCTTCCTCTTCATCCGTGGTTTCCGGAACAATCACCTCTGGTTCATTTGTGGTACCATCTTCTGTGTCAGGAACAGTAGGTTCTAGTTCTGTTGTATATTCAGTAACATTGTTCTCTATTTCTGTTGTCACATCATCTATTCCTACGTTAGTTGTTGGCTGAACATTGCTTTCTGTCAGTGTAGTAATTTCAGTTTCGCTGCCTCTTTCAGTAGTTATTATATTTGCACCAGTTGTCGCATCTGGATCCGTTTCAGTTGTTGTTGGTTCGTCATCGTAGAAAGGACATAGTGCCTGATCATAATTTGGCGGAAGATATCGAAATGAGTCGACAAGGACTATTGAATTTTGTGATGCCAGACCCACGAATACTAACTGCGAAAGATAAATAATTATTAATATTTTTATGTTTCATTAATCTGAATAGCTGCGTGAAACTATATGTATGTATTTTTACTTTAAAATCAAAGAAGCCTTTATCTAGATTTTGTTCTGATTTGTAATGTTCTTGGTCAGAAATCTTAATGTGATTATGAATAAACGTGGTACATCTTTTTTAGACTAGTGTATTATAACTTTGCTGGTGATAGCAGCATATATGTCAAGTTTCTTTACTTTTAAATTGTATTGTTTTGTTTTGTACATTTTCTATCTTGTAGCGAAATAATGCTTCTCAGACCAAATTTTTCGTCGGTAGGGTTTAAAATAGCTCCTGGGACTTTTTGTCCTAAGTTATATTTGTACCAGCAAACGTGGAGTTCAACTGAAACGGTTGCCGGACGACTTTATAAAATTCTTAGGCTTTCTGAAACTGTCTGCTCTTGAGGACTTTGCTGGATTAGCAGATTGCTAGAAGATAATGACGATTTTTAACCGAAGCAAATAGTTTCGTTATCCTTATCTTAGTTTGCTAGATGTGTCCTATATCCTTCCTATAAATCTATTATAGATTTATCAGTGAAAATGATATGAGCTGGTAATTTTCTGAAACTCTGAAATTGTGAGGTATGATACTGTTGTATGTCGTTCTATTTTTATGGTATTGACAGAAATTCAAATTGTTTTAGTCAATAAATAATCGCGGAATTAATGCATTTGTTACTAAATCAAGAACATATTGTACAAATCACAAGGTTATCTATATCTGTCATGTCCACATTACTGATAAAATATTGTTCCAATATTATACATGAATTTATTAGTGACAGAAAATTGCAGACAGTTTTAAATTCAGTACACACCAATGATTTGTTTTTGAACTAGGAGAAAGTTATCGGCCCATACACGGAACAAAAGGCTCTCGTAGAAGCCTTTGCGTCTGATAGTTTTCCCATAGAGTTTTTAATATTTGTCATTAAGTTACTCTGAAAGCCTGGTAATAAGAGTAATGTTCACATATAAAAAAAAGGAAAAGTAGTTTAAAATTGCCATCTTTAGTTAATTATCAAAGATTGGTTTATCTATTTGTGTGTTTGGCAATATCTTAAATATAGCTGATAGCACTTTGATACTGTTTTTCAGCAATCGTTAAAACTTCTTCTTTGGTGTTGCTTGTTTCTCCTGTCACAAGTTTCCTAACGGTGTTTTCCTTCAATGTTTTATTGTGTAAAATTTTCTATTCTCTTTTTATCCTAACTTCCTATTACTACCTATTGCTTCTCTCCGATCTGATACCATGGTAAATTTTGGTTCATAATGATAAAGTGTTACTTTGCTATTCAGGAGAGCAAACGTGAAAGAGAAGAGCTCCTGGTAACAGATTAATACGCCTTCATTTAATATTGTCTTTCAACGTGATAGTACTTCATACCATTAAAGCAAATTTGTAACGTCAAAATCGGCTACCACTACGGCTACCTTTTGTATATATATGTATCATACTTACAAATCCTGTGAAAGTGGTTGCCCCAAATAATTCAAACCGCAGTGTTACCCATCCTGGTACAAAACCAATAGCTTGGGGCGAGTTGCTAATAGAACCCATGACTGCATCATTCGCGTTTGGCACTCTATGGATTGAAAAAACGCTAATGTAATCTGTCATCGCAGCACCATTTACGTGCATGTTTATTTCAATATGACCACCTCCAGTCATAGAAAATGGAAACGACGCTACACAGCTGATTTGATTCTGTGGTGACACAAAGGAAGTGCCGTTGTGGGGATTTGCCACGTCGCTTCCGTTGTAGTGCCTGAGGATCCACGGCACTCGCCCTGTGCACATGGTAACATCAGAATTAAATGTTTCTTCATAGTCTTCATCAAAGGTGTATCTCAAACAACTATCGCATCTGACACCAGCAAAACAAAACACGACGCCAACGATACAAAGCACTACGTTAAATTTCAACATTTTCCAAACACTGGCATCAGTCCCGATGGTCACAAAATCTCTGTACTTTAAAGCTTTAGATATTTTAATCGAATTTATGTATCATAATTATATATAAATTTATCGCGGATAAGATAGTATTAATTCTTTGAAATAAGAATGATAAAATATTTTGCATGCACTGAAAATTTTTTGACGTTTAAAATGATTATTGCTTTCGTCATTTTTATCTGGATAGTTATCGTCCTTGATTCGCGGTAAGAATAATCTGCATATACATGTAAAGACAAATCCTATATATTAGAAACTAGAATTCATTAAACCGATTGAAAATATTGATAGTCATAGATTTTTATCACAAGTGTGGTCATTAAGTGGGGTTCTATGTAAAAAAGATCATGACAATATTTATAAATATCTAAATTACGGAAATAATACCGCGGCGTTTTTAATTTTAGGCTCGATTTTTTGTTACTAATTTAAAAAATTCACGCGGTCAAATGGAAACTCCTAAGTTACTCGTAAAGTCCAGTATGTTTCAATAAACACGTCAATAATTTAGCTATTCTTTGATCGATACCATCATCATAATCACTCATATATATATATATATACGTCCCACTGCTGGGCACCGGCCTCCTCTAAAACTGAGAGGGTTTAGGTCTTAGTCCAGCACACGGGCCTAGTGCGAGTTGGCGGACTACGCAACTACATAAGTAATTAAATGAATTAAGATTAAATTTTTCACAAATACGTAATGCATTCTTCATCTTCTGTACTGGATCGAACTCGCAATCTGTTGTACCATACACAAATTTCTAAACAACAAAGCCACGACTGTCAAATGCGCTTAAATATTATATTTTATGTTTTTTTTGAAACTGTTACGAAGCTAATGTTTAGATTCGGGAAAAAACCGTTATCTTGTTAAAATAAGTAAAATATTTTTTTTATCGATTTGCCTACCAAATAATGCGTGATGACCTTGAAGATTAGCGTCGCAGTCTGTCAAGACACCGTCTTGTTGATATTTACTTTATCTACTTATTTTATTTGTTTAATATTTTTATTGAATTTTAATTTCAGGATAGAAGAAACTAAGAAAATAAAAAATGAAAGCCTCGCAATATAAACGGAAGAGAAATCGAATAACTATGAAGAAACTATGTTACATACACAATTATTACGACTGCCTCGTGGTCTCGCGGCACAAGTATGTGCCGTGCGATCTAGTGGTCCTGGGTTCGATTCCCGGGTCAGGCAAAGTTTTATTGGGTTTTTCCATTAGGAAAATTTTCCGTAGCAGCACGGAGTCTGGAATTGTGCCCTAAAAACGGCAATAGGCTCGCCCCTTATTACGTGGGATTGATACATACCTGGCGAAATGTGGCAAAATGCACCTCTGCCTACCCATTCGGGGAATACAGGCGTGAGGTTATGTATGTATATACCTATGTATGTTATTACGCTTCTTTCTTCTGCTTTCTTCAGCTGCTTCGTTTGAGTAAATCGCTGCTTAAAGTTACGTCCTTACGTTATTAGGATTCCACATATCCACTCGGGTAGCTAGTTTGACCCACTGTAGTGGTGCCAGTACATATACACTTAAGCATATGTATAGCGTTGGGCGTCTACTACAGATTGTTGGTAGTAGGCCGTTTTCAATAATTTATTCAAGGTTTATGCAGGTAATCTATTTACATACATAAATACATACATAAACTCACGCCTGTATTCCCCGAAGGGGTAGGCAGAGGTGCATTTCTGCACCCACATTTCGCCACGTATGTATCAGTCCCACGTAATAGGGGGCGAGCCTATTGCCGTTTCTCGGGCACATTTCCAGACTCCGTGCTGTTATTGAGAATATCTTAATGGAAAAACCCAATAACACTTTGCCCGACCCGGAAATCGAACCCAGGACCTCTAGATCGCACGGCACATACTTGTACCGCGAGACCACGAGGCAGTAATCTATTTCTAATCATGGATTTTATTTAATTGCCCTCCAAACCCTCCTAGCCCCTGCTCCTAGCACACCCGCCACTGTATACCATTCGGATTTCCTATCCCAGTTTTCGATCACGGTCTGTTTTTCATCATCATCATCATCATCAGCCCAAATACGTCCAACTGCTGGGCACGGGCCTCCTCTACAACTGAGAGGGTTTAGGCCTTAGTCAACCACGCTGGCCTAGTGCGGGTTGGCGGACTACACACCTAAGAAATTCCTAAGAACTTTTATACCCCGTATATAGCTTATCTTTATAATCCTAGCCGTAATGGAATTAGTTAGAATGATGTAGAGTACAAAGGAGGAGTTGTGCTCACCGGGCACGGCAGCTTCGGTGCGTACCTGTGTCGCATCGTCGGAGTGGAGGAGACCGCCGTGTGCCACCATTGTGGCAACTGCCGTGAGGACACGGCCCAGCACACGCTTGAGGAGTGCCCAGCTTGGGACGAGGAGCGCAGCGCTCTCGTAGCGGTCGTGGGGAGAGACCTGTCGCTGCCGACTGTGGTCGCCGCCATGGTCGGCAGCCGGAGGTCGTGGAAAGCTATGCTCTCCTTCTGCGAACGTGTCATTTCGCAGAAGGAGAGCGCGGAGCGGGATCGGGAGCAGACCGATCCCGCTCGTCGCAACAGGCGACGTAGGAGGCGCCGGGTCAACACGTAGCCCGGCGCCCAGAGGCCACATGGGGCCGCCGTCCCTACCTTGGCGGCCCCCCAGGTGTAAATAATATATTTTTGGCGTGCCTCTTGGCACCGCGCAGAGGCGGTCCCGGTGCAATCCATAGCTCTGGCTTCAGGGTATACCGGGGCCGCCTCGTTGAATGCGCTGATGGTGGCCGTCGCGGGGTTTTTAGTCGGACACAAAGAGTGTCCACTGATTTAATGTCGCTGATAATTGTTATCATGTACGAGTACTTTTTGATAAGAATTTAACGATGAATAGAAATGTTGCCAGCGCAAAAAACAGCCCGTGTCCGCAAGGTTGCTAGGTACTTTTGAATTTTTTATCTCTTAATGATAATACAAAAAATGTGCAATCTGCACCTACTTGTATTTGTATCATTATGATAAATGCAAGGGAATTTTTCGATCATAATTGTTTCTTATCTTAATGTTGGTTCTTCGGCATTCCTACGGCCCAAAATATTTCGATTAAAAAATCATGTTTTTTATATTTATCTATAGAGAAGTGCAATCACGAACGAAGTACGTAATCAGAGAAGTTGTTTGCATCTCCTTGATAAGACAGCACATTTTTTCCGGTTGAATCGTGTCTATTTTTGACTGTCAGCAGAATTCTATTTCGCCGGTACTTATAAACGAAAAAGTCATAAAAATGAATTTCAGACACTTAAAAATCTTCCTTTTGATATACCGTATACGTAACCGCACGACTGTATTCCCCGAAGAGATAGGGAGAGGTGCATTTCTGCATCCACATTTCGCCAGGTATAGGTATATCAATCCCACGTATTTCGAGCACATTTCCAGACTCCGTGCGGTTACTGAGAATTTCCTAATGAAATAACCCTAATAAACGCTTCGCTCGACCCGGGAATCAAACCGGACTTCGAGTTCGCACGGCCCAATTTTTTATTGATATGTCACCCGCTAAAGCTTAAATTTTTTATTTTAGATTCAAATTCAATAAAATAAACATATATTAAGCAACTTTGAAGTACGATGTAAAGCGCCTGAATGATTTTGTGTATCCATTTCTTAGAAATGAGTTGTTGCTATGAACTTTTCAATGTTATGATATACGATACTATGTGATATACACATGTGTTAATGACTAAGAATTAATTTGAATACCACTAGAGTAACATTTGATCATATGCAAAAAAAAAAACAATTATAATCATTAATCAGGTACTACGTAACGATCAACTTACACAAGAATTCAGTTTCTATTCATTCATTCATTCTCAGCCCACATGCACCCACTGCTGGGTATAGGCCTCGCCCAATGCTCACCATCTCTCTCGGTCCTGGGCTACTCTCATCCAAAGCTTTCCGGTTAACTGGACTATGTCATCTGACCATCTGGCCGGTGGTCTGCCCCGTTTCCTTGCACCTTCTCGAGGCCACCATTCTGTTGCGGCCTTTGTCCATCGACCATCATTCCTCCTTGCTAAATGTCCTGCCTATTGCCATTTCAGCTGTGTGACTCGCCTGCCTACATCAACTACTTGTGTTCTTTGGCGTATTTCGGCGTTGGGCACCCTGTCGATGAGTGATATACCCAACATGGCGCGCTCCATTGCCAGTTTCTATACCAAAGACAAAATAGAATGATACCTACATTGAAAGTTTTAAATAATTCCTTATTTTAAACATTACTAGAAAGTTTATTTGTATTCAGTTTTGGCTCATCATTTGTCCAGTTGTACGGTGGATTTTCTACATCCAAAGAGTTTTCAGAACGGAGGATAAACCATAAAACAAAAATAACAATTTTATAATTGTTATTAGACTGTAATTTAAAACCGCTGCCCGTTTTTCACTTTATTATTTTTAACGATGCAAAAAAATGCTTTTTCCATTAATAATACAACAAATAAAAATAAACATAATATAATGCATATACATAGTTATTAGCTCATAAATCATTAAATGCTTCCAAGAATCAAAATATATTTGTGTTTGAAATGTGAAATATTTTACAATAGGATTATCCGCTAATAAATTTTGTTGATATAAATTTAATAGACATAAACACGCAAATAAATATTTTTATACTTTATTTGTATCTACGATACTGCAACTATTATGTTTTTTGTACTGCATAAATGTACAACATCTTTGTGGAATCAGCTTTCCTCGGCGGTATTTCCGAATGGATATGACTTAGGGACCTTCAAGAAAAGAGCCTATATTTTCCTCAAAGGCCGGCAACGCACCGATGATTCCTCTGGTATTGTGGGTGTCCATGGGCGGTGTTGACCACTTAACATCAGGTGGCTCACAAGCTCGTTTGCCTCCTTTCCCATAAAAAAAAAAAAAAATGTAAGTAATAATACATACCAAAACTATTTAACATTAAATTGCAGCCAGTAACTACACGAAAGTTGGAATATTGAAGGAGTATTATTAATTTAGGTAATATTAGACTCTGTAAATTATTGTAGGTAATAGGTACATTTACATTATGATAATAAATATAAAGCTAGCTGTAAATAAATCTGCGCTACTTTAAAGTGGTCGACTCTCAAAATGTCACATAATACAGATCTAGCCAATAAAAGCGTTTTTAAAAATAAATGTCGATAACGATCTTGATAAAAACAATAATTTTTTTATTTTTCTAAGTCAGCTTATTAATTCTAATAAAGGTGATGAAATATCAATGATTTTTTTGCCCTTTAGAATAACATTTCAGCCGATTTCGATAAAATATCGCAGCGAGCTGATAGGATTGTATTGAGTGAAAAGAGACCGTCGTCTTACAACCATTGATTTTCTATTTGGATAACTTCGCAATTACGATCAGGTGCCGTATGCCCGTATTGGCATGATTTTGCCGTGAGAATACTTTATAGCTGATTAGTTCATCAGAAGAACCATTTCATAATATTATCTTGTAATATCTATGTTTTTGTGAGGCCGAAAAATCTGTCGCAGTTTCTGATACCCACCACACAAGACTTGTATCTTAGTGTGGGGTCAGAAATATGTCTGCGACTGTCTTTGGCGATAAAAAAACTAGATTTAGTTAAAAAACCAGCTTTACCTACTAGCTAATGTGTTCTTAGCGTTCATGTCTACATCATCATCAGCCCAAATACGTCCCACTGCTGGGCACGGGCCTCCTCTACAACTGAGAGGGTTTAGGCCTTAGTCCACCACGCTGGCCTAGTGCGGGTTGGCGGACTACACACCTAAGAAATTCTTAAGAACTTTTAGGTGTGCAGGTTTTATCACAATGTTTTCTTTCACCGTTAAAGCAAGTGATAATTCATTGTGAATACACACATAACTTCTAAAAGTCAGAGGTGTGTGCCCGGGGTTTGAACCTACGACCGCCGAAATTCTCGACCGCGCGCCTAAACCTCGAGGCCATCCCTGCTTTTTCATGTCTACATGCTTTGGTTTAAAGTGCCGTGAATTAAAAGAAATGAATAATTTTTGAAATCACATTTTTTTAATGCAAATGATATATATTTGAAAGAAATTTGAAAGTGGGGATTTACCTTTCGTTTTGGATTTTAATTAATCCGCAGTTATTGGCACTTCCTGAATTCAAGCGATATGCCTCTTAAACACGTTCAAGTAGCTCAAACTGCATTTACGTAGAACGTAGAGCCAATTTGTCGATTCTAAAAATCACGTGTAGTGCTTGTGATTATGGGCTTATACATACGTTAGACGCATGAAGCTGTACAAATGAATATTAACCTATACCTAATAATTATACAGATAATACAGGGTGTATTCGGACCGTGATCGGAAACTAAGGCAAGTAATAGCTAAGGTGATTACAAACCCCCTGGTGTCAAAGAGAATCTCGACCAAAATAAAAAAAATAAGTTTTCCTAACAACTATAGGTATAAAATGTATGTGGTTGTTAGGAATACAACTGATAGACAGGACGGTGCTTACAATGAGTATATAAAAAAAGAAATACAAGTACTCAAGAATATATATCTACATGTGGATGATGGGTGTAAGGTGGCGATGATGGGTCACCGCAATGATGAACACAATCCACTTGTAATTAAGTTTATTAGCAGTCACAACAGATAGGTACAGTACAGCACAATACAATAGTACACACAACACAGTTCTTAACTAAAATAGTTCGTCGCGATCTATATAGCGAACGTGGTTTCGCGGGAGATATAGACGCGTAGATACGGATCGTAGAATAAGTAGTACGGAGGTGCGCGCTATGGAAGCCAAAGGCGGACTAAGGTCACGCGCACGTTGCCGCCAGGGTCCGGCCGTTGGTAGGGTCGCTCTGCGATTGGTGCAGGTACGCAACGCGTGTGCGCAGGCGCACGATCATGCACGAGCGTCTCCGAAGGCGCTGCGCGTGGTGTGGTTCGCACATCGTGCGTTGAGTAAGTGTGTGTGTGTGTGAGGTAGGCTACACCACCCCCCTCCAGAGACCGTCAAGGGCGATAAAAGTCCGGGAATTTAACCCTTCGTCCAGAGCGAGTTCTACGTATCTCTGTAGAGGGGGTCTCTCCCTCGGCTAATATGTAGGCAGGTTTGAGGCGGTCTATCGAAACCGTAATCTCCTTACCCTTTACCAGGAGAGTAAATGCTTTGTCGCCTCGAGTTATTACCTTATGTGGTCCGGTATAGGGAGGTTGCAACGAACCGCGTAATGCATCTTCCCTAAGGAATACAAAATCGGCGGTTTGAAGGTCCTTAAAGACGAATACACGGTTTTGACCGTGCCTTGTAGCTTGGACGGGTTTGAGTTTCTCGGCTATAGAGCGTAATCTTACCGTGAAGTCGCTCAAATCCGTATTTGTGTTTTCACTGGGATGAAAAAATTCTCCAGGAAGCCTCAAGGTCTCTCCGTAAACTAATTCCGCGGAGGAAGTTTGGAGGTCATCCTTGTAGGCGTTTCTAATTCCCAAGAGCACCCATGGTAATGATTCGGACCAGTTTTGTCCGTGGCACATTATCGATGCCTTGAGTTGCCTGTGGAACCTCTCAACAAGACCATTGCACGCAGGATGGTAAGCTGTAGTCTTTTTGTGCTCATATCCTGTTATCTTCGAGAGATAGCAGAATAGAGCAGACTCGAATTGTCGACCTCTATCAGTGACTACGGTCTCTGGACAGCCGAAACGAGCTATCCATCCCGATAGTAATGCTTTTCCGACGGTTTCAGCGGTAATGTCTACTATCGGGATGACCTCGGGCCACCGGGTAAAGCGGTCTATGGCTGTGAGGCAGTACCTAAAACCCTGTGATATTGGTAATGGTCCCACAATGTCTATGTGTATGTTCCTGAATCGAGCGCGAGGTAAGTTGAAAGTTCCCAGTGGGGCGGATACATGCCGGCTTACTTTTGAGCGTTGACAAGATAAGCATGTCTGTGCCCAATGCCTGCAATCCTTTCTTATCCCTGGCCAAACGAAACGCTCCGCAACTAGTTTGGCTGTGGTGTTGCCACTAGGGTGGCTCAGGGAGTGTAGGCAATCAAAGATTAGTTTGCGCAGTGACTTGGGTACAAAAGGTCGTCGTGATTTGGTGCTGACATCACAATAAATAAAATTTTTGCTTCCAGGTATTGGAGTTTTTTCCAGGCACAACGAAGATTTTTCTCTGAGAAAATCTGCTAGTTCGGAATCTGTGGCTTGATTTTCAGCTATGGTTTCGAGGCTGACTGGGGATTGAAGCTCTTCCACTCTCGATAAGGTGTCGGCGACCACGTTATCTCGACCGGAAATATGCCTTATGTCAGTGGTAAATTGAGCTATAAAATCCAGGTGTCTATACTGCCGAGGCGAACAGTTGTTTTTCCGTTCGTGGAATGCGAAACTTATCGGCTTGTGGTCAGTATAGACAACAAAATGTTTAGCCTCTAACATGTGCCGAAAATGCTTGATGGCTTCATAAATCGCCAACAATTCCCTGTCATACGGGGAGTATTTTTGTTGGGCCGTGTTAAGCTTTTTCGAAAAGAATGCTAACGGTTGCCAGTCATTAGCTTTACGCTGTTGTAATACTGCGCCGATGGCAGTATTGGAGGCGTCGGTTACCAGGGCCAGCTGAGCTTGGCAATCAGGGTGAGCTAATAAAGCTGCCTTGGCTAAGCTGTCTTTACACCCCTGGAACGCTGTGAGTTGGGCTCCTTCCAAAGTGATTGGCTGGGAGCCCTTTAGGTCGCCTTTTAACAAGGAGTGTAAAGGGGCTTGGGTATCGGCTGCTTTAGGCAAAAATCGCCGATAAAAGTTGACCATACCTAAGAATCGTCTTAGCTGACGAATGTCTTTAGGCACGGGATAGTTAATTATTGCTTGAACTTTTGAGTCAAGCGGCTTAGTGCCATGCTCGGATATGTGATACCCTAAAAAATCGACTTCGGATACGCCGAAAACGCATTTAGTTGTATTGACTAACATGCCATATTGATCTAAACGCGTAAATATTATACGAAGGTGTTCTTCGTGAGTTGCCTGATCGGGAGAGAAAATTAAAAAATCGTCTATGTAGCAATAACAAAAATCTAAGCCTCGCGTTATTTCGTCTACGAATCGCTGGAAGGTTTGTCCAGCGTTCCGCAGGCCGAAAGTCATAAACGGAAATTCGAATAATCCGAAAGGCGTTGTTATGGCCGTCTTCGGAATGTCCTCAGGGCATACAGGAATCTGGTTATAGGCCTTCACTAAGTCTATTGTACTGAAGACTCTACAACCTGTTATGCTTTGAGCAAAATCCTGGATATGCCTGATAGGATACCTATCGGGGATGGTCCGGGCATTAAGCCTCCTATAATCGCCGCAGGGGCGCCACCCATTATTTTTATTGGGCGCTAGGTGCAGCGGTGATGACCAAGGACTCTCGGAGGGTCTAGCAGTGCCATTGGCTAGCATGGCTTGAAATTCCTGCCTGGCAATCTTTAATTTGTCGGGTGCTAGACGTCGAGGGGTGCAAGCTACTGGCGGGCCTGGTGTGGTACGTATGTGGTGTTGAGTGTTGTGTTTAGTAATGCGACATGTACCAGCTGGCCTAGTTAAATTTGGGAAGTCATTTAAAATTTTGTGATAGCGCGTCTCTCCAGTCATTACTTTTACAGAGGAAATATTTTGTAAGTTACGGGCCGTTATTGCGCTAACCTTAAGAGTTGTAGTATTGTCTATAAGTTTCTGATTTCGACAGTCTACCATTAAATTATAAAATGAAAGAAAATCTACACCTATAATACATTTCGTAACATTAGCTACTACAAAGCGCCATGAAAAGTTTCTGCGTAAACCGAGGTTTAGGTTTAAATTGATGTAACCATACGTGGTAATGGTCGATCCGTTGGCAGCACGTAGCTCGTAGTTTGTTGGAGCGCGACGTTCACGAAGCAGGGAGCGTGGATAAACGCACAAGTCGCTGCCGGTGTCCACCAGGAATTGAATCTTGGAGTTTCGGTCGGTGACGAATATGCGACCGCTTACATTCGCGCCGTTGTCTGCCGCCATGGACGACTGCTCCCGTGGTTTGAAGCTCGGCGTCCGTGGTTTGGTGCAGCTGCGGCGTCTGCCAGAAGATCCAGGCTGGTGTCGTCGTTCAATCTCCTTGAGCATTGCTTTGAGTTGCTGCAACTGCTTGCGGAGGTCTTCTATAGCGCTTGCTGATGTATCCCGTTTGTCATCTGTTATGTTCGCCGAAGCAAATAATCCCTCTAGCTGGGCACACCCTAATTCAGGCTCGTCAGGGTGAAGAGACGGTACCCGCAGGTCCATTTGTAATAATTCCGTATGCGCGGTCATTAGGCTGGTACCTGTGCGGTGTGGGTCGTCCTTTTTGACCTTGATGGTCGCAGAGACGGCGGCGCAGACACGTGGGGCGACGATTTCTTACTTCGACAATTGTTCTGCCGGGGTCACCAATGTGGATGATGGGTGTAAGGTGGCGATGATGGGTCACCGCAATGATGAACACAATCCACTTGTAATTAAGTTTATTAGCAGTCACAACAGATAGGTACAGTACAGCACAATACAATAGTACACACAACACAGTTCTTAACTAAAATAGTTCGTCGCGATCTATATAGCGAACGTGGTTTCGCGGGAGATATAGACGCGTAGATACGGATCGTAGAATAAGTAGTACGGAGGTGCGCGCTATGGAAGCCAAAGGCGGACTAAGGTCACGCGCACGTTGCCGCCAGGGTCCGGCCGTTGGTAGGGTCGCTCTGCGATTGGTGCAGGTACGCAACGCGTGTGCGCAGGCGCACGATCATGCACGAGCGTCTCCGAAGGCGCTGCGCGTGGTGTGGTTCGCACATCGTGCGTTGAGTAAGTGTGTGTGTGTGTGAGGTAGGCTACACCACCCCCCTCCAGAGACCGTCAAGGGCGATAAAAGTCCGGGAATTTAACCCTTCGTCCAGAGCGAGTTCTACGTATCTCTGTAGAGGGGGTCTCTCCCTCGGCTAATATGTAGGCAGGTTTGAGGCGGTCTATCGAAACCGTAATCTCCTTACCCTTTACCAGGAGAGTAAATGCTTTGTCGCCTCGAGTTATTACCTTATGTGGTCCGGTATAGGGAGGTTGCAACGAACCGCGTAATGCATCTTCCCTAAGGAATACAAAATCGGCGGTTTGAAGGTCCTTAAAGACGAATACACGGTTTTGACCGTGCCTTGTAGCTTGGACGGGTTTGAGTTTCTCGGCTATAGAGCGTAATCTTACCGTGAAGTCGCTCAAATCCGTATTTGTGTTTTCACTGGGATGAAAAAATTCTCCAGGAAGCCTCAAGGTCTCTCCGTAAACTAATTCCGCGGAGGAAGTTTGGAGGTCATCCTTGTAGGCGTTTCTAATTCCCAAGAGCACCCATGGTAATGATTCGGACCAGTTTTGTCCGTGGCACATTATCGATGCCTTGAGTTGCCTGTGGAACCTCTCAACAAGACCATTGCACGCAGGATGGTAAGCTGTAGTCTTTTTGTGCTCATATCCTGTTATCTTCGAGAGATAGCAGAATAGAGCAGACTCGAATTGTCGACCTCTATCAGTGACTACGGTCTCTGGACAGCCGAAACGAGCTATCCATCCCGATAGTAATGCTTTTCCGACGGTTTCAGCGGTAATGTCTACTATCGGGATGACCTCGGGCCACCGGGTAAAGCGGTCTATGGCTGTGAGGCAGTACCTAAAACCCTGTGATATTGGTAATGGTCCCACAATGTCTATGTGTATATGGGCGCAAACTAATAAATAATGATTATATTGTTACATAAATATAATTAATATTTAAGATTAATATTTAAATAGCTATTTGTGATCACAAAACTGAGAATTTAAATATTGTTAATAGCGCCATTTGTAAAGTAGTGTTTGATTATTAAGTTAAATTAGTAATATGTGTGTAGAATGGTCATTTTTAGGTTTAAGTTTTTACTCGTATATTTGATTGTTTTATTGCGCTTTGTACATAGAAGCAAGTAATGTTTATAGACACAAAAAATGCTTGAACGTTAGGGCTGCTCTTTGTAGTTTGCGCTCTATTGTCTTTAATTGTTAATATTACTGTAAAGTCCATGTTTATTGCCGATTTAACGAATTCCTTAGACAATGTTGTAAAAAAGGGATTTGGGAATGGTCTCTAAATTAACGGTTGTTTAATAGATGTTAGTTACGGGATTTTAGAAAGTAACTGTATGCGTGGGAACGTAAGGATGACCGATGCGGGGGCGAGAGGCCCAGGTAGTATAAGAACGAATTGTATTGGGCTCGAAAGGGAGTCCCAAACTAACCTTGATGTAAGACAGACCTCTGTCATTTTATCTCTGTACTATACTAGAAATTGTCTGAAAATAAACCAAGTTATATTGTGTGTGTTTCTGTTATTATGGAGTCTGGACACGATAATTCTGGCGTATCGCCGACAGCAGCGGTGGGATCACAACCCCAAGAGACATCGGAATCCTCGAATGGGACAACCTTCACTATGGAACAAGTAATGGGTCTCTTGACCTCCATCACGAAGACTGCTGCAACAAGCGCTGTGAAAGCAACGTTATTGACGGAAGGTGCACCCCTTCGGCGGCACCATGACTTCTACCTACCACCATTTAACCCTGACGAGAGATCGCACGACATCAGGGACTGGTGCGCTAACGTGGACGAAACTATCACGAAGCTGATGGTCCCTCCACATGAAGCTCGAATGAAGGCCATTCTACAGTTAAGAGGACGAGCCAAGACATGGGCCGACAGCTGGTCCCTGCATTCAACCACGTGGGAACAAGTGAAGGAGGAGCTGATTCATACGTTTGGCAAGGAGTTCCGGTATGCGGATGACGTGCAGAAATGGCGCAACTACACTTCGGACCAAGCGAGCTGCTACGCAGAGTACGCTACAACGGCGTGGACGCTTTTTAAGAGAATTCGACCAGAAGCTGCCGACGCAGAGGTGGTGGAAGCGCTGATTACAGGTATTTACCCTGAGTTTATTCGATCTGAGTTGCTGAGAAATACCCCCGATTCACTTCCTAAATTAGTATCAGTTCTTAAAACGTTTCGTAAACGTAAAATCGAAAATAGAGAGAGTAAATATAATGATGTTAAAAAATCACGTGTTACGGGACCTTCAAAAGATCAAGTAGTTTGTTTCAGTTGCAATAAACCCGGCCATTTGTCCCGGGACTGCAAAGAGAGAAATCCCTCTAAGCCTAACGTTATTTCGTCACATTCCAGTAACAATAATTACAGTTCTCGTGGTACTTTCAATAATACTAAGGTTGTTGAATGTAATTACTGCCATCGTAAGGGTCATTTAGAGAAAAATTGCTACCGCCGTCAAAATGACGAACGTAATGCTCAAAATAAATCTATTAATTATTGTTCATCTGTTAAACGTAGTACAACAAATGTAATTATTGCTGACAAACAGTATAACTGTCTTTTTGATACTGGTGCGGATTGCTCCTTAATTCGAGAGAGCGTTGCTGGTTCAATTCCTGGTAAACGTAAACAAGTTGAAGTACAGTTTATGGGCATTGGGGGTCAAAAGGTTATCTCAAAACAAAGCATTATAACTGTGGTAGAAATCGATAATGTCACTTTAGAGCTAGAGTTTTACGTAGTAGGTGACAATGAAACTCAATTTGATATTTTAATAGGGTTTAATCTTCTAAAAATACCTGGCCTTAGCGTTACTCTCAGCGAAAACGATATATCTGTTAATCGTAAGTTTATTGTCAATGAGTGTTCAAAAACTCCCCCTATCGAAATAGATACCGACCTAACTGACCCAAAACAAATTAATGAAATCTATAATATTATCAATGAGTTCAAAGATAATTTTACGTCTAGAAATCATGTCTCACGGGTGACAACCGGTGAGCTAAAAATTAGATTAAAAAATCCAGATAAAATTGTACAGCGTCGACCGTATCGTTTGTCTCCTGTAGAACGCGAGAAAGTTAGGGAAATGATTCAGGATTTAAAAGAAAATGGCATAATAAGAGATAGCTCTTCCCCATTCAGCAGCCCAATTTTATTAGTCAAGAAAAAGAACGGCACCGACCGTCTTTGCGTTGATTTTCGCGAGTTGAATTCCAATACGATTAGAGATAATTATCCTTTACCTTTAATAACAGACCAAATTGATAGATTAGGCAAAGCCCGTTATTACAGTTGCCTAGATATGGCCTCTGGTTTTCACGGTATTCCTATAGCAGAAGACTCTATCGAAAAAACTGCTTTCGTGACGCCAGATGGACAGTTTGAATATTTACGCATGCCTTTCGGTCTTTGCAATGCTCCATCTGTGTATCAACGTGCCATAAATGTTGCCTTAGGTGATTATAAAGATAATATAGCATTAGTTTATATTGATGATATTTTGGTAATATCTGAATCTGTACAGCAAGGTTTGATCAATTTAAAACTTATTTTGACTAGATTAACTCGTGCAGGATTTTCTTTGAACATTTCCAAATGTTCTTTTCTTAAGACTAAAATTGAATATCTTGGTAACCTTATAGAGAATGGTACCGTCAGACCAAGCCCAAGAAAAATCAAGGCTTTAACTGACTCCTCGGTACCTAAAAATATAAAGGAAGTTAGACAATTCAACGGCTTAGCTGGCTATTTTAGAAAATTTGTACCTAATTTTTCTAAAATCATGGCCCCTCTCTACAACTTGACTAAAACCAATATTAATTTTAATTGGACTGAAGATCATGACATTGCTCGACGGAAAGTAATTAACATACTTACATCTTCCCCTGTATTAACTATATTCGATCCCAACCTGCCGACAGAGTTGCATACGGACGCCAGCTCTATTGGGTATGGTGCTGTACTGATTCAGAGAGAAAACAGAAATCCTTTAGTTATAGCCTATTTCAGTATGAGAACTTCAAATACAGAGAGTAAATATCACTCGTATGAACTGGAGACTCTCGCTGTGGTAAAGGCTATAAAACATTTTCGGCATTTCCTTCATGGCCGGTCATTTAAAGTAGTCACAGACTGTAACTCTTTAAAAGCTTCAAGTCATAAGCGCGATTTAACTCCGAGAGTACACAGATGGTGGGCATTCTTACAGAACTTCCAATTTGAAATCGAATACCGCAAGGGCGATAAACTTGCCCATGCTGACTTTTTCAGTCGTAACCCAGTTAAAAGTTATAATGAATGTCATTTAAACCAGTGTTCCAAAATTAATAAATCTAGCTCATTAATATGGTCCGTTAATACAGCTACCCTTGATCATAACTGGCTCCTTATCGAACAAAAACGCGATTCCACTTTAGCTAATATTGTTGAACAGTTAAAAGGCGATTCGATCCCTAAAACTATTGCAGATACTTACGTCATACTACAGGATAAATTACTTAGGCGTTTAAGCGCACTTACAAGTACGCTCATGATAGGCTTAGAAAAATGCCAGAGGGGTCAAAGCATACCTGATGAACTTGAGGAGGACCTAAGTGACAGCGTCATAAGTGATGACATTTTCGGTAATGTTTAAGTGTACACGGTGATTGTTGGGGTTCTCTAGGAACCATGTGCGATCCAAAGGGGATGCACAAAAGAAATGGCTGAGTAAGTGGTGTTACTGGATGGCCATGAATCACGTGTATAGCTTGATTGTTTAATTTAGTGTCATAATTGGAGGTCATGAATCAAGTAATCAGTAGTGCTTGGAACTGTCTTTGATTTGTATTAAGAATTGATGAAAATTATTCTGTGAGTAGATTATTAAGAACAATCTAAGCCTCAGTATTATTGTATGACCTTTACCTGGGCTAGGTCAGGACTAGCCGAGCTATATGATACTTTGCACATGAATTTTGTTTACAGACTAACACACAGAGACCTGTGTCCTGTAGGATGGCCGTGTCGGGTTGGTCATTAGTACGGGACTTCAACTGACAGCGAAACGCAGTGTGCAGATAGCACGCTTCGACAGAGTCTAGCTCACTTCCGTGCGGAGTCAGATGAATTGACCGTATGGGCGCAGGATTTGTCAGAGAACGATTTACGCGGGGAGGCCTCTACCTCCTCTACTGACGTTGTTGGATCTATGTAATTGCATTGCATTGATACAACTGATTATGATGAATGACGATGATTATTTTATGTATATGCATTGATGTGTTTACGAGACAAATTTTGTTTTTCCTATCCAATATCCTTCCCAAAACGCTGGCTGGCCACCATGCGTATCCTTGATCCTGGTCTTGTTGGCTAGAGCCCAGGATGGGTGATGCCTTGTGTGTTGGCTAGATCTCGGAATGAGTGATGCCTTGTGTGTTGGCTAGATCTCGGAATGAGTGATGCCTTGTGTGTTGGCTAGATCTCGAAATGAGTGAGGCCTTGTTAAAACAGCGCAGGGGACGCGCTGGAGTCAGTATGGCCGTATGGGCGCAAACTAATAAATAATGATTATATTGTTACATAAATATAATTAATATTTAAGATTAATATTTAAATAGCTATTTGTGATCACAAAACTGAGAATTTAAATATTGTTAATAGCGCCATTTGTAAAGTAGTGTTTGATTATTAAGTTAAATTAGTAATATGTGTGTAGAATGGTCATTTTTAGGTTTAAGTTTTTACTCGTATATTTGATTGTTTTATTGCGCTTTGTACATAGAAGCAAGTAATGTTTATAGACACAAAAAATGCTTGAACGTTAGGGCTGCTCTTTGTAGTTTGCGCTCTATTGTCTTTAATTGTTAATATTACTGTAAAGTCCATGTTTATTGCCGATTTAACGAATTCCTTAGACAATGTTGTAAAAAAGGGATTTGGGAATGGTCTCTAAATTAACGGTTGTTTAATAGATGTTAGTTACGGGATTTTAGAAAGTAACTGTATGCGTGGGAACGTAAGGATGACCGATGCGGGGGCGAGAGGCCCAGGTAGTATAAGAACGAATTGTATTGGGCTCGAAAGGGAGTCCCAAACTAACCTTGATGTAAGACAGACCTCTGTCATTTTATCTCTGTACTATACTAGAAATTGTCTGAAAATAAACCAAGTTATATTGTGTGTGTTTCTGTTATTATGGAGTCTGGACACGATAATTCTGGCGTATCGCCGACATGTATGTTCCTGAATCGAGCGCGAGGTAAGTTGAAAGTTCCCAGTGGGGCGGATACATGCCGGCTTACTTTTGAGCGTTGACAAGATAAGCATGTCTGTGCCCAATGCCTGCAATCCTTTCTTATCCCTGGCCAAACGAAACGCTCCGCAACTAGTTTGGCTGTGGTGTTGCCACTAGGGTGGCTCAGGGAGTGTAGGCAATCAAAGATTAGTTTGCGCAGTGACTTGGGTACAAAAGGTCGTCGTGATTTGGTGCTGACATCACAATAAATAAAATTTTTGCTTCCAGGTATTGGAGTTTTTTCCAGGCACAACGAAGATTTTTCTCTGAGAAAATCTGCTAGTTCGGAATCTGTGGCTTGATTTTCAGCTATGGTTTCGAGGCTGACTGGGGATTGAAGCTCTTCCACTCTCGATAAGGTGTCGGCGACCACGTTATCTCGACCGGAAATATGCCTTATGTCAGTGGTAAATTGAGCTATAAAATCCAGGTGTCTATACTGCCGAGGCGAACAGTTGTTTTTCCGTTCGTGGAATGCGAAACTTATCGGCTTGTGGTCAGTATAGACAACAAAATGTTTAGCCTCTAACATGTGCCGAAAATGCTTGATGGCTTCATAAATCGCCAACAATTCCCTGTCATACGGGGAGTATTTTTGTTGGGCCGTGTTAAGCTTTTTCGAAAAGAATGCTAACGGTTGCCAGTCATTAGCTTTACGCTGTTGTAATACTGCGCCGATGGCAGTATTGGAGGCGTCGGTTACCAGGGCCAGCTGAGCTTGGCAATCAGGGTGAGCTAATAAAGCTGCCTTGGCTAAGCTGTCTTTACACCCCTGGAACGCTGTGAGTTGGGCTCCTTCCAAAGTGATTGGCTGGGAGCCCTTTAGGTCGCCTTTTAACAAGGAGTGTAAAGGGGCTTGGGTATCGGCTGCTTTAGGCAAAAATCGCCGATAAAAGTTGACCATACCTAAGAATCGTCTTAGCTGACGAATGTCTTTAGGCACGGGATAGTTAATTATTGCTTGAACTTTTGAGTCAAGCGGCTTAGTGCCATGCTCGGATATGTGATACCCTAAAAAATCGACTTCGGATACGCCGAAAACGCATTTAGATGTATTGACTAACATGCCATATTGATCTAAACGCGTAAATATTATACGAAGGTGTTCTTCGTGAGTTGCCTGATCGGGAGAGAAAATTAAAAAATCGTCTATGTAGCAATAACAAAAATCTAAGCCTCGCGTTATTTCGTCTACGAATCGCTGGAAGGTTTGTCCAGCGTTCCGCAGGCCGAAAGTCATAAACGGAAATTCGAATAATCCGAAAGGCGTTGTTATGGCCGTCTTCGGAATGTCCTCAGGGCATACAGGAATCTGGTTATAGGCCTTCACTAAGTCTATTGTACTGAAGACTCTACAACCTGTTATGCTTTGAGCAAAATCCTGGATATGCCTGATAGGATACCTATCGGGGATGGTCCGGGCATTAAGCCTCCTATAATCGCCGCAGGGGCGCCACCCATTATTTTTATTGGGCGCTAGGTGCAGCGGTGATGACCAAGGACTCTCGGAGGGTCTAGCAGTGCCATTGGCTAGCATGGCTTGAAATTCCTGCCTGGCAATCTTTAATTTGTCGGGTGCTAGACGTCGAGGGGTGCAAGCTACTGGCGGGCCTGGTGTGGTACGTATGTGGTGTTGAGTGTTGTGTTTAGTAATGCGACATGTACCAGCTGGCCTAGTTAAATTTGGGAAGTCATTTAAAATTTTGTGATAGCGCGTCTCTCCAGTCATTACTTTTGCAGAGGAAATATTTTGTAAGTTACGGGCCGTTATTGCGCTAACCTTAAGAGTTGTAGTATTGTCTATAAGTTTCTGATTTCGACAGTCTACCATTAAATTATAAAATGAAAGAAAATCTACACCTATAATACATTTCGTAACATTAGCTACTACAAAGCGCCATGAAAAGTTTCTGCGTAAACCGAGGTTTAGGTTTAAATTGATGTAACCATACGTGGTAATGGTCGATCCGTTGGCAGCACGTAGCTCGTAGTTTGTTGGAGCGCGACGTTCACGAAGCAGGGAGCGTGGATAAACGCACAAGTCGCTGCCGGTGTCCACCAGGAATTGAATCTTGGAGTTTCGGTCGGTGACGAATATGCGACCGCTTACATTCGCGCCGTTGTCTGCCGCCATGGACGACTGCTCCCGTGGTTTGAAGCTCGGCGTCCGTGGTTTGGTGCAGCTGCGGCGTCTGCCAGAAGATCCAGGCTGGTGTCGTCGTTCAATCTCCTTGAGCATTGCTTTGAGTTGCTGCAACTGCTTGCGGAGGTCTTCTATAGCGCTTGCTGATGTATCCCGTTTGTCATCTGTTATGTTCGCCGAAGCAAATAATCCCTCTAGCTGGGCACACCCTAATTCAGGCTCGTCAGGGTGAAGAGACGGTACCCGCAGGTCCATTTGTAATAATTCCGTATGCGCGGTCATTAGGCTGGTACCTGTGCGGTGTGGGTCGTCCTTTTTGACCTTGATGGTCGCAGAGACGGCGGCGCAGACACGTGGGGCGACGATTTCTTACTTCGACAATTGTTCTGCCGGGGTCACCAATGTGGATGATGGGTGTAAGGTGGCGATGATGGGTCACCGCAATGATGAACACAATCCACTTGTAATTAAGTTTATTAGCAGTCACAACAGATAGGTACAGTACAGCACAATACAATAGTACACACAACACAGTTCTTAACTAAAATAGTTCGTCGCGATCTATATAGCGAACGTGGTTTCGCGGGAGATATAGACGCGTAGATACGGATCGTAGAATAAGTAGTACGGAGGTGCGCGCTATGGAAGCCAAAGGCGGACTAAGGTCACGCGCACGTTGCCGCCAGGGTCCGGCCGTTGGTAGGGTCGCTCTGCGATTGGTGCAGGTACGCAACGCGTGTGCGCAGGCGCACGATCATGCACGAGCGTCTCCGAAGGCGCTGCGCGTGGTGTGGTTCGCACATCGTGCGTTGAGTAAGTGTGTGTGTGTGTGAGGTAGGCTACATACATATAAGTTTACATAATTATTATACATACATACATACAAATACATATACTTACCAGTGGCGGTACTTCCATAGGAGCCCAAAAGCGTTACACGTTAATTTGTAATGTGTAGTTTATAATTGTTTATTGTGGAGTCAGGATATTCTTATTTATATGTCAAATTACTTTTGTTAAATAAAGACTTAAAGCTTAAAAAATATTATTCGGAATTTTGTAAGGCAAACAGGACTTTTCCGCTTCTATGGTAGTACCGCCACTGATACTTACAAACAATACTCGTACAAGTACTTATCTATTTAATGATAGGTAATGAGCTTTAACCCTTCGTTTGAAAGAATTCAGCGAAGGCGATTGTTTCATTATCGGCGGAAGCGCATTCCATAACCGCACTCCTTCGACAGCAAAGGAACGGTCATAGAAAGACGTGCTGTGTACTGAAAACTTTAACATTAGATTCTCTGATGACCTGAGAGGATGAGAATTTGTAGTGTGTAGGAAACTAAAACATTACTGAAGGTAGTAGTCTTAAACGGAATACTGTAGGTAGAGAAGTGATAATATGCGATGCCCTATAGGAAACCACTTGAGCTTATTTCGATATTCGGAGATATGGTCTATTTGCGCAATATAAACCTTATACAGAAAATTTGAAGGCGCTTAAGTTTACTCAGCTGGGCCTCGGTCAAGTCAAGATAGCTGACGTCAGCATAGTCAAGAATAGGGAGTAGAAGATACTGTGCAAGAGCAATTTTAGTGGCAGTCGGCAGAAAATTACATAATATTTTTCTTTCTCTACTGTACAATATCTTATTTGATCCTTTTATCTTAAAGATCGCTTCTTATTTCTTCACAATTCACATTCAAGAACCTTGAGATCGTCAGAGGATTTGAAACTCAGAATGGCCGTGCACTCAACGGCTTTTATGGACATTCATTTACGGTCGAAGCTGTTCGATTGTGGAATGCCCTTCCACCTGCTTTAAGGCGAGTGGAATCAATTCTTTCGTTCAAAAGACAGTAAAAGATTATTACCTTTCTCTATAACCCTATCTTTTCTCTTTTCGCATCGCAGTTTGTTTGTTATACATGTGTATGTATGTATGTTTATGTATATATATGACGTATATGGATATATATTTATGTCTTTTTCCTAACTTGTACACTTACGACTACTTTCGTCTCTTTTCTTTCATCTCCATTCTTGGTCTGTAAGAGATCGCCTCGTGCGATAAGACCGCCTTTTGTACTAGTCTAAAGTAATGTACTCCCTTGTATTTTTATATTGTGTACAATAAAGTCTTAAATAAATAAATAAATCTGCGCAAGGACCCCCCAGACGCAAACTTTCAAAGGTTCATGTTGTATAGACAGTTTGGCGCGACATGGGAATTCCTATTACATCACGTGATGCCTCTTATCTTATTTCTAATATTGCAATTGGTAATGATAAATAAATTTTGACAGTTTAAATCTACGTATAATTTTATCTTAGTCTTAGATATTGATAATCAGAATCAATTTGCTTTGTAGGAAGGTGTTATATTAATTACGTAAGGTCGTAGATTAGAAAATAAATGCTGGTGACATAGCAACACAGTAAAGTCGATAATAGAATATCGAGTATATTATGCAGTTTTAACCATTAAATATGCATAGTACATAGTTATATTTTTTTAAATAAATAAATAAGTACCTATTAATATAGAAAATTAGAAATCAGCAACGTGACATCATCATTAGCTCATATTTGGCCCACTGCTGGGCTCGGGCCGCCTCTACAACTGAGAGGGTTTTAAGCCTTAGTCCACCACGCTGGCCTAGTGCGGGTTGGCGGACCACACACCTAAGAAATTCCTAAGAACTTTTAAGTGTGCAGGTTTCATCACGATGTTTCCTCCACCGTTAAAGTACGTGATAATTCTTTGTGAATACACACATAACTTCGAAAAGTCAGAGGTTTGTGCCTGTGGTTTGAACCCGCGACCGTCGAGATTCTCGACCGCGTGCCTAAACCTCGAGGCCATCACGACTTGAGATATTTATATAATTTATTGATCGACTGCCTCGTGGTCTCGTGGTACAAGTATGTGCCGTGCGATCTAGAGGTCCTGGGTTCGATTCCCGGGTCGCGCAAAGTGTTATTGGGTTTTTCCATTAGGAAATTCTCAGTAACAGCACGGAGTCTGGAAATGTGCCCGAAAAAACGGCAATAGGCTCGCCCCCTATTACGTGGGACTCATACAAAAACCTGTCGAAATGTGGGTGCAGTAATGCACCTCTGCCTACCCCTTCGGGGAATACAGGCGTGAGTTTATGTATGTATGTAAATAAATAAATAAATAAATAAATACACCCAACAGTCACATACATAGTTCCGAACCCACACTAAGATACAAGTCTTGTGTCGTGGGTATCACAAACTACGAGAGACTTTTCGGTCTCACATACACCCAGACCCGAAACAAATGTATTGATAATATTTTAAGTGCAATCATTTTTGTATCCTATGTACGTATCTTATGTATTGACAATAAATCTACTGTATTAAAAAGTACTGGATTTTAACTTTTGAGTAATAGATATTATTACTGAATCCATGAATCGATACATAGACATTTGGAAATGTAGTTACGATTTTATTTATTTCACCGAGTTTTTAAATTTCTGAAACATTTAAAAAACGTAAAACAAGTATGCCCACTACATTATCGTCCATTTAATTTTAGACTCAATTTTGAACACCTTATGGTCTAAGTTGCAATCAAAAATTATTCCATCTATAAAATACATCCATCAGTTAACTAAAAGCCTGAATTATAGAAAGCATAAACGAAGAAGCACGTTGTAGGTCCATGTTGAATGGAAGCAAGCGGAACAGGCCGACGACGCGCGCGATCGTTCAGCGCGATTTACGATCGACGATAACTATTCTTTCTAGGATACATCGTTAAACTGAATAGGTAGCATTTGTTTTTCGCTGTTTGAACGTACGACTCCACTAATAAACATGTTGCCGGGTTAACATGTGAAGGTGGATTTACGTTCTGAGTGAGGTTGAGCCAAGATTTTTGGCTTTTGTATCAGTCGATCTCTTTAGCCTTCTTCAGTATATATTTGTATTGCATTGTATTATTTATCAATAGATCCCACTATTAGGGCATCGGGCATCGTCTGCATCTGAGGAGTTTGGTTTTAGTCCACCACGCTGGCGCCGTGCTTTTCAGCTGAAAATCATCATGAATTGGGCACATTTTTATTCAAGCAATTTGTTTAATGTTCTAATATGTTAACTAAGGCTTATGGTCTTAACAAAGTGTTAATAAGAGATTTCATTCCATCGTAAACAAAAGAGAATTCTTTATTCCTTAATCACATACACAGATACAAGAGTGAATGTTTGAAATGGTGGGCAGATTTATATTTTTACACAATCTTTACGCCAGAATCACCACTAACACTTTGTTCAACACGGGAAGCGAACCTGGGATCATAGATAGCGCTTATTTATGTTACACGATCACAGGGGCCATAATAAAGCAATGTTTTAAAAAAGTTACATTTCATTAGGTGTAAAAAACGTTCTCATGCGTACATATATACTCTTGTAAAGGAAATTTTGCTAATTAAATTGGGTAGGCGCTAATTTATTTTTATCTATCTCCGGAATCTGATACGAATATCTTATCTGATTTGAAGCAAAAAAATATTTAAACTTGACAAGTGTTAAGGTCATTAATTGCGTAGCATTCGTGGAACGAATAATATATCATTGTAACTCATAAGGTAGATCGAATTGTACGTGCTTTTCTTACGTAGACTACACGGCGAACTTAGAAACTTAAAAATATTATAGTAGCCATCAAACCAGTGCGGTGGACTGAGGCCTAAACCCTCTCAGTCGTAGAGGAGGCCCGTGCCAAGCTCTGGAACATATATGGTTTGATGATGATGATCACGGCAAAATTATCGTACTATCTGATAGTAAGAACATTGCGATTATCATCATCATCAACAGCCTTTGTCACGTCCACTGCTGGACATAGGCCTCTCCTACGGCACGCCACTGGGCTCGATCTTCGGCCCTCCTCATCCAACCGCTGCCACCTTGCGATCAATAGGTGAGAACTTACGACGACTATATTTCACTCGTTGACACAATTATGCCTTTCTGGTGTCCATATTTGGTATGAATACATAATTAGGCAGCTTCTTTATGCTACCCTTAAAGTATTCGAGGTCATTTATATCTAAGTCTAAGTCAAGTCAAATTATCTTTATTCAAATAGACTTTTACAAGTTCTTTTGAATCGTCAATTTTACACTTCTTTAAACTATTTAAACTATAATTCGAAACGTGTTATAGCTGTGGAGAAGAAACGGCAAGAAACTCCCTCAGCAACACGACGTCATGTTTTTTCTTTAAAATACAGCAATATATATGTTTTTTTTTCATTAAATTATTTCTATTTTACATGATAAATGTCATAACGATACAAACTATAGCAACAAAACAAAACTCCGATCAATTTACTTACACCCAGAGCTTATTATCTTCATCACTATCTATTTTAGCCCTTCTAGTTGTAAAGTCAATTTGAACGAATCTTTCAACTCTAAAAACTTTATTTTGACAGAATGTGTACTCAGAACAATGTGTTTTTAATCACTGTACTTATTACCCTGTCTTAGTTGTTACAAGGTCTGTTTACACCCTGAATAGAGCTTCATTCATGCGTGACACGTGTAAACTATTGATAGATTCCCCGATAGATAATGTCGTGTACATCTTATCGCCTATCATCTAACGTTGAATTGTCATGTTAACCATGATTAATTTGATTAAGATTTGGATATAAGGCAAGATTGTTTTGAAATTAACATGAAAAAAGGTCTTATTCGGTTAGAAGACTAGAATAAGGGAGTTTATAGATACGGTAAAATTGTGAGTGGAATGGATGGACTTCTCTATTCTTATTTATTTATTATTTATGCTTTTTATACATTAAGTATAGAGGCGGACTTAATGCCAAAGGCGTTCTCTAACAGTCAACCTCTGGGTGATGCAGAGATTCTTCTTCTTCTTTTTTTTTATGTGCAGTGTTGTACTTACCATCAGGTATAGTCACTTTGCCTAGTATAGAAAAAAGCCCCAAATGGCTTAAGGTTTCAGAAATGATCTAGTAAAATATCATCAAACTTCTTTAAAAAAATCATCTATAGATCAGGATACAAAAAGCAAGGGTCGACTTAACCGAGATGGAACCATTACCTTAAATAACGTCTATGTACAGCTATGGGTTTGGGAAATAGTTTGTTGCTATTTTTTTTTTTTAAAGTTAATATAAATTTACGAGCAAGATGATAGTATAGGCTAAATCCATAAGAACTTCCATAGGTGCCTTGTTGGCCTTTCAAAATTAATGAGAAAAGGGTGAGGAATGACCAATGGGTCCATAGCGATCTCACTCACCAGCAGAAACTACTAAAACTGTTACTTCACCTCGGTTTTCCGTAAGACAGAGGTAGCACCAACTACAACGTGGCTTTACCATTTATATTTAAAAAAATAGGAGATGGGGAACCAAATAAAAAGAAGAAACGTTTAAGTGAACAGTAGCAGTTTATTTGAAACTATAGATGCAAATGACTAGTTATTGATAAGATTTCGATATAAAAGCCGCCGAATTTTATAATTAATTGATTATCGCCAATGATACCTTTGTCGGACGGCTGCTGCATACGCATGTTTATTTTAGGCACGCACGCAAACTAGAGTTGACTCTTCTATACTTATAAAGCTAGAGTTTGTTTGTTTGTTGTTTTTGATTTGAAAAAATATTTCAGTGTTAGATAACCCATTTATCGAGGAAGGCTATAGGCTATATGTCATTACGCTATGGCCAATAGGAGCGGAGCAGCAATCAAAAATATGGCAAAGGTGGGGAAAAATATTAAATTTTAAAGTTTTGCATAGGTACGAAATTTGTGACTCAGCGAGTTCTATAGTAAATCTGTTTCTAAAAGAACTATAGATTTCTGTACTAAATTTGTTTAAAATTGATTTGCTATTTGGCAGAAGCCGCGTTCAAAACTCTGAACACACTTACAGCTCATTGCTATCCAGACATCCACGTGACTGATTTACAGATTTCCGAGAAGGGACGTGACATGCTAAATACTTCAAACAAACGATTTATTTATTTACTCTAACAATGAGGTACAGAAAAATAAATTATAATTATAACACAATAGACTATGAACTATCATAAATTTGCGTGCCGGTACTTTAAAAAGGTAACCCTGAACGTTAAGCACCAGCATAACGATCAGTCGACATTACTAGTTATATGGTCTACACTGTATAAATAAATATATGTATCTATAATAAATTTTAATATTCTCACAAATTTGTTTCTTTGTGTTTTTTAAGCATAGCCTAAAGCAGTTTCTCTCAATGCTACATGAGTGTCTAAAGTGACGAGTGATGGGAACCTCTCGCCACTTCATTATAGTTAACATTCATTATAGTTAAGTAACTTAATTATAGTTTGAAGTTCACAGAACAAACTATTTAGAAAAAAATGGGAACTTTCCGCTGAAGTTACTCATATGAATATCATTGAATTTTAGTAATTTTATTACAAAATCTAAAGCGCCTACAGTCGCCCTTATATTTACTTCAAAGACACCGAATACGCAATCATTATTTGTATAGATTAAACTTTGTTAGCGATCTGTAGTCACGATTAGATTTTGAAGATATGATTATTATTTAGATGGTTGATTGTTGCGTTACGCGGTATATTTAGATGCAATCAATTTATCTACACAATAAAGATTTATCTACACAAAAAAGATAAATTTGACGGAAATATAAGATTTTGTATTTATAATTCGGCTATGTCATATTTGATTAGTGCAAGAATTTTGAAAGCCTTATTCATAAACGAAGGTCTTTGCTGACTTAGGATTGTTTTGTCTTCTTATGTTTGAAGACCAAAAGACACACAGTCTAATAACCCTGAAGGGGTAGGCAGAGATCAATTTCAAGACTAACATAATTATCGATCATCCCATTAGCGATTACAGCGCACATGTCTGTGCAGCTATTCAGAATTTAATATTTTCTAATATAAATACCCTGTATCATTTTGTTCGGTGCGAATTGAACCCCAGATGTGCGCATGCATATGTAGGTATCTACACATAATAGTTATGCCACAGATACTTTTTTGACAGCCCCGTGGCGCAGTTGGCTAGACACCAGCTTGGGAAACGAGAGGCCGCGGGTTCGATCCCCGCACCAAAATAAATGTTTGTGTGATCCACAAATATTTGTTTCGGGTCTGGGTGTATGTGAGACCGAAAAGTCTCTCGTAGTTTCTGATACCCACGACACAAGACTTGTATCTTAGTGTGGGATCAGAACTATGTATGTGACTGTTGGGTGTATTTATTTAATGGGAAAGGAGGCAAACGAGCAAGTGAGCCACCTGTTATTAAGTGGTCAACACCGCCTATGAACACTCACACTACCAGAGGAATCATCGGTGCGTTGCCGGCCTTTGAGGTATCCTAAGAGTCCAGTTATAACCAGTTATAACATATTATTTATGTATGTAAGAATGTTTATGATTTATTTGTCTGAATGCTATAATATGTTTTTAATAAGACATAGCAGATAGTCACAAAATTGTGAACCGGTAGCCCGTGGTTTCGATCCGCGCACCGAGACAAATGTTTGTGTGATCCACAAATATTTGTTTCGGGCCTGGGTGTTTGTGAGACCGAATAGTCTCTGATACCCACGACACAGGACTTGCACCTAAGTTTGAGGTCAGAACTATGTATGTGACCGTCGGGTATTTTAATTTATAATTTACCTTTACCTTTGTCATTGAAAGCCATAGGAAAATAAATACCTACCTAATGACCTAAAACTTAAAGAATACGTAACGTAGTTTAAAATATCATAAATGTGTGAATAGAATATGCTGCACAAAAAGTGTAGTTACAGCTATTCTGTCATAGTTTTATGAATGAGATTACGAGAAGTCTATATCCCTGCCCCCTCTTCGCACATTCAAGTTGTCTTTTCACACTCCTTTTAAAAGTCTGGCAATGAATCTTATCTTCATTCATCATCATCATCAGCCCATATATGTCCCAAAGCTGGGCACGGGCCTCCTCTACAACTGAGAGGGTTTCGGCCTTAGTCCAGCACGCTGGCCTAGTGCGGTTTGGCGGACTACACACCTAAGAAGCGGTCGTGGGTTCAAACCCTGACTTTTCAAAGTTATGTGTGTATTTGCAATGAATTATCACGTTCTTTAACGGAAAATTATCGTGAGGAAGCTTTTATATTGGGTCAAGTAATTTATTCATTTAAAAAAAAACTTTGAGTACGGCAGTTAATGCCGTAAATTAGTCTAAGTTATACCTCTGTCAAGCTTGAAATGAAATGAAATGAAATGAAATGAAATGAAATGAAATGAAATGAAATGAAATTGCTTTATTTGGTCACGTAGGCAATCAAATAGCACTTATGACAAGTCAATACAGAAAAGAAAAATCTTTTATTATTACATTATAATTTAACTATGGTTCATTTTATATAATTTGTACAAAAATATTTACGGTTTTTTTTATAATTTATTTTTAGTTTTCATCAGGAAATACATAAAATCTTATTATTATTATTTTAAAGTAAATAACGAGATGGACCTTGTGTATTTCCGAAACGTCACGTATTATGTTAATGGTACCACCGGATCCAAACGCGACCCTGACTGAGAAGACCCGGCGAAACAAACTCAGCGGGCTCACTTTACTACTGGAATTTACGCGGCGCGACCCACACCTGAGTAGATCCAGCGAGTCCAACTCAGTGGGCATGTATTTGGTCCAGTAAGGATAACATAATTATATTATATGACCTGCCAAATAAATATTGCCTTCTTATTATAAATTTGCTCGAATTATTTACTCGATCGGTCGTCATTTTATTTTTATTTTATTTATTTTGTGCACATTTTATATTAGATATCAATTTGTATTTGATGTTTTTATAATGGTTTAAGTTACACTTGGAGCTTTGGGTTAATTTATATTTATTTATGTATTTATTCAAATGATTTGGTTTAAGAAAGAAGAATGTGAAAGGTACTGGGTTCCAAGATGTGGTGATGGCGATGTGCGGGAGAGATCTAGTGCCAAATTTCCTTATCCTCTAAATACTGATTTATATTGTAGTATCCCCTTGTCATCAGAACACGTTTAATGTGCACCTTAAATGAATTATCTGATAGGTCAGTTACAGATTTGGGGAGCTTATTGTAAAATTTTACGCAGTTGCCTACAAAGGACTTACTGGTTTTTTCTAATCTTAATGAGGGTATCACAAGTTTATGTCTACCCCTGGTATTTACATTATGTATATCACCAATTTTACTAAAGCTAAATACATTCTTACGTACATACATAATATTTTGATAAATGTATTCAGACGGCACGGTCAGTATATTACAGTCCTTGAATATGGATCGTAAGGAATCACGGCTACGTAGATCATAGATGGCGCGGACTGCTCTTTTCTGTAGTATGAAAATGCTGTTAATATCAGCCGCCGATCCCCACAATAGAATGCCATAAGACATTATACTGTGAAAGTAAGCAAAGTACACTAACCTAGCCGTTGAAACATCCGTGAGTTTTCTTATTTTACGAACCGCAAAAGCCGCGGCACTCAGTTTACTAGATAATCGCTCTATTTGCGGACCCCACTGCAGTTTACTATCTAGAGTTATTCCTAGGAAAACAGTTGAAGTCACCAAGTCAAGTGTTTCTGCGTTTAATGTAACAGGTGATATTACATTCCTAACATTTGGTAATGTAAATCGAATGCATTTTGTCTTTCCTGCATTGAGTAGAAGATTATTACATGAGAACCAATTCAAAATTAAATTAAGTACATGATTTGGAATAGCTAGATCTTTATCCTTACGATTTATTTTAAATATTAGTGACGTGTCGTCAGCGAACAAAACTATGTCTGTAAATTTCTGTACCATGTAAGGGAGATCATTTATATAAACTAGAAACAAAAAGGGGCCCAGAATAGAGCCCTGAGGAACCCCTATTTTGACTGTTGATCCTACTGAGGTGACGCCGTCCACACATACTTTTTGTTCACGACCCGATAAATAGGACATTATAAGTTGAAGAGAGGAACCACTTATGCCGTAGTAACTCAGCTTCGTAATAAGGGTCTGGTGATCAACGCAGTCGAAAGCCTTCGAGAGGTCACAAAAAACCCCAAGAGCATCTTGTGACGTCTCCCAGGCTTCCAGTACAGATTTCATCAAAGATGTTCCTGCATCTTGCGTAGACCGACCCTTTGAAAAACCAAATTGGCTACTATGTAATATCCCATTTCTATCAAAATGTTCCTGCATTTGAGTGAGCATGATCTTTTCGAAGACCTTACTAAGAGCTGGTAATATTGAGATGGGTCTAAAGTTTGATGGATTGTTTGGACACCCCGACTTAAATATGGGCACAATTTTACTGATTTTCATTAAGTCGGGAAAAATACCGTCACTTATACAAGAATTGAATATTACCGTCAATATTGGAGCAATATTAAATATAATAGCTTCAATAGCCTTAACCGACAGTCCCCATATATCTTCAGTAGCCTTAATTTTAAGATTTTTAAAAGCTTTTATTATTTCGGAACAAGACACTCTTTCAAAACTGAAAATGGGCATATTTCCTACAACATTTTCTTTTAAAAGTGATTCAGCCAAGACTGCTGATGATTGCAAGCATTTGGTTATATCTAAAGGTATATTTGTGAAAAACTTTTCTAGGTAATTAGCAATACTAACTTTGTCTGAAACCAGGTTGTTGTTTATAGCCAAGGTTATCTTGTTATCAGTAACCTTATTTCTCCCAGTTTCTGTATTTATAATTTGCCAAGTTGTTTTTATTTTATTGCTAGATAATCTCAGCTTTTCACTAATATAAGCTGCTTTAGCTTGCATGCATACTTTTTTAAATATTTTAGAATATTGCATTGATTCTGTAATATTCTGTTATGTACATTGACAGTATCTATTTGTAGTGAAAGAGGGATAACAATTTTATACACGACACAGACTTTAAGTTTGCACAAATATCTGTACAAACTTAAAGTCTGAGTCAAAATCTAAAGTCTGAGTGAAAATCTAGTCTGCGTAAAAATATGATGACAAAATGTTGCCATCCAATTCCTTGAGAAAAATCTACAGTGACAGTTGGCAAAATAAGACAGCATCAACGGCTGGTACTGTATATTTGCTATTTCACGAATTTGCTGTTTTTTTTATTTATAAATTTGTCATTTTCATAATCCGCAGACATACGTACAAACTTCCAACTTCTGTACTCGGACTTTTTCACTCAGACTTTTTTATTATACAGACTTTTGTATGCACCGATTTGTTGCGCAGACAAAATTCTATGGAAGTCTGCGTGGAGTTGGTATCGTGTGGACCCACCATAAGGATTAAATTTACCTGACGTTTGATATCTGCGGTTCGAAGTATTTCTAACTAACGCAAAAAATAATCATTATTTTGAGCCTTGAGGTCATCAGAAAATTTAGAGCTGAGAATGCCTGTGCATTCCACAACTTTCATGGACAACTCTTTTACCGTTAAGGCCGTTCGGTTGTGGAATGCACTTCTAGTTCAAGTACGACATGCACAAACACTGTCTCAATTCAAAAGACTTGTGAAAGATCATTACTCCTCTCAGTCATTTGGAAAAAATTAATGCTTCGACCGCTCATTCTTATTTATATGTATATTTTGTATGTTTGTATGTATATATGTATGTATGTATGTATACATGTTTTGTATGTATTTGTATATGGGCAATGTAAATTAATTAAATATATACATATTTATTTATTTTTCTTATTAATTATTGTATTGTACACATCAACTACCCTCCCTTCTATCACTTGTCTATGTCCATCTTATGGTTGTCTCTAAAAGATCGCCTTGAGCGATAAGACCGCCAATTGTACTTCATTCTATTTGTGTATTGTTCTGTTCATTATTTCTTAGTGTACAATAAAGAGTTTATAAATAAATAAATAAAAATATTTTAAAATAAAGAACACGACGCGGCCGCTCTCGTCTCGTTTGTAGAATTCCGTTGTTGGTATCCCAGAAGTAGATGGTACCGAAAAGGAAAAAAGTAGGACTATCTACAAAAAGAAATGAGATGCCACTAAAACCAAAACTTGTAAAAAAAAAAACCCGCAACTCAGTTCTTCTACCGTAAAAGGTTGTGAGATCCATGTGATACCAAGTCGATGAATTTATTCATACATACATACATACATAAACTCACGCCTGTATTCCCCGAAGGGGTAGGCAGAGGTGCATTTCTGCACCCACATTTCGCCACGTATGTATCAGTCCCACGTAATAGAGGGCGAGCCTATTGCCGTTTCTCGGGCACATTTCCAGACTCCGTGCTGTTATTGAGAATATCCTAATGGAAAAACCCAATAACACTTTGCCCAACCCGGGAATCGAACCCAGGACCTCTAGATCGCTCGGCACATACTTGTACCGCGAGACCACGAGGCAGTCGAAGTGAATTTATTCAGTCCCCATTTAAGGGACCTTCTTTCTTAAGTTATTATGCACTTAGCTTACCAAAATCTTTTATGATTTAAATAAAATAGTTTGACTTGGCAGTCACACTAAAAGTGAGATACATTGTGTTTTCATGCGAGACTTGTTTTATTTACAAGTTTTATTTTTATTATTGTTTTCAGGCAAATTTTTAACAGCACACATATGATAAGAACTCCCTAACAATGCGCAATCTGGGAACATAATCTAGAACTTCTCGACCACTCTACTTATGCTGCGGGAGCAACAAGGCAGCTGTTAATATTTTTACGTGAATATTTTTAAGTCCGTATTTGGTTAATGGTTATCTTAAACCGTTTACCAACCGTTCAGTTTGCCATAGCGATAACAATTAATTGTAATCGTAATCAGCGATTTTATCAAGCATCGATAATCATTTTGTAATTCGACAAAAATATTGGCGAGTTATATCTGAAGTTGAACGCATTGATTTTTAATGATAAAAAATTACAAACTTAATTTAATCATCGATTTTTTTTATCTTTCATGGTATTTTATCTTTTTTACATGAAATATTTAATGATAGGCATTAAATATATGTTTTAATATTTTCTGTAGCAGCGTGAAGTCTGAGTCTTACCTAAATATCAACAGAGGAAATGTTGAAATCCGATAAAGTTCAAAAGAAAGAACATCGCTTTTTTATTTAATTTGAGAAGAGATTTTTTTCTCATTGACAAAAAAGATATGCACAACTTTAAAGTTATAATACATGTACATATATTTATCATACAACAACTACTTGTTTTTTGACCGACATTTTTAAAAATATCGATTTAAAAATAAAACATTACTGTAGATATTTATTTTGTCGTGCGTTTAATAATTGTAAGTAATATAACTTATATATTCTAAGGTAATATAAGGAGAAACTCCACCCAAGAAACCTAAGTGAATCTCCCGGAACTAAACCTTCTAACATCGGTAACAGCAGCTAGTTATGCGCAAACTAGCGCCACCTGCCGTCGAAGTTCCCTCCGTCGTGACGGCGAACTGTATTAGAATTAGAATAGCGCTTGATTGGCGCCGTGGAACCACGGAGCTTCAACTTGCACATTGTTGGGCAAACTTCGACGATAATAGTTCGAGCTAACTTACACGCAAAGTATTTAGTGAATTTAATGAGGAACGTATGGTAGAGGAGGCCCGTGCCCAGCAGTGGGACGTATATGGGCTGATGATGATGATGATGAATGAGGAACGTTTAAATACGTAATAAATAATAATAAATACACCCAACAGTCACATACATAGTTCTGATCCCACAATAAGATACGAGTCTTGTGTCGTGGGTGTCAGAAACTACGAGAGACTTTTCGGTCTCACAAACACCCAGACCCGAAACAAATATTTTTGGATCACACAAACATTTGTTTCGGTGCGGGAATCGAACCCGCGGCCTCTCGTTTCGCAAGATGGTGTCTAGCCAACTGCGCCACGGGGCTGTCAAACGTATTTGTTCTCCTAGTTGTTGATGGGTTCTAAGCCGAGAAAGTCCGAAATCCGAGCAGAGGCGAAAAAGTATATGAAATGAAAGATCGCGGGATTTCGCGATTTGTAATAGAGGAGAGTGGCTCGTGGCAGAAGACAGTGGAAGGAGCTAGAGGAGGCCTTTGCCAAAAGGACACTGAACTGGGGGACATATTATAACAACATTTATTATAGAGAAACAGAAACAATTCAGAATAAATGGCAATTTATTAGTAGTAGTCCCCAGATTATTTTCGATGCTAATTCCATACCGTTTAAATAAAACCTAGGGTGGATTGCGATACAAAAAGTCGGGTCGATCAAGGTGCTTGCTATTAATTACATACATACATAAACTCACGCCTGTATTTCCCGAAGGGGTAGGCAGAGGTGCATTTCTGCACCCACATTTCGCCAGGTATGTATCAGTCCCACGTAATAGGGGGCGAGCCTATTGCCGTTTTTCGGGCACAATTCCAGACTCCGTGCTGCTACTGAGAATTTCCTAATGGAAAAACACAATACCACTTTGCCCGACCCGGGAATCGAACCCAGGACCTCTAGATCGCTCGGCACATACTTGTACCGCGAGACCACGAGGCAGTCATACTATTAATTCATGAGAAAAAATCCACGAGACACTCTTTTAGCATGTTTCAAACCTAAAAGTACACTACAAGGAAATTCTTAGGTAATTTCCGTCAGACCGCTTTGGAAGTCTTTGGGCATATGTCCAGAACTGGACGTCTTTCGGCTGATGATGAGGATACCTAAGTCCGTCAACCAGGACTACAGCCTTACCCACATATAAAGTAAAATTTCCCGTGCCCAACAAAGGGATGATTTAGATATAGATAGTCTTAACGAGGCCTGACTTTACCACTTCTATTACACATGACAGGTAACATGAAAGACAATAGAAAATATTGCATCCCGCAGAAAAGACAGACTATTGTGTTAAATCCTGAAATGTTCGTGCACAGTTCAGTGGATCTTGGCTCTTTATAGGTATAACAATAGTTGTCATGTTATTGTGCGCTTCCTTTGTTGGAAGTATACAATTATAGATTCTTCAATGGAACAGTTTGTTGCAACTATCGTTTACAGAATTTTGAAAAAATAACCGTACAAATGTGCACGTTTGTGTTGTGCCAACTATGAATTGAGTGTTTGTAGCGTAGTTTGAAAGCAAGAAAGAGGGCAGGTTTGAACCCCGAGAACAAAAATTTGTATGATTTATAAACGTTTGTTTCTGGTGTCAGTGATAGAGAATGATCTTCCATAATTAATGATAAAGTCACGTCATTCGATATTTTATTTCGGCAACGCCGTTTTGCCATTAAAAGCAGTGATGGCCTCGAGGTTTAGGAGCGCGGTCGAGAATTTCGGCGGTCGCAGGTTCAAACCCCAGGCACACACCTCTGAATTTTCGGAGTTATGTGTGTATTCACAATGAATTATCACTTGCTTAAACGGTGAAGGAATACATCGTGATAAAACCTGCACACCTAAAAAGTTCTTAGAAATTTCTTAGGTGTGTAGTCCGCCAAGCCGCACTAGGCCAGCGTGGTGGACTAAGGCCTAAACCCTCTCAGTTGTAGAGGAGGCCCGTGCCCAGCAGTGGGACGTATTTGGGCTGATGACGACGACGACGACGTTTTGCCATTTGCTTTACCAACGTAATTAAAAACAATTCACAAATTTTGCTTAAGATCATCTCTCACTAGTTGAATTTTTTTATCCGGCGTATTCTTAACAACAATTACAGGTAAAGAAATAGGAAACTAAAATTAAATGGTTGAAATCCCGATAATTAAGATATTTCAATCTACCTTGATCTTCATGATCAAAAATTTCAAGATTAATAAAAGATTACCCAGATAACTGATAGATATCTTGATAAGTGTAATGATAAAATGGATAATATCGATAAAATCTGCAGATCAGTTGATAAATTTTAATCTTTTGGCATTATTAGAAAGTTAGGTACGTCAATAATGACTAGAATATATTATAAGATTTTTTGCTTATTGTTGCACAATGGAAAATAAATCTGTATATGTACTAAAAGTAGCGATAGCCTCTAATCTCTGACTTTTGAAGTTTTGTGTGGTATTCATATTAAATTGTCATGTGCTTTAACGACGAAGGAAAATATCGTGAGGAAACCTAGTCATCTAAAATTTCTTAAGAAATTTCTTAGGAGTGTAGTCCGCTAACCCGCAATAGGCCAACGTGATGGTCTAGTGGACTGCCTTGTGGTCTCGCGGCACAAGTACCTATGTACCGTGAGATCTAGAGGTCCTGGGTTCGATTCCCGGGTTGGGCAAAGTGTTATTGGTTCTCAGTAGCAGCACGGAGTCTGGAAATGTCTCGCCCCCTATTACGTGGAACTGATACATACCAGGCGAAATGTGGGTGCAGAAATGCACCTCTGCTTACCCCTTCGGGAAATACATGTGTGTGGTTATGTCATATATACATATATGTAATGTATGTATATGTATATTATATAGTATATGTATGTATATTTTATACGAAATTAGAGCCTGGGACCTTACACCCACGAGAAACACAATATGTTTCTCAAAGTTTATGATATCCGCTATTAATTACGATCATGATTACGTAGTACGTGGCTATTGGGCGTATTTATTAATTCTTAATGTATTTTCGGATCTATTCATAATATTATGATTCTAACAAAGATCCTGGTATCCTGTAATATATACCAGGATCTTTGTATCCTTCCTCTTGGTATCCTGTAATAGATAAGCTGAAAGGAAACCGTCTATCGCGGTATGGTCATAATGAGAAGGCACGAAACATACGTTAGTAAAAAAGGAATGAGTATGACAGTCGGAGGATGGACAAACAGAGGAAGGCCAAAGAAAAGATGGATGGAGTGCGTGAGAGAAGATATGAAAGAAAAAGGGGTGACTGAAGACATGACGGCTGATAGGGATGTTTAGAAGGATAAAACATACTGCGGCGACCCCAAATTAAATTGGGAACAGGGCAAGAGGATGATGATGAGTGAGACTTGGTATAGTTTCCAATTCTTGTAGCAACAGTTAATATAACAACATAAAAAAATCAAGAACGTGGTATTTAAAAATTGCACGGTCCTTATCGATTATGTGTATATCATTTGCAATCGATCATTAAATGTGATGTGTGCGTGTTTAGATATATAGAATACGTCATTATACACACGTCACAAATTAATTGTATTTAATTTTTTAATATTAAATTTATAAATTCATTATACCTTTTTGATTAAAAATGCATATTGCCTTCATCATCAGCCCATATACGTCCCACTGCTGGGCACGGGCCTCCTCTTCCATTGAGAGGTTTAGGCCACAGTCCACCACGCAGGCCTAGTGCTGGTTGGCGGATTACACGTCTAAGAAATACTTAAGAGCTTTTAGGTGTGCAGGTTTCATCACGATGTTTTCCTTCATCGTTAAAGTAAGTGGTAATTCATTGTGAATACACACATAACTTGGAAAAGTCAGAGGTGTGTACCTGGGGTTTGAACCCGCTACCGCAGTGATTCTCGACCGTGCGCCTAAACCTCGAGGCCATTACTACTTTATATTATTTTATTTGTTGTTAAGTTTTGTAGTTATATGTACGTCTACGTCTCACTGCTGAGCTCGGGCCTACTTTACAACTGAGAGGGGTCAGGCCTTCATGTGAGATTAGTGGTGAACCACTAAAAATTGATTGTGCTTGATAATTCATTTTTAATTACAAGTAGTAGAGTATTATCACCTGCTCGGATAGCCGCCACTGTTAACGAGACTTAAAATTTGGTTCATTTTGAGAGCCCTGTGACGTAGGTGAGTAGACTGCTTGCAAAATGTGCGGCTAGGGGTTCGATTCCCTCCCCGAGGCAAATGTTTATGTGATCCACAAATATTTGTTTCGGGTTTGGGTGCTTGTAAGAACAATATGTCTCTCGTAGTTTCTAATACATGATTTGTATCTCAGCGCGGGGTCAGAATTATGTATGTAACTGTTGGGTATATTTTTTTTGAGGTCAGTTTCGGCTAGCATATTATATGTATCGTCATTCGTTACTCTATTTAGACTGAATTCAACGTCTCCTCAGATTCTCACTTGGTAATTTTGTCAAGCAGTTAAAGTAGTGCAAGCTGTTACTATCATATTTAACTAAATATGCAATTTTTAAAAAGGGGATAATTACCGTAAAATAAAGAGTAAGTGGAAGTTATGAAAGTATGAAGGAAGCTATGATAAATTAATGAAATAAGGGATGGTAAATATAATAATCAAAGAATCATGATGTAGATCGGTTAGATAATATTATAAACGGATACCCCAACTATTTTATTTTACGGATTAATTTTATTGCGAGGTAAAAAAAACAAGTTAAATCCCCATAGAGTTTTGCTGAACTTCACTATTTAGTGTCATTTCTGGGCGTGCAACTGTTAATCCTGGTGTACAATCAATATACTGTGTGTCATTACTGTGGGTGTGTGGTGGGATAGTCTCTCATAGTATGAATGGTTTGTCTATACGTAAACGTATTTTCTGTAAAAAAAACACACACACACAAACAGGATATTTTATTTATTTAACTGTTTATTGTTCACTTTTAAATAATATAATATATATTGTAAGAGGACTCACTAATTAAATTCAAGAGGAGGGGTATATTAAAAAAAAGCTATATAAGCGGGTGCGAGCACACTGACGATTCATTATTATTGTTGACCTCTTGTCAGTTTTCGTTCGGAATCTATTATTATGTCGAATCTTTGATTGTTGTTACTTTGATTATATGTGTAAAATTAAATTGAGTTTAGTTTAATCACCACGTGTATATATTTTTTTAACCCTTTAAGATGAAGAGGAGGCCCGTGCCCAGCAGTGGGACGTATATGGGCTGATGATGATGATGATATATTTTTTAAATAAAACCGCTTCTGAAACCTTATAATATCGTATATACAACGTAAAGGAAATAACAAATGGCGGCCTTATCGCACGTGGCGATCTTTTCAAGACACCATAAGATGGATATTTTGATAGGATTTATTGGGAGAGCAGTGTGTACACAAGAGATGATTATTTATTTAAGGTCGACACAAATTTTATCGGCACATTTCCGTTATAAAGTTAATGCATTATTAATTTTAACACCAGTAATCGTAGTTAACGTTTCAGTAGGGTTTTTATTAATCTACCAATTTATATTACGTCCATATTGGTTTTATACGCAAATTAATAATTGGTGTTGAGATAAACAAGGCGCAGTGTCCAAATTACTGTGGTCCCTGGACGGTTTGGCTAGGGATTCAACGCAGGGACCTTTGGTGGTTGGACATGTGTAACTTCGGGATTAGTACATGTCAATCTGTTGTGTGATTCGGTATATTTTTATTAAGTTTGATTATCCGATTGTGTTAACGTGTTTAAAAGTTATTTATATACAGCATCCTACTACCTGGTGGGATGTTTGTATAATTCAACTGCGCAACGTGGTTAGGTCATAATATTATGTTATTAGTTCGTTTCGCGGTATTTATGGGCGTCGGCAACCGAGAGGACCTTACTAATTGTTGTTTTTTCGTGCACTGGCCAACAATAAAATCTTTTTCTTTCTCCTCTCTTTCTTCTTTCTATATTTGATTGTCATGTCCAAAGATGTCGAAGCATATAATAATAATAATTGCCCTTTATTCTGAATTGTTTGTTTTTATAATAGAGTTTTACAAAAATATCCCTCAATTCAGAGTGCCTTTTGGCAAAGGCCTCCTCTAACTCCTTCCATTGGTTTCTGTCACGAGCCACTCTCCTCCAATTGGGGCCCGCCGTTAGTTTGAGCTCGAGCTCGAGCTGAGTCGAAGCATAACCTAAGTGTTAATATTAAATGTGGATGTTAAATGATATCTCTACCAAAACCTTACAGACGGAAGATTGTACGTTTAAATGTTTTTATTGGAAGTGAGTCACGTCTTTAATCGCAATGGTTTTCACTTGCCTACTCTTCCTGATGTCGATAGCTTCAATATTATGTGTCTCGCTCCTTTATGGTGCCAAGTGAATAGCTAATTGTTTCTATACCATGTCCTGATAAAATCTTTTAGTTTCTAAATTCGAATATTGTATACATATTATGTATGTTTTGCTTATTTGTATTTATGAACTTTTAACCTAGTTAAATGTCAGTTTCTCCATTCAAGATGACTATGTTATTCTCATATTCAATACAACAGTCTGAGATTGTATTAATGAACTGCTTTAATATGGGAAATTTTGTCTTTGTATCAATATTGTAAACTAACTCTTGATTGGAAAGAAGCAACACTAGAGTTTCTTGCCCGTTCTTCTCTAGTGATGACTGCCTTCCGAACAGGGTGGTACGCTTAATTTTGAAATGACTGAATCTAAGTGATGTATTTGACATTTTATGGATTCAATAAATATTATTTCATTTCATTTCATATATGTATGTGTATGTTAATTACACTATCACACTACACCTACCAAGGTTCATCTCTGCACTCCCCTGAGGTAGACTGTCAGAGAATGCCTATGGCATTAAGTCCGCCTTTATACTGTCAAGTACATGAAGCTATAGATAAATAAATATTCAAGTACCTTACCCTCTTTGTGGCGCAGTAGACTGATGTTGTGAAACCTGGCTTCGGGTTCGACGAACGGTTGTAGCGATAACTGATAACAGAATAGTTTATGTATATTTAGTGGAGTTCATCCATACTACCTGGAGACAATCCGTAGTAGTACGGTGCGTTTCCAGCGTTCCTTTCTACCACGCACGTGCAAGCTCTGGAATGAACTCCCTGCTTCGGTGTTCCCCGAGCGCTATGACTTGTCCTTCTTTAAACGAGGCTTAAAAAGAGTGTTCACCACACGGTAGGCAGCGGCTGGGTTGTGCCCCTGGCATTACTTTAGTCCATGGGCGGCGGTAACCGCTCACCATCAGGCGGACCGCTTGCTCGTCTGCCTACTAAGGCAATAAAATAAATAAACCCAATTTATTTCATGTTTTGGTTGTGAATGTCCAACCGTCAATCTTTAGAGGAGGCTGATGTACATCGACGTATGTGAAAACAAGATTAAAGAATAATTACATGGTAATTAATCAGATTTCGAATTGATTTAAGCTTAATTGTAATTATTTTATCTTAGATCTGTTTACAAGAATTCATGTATCTCTCGACAAAAGTGTTAACGGGCGTGATTGTGTGTTTGTAAAATACATTGTAAGTGTCAGCTAAATCGTATGTAAGATGCAAAACTTTCCGGTGTCAGCCTGATTAGATCCGGTTTACATGAGGCCGGTCTGGTGACAACTGACAGAAGGTCTCTATTTGGACTGCTGCGATGTTATCTTATTGCCACACCAATACAAAAAATAAAACATAAAAAATAGCCCTTATAGAGAATCAAGAAATTATGCGACCAAAATTTCTACTATAATAAAATTACTTACACACACACCCTTATTACCATAAAGGGGTAGGCAAAGTGTTTATGCAGCTACATTTCGACAGGTCCCGAGTCCAGAGTAATTCGGGGCGAGCGAGAAATTTCGAAGCAAAAACTTAATAACACTTAGGTCGACCCGGAATCCCGGGACTTCTGGATCACGTGGCACATACTTGTGCCGCGAGACAGCGAATCCATAAAGCAGTCTTTAAAAAAACGCGACTTCAAAAACAATTAACACACTTGTCATCTATATCTATCGTCTAACATGGCTTAGCTAATCTCCTACCAGTAGCAATCGTGACACACATCAGATGCCATAAATAAACAATAATAAATAAATACACCCAACAGTCACATACATAGTTCTGACCCCACATTAAGATACGAGTCTTGTGTCGTGGGTATCAGAAACTACGAGAGACTTTTCGGTCTCACAAACACCCAGACCCGAAACAAATATTTGTGGATCACACAAACATTTGTCTCGGTGCGGGGATCGAACCCGCGGCCTCTCGTTTCGCAAGCTGGTGTCTAGCCAACTGCGCCACGGGGCTGTCTATAAATATTTTGTAAACATCCGAATGTTTTCGAGACAGAACCAGGTTTGCTCGTTGCGGTGGCAAACGATGACGTAAATCAAGCGAGCAGGCGACAGGTTATGGCCGGAGAGCAGTTAACGCCGAGAGCCGACGAAAACCCTATGAATTTACGAGTCCCGTGATCGTGGCTACGAAAGTCGTGATTGAAATCCGAATTTTACTATTTTCGTACTGGTATATAGGTATTGCTATATGAGCAGGGTTGCTTAGATTTTAGTTAAGCTTGTGATGTCAAGAGATGTTAATCTTAACTATAATACTATCATCGTCACCAGTATCATTATACAAAGGGCTCTTATGGTCATACTGTACAGTATACCCATTCTAACAGCGTGCTAAGTAATTTTTGATTGTAAGTTAGTTTTCAGGAGGTTGTGCCTACATATTACATACCTTTTATAGACAATTGCCCACTAAGCAATCACACCACTTTGGGTGATGCAATAATCAATATTAGATTCATCATTAATAATATTCGTAATAAGCGGGCAGTCGCTCTCTGAACGTTGTACTGTGCATACCTAATATGCTTTCAAAAATATAATACGTTTATACAAGTGTTCTTCATCATTTGTGTTCTACCTCACACGCACCAATCATGACACACCAACTCCATCAGGCAAAAGGTATAACTTAACAAAATGATAAGGGATCTGCCAATCTATCAATGCGTTTATTAAAACAACAATTTAAAAAGATCATTACACAATATATTACTCCATTGATCGTTTCACAGTGGGAACATTTTAGTGGAGATGCCTAAAGTTACATGAAATCACATTTGCTTTAAAAAATATATATTGACGAAATTTCAATTTTCATGCCTGATTAAGTTTAGTACGTGCAAGATTCGTCGTCTTCGGACGTCCATGGTGGTATGTAGCGGAAGGAATCGACGAGAACTGTGGCGCCTTCAGAAGATATACCCAGGAAAAGTAACTGTAATAGAAAGACACGAGTCGTTAGTTTCTTTTAACGTAACCTTTGATACTGGACTGAAGTGTGATCTGATATATAACATAATAGCGGTCCTACCCCGTTTAGTCTGGATGAAATCCCTTCATTTCCTATTACTTAAATTCATTATTTAAATGATTTCCTAAAGTAATTTTCATACATACGAGTGCATAACCTTACGCCTGTGTTTCCAGAAGGAGTAGGCAGAGATGTCTTTCTGCACCCACATTTCATCAGGTATTTACCAGCCCTACGAAATAGGGTTCACAACTCCACGCTGCTACTGAGAATTTCCTAATGGAAAAACCCAATAACACTTTGTCCGACTTTTTTTTGGTAGTTTCTGAGACAATAATATATAGCTATTCCGTTTTACATAAGTAATGCGATAAAAAGAGAATTTTACATGATATTTTATTTATGTTTTCTATTGCCCCATCCCTAAGCTTGGTCTATTGCGAGTGTGTAGATTTTGCACTCAAAACTCTTAGTACATAATACTCGAGTGCCCGTGTTATTGCGATGTTTGTCTTCATCGTTACAATGTCTATATGGCTATGATACGCCTGATTTATATCACAGTACAAGTTTTAAAACTTGCCATAATGCTTCGCCATCACCACATACATACGTACTATGGCTGGGCACAGGCCTCCTCTACAACTGAGGGTTAAGACCTTAGTCAGGCACACTGGCCTAGTGCAGGTGAGCGGAATACACACCTAAGTAAAACCTAAGAATTTTTAAATGTACAGGTTTCCTCACGATGCTTTCCTTCGCCGTTAAACTAAGTGATAATTCTTTGTATAGCTTTGAAAAATCAGGAATGTGTGCCTGGGGTTTGAACCCGCGACCACCGACAGGCCTTTACGGCTTAATGCCTCGTGTAATTGTCTAACTTACCGACTTTTCGGTGCATACCTAGTTTCGAGTATGTCAGCATAGTTAAATTCTTTAATATGATATTCTATCTATGCACTTACTATTGGAGACAGTATAATTGAAAAATAATCATTAAGGGTTGTCTTAAAAAAAAACATACGGTCGATTTTGGTTCACGTTACAGCTGAACTAACAGCGGAAATTAAGCAATACTTATCTCTATCTGCGCGGCGGTTCAATCTATAAATTAATGAATAACAAGAGTCATCTGTGCGTGAGTCCACCAAAGTTTCACTTGATTGGTCCATTATTGCGATCTATTTTGGCCGTAAGAGACGTTTCACTAGGGCGACTAAACTTCTAAGATTGTTTGAAACATTTTATTGCAATAAACTTAACAATTATCGCAGAGCATTATGTAAAGTTATTGAGAAATCAGTTGTTGATATTGGTGTTGGACGTGGGATTGCAATTACATTTTTGTGTCTACAATTAAATATAGATAACATCGCACAATGCTTCAATCATTTGATGAAATCAGCGAGTGGCGCATTATTGCATATTTCTTGATGTTACTCATAGATAATATTATTTTTTATATTATATTCATAATACAAAGAAATCTCTTTATAAATTATATTTCATTTTGTTATTTTTAATCAATATTTCATTAAGCATGTCACATTGTTTGCTTTTTGTTGAATGACGATGTTAATCATCACATTATTTTTGATAGGTATGTCTGAACTTTACATTTAATGTAAATTTAATATAAAAAGAAGGACATATAAAGATATATTTGCTTTTACAAGAAATTAATCTTCTGTAGATTTTCGAAGACTAAGCAATCAAAAGAACGTTATTTTTTTTAGTAGTTTGAAAAACTATTTTAATTTTAAATCTACAAGAATGCGATGTGCTTTCACGTTATGATTAAGTAGTAGATGTATGATAAAATAAGTTTTTTACTTACATATCCGTCGAAACTGGTCAAGCTTTGCACAGGGACGCGGAGTACGTTCCATCCGGTAATGAAACCAGTGACAGACGGTTCATATATGTAGGAACCGGCCACAGCATCAGGTCTGCCAACCAGTAGTTGTTTTACCAAAACGATAATATGGTCCAAATTCGTCTTAGGTTCAATATAGACATTAACTTCAACCAAGCCATTTGGACTCATGCGGATTGGGAAGGCCGAAATGCAGCTTAAAGTTTCAGTCGGTTGTAAGCATGAGTGTCCTCTAGCGTTATTTGTATCTATTCCAACATCAGTGTAGTCCTTGAGTGACCAAGTTGTGAAATTCCTGCATAAGTCGTGATCATCTGTGAATAAGGAATCGAAATCGTGGTCGAAATTGTACGTGACGCAGTGTTCTAATCCATTAGGTGAGGCAGTGGTTGGATTGATTGATTCAGGTAAAGCAGTTGTTTCGTATTCTGGAACAAGATTTGTTGTTGAAAATTCTGGAGTTGGACTTGTAGTTGCTTCTAATTCTGAGTCGGGATTTGTTGTTAAATCCCATTCTGGCACTACAGTAGTTGCAGCATCCGTTTCAAGGGCGACGTTTGTTGTTGCTTCTATGTCCGGATAAGGAGATACTGTGGTTTCTAATTCCAGGCTGGGGTCTGTTGTTGTTTCCAACTCAGGAATGTCAATTGTTGTTGATTCAACTTCTGAGTCGTCAATTGTTGTTGCCTCAAACTCGGGGCTTATATAAGTCGTCTGCTCTATGGGCGGAGCGTCTGTTTCAATTGTTGTTGATTCTGTTGTGTAGTCAACTTCTTCGACAATTGAAGATGTGGAGACAATTTCAATATCATAAACTTGACAGTCTTCTTCGCGAGATTGAGAATAGAATCGGAATGAATCAATAAGCACAATTGATCCCTCAATTTTCATTCCGAAAAATGATACCTGTAATAGAAGTTATACATAATAATATGGCACAAATTGCATTGTTTCTTTCATGTTTACTTCAAAGTATTTTTGTTGTGAAATTATAATAATTTCGAAAATAAAATTGGTTTCTTGATTCAAAAAACAAAAAATACAAATCACAAAACATGCAAAATCAATTATATTTTTATTTGGTCATGATCATCAAAACGTTCACAATCAATATTGCTTGTACCGATAAGATTTAAGTAATCTAACAAAGGTTTGAAATAGCAAGATCATTATCAGATTTATAAAAAAGTACTACGATTACATCTATTACAGATTCTATTATCTAGGACAAAAAGGAAAAAAGGAAAAGAAAGCGATGCTTTATGAGACACAAAAGAGAGCAAAGTTTAACTTACATAACCAGAAAAGGATTCGGGTAAATTTATTCGAATGACGTTCCAACCGTCGGAATACGATGGTGATGTCGGCTGAAGAGTCGCTGTACCACGTAGTAATTGTGAGTTATCATCTTTCAATTCATTGACAAAAACAGTCACTTGATCCCTGTCCGACTTGGATACCATGTAGACGTTGACCTCCAGAATTCCACCACTCATGTGAAAGGAGAACGACGATGCACAAGATAGCTCTGTGGGCTCAATGAAATGCTCACTCCCAAAGGCAATTTCGGTCACGCCTATAGACTTGTATTCTCCCAATTGCCATGCTTCGACGCCGGAGCAGTCACTTGTATTGTTGTTGAACAGATTTTCATAATCACTTTCAAAATCGTAAACTATACAGTCGTCACCAAACACACTTGTCCACAATAGCAGAAAAACGATGCTAACGGGATGCAACATGGTGGCCAAGTGATGTGTACAAGCGCTTAGTTTTGAATGTTATAATTGTTGAATTAACATTATCTTATAGGGATAAGATTACATTCATCGAAGCTGGTGCGTTGATAAAACAGTTATTAAGAATGCTTTATTTAGTATCAACGTTTATTTCCTATTAATAATGGTCTGTTGATTGTTTGTGTGGGAAATTTTATGTAAGGTGATAGTGGAGGTTGTTTGATATAAGATATTTATGACGCAATTTAATGAGCAGGGAACAACTAGACATATAAAATTTTAGCGATAAATGGCTATTTTTTTTTTGATTCGTACTAAATAATAATTTAAAATAAAATCCCCTACGTCGTGACTTTTAATGATGATGTCACACGCATTCATAGAACCGTTATGAATTAATTAAAAAAAAATACTACTAGTAAAAATTACACATGTATAGCCTTATAAATGTTTGTTAACTCATATTTAAACATGCTTTGTCTAACGTCAAATCAATAGAGAAGGCTAAAGCATGATAAATTAGTAGTTACATTATGTAATGTTTATAAGTAAGGCTCTTTGTGTTTATAATAAAATGTCACTTATAAATCCGTTCTAAAATTTTAAAAAACTAGCATCGTGTAAAAAATAGCTATAAAATATCTGCACTTCAAAACTAGCGGTAGCAAAGGTTTGTTAAAAATAGGATTGCAGAAATACAGGGGTGAAACTCGCAGCCCGTCGGGACCGGAAGGTGTCTGCGACGCGCCGCGCGTGCCGCCACCTACATCCGGCCGCTTGACACGTTAGGAATCCATCGGATTACCTTTCAAACAAACAACACCGCAGTTTTATTTTCACTTGCTAGCTGCGTCTGTTTTGATAAAATTATTTTTGAACAGTTTTGAGTATTTTGAATTTTCCTACAATTAACCAGATGTTCTTGGATTTCGTATGCGTTAGTAAATGTTATATTATCTTTTGAATTTAAAAAAATATCCTTAGTTCTAATTGTTACAATAAGTTGTTTAGTTACTTATATGCCCGAAAAACGGCAATAGGCTCGCCTCCTATTACGTGGGACTGATACATACCTGGCGAAATGTGGGTGCAGTAATGCACCTCTGCCTACCCCTTCGGGGAATACAGGCGTGAGTTTATGTATGTATGTTACTTATATGCAGAGACTTGTTGTTATCAATATGTTCACTTATTTTTTATTTACCTTATACCTGTAGTTTTTGAGTCTGTAAGTCTTCCTAAAAATAAATCAATATATTCTGGAAACAAAAGTAGCGTAACCAACTTCAGATTCCTATCTATTGCTGCACTAAAATACAGAATTCGAATTGACAGATTGAGGAATGAATGCGTTAGAGGACGTTTGAATGTGGTTCCTGTGATAGTTAAGCTGAAGGAAATCGTCTGTCGTGGTATGGGCATTGGGCATGTTATAAGAAGAAAGATAGATAAGATAAGAAAAATATGTAAAAAAGTAATGAGTATGAAAGTTGAAGGATAGTCAAGTACAACATGGCCAAACAAGAGATGAATGGAGTGCCTGAGGGAAGATATGAAAGAAAAAGGGGACATAATACTAAAATTCATCAACTTTTCAAAGTTACTTTACATAACGCCAGAAATTCATGTTTTCATTACAGTCTACAACACTTTCAAAAAAATGCACCTAAGACCACGACTTTATGAAGAATAGACTTATGTACCAGATGAAAAGCACTTTATAAAATGTCACAACAGAAAGCTAAATGACGAGATAAAACAATGTACTTACCTGGGCAGTAGATTGCAAAAGCCGCTGAAGCCATGGCGGTGTAAGTAAGCAATAGGAATAAATAGCCTCATGAATAATGCGGTTGACTTTACGAAGGTGTCTGGGTGTTTTGCTTTACCGACGGGTGTCGTTCTGTTTCGGTATATTCAAGTTTTGTCAGGTGCTGATGGGCGGCTGGGAAGTGAGTGTCTCGGTTCTTTTAAAAAAAAAAAAAAAAAACTGTCGAACTTGAGGGGTAACTAAATTGATTTAAATCGCATTATAACATAGTTGAGAATCTCCAACATTCAATATAGTTTACATAATAGTTACATAACATTAATTAAGTAGTGATGGCTTCGGGGTTATTGTGCGCGGTCGAGAATCTCGACGAACGCGGGTTCAAACCCCAGGCACACACCTCTAACTTTTCGAAGTTATGTGTGTATTCTCAAAGAATAATCACGTACTTTAATGGCGAAGAAAAACACCGTGATGTAACCTGCACACCTAAAAGTTCTTAGGAATTAGATGTGTAGTCCGCCATCCAGCACTAGGCCAGCGTGGTGGACTAAGGCCTAAACCTTCTCGATAGTAGAGGGGGCCCGTGCCCCGTATATGGGCTGATGATGAACATTAAATATTGAATACTCTCTTGTTTCTCAAGATTTTTCAGTGTTCGTTAAGTTTTTATTTTTCTCTTCTTGGTTAACTTCATCATCAGCCGAAAAACGGTCATTGCTGGATGTAGGCCTTCCTCAAAGACTTTGTCGGAGCTCTATTAAAAGCGGCCTGCATCCAACGGTTTCTTGGAATCTTCAAAAGTTCGTCAGTTCAATCTGGACGTCCAACCGTGTATTTGCCAGTAGGCGGCTTCCACTCGAGAACCTCAACTCTGTCTAATTGAAACTGTTACAAAACTTGCTAAGCCTTTGTGTAAATGAATTTGCCTTCAATTTTTTGGTTTTGCTTCGAGACATCAACTTCTATCTTTAAAAATATTTGTTTTTAATCGTATATCACAAATTGACTGACTATTGGCTACATGAACAAGAACGGAACCATTCGAGTTGACAAAAGAAAAGCATCGCGTGCCTATTTTCGGCGCAGACTTAAACTCTCATTCCGGTAATGGAAGATAGTTTATATACCAAAGCAGTCCGGCGGACGTAATGTCCTATAATATTTCTTATGAATTGCTGTCGGTTCGTATGGGGATTTCATGATATATTTTAAGATCTATATCACAGGTTGCCAGAATAAATTTAGAATTTAATATAGAATGGATTGTTTGGATAAGATGTACTAATTTATTGAAAAAAGTGTGTTAGTGGTGACGGAAAAATGATGGTAGTGGAGTGACAAAAGACGATTGCTTATCACAGAAATATTTTTCTGACAATCTGTCCTTAAACGGAGAGCTCTTAGTCTCCAGGCTACGTATTTTTGTGGCAAAATGTATTAATGTAGGTTTATCGGAATCCCATCCCATCTCAGTTTACTAATATTCACAATACTTGAAGATTGTAGATATGATGTAAGATGACAAATGGCTGGTAAAAGGTAAGGGGTAAAAAACCCTCTCAGTTGTAGAGGAGGCCCTTGCCCAGCAGTGGGACGTATTTGGGCTGATGATGATGATGATGATGAAAAAAAAATTGTGTTTAGCGTTGTTAGTATATGGCAACTCTATTAAAGTCTGTAGTTTTTATCAAACTTCAAAAGCAGCATTTCATGAATCTTTCTGAAACAACTGAGGAGCAAGAAAATTAATACAATATTTTAATAAAACAGTTCTGCAAGTCACGAGTAAACTAGCCCGCGTTTCTAAGCTAAGTGAACATTCTTTATGGAAATAAACGCGTTAAGCTGTAAATAATGAGTCTATTTAGCTCCGAGCGAAACCGCACAAGTAAATAGATTTTTCTTCTAACAATGTATTCCACCCCTTTCCTTTTACTTCGAGCAGATTAGACGTTCTATTTTTTTTATTATCTATACAAACATAATAAGGCCTAAAAACCCTCTCAAAGGTAGAGGAGGCCCGTGCTCAGCAGTGGGACGTATATGGGTTGATGATGATGATACAAACATGCTCTTGACTGACGCCCTCTCCTCTATCTGGAGACTCCGGGTTCCATTTCTGGGTTGAGCAAAATTAAATAAAAAATTGGACTTTTACAGTAGGAAATTCTCAGTAAGTACACGAGATCTGAGGGTATACCAAAAAATTGCAAAAGGCTCACCCGTTATTACTTACAATGAGAGAAATGTGGTTGCAAAAATGCACCTCTGTTAACTCCTTCGTGGATACAGGCGTGATTGTTTATATACGTACTATACAAACATATACACTTTTCATTGTTTAGGACCAAGAATTACCATACATACGACAATTCTATAAGCTGACTGTCTGATATCTCCCATGATGATTATTTTATTTCTGCTTAACTATACAGGGTGTATTCAGAAACGGAAACTAAGGCAGGTAATAGCTACGGTGATTACAAACCCATTGGCGTTAAAAAAACTGAATACACCCTGTAAATTGCCATAGTGACCATATTTAAACTTGATTGTAAGAATATAAAGACCAGATGAACGAGTATTATTGTCAATTCAATTTCAACATTTTGTACCTCGTTTTGCTAGAGGAAAATTGCCTACTACATAATTGTATTAAACCTATCCTATTTCCTCTCTTTAATTAATGTTGCTGTTGAAGCGGAAGATAAGCTAGGATCCTATTGAAGCTTGCTGACATTCTTTACTCGATGGTCTTTGTTTTTCATTGTCGATTCTAGTGTATAGGAGCTCTGCAAAAGGAGGGTTAGTTGGAAGCCTTACTTCAACTGATGGAGTAAGAATAAGATACAAAATAATAGTATTGTAACTCAATTGTTTCTTCTCCACAGCGACAACACGTTTCGAAGCGGCAATAGTTTAAAAAAAAACTTAATTGACGATTCAAAAGCACTTGTAAAAGTCTATTTGAAAAAAGGTGATTTTGAGTTTGAGTTTGAGTTCAATATCGCTCTTTAATACCTGGTGTAATACAAGTATAATGTAATTTTTTTAAAACTCTTATCCGTGACGTCATTTTAAATATTCAAATTTTAGCAACTACATACATACATAAACTCACACCTGTATTCTCCGAAGCGGTAGGCAGAGGTGCATTTCTGCACCCACATTTCGCCAAGATTTTAGCAACTACATATGAATTTACTAACTATAAGGTTTTGTAGGTATGTAGTCGTATGAATTATGCGCCGTTGCTGCGGAGAAGTATGGAAAATATAGTTTTGTTTAAAAGTTTTTTGTTTTCACTTCGATGACAAGTAAGTTAGTGAATATGCTATCTCTTACTAAGTTATGTTCGTGACTACATTTAATGGAAAGATGTCGGGATCACCCTGTTTCGTTTCTTTTATTTAATTTATTGCTGTGTTGTTTAGATTTTAACTGCATATTTCTCAGAATCAATGTATCTTATCTAACGTTTTCAATGAAATTTTTTTTTAATCATACTATGTTACTGGAAAGAGACAGTGCTTATAAAATGAAAAGGATATTGTATTGAGCGGTAATTGATAAAGCTAGACTTACAGGCAGAAAGAGTTAAATGTACACTAAGATTATAAAAGGAAATATGAATATTTTTGTATGTTTGTGACGAATAAATTATTAAACTACTTTAACGGTTTCGATGACTTTTAGTATCAACATAGACGGGAACTTGAAAAAGAACATAGCCTTCTTTTTTCATTAAATTGCATTTTGGCGAAGAAGGACTTAACCGCTAGTTACTAATATTGCAAGTTTTTTAGGAAATAAATATTTTTCTCTGACTTTAGCACTAACCTCCATCAAATTAGCCCCTTAACCCAAAGCCTAAGTAAGCTACAACAACGGTTCCACCACTTTACACTTGTATAATTAAATATATTTTTGAATAAAATATGCGCAGTAACATGTACCTAAAATAACAATCATGAAATCAAAATAATCTTTATCAAGAATTAAATAGGATTGTAATTGACTGAAAATGACTCAATATTTTAAAGATTAAAATAGAGTACCTAGTGGATAAATATTATCATTATTTTTCCCTCTGTGAGTAATTTACTTACGTACTTTAACGGTGAAGGAAAACATCGTGATGAAACCTGCACACCTAAAAGTTCTTAGAAATGTATTAGGTGTGTAGTCTGCCAACCCGCACTAGGCCAGCGTGGTGGACTAAGGCCTTAGCCCTCTCAATGGTAGAGGAGGCCCGTGCCCAGCAGTGGGGCGTATATGGCCTGATGATGATGATGATGATGATGAGTAATTTAATTTGACGTAAATTTTCATATGGTACATGATATTTAATTTGTAAGGAATAAACCATACAATTAATTTTAGGCCTTTATGACTAATATATATTTCGTATAACTTTGTTTAAGAAAAATGAAAGTTATTCAAACAAAATTAAAGAATATTATATTCGTATCAAATAAAAATTAAATTATTTTATACTCTCTTCACCTGTCTACCTTATATTATATTGATATTATCGTGATACGCGAATTTTATCAATTTAATCATAGGCACCAGGCATTCGCGAAAGAAATCGCAACAATGATAAATGCGATAATTTCAGCGGAAGTTTATTACGCGATGATTAGAAGGAATTTTATTTATTTTTGTAGAGATCGCGGAATGTTTTCAAGGTGCAGGTGGTATTTATGCGAAGACGGAAGAGTCACCATGACAGCGCCATCTATTGGTGGCGTGCAGAAATTAAAATAACAAAAGCAGTTGGAGTTGGAGTGTGTTATATCGTATTGTATGTCTGTTTTTGGCTTTAATATTGATGCCGGTAGTGATTGACATTGCGTATAATATTCATTCAGTCAATCATTCACGAGGGTTGTGAATGATTGCCATTTTTCAATTACATTCGGTCAATCATTCGCGAGGGTAGTCGATATTATTATTGTTGTAATAAATTGATTTGACTCTTCAAGTGTTACTTCGTAAAAAGTAAAAAATTATAAGAGGGGTAAAATTGAAATGGTGAAAGTAACTTTTTTGGCTGTATTTTATATGTACTTTAACGCGGAGAACTGATGGCCGATGGGGCCAAAAAGTTCTCGAGTGGAGGCCACGTACCGGAAAGCGCAGCGTGGGACGTCCTCCGACAAGATGGTCGGACGACCTAGTAAAGGTCGCGGGACGTCGCTGGATGCAGGCAACTTCCAACAGGTCCCTGTGGAAGTCATTGGGAGAGGCCTATGTCCAGCAGTGGATTTCGATTGGCTGATGGATTAACGCATCAACCACCAAATCTATTCGATTAGGTGGAATAGACGCAGACGCGACATTGAGAAGGGCATAGTTTTTTTTTTCAGGGCTCGGCTGATCAGCTAGATCCACCTATTGATATTATAATCCATTAATTTTGTCTGTCTGAATATTTGTATGATGTTTTTTGATCACCCTAAAACGGTTTGACGAATTTAAATGAAATTCGACAAAGAATATAGATTGTGTGTTACCCGGATTAATAATATTTATTTATTTTAATCGTACAAGTATGTGCCGTGCGATCTAGAGGTCCTGGGTTCGATTCCCGGGTCGAACACTTTGCGGTTATTGGGTTTTTCCATTAGGAAATTCTCAGTAGCAGCATGGAGTCTGGAAATGTGCCGGAAAAACGGCAATACTGATACATACCTTTTTTTTTTTTTTGTTATCGAGGGGAAAGCTGTTTATGGCTCTACTTCCCGCCAGCCCCGGGGGAGGGGGGGGCGGGAAGCGTATGTCGGGGTCACCGGTCTTCCAGCCCGGCGCGCGGCGACGTCATGTCCGCACAGGTGTTAGTGCCGAGCTGGGTCCCTAACAATATCCCTAAACCGGCATACCGACCAAAACCCCCCGGTGGCCATCTCCGCGCCAAGTGGGACGACCACGGTACGTGGGCGAGAAGCGCCCACCGTAAATCCACAGCCGCCCGTTGCGCCTCCGAGACGTAATTGTCTCGGCCGTCTCGGAGTTTTAGGGGGCGCAGTTGCACCCCCACTAGCTTGGTTCGGGCGCCCCAGTTATGGATAGGCGCCCGCGACGGACACAGGCCACAGTGCCGCCGCCCCTCTCGGGGTCACTTTCAGTGAGGACGCGCTGCCCCCGTAGCGCGTCCAGCGACCCCAAAGGCCCCTTTTAGTCGCCTTTTACGACAGGCAGGGGATACCGTGGTGAGATTCTAACGCCCCCTTGCCACAGGGCAGGGCGCCGGGTCTAATTGTCTCTGTTGACCCGGCGCCTCCTTCTTTGACGTCTTTGGCGGGCGGGATCAACTCTTTCGCGATCCCGCTCCGCGCTCTCCTTCTGCGACATGACGTACTTGCAGAAGGAGAGCATCGCTCGCCACGACCTCGGACTCCCGACCATCGAAGAGATGACGACCGGGAGCGAGAGGTCAGCACCAACAATCGCGCGGAGAGCGCTGCGCTGCTCCTCCCAGGCTGTACATTCCACCAGTGTGTGCTGGGCTGTGTCGTCTGGGCAGTTGTCACAATGGTGACACACGGCCGACTCCTCCTTAAGTGCCACCCGACACAGGTAGTGGCCGAAGCATCCGTGCCCCGACAACACCTGCGTCAGGCGGAACGTCGCCGCGCCGTGGCGCCTGTCCACCCACTGGTCGAGGACAGGACGCACTGCCTCGACGGTCCAAGCACCAGCACTGGGATTCTCCAGCCTGGTTCGCCATTCCTCCACGGCGGCCGCACGGAGGGAGGCTTTGAACGCCTCTACCTCTCTCGGGGCCAGTCTGTTCCCGCGACTTGACGCCTCCTCTCGCTGATGGTAAAAGCGCGAGAGGATTTTGGCGTCAAGGTCCCACGGCAGGGACCCGGCCAGAACGCAGGCCGCCTCGTGGGAGATCGTGCGGTAGCCCCTGATCAGCCGCTGCGCCAGCGCACGCTGAGGCTTGCGCAGAAGAGCAACGCAGCGCCTGTTCAAGGACTCGGCCCATACAGAATACTGATACATACCTGGCGAAATGTGGGTTCAGAAATGCACCTCTGCCTACCCCTTCGGGGAATACAGGCGTGAGGTTTGTATGTATGTATTTTAATCGTAATATAGGTATTTCGATTGTTTTGATGAACTATATTTAATGCAATAAAGGTAGATTTTCAATCATACTTAATGGCTTATTACAACTCCACTAAAAAGTCTTTGATCGCCAAGCTTCTTCCACGAAAGATTTTAAACTTATGCTAAACCAAAAGTAAAAGATAGCCACGGTTCACTGACTGCCGACGGCTTGCTGTGACGAATTTTAATGTGGTGACGCTGTGGCCAACTTTATCGGGAATACCAAGTGGAGCGCACAAAAAGAACTTTCATCAAAATAGGAAATTAAATTTGCATTTTTCTGCACTTTTGCGAATAGTTAGATTGCATTGTGGTCGAATTTAATTTAAGGTTCCTCTCAATCCATTATTATAAATAGTTATAATAAGTAAACCCAAAATTATCAAAATAAAAAGTCCTCGAATAGAGGCCACGTAGCGGAAAGAGCAGCGTAGGACGTCCATCCACGAGGTGGTCAGACGATCTGGTAAAGGTCGTGGGACCTGGATGAAGGTCACTGGATGCGGGCTGCCTCCAACAGGTCACTGTGAAAATCATTGGGGAGGCCTATTTTTAGCAGTAGACTTCCTTTGGCTGATGGATGGAAACCCAAAATTCTACGAATGTGACCGTCTCAAGTGGGTTTTAATGTTGAAGTTTTTGCCTTGTTATTTAGTACTTGTATATAGTGGATTCGTTAATAACTATAACATATTCACTACCAAAACCCTTCAGTCTTTTTCATAATAAAAATATCTTGCCAATCTAAAGGATTTAAGTCTTATTAGCAGTGATTTCTTTTTTCATTCATCCTGATAGATTAATAAATTTAATCTATTTCTACGAAAAAATAATTACCAATTGTTTGCTAACCGATAAAAGATATGCAAGGGAATCACTTTAAAAAAAAAGAAATTACATACAAATAAATATTTGTTTTTACGATTAAGAGGATAGTATTAAACAAAACACTTAAGTCTTTGATTAAAAATATACTTCCAACAATTTGAGCAAGATAAACATTTATTTGACAAATATACTCACTCGGGCATGATCCCTAAAGAAATAGACAGATGTATACCCACGTTATGGTAGCCAGTAACTTCCAAGTAATTGTGGGCGAGCTTATTTACCCTATTTTCGTTTATCACGATTTTTTCACATTACATATTAGTACTGAGAATTTCCTAAAGAACAAGTAAATACTACTCTCCAGATAGTGAAATTCGAATCTAGAACGTTTTGATTGCAAACCAAAATCTTATAGCGGGACAAGTTTGATTGTTGAGTATAATATTTTACTAAATTTTTGACTGCCTCGTGGTCTCGCCGCTCGCGGTACAAGCATATGCCGTGCGATCTTAAGATCCGGGGTTCAATTCCCGGGTCGGGCAAATGTTATTGGGTTTTATAATTAGGAAATACTAATAAGAAAATCTCGTTTTCACTAGACAAGGATAATTGTGTGGACTTGTGGGGAAAGATAGTAGCCCTTTTTTAATATGCAATATCATATTTGAAACGCACTGCACTTACCATAAGTGCTAGCATTTATAGTAACAGGTAGAAGCGGTGGAAACCTTATTATTATTAAATTTTTTTATTTTTTATTTTTATGTAATCAATGTATGTAATTTTAGTATTTAATAGATGGGATTAACCGGCCTCTAACAATAAATTACGCATATAAAAGTTTATTTCCCGACAGATTTCTTAAGAAATTCATTTATCATGCAATAAAAACAATAAATATTTATCAGGTAGCGATAAAGATTCACTTGTAAATATAAGACTAACGGCACGCGATAATTTCTAAGACTGCTATTAAAATAAGTGGTGATAAGGACTGTCGGTGACAGCTGTCTGAACCTCCTCGCAGATATTTCTCTGGCGACAATAGGGACTTCACCAAGCGAGATTCTTTTATTAGTATTCAAAAGAAAATTTGCCCTATCTGGGATCGATGACAAGCTTTTTGTTTCCGACATAAAATAAGAAGTATTCAAGACGTGGCATTGTTTTGGTATGGAGTATTGTCAATTTGGGGGTGATGTGGTAGAAAAATACGGTCTTATGAGTATAATAATTACAAAGTGCATCAAGGGTATCATATGTTAAAAAATATGATATCGTCCAATTAAGAGTTAGAGTTATTGAGAATTCTTTCGAATATATTTTACATATTTGCTACTTAAAAATGTAATAATCATCATCATCACCATCATCATCAGCCCAACTACGTCTTACTGCTGGGCACGGGCCTCCTCTACAACTGAGAGGGTTTAGGCCTTAGTCCACCACGCTGGTCTAGTGCGGGTTGGCGGACTACACACCTAAGAAATTCCTAAGAACTTTTAGGTGTGCAGGTTTTATCACGATGTTTTCCTTCACCGTTAAAGCAAGTGATAATTCATTGTGAATACACACATAACTTCGAAAAGTCAGAGGTGTGTGCCTGGGGTTTGAACCTGCGACCGCCGAAATTCTCGACCGCGCGCCTAAACCTCGAGGCTATCACTGCTTCAGGTATAATGAAAATAATACGCTACATTTTTATGCCCCATAGAAAATTCTTTAAATAACTACCATCTCATGCTATCGAAAGTAATTTGTCTATTAACTGGTACTCAAATAACCTAGGGCATGCAATGTAATCTAGACACGTCAAAGATTTTACTGTGTTGCTGTAAGTTATTCTATTCCGGTATACAGTGTGAGGCGGCGACAGGCGTCAGTCGGGACTGCGACACGGCAAACGCCTTAATACAGTAATTATGTTGCGACAAGCAAAGATAATATTTGGTGAATGTTTGCTGAAGTAATGCGATATTTTGATGGACGTAGCGTGGCGACGCAGGGTCGGCACAGTTTGAAATAATGTTTACATACATACATAAGCATTAATCTATGTATTCTCGAGATTCTAGAAGTGCATATTTGCAACCACGTTTCGTACCACATAATAGAGAACCTATTTGCAATGCAAATTTTTGAGCATATAGCCAAGTTATGTGCTGCTACATATATTTATGTAATGGAAAAACGCAACAAATCTTTGCGTGACCCGGAAATCGAATACGGGACGTCTAGATCGCACAGAATACATTTGCTGCGAGACTACGAGGCAGTCATGTAGTAATAATGTTTGGCTGATTAAAGTTAATAGCGCGTGAGTAAAGTGCGTAATAAATTCTTTAAGCGTGTTTTGTGGAGTCATGATCTCGGCGCTCGCAGATTAAAATCCCAAATATAAATAAATACACCCAACAGTCACATACATAGTTCTGATCCCACACTAAGATACAAGTCTTTTGTAGTGGGTATCTGAAACTACGAGAGACTTTTCGGTCTCACATACACCCAGACCCGAAACAAATATTTGTGGGTCACACAAACATTTGTCTCGGTGCGGGGATCGAACCCGCGGCCTCTCGTTTCGCAAGCTGGTGTCTAGCCAACTGCGCCACGGGGCTGTCGATATACAGGCTGTATTCAGACCGTGATCGGAAACGAAGGCAGGTAATAGCTAAGGTGATTACAAACCCCCTGGCGTTAAAGAAAATCCCGACAAAAAAAAAAAAATTGAAGTTTTCCTTACAACCATAGGTATAAAATGTATGTGAATGTTGAATACATTCTGTATATAAAATTACTGTCGTATTATGCATTGCATAGTGAAGGAAAATATCGTGAGGAAACAATGCCTTGCGTTCTTTGAAATGAGTGGAAACCTATTAGCCCCTTCAGGCTCTTACGGAGTGATGAGCTTTCATTGGGTACGACTCAAACGCACCCCTATCTTAAGGCAATGTTCCTGATAAATAAGGCCGCCAACTATTGCATCATGATTCAAACACTTAATGCAATTTTCCTTACCCCTTCGCGGATGATGCCGTGAGTCTATATGTATGTATAAGATCGATTAAATATGATTACCAATAATAAACTTCAAGTCGAACGCTCAACTTCGAATATTGTTTGCTAGTATCAATGTCCTTTTTCAGACTATGGCATTTTACTTTCTCAAAACAGCTAGTACGAGGCTGTTATGCAACATTACGCTGCAAAATTAAGATGTAATGTAGCGAGTAATCGCAAGTGTTGGGACGATGTGCTACACCATTTACCCGGGTGTCTGAGATGAGACATATTATTTCTTAGTTTCAATTCAGTATCTTAGTATTAACAAGATTGACAAAATAAATACCTATACCAAATAGTTTGGACCTCACATAATAATCTTGCATTGTCTGTATCAGAAATTATAAAGACTGCCTCGTGGTCTCGCGGTACAAGTATGTGCCGTGCGATCTAGAGGTCCTGGGTTCGATTCCCGGGTCGGGAAAAGTGATATTGGGTGTTTCCATTAGGAAATTCGCAGTAACAGCACGGAGTCTGGAAATGTGCCCGAAAAACGGCAATAGGCTCGCCCCCTATTACGTGGGACTGATACATACCTGGCGAAGTGTGGGTGCAGAGATGCACCTCTGCCTACCCCTTCGGGGAATACAGGCGCGAGTTTATGTATGTATGTATGTAGAAATTATAAAGACATTCACTGCTAGACCTTCCACAAAGACAATTTTAAATAAGTGAAGGTACATGTAAACATAACTGTATGTTAAAAAGGTGTATACTGATACACCTCTATCTATACTCAGTAGCGTTGAAAGTCAGCGTTATGTTGTGGCTACAAGCACTTCAAGACATTATGCTTACCTACCTATCACAGCCACAACTTACTTAAGCGAGCCGTATTTACCTTCTTCCGCAAATCATTTCATTCATCATTATCGGCCCATATACGTCCCACTGCTGGGCACGGGCCTCCTCTCACATTGAAAGGGTTTAGGCCTTAGTCCACCCCGCTGGCCTAGGGCGGGTTGGTGGACTACACACCTAAGAAATTCCTAAGAACTTTTAGGTGTGCAGATTTCATCACGATGTTTTCCTTCACCATTAAAGTACGTGATAATTCATTGTGAATAAACACATAGCTTCGAAAAGTCAGAGGTTTGTGCCTGAGGTTTGAGCCCACGACCGCCAAGTTTCTAGACCGCCCGCCTAAACCTCGAGGCCATCACTGTTTTTTTTTCTTCCGCAAATGTATGTGTAATTATCCTTTCTGTATATTCAAAGTCAAAACCTGTATTCAATTAGACTTTTACAAGTTCTTTTGATTCTTTTGATTAGTCAGTTTAAATAAGCTATCAGCGCTTCAGAACGTGTTATCTTTGTGGAGAACGACAAGACAAACAAGAACAAGTTTCTCAGCAATACGATTGTTCGTAGTAGATCGATTTATTTATTTATTATGTTAATGTTATCATATGTGTATTCTGTTGTGTCTGTGATAAATACTAAATGTATAAATTGTTTCTTTTTATTCTTACCCCTTTTAGATACAGGCTTGAATATACAGGTTGTAAACATACTGTGACCGAAAACTAGGACAGGTCATTACCATTTTTGAAACTGGACTTTTACGCTTCTATGGAAGTACCACCACTGATATGTACATATGGAAATGTACTGATATGTACATATGTATATGTACTGATATGTACATATGGATATACATATGTATGGAATCAATGAGCTTACATTTACTAACATTTATGTACCTTTTGGTATTGGTACGGTGATTGCAAACACATTGGCACTAAAAAAAATAAAATAAAAAAAAAAACGTTTTCATAACCACCATAAGTATTATCTGTCAGAGTTTTAGATTAAACCTTGTATAAAAGGCTAAAGAATTAATTTACATGTCATTTTTTTTTATACAGACTGTAAGCAGTGGCGGGACCTCCATAGACGCCCAAAAGCGTTAAACGTTAATTGTGTAATCTCTAGTTTATATTTGCTTACTATGGGCACTTTATTTAACAAATTGCTTTAGTTAAATAAAGATTTCAAGCCTAAATTTTTTTATTTGGAATTTTAAAAGGCAAACTGGGCTTTTGGGCTTCTATGGAAGTACCGCCACTGACTGTAAGCAGACCGTGATCCATACCTGAGACAAGTTATGAAAACGTTACATTTTTTTTTTAGCGTCAATGTGTTTGTAATCATTGTAATCAGTTTTTATCACGGTCTATTCACAACACTCCGTATAAAATATACGTGGCGGACCAAACTTGGAATCGAACTCGCTCCATGCAATAAATAACACGGAATATTTTCCACGGTCCGTTTAATATTAGATTCAACAAATACTAGTTGGGAATTGTTTCTGTAAACTTCTCTGTTATAATAGTCCGTTGTGAACTCTAACTACCAATGGTACGTCGCGGTTTGTTGATTTTTATACAGTTAGTTTGTTGCGCTACATAAGTATAGGAAAAATGTCCTTATATGCCTATAAACTCTACTCTCTCAGTTGTAGAGGAGGCCCGTGCCCAGCAGTGGGACGTATATCGACGGCGGAAAGCGAAAACGTCGTAGTCCACAAAGTATGTTTTTTTTTGCACTGTTCGAATCAGAAAAAAAAACTGCGTTAAATGGTCCGGGTCACGTAAATCTGCGATGAATAGTTTATAATTTAACATTTTGAAAAATCAGGATTTAACTTAAATGCCTGCATACTAAAATGCAACTCTGACGTCACAATTGTTGCTTTGTGATTATTATTCATACTTTGAGATTTCCTTAGGTAACTGACAAGGCTGACCTTACAATAATCAATTGTAAACTAAACATTACACAACTAACGTGTAACGCTTTTGGGCTTTTATGGACGTACCGCCACTGATACATACATGCATATGTACAATGTAAATATATAACCTCACACCTGTATTCCTCGTAGGGATGGGCAGAGGTACATTACACACATAGACCAGTGCCGAAGCCCTTAAAAATCGTGAAAAGCAAAATAAAATTACAGTAGAATGAAACGTATTGGAAAAGGAAGAGAATATAACAAAAATTAAAGGAAAATAAATTACGGGCGATCTGATGTCGGGAAGGGGTGAGGGGGGTGGTTTTAAGGGGTAAAAACGGTTTATCTCGATTTCCGGCAAAACTACAAGTCCTATGGAAAAAAATTATATCGCAAAGTTGTAGATAATAAAAAGATCTACAAGTTTTGTATTCACACTTTTTCCATATAACCTCAAAATTTATGTGAAAAATTCAAATAACTACTTTTTCGGTTTTTAATTTTTATCTTTTACAAAAATAATTTGATTTCCACGAAATTTGGTGAAAACTTACCTTTTCATGTACCAAACACACTGTAATTTATTTGATTTGAAATATTTATTTTTCACCTTATTTTGACTTAATATCGTAAAAACCACCCTCATTTTCAATCGAAAAATCTCGCGTCAAAATTTTAGCTTTTTTTAAAAAATCGGTGGCATTTTTGTTCTCTGAAATCTCTACTTTCTGATGGTGTAAAAAAAAAAAAACATTACTATGGTAAATGTTCCCAGTAAATGCAAAGAAACGAATTCATTTTTTAGGTTACGTTACGTTAAACATACTTTAAATACCTTAAATATTGACTTTAAAAGAAACTTGTGGAATCTACATAGCAAGGTGAATACTAACTATATTTTAATATGTATCAATCAGCTCTAAAATAAAAATAATAATATTTTTTGTCATAAATGGGATGTTTAACGTAACGTAACCTAAAAAATGAATTCGTTTCTTTGCATTTACTGGGAACATTTACCATAGTAATGTATATTTTTTTTACACCATCAGAAAGTAGAGATTTCAGAGAACAAAAATGCCACCGACTTTTTAAAAAAAGCTAAAATTTTGACGCGAGATTTTTCGATTGAAAATGAGGGTGGTTTTTACGATATTAAGTCAAAATAAGGTGAAAAAAAAATATTTCAAATCAAATAAATTACAGTGTGTTTGGTACATGAAAAGGTAAGTTTTCACCAAATTTCGTGGAAATCAAATTATTTTTGTAAAAGATAAAAATTAAAAACAGAAAAAGTAGTTATTTGAATTTTTCACATAAATTTTGAGGTTATATGGAAAAAGTATGATTACAAAACTTGTAGATCTTTTTATTATCTACAACTTTGCGATATAACTTTTTTCCATAGGAATTGTAGTTTTGCCGGAAATCGAGATAAACCGTTTTTACCCCTTAAAACCACCCCCCTCACCCCTTCCCGACCTCAGATCGCCCGTAATTTATTTTTCCTTTAATTTTTGTTATATTCTCTTCCTTTTCCAATACGTTTCATTCTACTGTAATTTTATTTTGTTTCAAAAATTATTGGCACTGGTCTAACACGCCGGATCATCAGTCCCACATAATAGGGGGCGAGCCTATTTCCAGACTCCGTGTTGTTGCTGCGATTTTCCTAAAGGAAAATCCATTAACACTTTGCCTGACTTGGGAATAGAGCCTGGGACCTCCAGATCGCACGGACATACTTGAGCCGTGAGACCACGAGGCGGTCAATTTGATCAAGTCGTTGATTCCGTCGTATGAATAAAAATATTAGGATTCAGAGTTCTAGGAATATCCATTACGAAATTATCATGAAATTTGCCCAGAAAAGGCTTTTTCCGTTATTGTGGCGCTTTAAAAACATTTAGTGCAAAGGCTGGCATCGACGTGACTCTATTGTAGCTTCATCATCATCAGCCCATATACGTCCCACTGCTGGGGACGGGCCTCCTCTACAACTAAGAGGGTTTAGGTCTTAGTCCTCCACGCTGGCCTAGTGCGGGTTGGCGGACAGGTGTGCATGTTTCATCGCGATGTTTTCCTTCACTGTTAAAGTATGCGATAATTCTTTGTGAATACACAACTTGTTATTATTATAATATATTGCTAATTGTTGCGTATACATTTAATACTGACATCTTACAATAGATTCAACTATCAAAAGATAAGTCGTGATGGCCTCGAGGCTTAGGCACGCGGTCGAGAATCTCGACGGTCGCGGGTTCAAACCCCAGGCACACACCTCTGACTTTTCGAAGCTATGTGTGTATTCACAATGAATTATCACGTACTTTAACGGTGAAGGAAAACATCGTGAGGAAACCTGCACACCTAAAAGTTCTTAGGAATTTCTTAGGTGTGTAGTCCGCCAACCCGCACTAGGCCAGCGTGGTGGACTAAGGCCTAAACCCTCTCAATGGTAGAGGAGGCCCGTGCCCAGCAGTGGGACGTATATGGGCTGATGATGATGATGATGATCAAAAGATGGTACCGACTGACCACCGAAATGAATATGTGGGTCAAACATTTGTCACACTTCAATGATTTATGATATAGAGAAAAAGAATGAATCGAAAAAGAAATGCAAAAGGAAATCAAAGCAGCTGTGGGAGTACGGATAAATTAATTATTAATATACTACTTAGAGAGTTCACTGGCGGGGGCTCAGGCCGGCCCCCCGCTTTACCGGTTCACCCCACAGCTACGGATCTCCCGTCCATCATACACAACCAGTTGTATATATCCTGAATGTTGTGCAAATGTTTATACCGCGATTCAGGACGCGCGATCCCATTGGCCGACAGGGTGTCACCTCACCCCAGTTTGTAGCAGCCGCCTTGAACGCGTGGATTTTGATTTTATAATAGGGGTGATTTTGTATACCTAATACAACGTATAAGATAAGGTTAATTTACTTTATAAGAATTGATTTGTAAACTTCTTCCAACAACTATTCTTACAAGTATTTCATTCCCATTTTCCCTGGGGGCTAATTGATGCGTGAAAGAAGGGTTGCCTGGATTTATTTATAGATAAGTTTTTTTTTCGGTTCAGTACTTTTAAATATTATCTCGACTGAGAATAAAGTTTTATGTGTCTGTAATTTTAGAGTAGAGTCAGATATAGGTAGAGAACATATTATGTGTATATAACGAGTAGTAAAAAATAAATGACAGCAATTTACGTAAAATGGCGATAAATCGAAAGAAGTTTTTAAAATAATATACGTGTTCCAAATTCAAAATAATTAAAAAGATGAAAAAAAATGGCCAGACTAGTTGTATTTTTAATTACGTGTACTAACGACATTTTTAAAGCTACTGAATTAATTTTATTGACGTTAGTGCGGTCTATAAAAGTAAGTAAAATATACTTGTATTCTCAAAGGCATAAGCGTATGTGGGTGTATTTCTATACGGTGAACACTTATGCCCATAAACACCCTCGACACACGATTCGTATCGTAGGTGTTTTCCGGTCTTTAAAAATAAACGGAGGCTAGATGAGCATCCGGCAATCTCGCTTGCCGTAAGAAACATGAAAGCAAAAATGTTACTACGTGTCAGTCTTCGGTGATGCCTTCCCGGTTTATCACTTTCGTTTTGTGGTGGAGACTAGTTGAATGTTTTTGAGCTTTTAGGATCCAGTATATCAGGCTCCAGTAAGTCGTGATGGCCTAGAGGTTTCGGCACGCGGTCGAGTCGACGGTCGCGGTTTCAAACCCCAGGCACACACATCTGACTTTTAGGAGTTATGTGTGTATTTATAAAGAATTATCACGTACTTTAAAGGTGAAGGAAAATATCGTGATGAAACCTGCACACCTAAAATTTCTTAGGATTTTTTTAGATGTGTAGTCCGCCAACCCGCACTAGGCCAGCGTGGTGGACTAAGGCCTTAACCCTCTCAGTTGTAGAGGAGGCCCGTGCCCAGCAATGGGACATATATGGGCTGATGATGATATCAGTAACCAGAGAATTATATTTACCATCAATTAGCTATGTGCTACGGAATAGGGGGCGAGGCTATTGTTATTGATTGCTCAACATTTTCAGACTTCAAGCTGTGTTTAAGACCCGGGTATAGAACTTTGAACCTTGCGATCTGTTATGACTAGTGGTCGCACCTCTATTCGCTTACCCATCACTCTATCCCGCCTAGTCAGCATTTGCCCAGCCAATGCCAATTTGCCCACTACCCATCTCTTCCATTCAGTCTTCATCCTACTTCCAAACCCGACGGTTGCCTTGTATATTTTATTTAGTAGTTTAAAAAAAAAAGGCAAAACCCTGAAGGCCCATAACAGATGAAGCGTGAAGAAGCATTTGTGCGGGCCGGCATGATTGTGTCGACCAGCGGGTGACCATATCGTTTCTCGCTGGTCGGTATTATTTTTTGGACTCCACTGTGCTTACCATCAGGTACAGTGGAGTCAATTTGCCGTGCCAGAATAAAAAAAAAGAAGATCGTACGCAAAAATAACGCCACAGCTACAACAAGGCATACATTAAGTCAAAGTAAAATATTACAAAGTGCTTATTTCTCCAATAATCAATAAAGCCAATTATATTACCAAGGCACCCTGTCTAGACGCAGCAACAAAAAAAATAAATGAAACGCGATTCGAGACAAAATATTTTGATACTTGGCAATTGTTTTATAGGAATTAGTTTATACTTATTTCTAAAATAATAAATTTATACACCAAACAGTCACATACATGGTTCTGATCCCACACTAGGATACAACTTCTGTGTCGTGGGTATCAGAAACTACGAGAGACTTTTTGGTCTCACAAATACCCAGACCCGAAACAAATATTTGTGGATCACACAGACATTTGTCTAGGTGCGGGGATCAAACCCACGGCCTCTCGTTTCGCAAGCTAGTATTTAATGAAATACGCCACGGGGCTGTCAAAAGCAAATTTTTGGGTAGTGTCTAAAATAAGGTTCAGAACAAGACTGAGTACTACTGTTACACACCATTAAATCGATTTGTCACGTCCACGAAGAATCTTAGTGGAAATGTTTTTACAATAAAATGGATTTGTGACCATTCCTAGGTAGTGCTAAGAAATTGATGCGACAGATGTAAGTTAGAAGGAATTTTGTATAGGTAAATTAAGTCAACATGTTCCGTATTTAATTATGCCAGATAATAATGTCCGTAAAGTCTTTAAAATATCTTGAAATTTAATCGCTGCGCCCAAGTTTGGTCGTCTGGGGTATGCCATTCAGGAACTACATTTCGAAGAGAAAAACTTATCATAAAATAGAAAATGAAAGTTTGTTTGGAGAAGATTTATTATGTCTCAATTTAGGGATGTGAAAATTCGAGGCCGCGATTTGATGAAGTAGGAAAATGAGGGGCCGAATATGGTTTGTGTGATCAAGGAACAGTTGTTTCGGATCTAAGTGTTCGTGAGACCTAGAATTTTCTCGCCGTTTCTGATGCACTCAGACTGTGGCTTAAATCTTATTGTTATACCAGTATTAACTGGGTGCATTATGTATTTTATTTATCTGCGTAGTTCAGACCTTTCAATAGTGTAAACTCGGCTCTTAACAAAATTATACAAGAGCTACAAAATATAGGAACTCTAAAACACGAAGATGTCCAAAACAAGATCATAGTAATAAATATTCGTTTTTTCACGACCCAGGCAATTTATATCTCGTACCTTTAATGTCGCCTACAGAGAAAAAGTGCTACGTGTAACAATTAGAAGGAGTAAAAAACACTGAGGCCTCGGCGTGCGGACCTTACAATAAATTATTAAGGAGACAAAGTTTTGGTCCAGCGTTTTTTTCTTTTGGTTTCCTATGACCATGAGTTAAGCTATTTCAGGAACAAGGGAGGGAAAAGAGATATAACATATAAAATCATACAAATCTATGCTGGCCTAGTAACTTTGGAAGGGCGACGGTAAATTTCGAAACGCGTTATTTCAGATATTTTTAAGGCAAATTGTGATCCAAAAATATTTGTTTCCGGTCTGGGTGTTTGTGAGATGGAAAAGTCTCTCGTAGTTTCTCATAACCACGACAAAGACTCCTATCTTAGTGTGGGGTCAACGTACATAGTATGTATGTGCCTATTGGGTGTATTTATTTCTTTATTTAAATTAGCGTTTATTGACACCCTAAATAGGAGGTTGTATATTCGTAAGTTATTCCAATAAAGTATAGAAATACTTTCTACACAAGCTAACTTTTTCGGAGTCAATTCGATCATTAGTTGCTTTTATTACCTTACTGAGTGACTTCGAGTTTTGCACACTCGTCTGTATCGCCAAAGGGGGTAGGTACAGATTTCTAAATGCACGTACCATGAGTTGCTTTAAATAATACGTAATAAAACACTGCCTCACCGGAAACTGAACCGCGTATCAATAAGGCAACAAAAATCCAGTCAGTTTGGTATTTTCCCTTTTAGTTTCTCATCTAACTAATTTCCCGTGTGACTAATTTATTTATTTGGTGGACTAAGGCCTGAATCCTCTCTGTTGTAGAGGAGGCCCGTGCCCAGCAGTGGGACGCATATGGGCTGATGATGATGATGAATTTACGCAAAATCTTAGTAGAAAAAATCCCAGATATTCGTGGACAACACAGCTCATAAAAGAAGTTGCCACAACCATTAATCGTGCGACAGGCGTATTAAACCGAATAACTCGGCTTTTATTACTCCTTCCTTACATAGTCGATTTAAAACTATTCTCGGACACGTCTACATTACTCGTAATAAAGACATACTTTATGCTCGTCTGGTATTTTTCATACGTTTCGGAGATATAAGAGGCCTATTTGTTGATACGTTAACGTCTAATACAAAGGAGAGTGGAACCTATGGTTATGTAACAGAGAGGTCACATTTGATGGAGTTTAGGTTTGTTGAGTTACATATATTGAATGTGCTCGTGGATTGACTCAGCCCTTTAAATAAGCTTAGTTCAAAATTGATGCTAATCGCGTTCAGGCCTGTTAGTCCTCCGAAGTACGCTAAAAAATCATAAGTATTCGTGGTCTCGCGGTACAAGTATGTGCCGTGGGATCTAGAGGTCCTGGGTTCGATTCCCGGGTCGGGCAAAGTGTTATTGGGTTTTTCCATTAGGAAATTCTCAGTAACAGCACGGAGTCTGGAAATGTGCCCGAAAAACGGCAATCGGCTCGCCCCCTATTACGTGGGACTGATACATACCTGGCGAAATGTGGGTGCAGAAATGCACCTCTGCCTACCCCTTCAGGGAATACAGGCGTGAGTTTATGTATGTATGTATTTAGTATATAATAAGTGTAGTATATAATAAGTAATATATAGTATATTAAGTATATAGTACAATGAAAGGAAATAAGTATGAAACAAAAGGCATGCATTTGTATGTCACACATTACGTTTGTATGTCACCTTCGCCTGCTCTGTTCGAAGATACATGTCGTGCGTGTGCGCTTGCCACCATACATCATAATACCATAAAAAGTTAAATACATTTATGGCAAGCATTTTTATAGCCGTTGTATCGCTGTTTTTTTTTCTTAATCTGAGTGGAGTTTAATCGCTCCCCCTACACATTTTCTCGTAACGCCATTAGAGAGGAGGCGCCTCATTGGCGGAGACTAATGACTGACAGGACGAAGCAAAGTGGTGTCTTCAATGTAAAATATGTTTTTATCGTGTCTCGTTAACTCGCGATGGTTGCTTAATCTTTTCCAGTTAGACTTCATATATACATACATATACATATTCATTCAAGGTTGTGTAGGCCACGGTAGTCACAGGTATAGTTCACCTATTTGTTCTTCAGCTGTATTTTACATAGTCGTTTTTCTGACACATTTCCAGACTTCTTTCTGTTACTAATAAATTCTCATGAAAATGGAAAAATCCAATGACACTTTTCTTCACCCGGAAATCAAGCCCGGGACGTCTCGATCGCATGGTATATACTTACAACCCGCAATCAAAAAACACTTGATGCCTTTTCAAATTACCCTATTTTTACACGGAACGAGACATCATACTCTGACAAAAAACTATGAAACACTACACACTAGTACTACCATAGTTGGGCCACTTCATCAAGACTTCAACTAAAACAAGTCCTCACACACTCTCCCTAAAGGCTTCAACGTACATAGTCCCATTACCCGCATTTACGTTATCAACTAAACTCCAAAGTTTTAGTTCAACATATCCACGATCTAATTTGTGTTTTAAACATGATTTATTACTTATAAGCAGTTTGTAAGATGTTCAAGTTTTAGGCATAACTAAGTAATAAGAGTCCAAGCAATGGTTAAGATATAATAAAGTTTCTCGTGATATTGCTCGGTTCAAAAATAAAGGTTTATATGACCACGTCTTTTTCGTGTGAAGATTGATGATGGTGAAAAAGATTGTAATGTTTGAATAATAGGCAATGTGAAAAGCATTTCTTTACTTCAGCAGATGAATCTCCAAGGTCTTCCAAATCGTTTAGCTATTGCAGTTACTCCTTCTAGCATGCCAAGTTATATGAATGACATGCACTTTGGTGGCTTGTGATGCTATGGTAAAATGGAGATGTAAGTTATAAGTATCACCCAAAACAATAACAGACCCTTGCCCGTTAAACAAACGGTAGAACATGGAAATGACCCAAAATCACTTCTATTGCTATATCGGGTCAAACAGTTCGTAAGCATGGGATCATTAATAATGCCATGATCAAAGACTCCTTGTGGGGTCAGATTCGGTCTTTAAATCCGCGACTTCTCGTTTCGCCAAATAGTGCCCCCATAAATGCATCACGGAGACGCTCAATAATATTATTAAAGATGAGTGTCCTCTATCCCCGTGCCGTGTAACACATTGCATCACTGCTGGACGGGTGACAGCGACTGTGCGCAAGTTCCGCCCCGGCTGACGGCAACTTTCATTAGCTCGGACACCGGCGGCACCACACTAACTCCGGCGTATATCGTTTATTGCCCTGAATAACGTGTCACTTTACTGCACTGCAAATTTTTATAAGCCATTCAGTTATGGAATATTAATCGGGTTTACATTAACATTGCATGTCTGTTGAGATGGTTAGTTTTTTTAATGGCCTAAAGAACTGATTTTTACTCCCGAAAGCCTACCAAATAATTTTATTTATTAACTCTTTATTGTACACTAATAGACAATGCAAAAAACAAAATACAGACTGAATAATAGTATAATTGGCGGTCTTACCGCTTAAGGCATAATATACATACATAACACTATATACGTATAGATTACATTGTACAGTCGTAGCAATAAAGGTTTTAAGAATGGCCGACAAGAGTAGTTTTCTTTAACAAGTCTTTTTGTTTTTTTACTGTATTTTACTTTAATGTCTACCACCTATTATTATTTTTTTCAGAGATTTTTCATACAAGTCATTTCGACATAAAATTCATACTAAAAGTCATATTCGTTCTCATCTTTCATTTATTACACACTTGAGAAACATTCAGTTACGACTTTAATAAAATAATTCCAGATCCAAACATTACGCACTTGTGTGCATTAAACTTAAGTTTGTGTTTTTATACCTTCGGAGAGATGGCGCCACAATACCTCGGTGGCGAGTAAAATAAAACAGCAACAGTAAGAGCGTTAAATGAACATGTCCACGATACAACCCACTTAGGAACAGTAGAAGTGCGAAACTAATGCCTTAAGGCCACCGTTACACAAAAATCTTGGGATATTTTGATGATACTACAGCTTAGGGAATCGTTGGTAATCCTACTCAAGTTCTAGAAGGCAATGAGGATTAATTGCGGGATTAGACGCGTGTTCCATACGATTGAGAGGTTACTTAGAGGTGCGAAACCCGAGTCAAGAAGTGTTAATGGTTTTTATATGAGCAAATTTTTTGTAGCAGCAGAGACCTCGAAAATGTGACCATAAAAAGAAATTTAAATTATGAAGTTAGATGGAATGACCAACTAGCCTATGGCGCTTTTATAAATCATCATCATCATCATCATCAGCCCGTATACGTCCCACTGCTGATTCCACCACGCCGGCTTTGTGCAGATTGTCGACAACACACCGATGAAATTACTACGCCTTTATCCACATTTACTTATTTATAAGATGGCCAAGACCCTCACTGTAGCAGCGGCTTAACATCTCAGTTTTCGCTATGTGAATTACGTACAAATAAAATACCGGCGACAGGGTGAAAAGTTACAACCTCTAAAGGGGCCAAGGGACGTTGGCCGAGACGACGTCACACTAGATTTTATTACACACAGCACAAAGGGCAGACGCTGTCACGATATTCTTTTGGGACGTAACATACAAAATATTGCAGTGTTGCGAGAAATGTACGTGCGAAAAGTATAAATCTTTGGTTCGTGTGATCCCCTTTTCTATTAGAAAATGGTGAGATTCTTTATTTTTTCATGATCATTACTTTTAACATTTTTATTGTTTGCTAGCAAATAGCACAGCTCACAGCTTTGGGGACACTATCACACCGACTTGAATCCTCGAATGAAGCATTCTTTTGACTTAGAAAATTCTGAACTATGTATTTAAGCTGTTAATATTTGTTAGCAAAGACACGGTTTTGGAGAGAAAACCGCACTAGAACTATTAAATAGAATCGGAATACTTTTGAGAATTTTGGGCAATCATCGTGGCCCCAAAGACGATAGTTGGTTGTATGCTTCGTGCTTCAGTGTGGGTCTCATCTTGGGTAGATATGATCTTATGATCGCCATGGCTTGTCTGTATTAATTTTCCTGGAATTGCATGTTTTGTGCTCCAAGAGGGTCTCATCTTGGGTAGATATGATCACCATGGCTTATATGGATTAATTCTACTAGAAAGTCGGCGACATCGATTGAAACCCTATCCTTAAGCTACATAGTGGTATTTTTGTTGAAACACTAGGTTCCTCTTATTGTAGACTGTGGAACCCATGACTATCTTCTTGGCAATCCTGTCCATCCATAAAAGCACCCGGTTTTCATAACGTTGCTCACTCGATCGAATTTCCAAGAGCGTCGATTCGATTGTCCGCCCCTAATGCCCATAGGTCCCAGTGGCTGTTAGCGTAAACCTGTCGATACTAATGTTAACTAAACGCTGAACACAGAATTATTACGGACGTGATCTGCATGAGATAAACTTACATTAGTCAGAGTTATATCTTCAGTATAGACATCTCTTAATAGTAGATATAAATTAAAACACACTGCCTCGTCTAGTGGTAGGTTAGATGTTCTTTCGGTATAAGATAGCGCGAACGATTGGGATGTTCAGGATTCGTTTCGCAAAGGAAATTCTCTCTCATCAATTACATTTAGATCAGTTTGTTCGAACCGCATTTATATTGGGTGGTCTAAGAGTATAAGGGACGTAAGAATTCCGCCATGGCATCCCCAACCCGTTGTAAAAGAAGAGAATGAAGCCGCAAAGACAGATCTGAAAGACCAGGGTTCCTGACATTCACCAACCAACTTCTGGGACAAGAGCTGAACACTTTCTCCTACTGTTGAAAATATACCCTAAGCAATTACGACTAAACGATTCAAATTCCTCTACAACTGAGAGGGTTTAGGCCTTAGTCCACCACGCTGGCCTAGTGCAGGTTGGCGGACTACACACCTAAGAAATTCTTAAGAACTTTTTAGGTGTGCAGGTTTTATCACGATGTTTTCCTTCACCGTTAAAGCAAGTGATAATTCATTGTGAATACACACATAACTCCGAAAAGTCAGAGGTGTGTGCCTGGGGTTTGAACCTGCGACCGCCGAAATTCTCGACTGCGCGCCTAAACCTCGAGGCCATCACTGCTTACCCTCTCAGTTGTAGAGGAGGCCCGTGCCCAGCAGTGGGACGTATTTGGGCTGATAATGATGAATGATGAAAATGATGATTCAAATTCGCTCAAAAGATATCTTTTCGTAGCCGATTTAACCAAAACTATAAAGTGTTACAGCTTTAGAATATCGAATCGCATTTAACTAAAGACAAAGCATTATTCATAATGGAGCACATCCTTTGACATGTTGTGTGCGCCACGTATTTCCCGCGGGGTAAATGCAAGATTGAAATTGTTTTGCAAACGGACGTGAGTGCACAGGATTTGATGCAATCAGCATTTTCAACATTGATTAGTTTTAGCGTTCGATTTAGTCGACTAGCTCGAAGTTTAAATTTTGATTTGTTTATAAACTTTTTCATCCAAAACCGTTCAGCTGTTTTTATATCACTGAAGAAAAAACAAATATTATTTTTTTGTCTAAAATTTATCAGATACAATACAACGTCTAATGCTGGACATCTCCTACAAAGATTTACAGAGAAACTTGTGTTAGCACTCTTGTAGATGGACCAGTGGCGGTAATTCCATAGAAGCCCAAAAGTCCAGCTAGCTGTACAAAATTCCGAATAATCTTTAAATCCTTATTTAACAAAAGCAATTTGACATATAAACGAGAATATACTGACCCCACAATAAACAATTATAGATTAGACTATGATATATGACTAGAATGTGTAATACATTAACGTGTAACGCTTTTGGGCTTCTATGGTATGGTAATAGTTTAAAAAAATTAAGATGTGTAAAATGGACGATTCAAAAGAACTTGTAAAAGTCTATTTGAATAAAGATATTTTGACTTTGACTTTGACTTTATGGAAGTACCGCCACTGGGATGGACGTCCAACGTAAGGTAGGTACATAATTATAAATATACAGTGAAACACTTTCGTCTCTATAATAATAATAATACACCCAACAGTCACATACATAGTTTTGACCCCACACTAGGATACAAGTCCTGTGTGTCGTCGTCAGAGACTACGGAGAGATTTTTTTTGGTCTCACAAACACCCAGACCCGAAACAAATACTGTGTGATCCTTAACAAACATTTGCCTCGGTGCGGGGATCGCACCCGCGGCCTATCATTTCGCAAGCTGGTGTCGAGCCAACTGCGCCACGGGGCTGTCTGTCACCGAAAGTACTTTCTACTGACAGATGTGTTTTTCTTTACCTATATTTTGTCAGATTTTTTAAGTCCTGGTCAAATGCAATCTAAATAAATAAGTACATCCAACAGTCACATAGGTACATAGTTCTGATCCCACTGTGGATCCCACACTAGGACAAGTTCTGTGTCGTAGATATTAGAAACTACGAGAGACTTTTCGGTTTCACAAACACCCAGACCCGAAACAAATATTTGTGGATCACACCAACATTTGTCTCGGTGCGGCGATCGAACCCGCGGCCTTTCGTTTCACAATCGAATCAAATCAAATCGAATTAATGTATTTATTTTTATTCAAAGATATTCCTGTCCCATGCACATGCTCGGAGGCCGACATCGAGTTAATTTTGAAAGACATCAACAAAATAAAACTCCGCACATATGTCTTTCGTTCACTCATAAATATGTATATTCCAAAAAAACATTTAATGTTTACACGTGTAAACACAGAAAATGTTTTATGCTCTGAATAAATAACACTGGTAATTACCGTAACATAAATGATTGGAACGAACGCCGGGTTTCGTGACAAATTTAATTTCGCCCGCGTCGGTAGTACGCCGGAGTCAATTTGGCGGGCGGGATTACTTTGATGACGTCACCGCCAATTGTTCCCCCGACATGTTGATCATACGCGGCAGTGACACAAAGAATTTCGCCTTTGATTACCTCGAGTGGAGTGAAGAAATTCTTCTCGAGATGTTTTGTTAATGTTTCGAAAGCCCCGTGGCGCAGTTGGCTAGACACCAGCTTGCGAAACGAGAAACCGCGGGTTCAATCCCGCATCGAGACAAATGTTTGTGTGATCAACTAATATTTGTTTCGGGTCTAGGTGTTTGTGAGACCGAAAAGTCTCTCGTAGTTTCTGACAACCACGACGCAAGACTCGTATTTAAATGTGGGGTCAGAAGTATGTATGTGACTGTTGGGTGTATTTATTTGTTAATGAATGGTGTATTAATTTATTTTTTAACCATTAACTAAATATTTAGTAAAAACCATATTGTAAAAAGTTTGATAATTAAAAACCTTTGCGTTATACAAAAAAAAGTTTCAAATAAAAAAGATGGCAAATATTATTATCTACAATAATGATTTCTACAATTTTTGTCGTACGATGCGCGGTTCGCGAGATACTCGATAAAACGTGTTTTCCAAGATGGCGGCTGAAGTGAACCCGCCGCGCCAACTTGGATTTACATTCAGGGGACACCCTTGAACATATTCCAAAAAAAAAATACCAGGTCCCAAACGTTGCATTATTTACCTACTTTTTTTGCTGCGGCGTTTGGACTATAATGAAGTAAAACCAGATAATACCACAGCTATTAATTTGTGATGGAGTAATAAGTTACCATAGCCTATGGAACTCAGCATCAATTAACGCTGTCTACAAAACTGGTGTCTACTGAATATACGAATTAATATTTCCTATAAAAAAAATATAAGAAAAATATAAGATAAGTAAAGTAGTAAGAAGCAGTGATGGCCTCGAGGTTTAGGCGCGCGGTCGAGAATTTCGGCGGTCGCAGGTTCAAACCCCAGGTACACGCCTCTGACTTTTCGGAGTTATGTGTGTATTCACAATGAATTATCACTTCCTTTAACGGTGAAGGAAAACATCGTGATAAAACCTGCACACCTAAAAAAAGTTCTTAGGAATTTCTTAGGTGTGTAGTCCGCCAACCCGCACTAGGCCAGCGTGGTGGACTAAGGCCTAAACCCTCTCAGTTGTAGAGGAGGCCCGTGCCCAGCAGTGGGACGTATTTGGGCTGATGACGAAAGTAATAAACAAACTGCAATATAAAATTTAGTAAAATGCATCGTAGCATCCGCGATATAAGTGTCCGTGCGTACAAAAGATTCCAGGTTCAATTCTTGGGCAAGCCAGTGTTATGAGCTATTGGAAAGAATCGCCGAAAAGCGGCGATAGATTCGCCCCCTTCTACGAGGGTCTTAAAAACATTGCTAGGAAAACGTGTAAAAAATTTGGCACTTATTCAAGTGTACATGAATGAGTTTAAGCATACATATACTTGTAGATTTTTAGCTATTAACATCTCATTTCATTATCAATAAAGTAGATAATCTTGAGTTGAAATTAAGATCACTAGATAGTACATTTGCGTCTTACAAATTCTAAGCACATATGTTGTGTAAATTTCTGCTGCTCAAGTATTTCCACGTACTGCAGTTAAATCAGGTATCTAATCTATACATTCCGAAAAGACCACTGTTCAAAGGAGCCTTTGAGTTGTTCAGAATGTGTATAAACATACACATCTAGTTTCAATTCTACTAACAGACACCAAGTCTTGAATCTTCTTACGCTAATTTAATATCGGTTATGTTAAATGAAGCTCTATTCATATTGAAATGATGAATAATGTGTTTGTAACAGTGATTAGTTAGCGGATTTTTAGTTGGGATCTGATTTTAGAATACTGTTACTGTAATCTATACTAATACATAGATACATAAAGTCACGCCTGTATTCCCCGAAGGGGTAGGCAGAGGTACATTTCTACACCCACATTCCGCCATGTATCAGTCCCACGTAATAGGAAGCGAGCCTATTACCGTTTTTCGGGCACATTTCCAGACTCCGTGCTACTACTGAGAATTTCCTAATGGAAAACCCAATAACACTTTGCCCGACCCGAGAATCAAACCCAGGACCTTTAGATCGCCCGGCACATACTTGTGCCGCGAGACCACGAGGCAGTCGCAAACTTAAAAGTAGCTATGTTATGCTACGCTTTCACGACTAAACCACTGGATCGATTTGAATTAATTTTTGATATGGTGATAGATGGGACTTTGGGAAAGGTCATAGGGTACTTTTTATTCCGGAAAAATGCAGTGTTCCCGCGGAAAATGAACGGAATCGCATCCAAGCGGCCAGCCCCCACGGCTAGATTAGTTTAATGGCAGGGCAAAATGGAGTGTGATGCAAATTGAGCGTAGGCTGGCAAGACACCACAGGCCACCCCTCACTATTCGCCACAATTTTGCTGCTATTATGTAAATACACCCAACAGTCACATAACATAGTTCTGACCCCACACTAGGATACAAGTCCTGTGTCATGGGTATCAGAAACTACGAGAGACTTTTCGGTCTCACAAACACCCCGACCAGAAAAAAATATTTGTGGATCAAACATTTGTCTCGGTGTGAGAATCGAACCCGGGGTCTAGCCAACTGCGCCACGGGGCTGTCTATAAAGAAAATTTTTTTCTTAGCTTGTCAAATGTATTCTTTTACTTTTAATACTGTTCAGTGACTTTATATTAATTAGTAAAAGCAGTGTACTCGTAGTTCTAATTTCGTTTTTCGTGTTGAGTGAGACGTGAAATGAAAGTTGTTTTCTGGTGTCATTTATTCAAAACATTTGTATGCGAATCTCATCAACGTTTTCTTTGATACAACTGCATTGATGTGATATGGTTATAGAGAACAAGCGGTGCAAAGAACTGTTGTTTCGGGCGTTGAACTTAGGAATACAATACATGCACGTAAATACTCTAAATACGATAACTTAACTGTATTTTATAGATTAACCAATGGATTTATAGATAAGTTATCCATGAGTTTTGTAAACATACATACATACATAAATAACCTCACGCCTGTATTCCCCGAAGGTGAATGTGAATGTGCATTTCTGCACCCACATTTTGCCAGGTATGTATCAGTCCCACGTAATAGGGGGCGAGCCTATTACCGTTTTTGGGCACAATTCCAGACTCCGTTCTGCTACTGAGAATTTCCTAATGGAAAACCCAATAACACTTTGCCCGACCCGGGAATCGAAACCAGGACCTGTAGATCGCACGGCACATACTTGTGCCGCGAGACCACAAGGCAGTTTTGTAAACAATATTTAAATATAAAGCATTCAGTAGTGATCGTGGACATTGCTTTTGGATTTTATAAGGTAAACAGCATGCTTTAACCTTCAAATAATTTTATCGAAAAATAAAGCTACCTACCTCCCTTAGTACTCTCTATTAGCTGTGTGTATTTGTCTACAAACTCGCAATAGATTAGCGTGATATAACACTATGAAAGGATCATCGTCAAGCGAGCATCATAATTGACTGTACAAAGCACGAAATTATCTAGATTTTTGTTGTTGTAATAAAGCCGATAATGGGTAGTTTCTATCTATACTCTATACTAATATATAAAGCTGAAGAGTTTGTTTGTTTGTTTGTTTGGTTGAACGCGCTAATCTCAGGAACTACTGGTCCGATTTCATTAATTATTTCAACGTTAGAAAGCCCATTTATTGAGGAAGGCTATATAAAATCACGCTAAGACCAAAACGAGCGAAGCACCAATAATAAATGTTTTTAGATCGGGGGCTTTTTTTTCTTTTGAGAGTTTCCGTTGCTTGTGCTGCGGAAACGGTTAAAGTTTCGCTAAAATAATGTATGACAGAATTGTTCCCCTTTCAAAGGTCTAAAAAAAGTCCTTGATAGTATATGTCTATCTTTTAAAGTTGGCTCACTATAACCTTTTTTATGCTAACCAAATTTGTTCTAAAATAAAGCATTATTTGTGAAGGTGTTTCCATAAAGATGATATTAATCCTTATCCAAATAAATACATTATTCATCACAAGTATTTAATTTAAAAGAAATTTGCCCTTTACCTTATTTGATTTCAATGAGTATATTAGAAGATATCGCAGTTTTAAAATAAAACCGCAGCGAAAAAATTATCAAGCGCGCAATTATGATGTACGAGTACAAGGCGCCGGCCGGCCGGTGCGCGGCGGCACACGTTTCACGTCTATTTAACCGATTTGAATGATTTTTTGGTATGGACATAAATGAGACTCTGTGGAGTAAAATAGACTACTATTTTCTTTCTGAAACCAACCCTGTAGTCTACGCGGACGGAGTCGCGAGCAAAAGCTAGTTAAAAATAAAGGTAAATGAAAGACAAAAATATAAGCAGTTGAAGCTCTGGCCAGATATTTTAGATGGAAAACTACTCCGGGAATATATCAGTGATGTATGCAGTAGATTTCATCAAACTCGAATTTGCGTCAAGTGTTCGGTATGACCGGAGATGTAAACATTCAGATGAGTTTTTGAGTTGTTTTTCTTCGGTGTGCCAAGCAGGAATCCAATATTCTTAGTACTAGTGTTCCTAGTATCATCGTTTGGATACTTTTCTCTCTACTAAAGTAATGAAGACAGGTCTTAAGTCTCCTTACAATCACTTCTACTCCTTCCAAACCACCGCATTCTATTGGTGTTTAGCGGAATTCAATATATCGAATAGAATTTCTCGTTGTTTCTGAGGTATGGGTGTGTGGCTTATGATGAAGAGGTACTTACATGCATACATAGATACTTAAAGTCACGCCTGTATTCCCCGAAGGGGTAGGCAGAGGTACACTTCTACACCCACATTCCGCCAGGTATGTATCAGTCCCACGTAATAGGAGGCGAGCCTATTACCGTTTTTCGGGCACATTTCCAGACTCCGTGCTGCTACTGAGATTTTTCTAATGGAAAAACCCAGTAACACTTCTCTTCTTCACTCTAGATCGCTCGGCACATACTTGTGCCGCGAGACTATGAGGCGGTCAAGAGGTACTTGTTTTTGGGCTTATTTATTAGGAAATTTGCAGAAACACTCATGCCCCGTCTGACTATGGCATAACTCTTTCAGAGTAGATCTTTCAAGCATAACCTCACGCCTATAATCCCTGAAGGGGCAGGCAGAGGTGCATTTCTGCACCCACATTTCGCCAAGTATTTATCAGTCCCACGTAATAGGGGGCGAGCCTATTGCCGTTTTTCGGCCACAATTCCAGACTCCGTGCTGTTACCGAGAATTTTCTTATAGAAAAACCCAATAACACTCTGCCCGACCCGGGAATCGAACCCAGGACCTCTAGATCGCACAGCACATACTTATACCGCGAGACCACGAGGCAGTAGATCTTTCAACTGCTATGTATTAGCCTTATTATATAATCCTTGTAATGGACGATGAAATTATCTCTTCAATTATTCATATGGCCTATAAGAACTTATTAATCGGTATACATACATGGTTGTATGCGATTAAAACTTTCCCACGAGCGCGGTATTAGGAACACCGTAAAGCATCGGTTTCGTAACCCCGAAGTTTGTTTTTAACTCGGTTCCGCAAAATTCCGCAAAATGCCTAATGGCGTGAACCGGCACACGCTCGATTGCCCGCAACACTGTTGTACGCAACTTCAAATTACAATGGGGGAATTAATTCAACACGCCAGATAATTTATTGGGTTTTTCAGATAATTTAAAATTTGAGTTTATTTATCTGTTTATTAGCGGCTCAGCCTGTTTGTCCGGGTGTGATAAAAAGTAGCTTGTGTTCTTTGCCAAGGTCCTATCTATACAGAGTGGAAAAAGACGGTAATCGAAAACTTAGACTGGTAATAGGTACGGTGATTGCAAATTCATTGACGATAAAAATCTAGATTTTTTTATACTTACTTATGAAAGTTAGGAAAACGTAATTTTTTTTCGGAATTTATTTAAGCGTCTATGCCAATGTCACAGTAACTATTATCTGTGTTAGTTTTCGATCACGATCTTTTTAAATCCTGTATACATACAATTTTTTTTAAATAGGTTGTGTAGCTTTTGTGTTTATTTGCAACGAACAATTTTAAAAACACTAGGTATTCTCTTCTCTTATTAATATTAGTTTAGATTATGATACAATTTACGATTCCTCCAGTTATAACATGTCACAAAACTTTATAATTCATTTGTTTTTAGAATGTTTAGCTTCGTAAACGATACTGATGAAGTCTCAAGGTGTACCTCACCTAGTAGCTACTCCTATTACTGATCTACATAATATATTCATCATCATTCATCATCAGCCCAAATACGTCCCACTGCTGGGCACGGGCCTCCTCTACAACTGAGAGGGTTTAGGCCTTAGTCCACCACGCTGGCCTAGTGCGGGTTGGCGGACTACACACTTCAGAAATTCCTAAGAACTTTTAGGTGTGCAGGTTTTATCACGATGTTTTCCTTCACCGTTATAGCAAGTGATAATTCATTGTGAATACACAATATACAATTGCATTTAAAAGAGCTTACCATTATATAGCTTAGCCATGTTAAAGTTATTAATGTATCATTATCATCAGTCCATATACGTCCCACTGCTGGGCACGGGCCTCCTCTACAATTGAGAGGGTTTAGGCCTTAGTTCACAACGCTGGCGTAGTGCAGGTTGGCGGACTACACACCTAAGAAATTTCTAAGAACTTTCAGGTGTGCAGGTTTCATCACGATGTTTTCCTTCACCGTTAAAGCAAGTGCTAATTCATTGTGAATACGCACATAACTTCGAAAAGTCAGATGTGTGTGCCTGGGGTTTGAACACGCGACCGCCGAGATTTTCGGCCGCGCGCCTAAACCTCGAAGCCATCACTGCTTATGGAGATAGTAAAATAGGCAAAACTAGTACACAGTTGACATGAAAATATTGTACCTAAGCGAAGCTGGGTAGAGATGCTATTTAAACAAAAACCTTTTTCAAATTGCATCACAACACAACTAACGAGCAAAAGTTAAGCGAATGAAAAACCATACGGCCATTAATAATAAAAAATATACGTAAGTAGGCCGAATCTACTTATCTGGAATTGAAATCATTCGTTGCGTCTGAGACGGGATTCTGCGGCTGCAAGGGGAAGCCGGGATCCGATTTTAACTAAATTGAGTTTTATAAGATTTCTACCTCGGCTTGAAATGCGACCTCGAAATATCAACGCCATATTAAATGGTTTATTGTAATGTTTTGTTCACAAAACTTGATAGCTTTGTGGATAACGGCTAGTAACTTTAACTAGGGTCAATTTAAATGTATTTTCAATCTTACGTTCATAACGTGCTTCGTCATCGTCAATGTTCGAGTTTAAAAAAAAATTGCAATGTTATTCTATTTTTTAACTTCCCTAAAGTTTAAGAAGTTTAAGAATAGCAAAGATCTTTTTCAGTTAAACGTCATCTCACTAATTCTCTTATGCTGTACAAAACTCCATTCAATCGAAATTATTATAGATGCAGGCATTGATAGCCCCGTGGCGCAGTTGGCTAGATACCAGTTTGCGAAACGAGAGGCCGCGGGTTCGATCCCCGCACCGAGACAAACGTTTGTGTGATCCACAAATATTTGTTTCGGGTCTGGGTGTTTGTGAGACCGAAAAGTCTCTCGTAGTTTCTGATACCCACGACACAAGACTTGTATCTTAATGTGGGGTCAGAACTATGTATGTGACAGTTGGGTGTATTTATTTATTTATTTACGTTGCTGCCTGATATTTTCATTGCCATGTAGTGTATTATTTTATTGTGGCACGTCGAAGTGCCTCAGCACTGCTCTATTCATTCATCAGTCAAATCCATCCTGAGTGTATGATTTTTGGTCCAGAAAATGTTACGGAGCATGAATAGTTCTACACAAATCTAGCCTATTTGGCCGAAACAATTTAAAATAAAAGAAATAATAAACCAACAGTAATATACATAGTTTAGACCCTACATTAAGTTACAAGTATTGTGTCGTGATATCAGATGTTAAGAATTATTATTACTTTAAATTTAAGAAACATTTAAAATTGCAAGACTTTGAAATTGCACCTCCACATGCTTGGATCGGACGCCCTGGGCGCCCGCGACTTTCAGTGAGGGCGCCCTTTGAGACGCCTTTTACGACATGCAGGGGATACCGTGGTGGGATTCTAACGCCCCTTGCAACCTAACAAATTGCGTCAAGGGGCTGTGAATTTGTTTAAAATGTTGCCGTACCGTCGTATCTTATAAAAAAGACAAGTCATAATTTACTAGTCTTGCAGCATTTTAATCCACGAACACCCCAGTAATTTACAATGCAATCAGTGACTTAATAGAACGTAGCGAGCGGCAATAACTAACACATTCCGTCTGTACAGTAATCCGGGCTTAATATGCCTGCAAATAACGCAAATTATACCTGGTCCAACGTTGGTCCATGGGGCAATAACACTAATTGATTTCCATTCAATACACCTGGTGCTACTGCATTACTCCGGATAAATTGTTAATAGACATTTAATTATTACGGGCGGGCTTAAAAGGTTCGCTACATTTATTAATAAAAATATTTTTTTATGTATTATGGGGGATTGTGATTTGGGGTTTTATATGTTAACGGGAAACAGTATGTTGTTAATTTGGTATAGAATTAATTGCTATTTATTTTGGATATAATTTTTAATCGTTATTTATTAGTAAACTTAATATACTAATGTATTAATAGATTGAATGGCATATAAATTCACGATATATTTTATAATTGTATTAAGAAAAATCTTCAACTCGTGGTCTCGCGCTACAAGTATGTGCCGTGCGATCTAGAGGTCCTGGGTTCGATTCCCGGGTCGGGCAAAGTGTTATTGGGTTTTTCCATTAGGAAATTCTCAGTAACAGCACGGAGTCTGGAAATGTGCTCGAAAAACGGCAATAGGCTCGCCCCCTATTACGTGGGACTGATACATACATGGCGAAATGTTGGTGCAGAAATGCACCTCTGCCTACCCCTTCGGGGAATACAGGCGTGAGTTTATGTATGTATTTATGTAAAAATCTTCGCAATAATTTTGTTGGCGTTTATAGCATTTCGCCTTGTAATAGGCAACTTTCATATAATTGTTTTCACATAACGAATGCAACTGGCAATTGACACATAAAGTTAAAATACCCTACAGCGTTGCTATTTGTCTAACAATGGGTTAGAGGGGAATTATTACATTATACGCTGATTTTATATTCAAATTGTGTTGGTCGTCCCGAACAAACACGCGTTGCAAATAATTTGCTTTCTAATATAATAATTATTGCGGCCTAAATGGAACTCAGTGCGTGATGGCCTGTCGACATAATAGAAACAGTATGACTTACATGATTTACTATTTAAACAAATTATTGACAGCTAAGTTGGCCTCTTGGTATTAAGATGATCGTCATTTCGAGAGGTCTCGGGTTGAATTTACCTCCCATTCGGAAACTCTCAATAGGATCAAGAGGTCTGGAAACTTGGTGCTTAAATACGGCTCTTCCCACCCAATAAACCCGTCACTAGGACTCTTATTGAAGTGTCAAAATACGGACTGGCTCTCAATAGTTGTTACAATTATACTAGACAGCTCGTTTACGGATCATACAGGCTGACATGAATAGAAAAAACAAATCGGGAACATGACATACTGTCGGGTCAGAATAATGTGTGTGGCTGTTATGTGTTGTAAGAAAACCATATATCATCATAATCAACAGCCCATATACGTCACACTGCTGGGTCCGGGTCACCACGCTGGCCTAGTGCGGGTTCGCGGACCAAACACCCAAGAAATTCCTAAGAACTTTCAGGTGTACAAGTTTCATCACGATCTTTTCCTTCACCGTTAGAATACGTGATAATATTATTTGTGAATACAGACATAACTTCGAAAAGTCAGAAAACGTTTGAACCCGCGACCGTAGAGATCTCGACCGCGTGCCTAAATCTCCAGACCTAAAATTTGAATTAAGTTTAAATTAAGTAATGAACTTTAAAAAAATATTGTTTTAATGAAGATTTTATTAGACGAATAATGTTAAAATTGTTTGAACATAAACCCAACGTTGCGGTTTCATTAAGCTATTTGACACCAAGTTATTTGAATTTGCTGTAAATTAGTTCAATATTGAATTTGAAAAGTGAAAGTTTATGTGTGGAATTTTGTGTAATTACTTAATGTGAGTGCAAAATTGCATTAATTAATATACTTTACGCGTTACAAATTATTTTGGAGGAGAATTAAGAGATGGAAAGTTTATAATGCGTATTTATTCATTTATTTATTTACAACTTCATTCAACACTAAAACTAAGGAGTACAGTAGAGTAGAAAAGTACAATGGGCGGCCTTATCGCACAAGGCGATCTCTTACAGGCAACCAAGGATGGAGATGTAGCAAGAGAAATGAAAGCTAGTCGAAGTGTACAGACTAAACTAAAAGACATAAACACAGCTCAAACATATCGTTAAAAAAAAACTATAAAATGCTTTTACTTGTAGAATGTGACAGCCCCGTGGCGCAGTTGGCTAGACACCAGCTTGCGAAACGAGAGGCCGCGGGTTCGATCCCCGCACCGAGACAAATGTTTGTGTGATCCACAAATATTTGTTTCGGGTCTGTGTGTATGTGAGACCGAAAAGTCTCTCGTAGTTTCTGATACCCACGACACAAGACTTGTATCTTAGTGTGGGATCAGAACTATGTATGTGACTGTTAGGTGTATTTATTATTATAATTATTATGTATAAAATGTGACAGCGAAGTTGATCACGCGGACCTCTGGAGAGGGTCGAGCGTAGTCTCCTGGAATGGAACAAATTTTAATGGGTTTTCCGTTACGAACATTTCAAGTCAGGAGAAGTGACCAAAAACGGAGGAATTTAAATCGCTTCTGGTGAAACGTGGGTGCAATAATGTTCCTCTACTTATTTCTTCGGTTATACGGAATTTCACTGTTTGTTTGTATGTCCTGTCATATATTGCACAGGTATGCTGAACCTTTATAAAGGTGAAAAGATGTTTAAAACATATTAATCATCATCAACCCAAAGACGACCATAGCTGGACATAGGCCTCCCCCAAAGACTTCCAACGTGTAATGTCAAAAAATCATTAAATCAAACATAAAATATTATCATTACTACTAAACTTTAGATCTAGAATTAAAACAGAACGAAAGATATCACGAATGACCTAAGAAAGTTGTGAAGGAGATGGTCGTAAGGTTTCTAAAATATTACATGCTGTTATCAGCTTATCAGTTGTGTGACGTTTATGGCCCTCGTACGGGTCGCAGTTATCTAAGGTTAATTAAACAAGCCCTTACCCTTAAAGTTCATTGTTGTGGCTCTTGTAGCGTCGTCAAATATGTGTTTAATGAGATGTATGTATAGCCCTTATGCTTGGACAGACAGACGGAGTGGTTGCCGAATAATCAAGAGAAGATTTTATAGCCAATTTGGCTAGGGAAATTAGTTGAGATTAGTTAAAACGGTTATGCTAACAATAAGATAACATGGGCCCGTCTCTAGGCTCTATTTTATAAAATTAAGTACCCTACATAATAATCAGTCCCACGTAATAGAGGGCGAGACTATCCCCGTTCTTGTATTTAGCTGCGTATAAAAAAATAGTTTAGCGATTCAAGTATGACTTCGTGATCTTTTAATGTTGTCGAAACTACGGAGCAGTATGTCAACGTGACTTGTTCTCCTGTTATTAAATTTTCGCGATAACGCTTCGTCGGTAAGCTATTAAAGAAGAATTGTCGACACACGGGTGAATTTATTTTCAGGTACAACGTATCCCTAAAGATTGCCTTTAATTAAATTTGAATGTGTGCCCATTGTTATTATAATAGAAAGCCGGACTAGGTTTTGTTCGTCGCACAAAAGGCGATGTTTGTTTTGGGCCTACTAATGACTTTATGTTTGCTATTTCGAGTTCCAATTTATTGGAAATTGTCTGCTATTTCAGTAATGATTTAAATTTTTATGTTGTGAGATTTCTAGGTGTACATTATTGGCCATATCCGATAAAGTAGAATCCTAATGACAACATTGCTACGATTGCTGTTAACATTGATTATTGTCATCCTTTAAAAATATGACGAATAAATTACTCCAGAAATTATTTCGAAATGATTGAAATAAGAGTATAATCGGTGATTTTAAGTATTCAAAATAAATTATTTAAGTCAAATAAATATTTTTAACTAAAAAAGAAAAAAAAAAGCGCAATTTACAGTAGATAGAGGTGCCAGCGGTGGAAATACCATGAATCGCATTGCATTTGAAATAGTGGCATCTAGCGGCAAACTGCGGAACTTTATGCTCTGCTAATTCACCGTGAGAACTATAATTATACATAAATCTAATATAAGATATAAACTAATACGCACTTCGTCCTCCGTGACACAAGATAAACACGCGCAACGTATTTCAAAGCGAAATCAAATTGAATACTCAAGTGGAGAAGTTAGTAAGTTAATTTTCGTGTGTATTTGTGATTGTTAGAGGCAAATTTACATACGTGAGTGTTCATATGGCAATCAGGGTTGTGTCAAGGCACGTCACAAAGTTCGGTGTCCCCGAGGCTTCGGAGGCACCTCAACTTACTTCTACTCAAATATTTGGCGAAATACAAAGGGAGCTACTGAAGCCGCGTTCATTAATTTGTTTTAGTTATGCTGAATTTTTTTGTTAGGTTTGCTTTCGCATCATTGGGCTGTTGAAGTCCAATATAGGTATATGTTAATATAAGGCTATTTATATGGTTTAAACAAGAGGTGCAAACGCACGCTCTTTAACCTTAACAAAATGCCATCGGGCATTTGTGAACTGGCGATCAAATAATACATAATATTCTGTCTGAAGTATTGCTATTGTGTAAACTACATATTAAGTGATTTATTCATGAATTTGTCACGCCAAAATGACTGTATTGATGCTCGATTTATTCATATTCTTAATTGGCATGAAACGATCAGTATTGTCTCTTTATTTTACCAACCCACGTAGTTTTTTTTCAACAGTCACATACCTAGTTCTGACCCCCAATTAAGATACGAGTCTTGTGCCGTAAGTATCAGTAACTACGAGATACTTTTCGGTCTCACAAACACTCAGATTATTAGAAATATTTGTGGATCACGGTGTAGCCTACCTCACACACACACACACTTACTCAACGCACGATGTGCGAACCACACCACGCGCAGCGCCTTCGGAGACGCTCGTGCATGATCGTGCGCCTGCGCACACACGTTGCCGCCAGGGTCCGGCCGTTGGTAGGGTCGCTCTGTGATTGGCGCAGGTACGCAACGCGTGTGCGCAGGCGCACGATCATGCACGAGCGTCTCCGAAGGCGCTGCGCGTGGTGTGGTTCGCACATCGTGCGTTGAGTAAGTGTGTGTGTGTGTGAGGTAGGCTACAACACAAACATTTGTCCCGGCGGTGCGGGGATCAAACCTCTCGTTTTGCAAGCTGGTGTCTAGCCAACTGCGTAACGGGGTTGTTATGTTAGCCTATGTTATAGATTTCCACAAGCACACTCTAAATACGAAACACTTCCATGAGTATCTATGGTGGGTTCATCATAATTGTGAACACAATGCACGCCATCCGAACGGGTAATACCTATGTGAGATATTCTATAAAAAAGTTTAAAACAAAAGACGTTATCGTCATTAAAACATAATAAAGATACAAAGAGTGTTTAGTGTGAAGCGGTAGGCGACGTGTTAGCTGACACAGCTAGCGTTTAAGATAAAACTTTTAGAAAGCGGTATGATAATAAATCGCCAAGTTTCCCTCGTCGTTGGCAAGTCTTTGATAATGGATACTGATTATCTAGATACGTCAGCGATACTTTTCTATATAGCTTTTTTATAACAGCCGAGATGGTCTCGCAGATAAGGCGTTCTGTCGAGATTAAATCTTTAAGTATGCTGAGGAAAACATCGTGAGGAATTCTTAGGTGTGTGTATTTTTTATATTTTTTTTATATTATTAACACTTCCTTATATGTACAAAATAATATAAAGAAACTTAGCTATTAAAAAAACAAGAGGTGGCCTTATCGCTCTAGGCAATTCCTCATTCCTCAACTCACCAGGTCACCCTGGTCCCGCGAGCATGAACTTAGTCTACAAGTCTTGTAGTACAAGAGAAAAACCTTTTTATATTTCAATGGCCTAAAGATTTAGCGAAATACACACTAAAGAAATTCCTCACGATGTTTTCGTTCTCCAATAAAGAGCGCGTCACTTCTTTGTGAATGAAAATGTCACACAGTTTTTTTTATTATCTAGCCAATGACTGCGTCGATCAAATAATTCAAGTTGACATTGTATACGAAACTAGCTTTTGCTCGCGACTCCGTCCGCGTAGACTACAGGGTTGGGTACAGGGTTGGCCTACGTCATAGTAGCTTTATGCATGCAAAGTCTCAGCCCGATTGGTTTAAAATTGACAAAGTTTCATCCCCTATTTAATCCCCTTGGGGGTAGAATTAATCAAAATCAAAATACGTGCCAAATTTCAGCCCGATCCGTCCAGCGCTTGGGGCTGTGCGTTGATAGATCACTATGTCAGTCAGTCACCTTTGAGTTATATATATTTAGATAAATTGAGTGTCTATTAAAGGAATTACACAATAATATGTAGGTATTATGTGAGTTTGTTTCCTTTTTTTCTTTTTATTTATTTATTTATGCATCTATTATAATTTGCATTTTATCTCTACGTCACCAAGGTTAACTGTTAGAGAATGCCTAAGGTATTACGTTCGCTTTTATACGTAAATGTATGTATATAAAGCATAAATAAATAAATAAAGCTACATAAGTAAGTATCACATCCAGTAAACTACATCAGTGCCGCTGCCTTGTCCTACCTTATGACTTAGCAACGGCATAAATTAAGCTGGCGGACGTAATGGGGTAATATTACAGACAAGCCTGTTTTATTACCACACTTCGGCTCTAAGTTCTATACGTGAGTCTTTCTGCCCGCTTCCTCCACTTTTAAAATAGTTTCGTGTACAAGAATGCAATTTTAAGAACATAAGCGGTGTGTCTTGTGCCTCATGAGATTTAAAAAAAATTGAAATGTGGTGTGTGCATTCGTTTTTTGATGACTGCAAGAGTTTTCATAGGAACTTTCGAGAAGTGAAATCCGGTGCAACTAAAATGAAGTGTTTAAGTAACTTTAATTCAGAATATATGAATTAATTTAAGCCTAGATCTGCTCTGCGATTGAGATGCGGTTGGGTTAAACGCTGTGCTGGTCTTATATTATAAATATGTTATTTAAATCTCTACTTGTTTGTTTAACTTATCTTTTATTTTTTAAACGAAATCAATTCTTTTCTCTCGAACTGCAACTGAAAACTGCCTCGTGGTCTCGCGGTACAAGTATGTGCCGTGCGATCTAGAGGTCCTGGGTTCGATTCCCGGGTCGGGCAAAGTGTTATTGGGTTTTTCCATTAGGAAATTCTCAGTAACAGCACGGAGTCTGGAAATGTGCCCGAAAAACGGCAATAGGCTCGCCCCCTATTACGTGGGACTGATACATACTTGGCGAAATGTGGGTGCAGAAATGCGTGAGTTTATGTATGTATGTATGTATGCAATTCTTTTCACGATCGGCATACGTAACATTTTACTGTCGTTGAATGAAGTTGAATCGGGCAAGTAGTTTACTAAGATATGTAAAGATGTACATATTTCATCGACTACCTACAAGAGTAGGCAAAATTTCGTAGAAACATTTTATAGAGTGAGTACATGTTGTGTCGAATAATGACTTACTTCGTTCCAGGGCATTGAACGAATGATTTAATATCATTACTTTAGTTGTGCTATTGTGTAAGGAAAATACAAAACGTAAGATCGAGGTCAATGAATAAAGATTAGTAGAAAAATATCGCGTTCAAAGTATACATAAACAGGGACGGAAAAACTTGAATAAAACTTTATTTAACGTTTTAATTGTGGACTGCATAGCCGGAGCCTGAATTCGTAAAGAGTAGTATTGTAGATTGAGAATATTACTTTCAACTTGGGTAGGACGATAGTGTAAAAAACTGAGTGATACATAGAAAATATGACTGCCACTAGCAGCGCGCCCAGCGACTCCAAGGGCCCCTTTGAGTCGCCTTTTACGACAGGCAGGGGATACCGTGGTGGGATTCTAACGCCCCCTTACCACAGGGCAGGAAATGATAAAGACCTGCCTACCGAAGTTATCTCCCCTCCTGTTCCGTAGTTACTAATTCTTTTTTAATTAACCTGATGTATTCGAGAAAACCAGATCTACTGTTATAGATATGACAGCCCCGTGGCGCAGATGGCTAGACACCAGCTTGCGAAACGAGAGGCCGCAGATTCAATCCCCGCACCGAGACAAATGTTTGTGTAATCTACAAATATTTGATTCGGGTCTGAGTGTTAGTGAGACCGAAAAAGTCTCTCGTAATCTCTGATACCCACGACACAGGACTTGTATCCTAGTGTGTGGTCAGAACTATGTATGTAACTGTTGGGTGTATTTACAATATTTATTTAGATCGTAAACAAGTTTATTTAAAAAACAATTTCCTTCTTTTTTTTACATTTTTTTTTATAAAATGTTTAACAAAAGCTTTAAATGGTGTATTGGTCAATTAATTACCCCATAAAGCCGAGCACATATATAAGGTAGCTCAGATGTTCGCCCCATATTCCCAAAGCCTCAATTAAGTACTCTGGCACAGTCGAGTAAGGTATTATTAATTTGATCGGACTCCATTTACAATGCACATCAAGTGTGTGGTATTATAGGGGCATTCAAGCTTCAACATCGAGGGCTTGCAAATTTATACCGATAAGCTTGACGGCTTGATGGCTTGACGGCTTGATTGCTTGACACGACATGATCAGCCTGTGTAGAGGGGAACTAGAAATGTTGCTGTTAGTAATAGGGAATAATTAATTTAAAATTGTATGCATTAGACTAATAACATATTTTTGAGTGATTTAACCTTTAGGAAAACGATTATGGGAAAAATATGTATTCTAATCATCATCAGCCCATCATTGCTGGTGGTAGGATATTCGTATCCGCCCGGATGGCGACCACCGTACACAGGGCGTAAATCCCGCCATAGTGGCACATGCAAGTGTGCCGCGTTCCGGGATCAGCCAGTGTATATCCGGTTTTCGGGGGGGCTTCAATCATGGTGAAAGGATGACCGTGCCGGCAATTTTTTTGGCCGGTTTGTCGCGGTCGGTCCTTTGATCGCCATGATTGATAGTCCCCCAAACTTCTTCACAATAAGGTGAAGAGGTATTCGGCCGGCATGATTGTGTCGACCAACGGGAGACCATCATCTCTCACTGGTCGGCACTTTTTCTGGACTCCATTGCGCTTACCATCAGGTGCAATGGGGTCACTTTGCCGTGCCAGAAAAAAAAAAAAAAAAAAAAAAAAAAAAAAAAAAAAAAAAGCCCATATACGTCCCACTGCTGGGCACGGGCCTCCTCTACAACTGAGAGGGTTTAGACCTTAGTCCACCACGCTGGTCTAGTGCGGGTTGGCGGACTACACACTAAGAAATTCCTAAGAACTTTTAGGTGTGCAGGTTTTATCACGATGTTTTCCTTCACCGTTAAAGCAAGTGATAATTCATTGTGAATACACACATAACTTCGAAAAGTCAGAGGTGTGTGCCTGGGGTTTGAACCTGCGACCGCCGAAATTCTCGACCGCGCGCCTAAACCTCGAGCCATCACTGCTTTCTAATAAATAAATAATAAATAAATACACCCAATTCTGATCCCTGATTTTCTGATCCCACACTAAGATACAAGTCTTGTGTCGTGGGTATCAGAAACTAAGAGAGACTTTTCGGTCTCACATACACCCAGACCCGAAACAAATATTTGTGGAACACACAAACATTTGTCTCAGTGCAGGGATCGAACCCGCGGCCTCTCGTTTCGCAAGCTGGTGTCTAGCCAACTGCGCCACGGGGCTGTCGCTTTTTAAAACAGAAGCAGATTGTAATAGAAGAAGCCACGACTTTATTCTCAATGATAAATTTTATATGCACCACAAATATTTACTGTCTAATTAGTTTTTACTAGTCTGGGTCTTAACTGCCTCGTGGTCTCGCGGTACAAGTAAGTGCGGTGCGATCTAGAGGTCCCGGGTTTGATTCCCGGGTCGGGCGGTGTTATTGGGTTTTTTCATTAGGAAATTCTCAGAAGCCGCACGGAGTCTGGAATTGTGCTCAAAAACGGCAATAGGCTCGCCTTTTATCACCTGGTACGAAAACACAATTGGCAAAACATCAGATGTGCACCTTTACCAACCTGAGAATATGTACATGCACCTACATATGAGTCTGGTCGCTTTTACTTTTTAACGCTCTTTACACGCTATTTGTAACAGGAAACAGCTTAATGAAAAGGTTTGAATGGAACTTGTGTACACTACACCAGATGGAATCATCGCAGCACGCTTACGTATTATGGAGCTGCGAGCCATCCTCCACACAAACAAAGCGTGTTTGTCCAATTAATTATCCCTTTATTCACTAACGTTTAATTATTACGCCTCGGAGTCGGCTTCAGAGATTTTAATGATGTGTACATGGGTAATGAGACGGGGTCTTTTTATGGTTTCACAAAGGCGTGTAATGACGAACTCGTAAGTGGCAGTGTGTCATTGAATTTGTCAGTTAGGAACTCTTTGGAAAGGGCATTTGTCCAGCAGCGGATTAACTGATGATATTGATGATGAATAATCAAAAATTTCGGGGGGGCTTCAATCATGGTGAACGGATGACCGTGCCGGCATTTTTTGGCCGGTTTGTCGCGGTCGGTCCTTTGATAACCATGGCATTAGTCTCCCAAACTTCTTCACAAGAATGGTGAAGAGGTATACGGCCGGCATGATAGTGTCGACCAACGGGAGATCGTCATCTCTCGATGGTCGGCATTTTTTCTGGACTCCATTACGCTTACCATCAGGGGGTAATGGGGTCACTTTGCCGTGCCAGTATAAAAAAAAAATTTAAAAAAATACATTGATGATCTATATGGGCATGGGGTTCTTCTAAAATGGAAAAGGGTAAAGCCTTCATCCACCAGGTTGGCACAGTCCGGTCTCTGTTAGTTTAAACATTGAAATGCTTTGAAGAGAAAAGTTCTACGGCAGTTGGACAAACTACATGAGGTAACATCATATCTAAAATTTCTTAGGTGTGTAGTCTGCCAACTCGCACTAGGCTGGTGTGTTGGACTAAGGCCGAACTCCTCTTAGATACAGAGGAGGCCCGTGCCCAGAAGTGGGACGTATACGGGCTGATGATGATGATGATGTTGAGAGAAACTACTACAGGTCCCAGTATAGTATGTTTAAGTGCACAAAGACTTAGTTGGCTTAACTGTCTATCGACTACTTCGCCAGTTCTTGCAGTCTCCGTATAAACAAAACACAGAAATTTCTGAACACTTAAAGCTGCACCGACTCACTTGAAAGTTAAATCCGCGCAAATATGAAAATTAGCGGCACAAACACGTCGAGGATATCTACAAAACAATCTCACAAAGCGGTCCGGGGCACAAACTCGCAGTCTAAGCTTTGGTTATAAAAGTGAAGTTAAAAGATAACGATGTCTTTTTCTCAGCCCCAAGGCTTTGATGTCCGCTTGTTACAAGTTTCTACTTGTTAAGCTAACTGGGTGGAAAACCCTGTAACTGGATACGTTTCTGGTCGGGTGTGATTTGATCTGTTCTTTGTTTTCATTTTGGATGTTTTTTTTTTAATGTGATTGGTATGAGAGCTGTGGGTGGATGGGGTTTTGTTCGGCGTATCGGGTTGAATTCTTTAATGTTTTTTCTTATGACAATATTTTTTTTTTATAGCTTAAAGATATTCTATTTTTAATACTATAATATTTGTAGTTATGTATATTGTTTTACAGGGTTAACAAAAACACATTAACAGCTTGACATAGACATTCTCTGAAGATAAACATAAGAGAGAGAGCGATTGCTTAATGGTACGGTATGAATTATTGGATCAAGAATTCACTAGTTTGTGTGCAAAGCACTGGCACGAGGCAGCCAAAGTATATAAATATCGTGAGACATATGTATAATTACATGGCTGAGAATTTTAAGAATAACAAGAATACAGTTATGATTTTGAAGAAATATTATGATCTTACTCAAAGCTTTAATTATAGAAATCTTCCTATAATTTTAAGGCAGGCATTTAGTCTAATTTCTGTGCAAAAGGTAAATATTTATATGAAATTCTTATTATAACGAAGGTAACTCGATTATTTAGAGTTTAGACTATGGGAATTTGTTTTACAAACTGACATATGTACATATATTAGGAAAGACATTTTTGTTTCTTTTTCTGTAATTGACATTTACAAATTGTATGATTACTTTTCAGGAAATTTTCAAATGGTAACAATTATAATTGCAGTATAACGAGAATTGGTTCTAACAAATTATCATTCTTAACGATATAACTTCTTCCTCGAATAAAAAAACAATATAAGAGCGAGCAGCGACCGATGAAAATCGCGTCGAGCGCTTTAAGGTAGCAAATTGTCCCAAAGGGCTCCTAAGATAAATCAAGTTCTATGCAATCTTGAATCGCGCGGATGTATGGGAATCGATTGCCTAACCCGCTGATCCGGAAGAAGGGATCCACTGTGTTTTGTTTAACATCCCATCCCTTAACGCCGTCAGGAGTCCATTTTTTTTGCTAAATAGAAATCTGTGTGCGCAGTAAATATTTTTTGCCGGAATCATCCGGGCTTTGTGGAAGCCTTTGACTTATTTATGGTTGGGAAATCGGAATGTACTGCTTCAAAGGACTTGGAGATATGCGTAATACCTTAATGTTGTTGTTTGTCTCTGAAGGATTGCGTTTAACCAGTCTCAAGTTACGCTGCTTATTATTTTTTGTTCGTCGTTTTGCTTTTCTTAAAGCTTATTGTTGGCACACTGAGGCATTAGTAATGTAAGGGGATTTATCGAGTTATGCTGACGAGAAGAAATCTTTGTTGCCACTTTTCAATAAACATAATAGTAATATAGATACACACTAAGATATAAGTCTGGTGTCGTGGTTATCAGAAATTAAGAGAGTCTGTCTATCAAAGACCCAGAACAAATATTTGTGGATTACACAAAAAAAACTGCGCCAGGCGGTTTTTAAATGTTTTCATGTTGACAGGGACATGCACGAAGCTGGTCTGTTTGTAAGTGTGGTAAATCAATATAATTTTTGACTAATCGACTCATTAATTTTAACTAACGCGGGTTTTACACTATGTAACTTTTAAATGTTTCTGCTTACACATATTTTTATTTATTTTCACTACTGCTTTAATTGGGCCTTTAAAAATACACACTTGCATTCACACACTATCGAGTCAGGTACAAGTAACACATCAACCAGACGTCTAGCATTTACGGGAAGGCAATTTGGAGGCATCCATCCACGCCCCACGACACCGTTGTCATTCACATCGCCCTGTAAAATATGCAAGGCGCCCAGGGTGTTGTTAGTATCAGATTTACATAATGGCCAATCAGACTGTGTTGCGACGTTTTGCCCCCTCCATTTTGATGGAATTACTGAAGTTTGACGCGCCGGTGGCGACATATTGAAGTGAGATTAGACGCTCTGGCGGATCCGAGGGAATTAGTGACGATATTTGAATCTGACTATTCGACGGGGTAATTGAAAATTCTGTTTGATTTTAATCAGTTTTGGCAGACGTATTGATAGATATTGATTTATGTTGTATCTTATATATATTTAAATGAGAATAAATTCATTTATTGATTTTTGAGACGACATTTTTATACGAAATGATATGAATTATATGTGGCTTCCAACATATTTATTAGTCAAATAAGTAATGTTTTTTTTCGCCTTATCTAGTCAACTGTAAAAAGTACTTTTTACTACCACAGTTTGAAATTATGGAATATTTTTTTTTCAAATAGTTTAGAAAATATATTCAATTACCATTCAATTTATTGTCATACCGCCTATGGGGCTTTATTCCTATCAACCCCAAAACTAATAGAGCGTGATATAGCTTTTAGAGTATTTCAACCAGAATTGCAGTTTCGGTTAGAAAATTAGTGGTTAATGTAATTCAAATATACATAAGGGTGGATCCCTTCTTGTGCGGTATTTATGAGGGTACGAAAGGCTCGTTGGTCCTGGGGCTTAAAATTTCTCGAGTGTTCGAGAAGTCCTGGATTCGATTCCCAACTTAGGCGACATGTTCTTTCGGTTTTTTAGCTAAATCAATAGCAGGACGTAGTATGGAAACGTGCCCGAAAAACAACTTAAGACTCGGCTCCTAATATATGGAAGTGAAACAGCTGGTGAAATGTTATTGTTATGCATTCTTGCCTACCCTAAAACGATACAGGCGTGATACGTACGTTATTCAAAACTTTCAACCATTCTATGCATATGTATGCAAACCAAACAGTTTCGCGAAACAGCATCAAGATAATATTGTATTTATCAAATTCATTTTACATTTACCAACACGAATGAGAGCATGTTAAGTTATTATAAGCGGGGAAGTTATTCAGTGCAGCCGCGTTAGTTTACTTCAGGTAAGCAGATGCATGGCGCTATAAACAGAACTTATTAGCTGGCACAATGTTTCTGTTCGGGTAAATTTCCCTTACGCTAATTATGCGGCGCTGTTAGCTAATCTAATTACTTTTTATGGTACCTGATGATTTGGAGTGGAGTTAATTATGTGGGATTTGAAACTGACTGCACTCTAAAATGGTGATAGTTTAATCTTGAGCGGTGGATGAGTTTATTTCGGTGTTAAATTTAATTTCATTAAGTCGTGATGGCCTTGAGGTTTAGGCACGCGGTCGAGAATCTCGACGGTCGCGAGTTCAAACCCCAGACAAACATCTCTGACTTTTTGAAGTTATGTGTGTATTCACAATGAATTGTCACGTACTTTAACGCCAACCCGCACTAGGCCAGGGTGATGGACTATGGCTTAAACCCTCTCGGTTGTAGAGGAGGCCCGTGCCCAGCAGTAGGACGTATATGGGCTGATGATGAAATTTAATTTAAAACTAGCTTTGTTTGCAAATCTGCTCAGTTTAATAGATTTACTCGATGTATATTAAAATTAGTATAATCTAATCAAGTTCCTATTTAAATACATGCTGAAGTACACCAAAATTGTTCTACGGATTTAAGTGTGAAAGATAATCACTTTCGCTTTTATAATAATATAATATTGTTAGAATAAATTAAATTGATGTCGGGTAGCAGCCGTCGTCATCGTCGGGCAACACGTCACTCGCACACTCGTGCATCGGCCAGTGTACAGTGCGGAAGCTCTGCCTGAGCGTCTACGCGTGTCTTGTGTGATAATTTACCCTGATCAATATTAACACTTAGAATTTCAATTTAGTTTATTGTTGTCAAGGCCCCTGGTCGAATATAATTTTTATTAAAATTAATTAACATTCTCATTTCTAGTCATATAATATTAGGATGATTGCTAATATTAAATGAAGTAGGTTCGGAAATACAAGTAGGTACATAAAGTGTTCCAGAAGTTAAGAATAACATTAATCTATAATTATTAGCCGCTCATGTAATATAATTTAAAATAAGTATTGTTATAATATTACCTCAAATTTTTTAACGCAATTTTCTCATTCATTCCTGCACCCTAGAAAGTCCAAGTAGCGATTCAAGTCTTTTACAATATACTCGTATTTTATTTATAGATTTTTTTTAAATATAAAAAAGGCGGACTTAATGCCTAAGGCCTTTTCTAACGGTCAACCCTTGGCTGATGCAGAGATACTAGATAAGTAATATTTGCCTAGAAACAAGATGTAACAGTGTGTATTTTAGTTTCACTCCCACAGATGTCACTACTATCACATATAAGCGACACCGCACAAAAACATTAATAGCAGGCTTTTGTTAAATGTGTTTCTTTTAGCCTAGGTACCTTGAGATTAATGGCCTGTCTGTCAGAACGCGGGCCCAAGTTATTTTTCGCCGTAATGCTTGTTGGAAACTTGTTTCATTACTTAATATCATGTACCAGGTGTAGAAGTTTGAATTCAAATCAAATTAGGTACTTTTGATTCTCATTGAAGATGCTGCTAATTTGTATAACAACTAAGTTTTACTCGTGGATTGGGGGGATTAAGTTTTATATTTGTGTAGCTTTTTCTGCGGTTTTGCTCAATTCGTTTTGATAGAAAAAAAACTGCCTCGTGGTCTCGCGGCATAAGTATGTTCCATGCGATCTAGAGGTCCCGGGTTCGATTCCCGGGTCGGGCAAAGTGTTATTGGGTTTTCCCATGAGGAAATTCTGAGTACGGAGTCAGAAAATGTACCTGAAAAACGGCAATAGGCTCGCCCCCTACTACGTGGGACTTATACTTACTTGGCGAAATGTGGTTGCAGAAATGCACCTCTGCCTACCCATTCAGGAATACAGGCGTGAGGTAATGTATGGGTATGTATGTGGTTAGATAAAAAAAAACTAGGACTACAGTTTTTTGTTCAAGTTTATACAACATTTTATCAATATAGTTTTTATATAAAATGATGTATAAGATCGCCTTTAAAAACAAAGTTATAGTCGCATAACAATTTATTAAAAAGTCTAAAATCAGGCATTTTGTATTAGCTTGTTCAAGCTTTTAATAATGTGCTTAGAATTCTATGACTACAGTTACTTAGTTTAATAAATAATTTTATTACAAATACCTAAGTTAATGACAGTAAAAAATCCTCCATTTTTTTCCAAGACTATGTCACATTTAATAACTACTGCAATTTTTTCATTAGATCTTTTAAAATACATAATAAACTTTAATATGTCTGACTTATGTGGGCTTGCGGCACAAGTATATGCCTCGCGACCTAGAGATCTCGGGTTCAATTCTCGGGTTGGGCAAAGTGTTATTAGGTTTTTCAGTAGCAGTCCGGAGTCTGGAATCGTGCCCAAACAGTGCAATAGACTCGCCATCTATTACGTGGGACTAATACATTTCTGGCGAAATTTGGGTGTGGAAATGCACCTTAAGTAAGTCCTTAACAAGTCGTGATGGCCTCGAGGTTTAGGCGTGCGGTCGAGAATCTTGACGGTCGCGGGTTCAAACCCCAGGCACATACCTCTGACCTTTCGAAATTATGTGGCGGACTAAGGCCAAAATCCTCTCAGTTGTAGAGGAGGCCCGTGCTCAGCAGTAGGACGTATATGGGCTGATGACGAAATGCACCTTTGCCTACACCATCGGGGAAATAATTGTGTATGTATGTATGTAAACTTTGATTTTTACATAGAGCCGCTTGAATTATTTCAAGCAAATTTTATATACTTAAAAATATGAAGTCGGAGCAGTAGTTAAAATGTTGTCACAAATGATTACGGAGTACCAGAGTCGAGAAGCGCAATAACATTAAGACGGCACGAAACTTTACATAACTCGAGACGTCTGCAAACAAATTTGTTTTGGGAAATAATAAGCAAGACAGTTATCATTGTAATATCGCTAAAATGTTTGTATCCAAGCTCAGCTTGCTTCAATTTGACGAAATGCTTTGTTTTCCTCCGGGCGTTTTGTAGTGGCTTTCGAGGCGCTTAAATATTTCACTTCGGCACGGATTACGCCAACGGTTTGGTCAAATGTTTGATGTTTGACGTACGCGCTGGTTAAAATGTTGTTTATTTGTTTAATTATATGAGTATGTAGAAATTACTCACGCATGTATTCTTCTGTATGAAGAGACAGGCAAAAGTAGTACATTTCTTTACCCACTTTTCGCCAATTGTGTTTTACCTGGTAAACGAGAATCTCGGCGGTCGCGGGTTCAAAGGCACACACCTCTGAATTTTCGAAGTTATGTGTGTATTCACAATAAATTATCACGTACTTTAACGGTGAAGGAATACATCGTGGAAAACCTGCACACCTTAAAGTTCTTAGGAATTTCTTAGGTGTGTAGTCCGCCAACCCGCACTAGGCCAGCGTGGTGGACTAAGGCCTAAACCCTCTCAGTTGTAGAAGATGCCCGTGCCCAGCAACGTATAAGGTCTGATGATTATGAACCGTTTTATGAATGTTAAGTGTTGGTTTCAATATAATAGTCAAAACTATTCAAATGATTAGTGCACTATGGCAAATGGAAGGCAAATATTAATATTAATCAGAAGTTTTTAACGTGGTTTCATACAAGAACGATGAAATGAAATATCTTGATGAAATCTGAGAGCATTTCTTTAAAACTATTGAAGAAGTTAAGTTAATAAGAACAAGAAATCGCTAACCATTAATTAGCCGCCTTCTTATTCACTTCTTTAATCTAATTCAAAATACATTTATTTGTAATTTGAATTTTATGATAATAATATTAAGAAACTACTTTTTACTAACTGCATCGTCTATATGTACTTTAATTAATAAGTTCGTATAACCCCAAAAAAATCAAACAAAATTAGCGGAAACTTTTGCTGTTTTATTTTTCTGGCGTCATATAGCTCTTATGTGACAAGTAGTGACATCTGTAGGCGTAAAACAGACATATTATGCACATTTGTTAGTCATCTTTGTACGGATAATACATACATACGTCATTTACTGATTTCTACTTACATCATCATCACATCATCTACTGCCTTTCAATCTTAGTGTTAAGTCAAGTTACAAAAAAATTGTAAATAAAGAGCGAGATATTGAGATATACACCCTGTATTCAGACCGTGATCGGAAACTAAGGCAGGTAATAGCGACGGTGATTACAAACACCGTGACATTAGAAAAATCCAGACAAAAAATATAAATTTTGACGTTTTCCTAACAATCATAGATATTAAATGGACGTGGTTGTAAGGAAAACGTATTTTATTTTATTTTTTGTCGGGATTTTTTTTAATGTCACGGTGTTTGTAATCACCGCAGCTATAATCTGCCTTATTTTCCGATCACAGTCTGAATACAAACTGTATATTGAATTAATATAAACAAATGATCAGGATGCGCAGTACCTATTTATAAATCTAAGTTTTAAATTAAATTACTTCCAAATTCAGCTGTTTTATGTGAAAGAGCAACAAAAGCTACACTCATCCATCCTCAAAGATTTTCTCATTCACAATAACATGCCGTATCAAAAAACAGTTATACGCAAACACTGAAACGCTTCAGAGATCGCCAACTGAACAATGCGCTTGAAACTTTGTATATTTAAGAGGTATTAAAAGTCAACTTAGACTGGATCAAGTTCGCTGTGTTTTATTACAGTTTTCACCTTTTCACGAAGCATAAGTTTGTGTATTTGAATTGTAAAACACGTTCGGTGGCGATTTAAATTTGCAACGAGATCGTGGATTGATGCGACGTACTTCGGAGAGTTAAACGGCTGGTTTGGAGTAACTTCCACAGATCCGAAGATCAGAAAAGATAATGGGATGAAATGCTTTATAAAATTGCGGTATTTTTGGACTCTTTAATAGATTTCTGCCGTGCGATCTAGAGGTCCTGGATTCGATTTCCGGGTCGGGCAAAGTGTTATTGGATTTTTCCATTAGATCATTCTCAGTAGCAGCACGGAATCTAGAAATGGATCCGAAAAACGGCAATAGGCTCGCCCCCTATTACGAGGGACTGATACATACCTGGCGAAATGTGGGTGCAGAAATGCACCGCTGCCTACCCTTTCAGGGAATACAGGCGTGAGCATATGTATGTACGTATGTAGGTATGTAATAGATTTCTTTAAATGCAAGATTGTTTATTTATCGTTCGAATATTTTATATTATTTCGCGCTGGTCTCCTCTAGATGAGGCCAGTTGTAGAACTGAGAGAGGTTTGTCCTTAGTCTATTATCTGGTCTAGGCTGAGTTGGCGTGACGAGTGTAGTCCACGTCAATGAGTTAGCGAGATTTTAAAGTTGGATACTTTGAAGTTTTTGACTCATTAGTTGAAAACAGTGGCGAATCAATCTTATTCTCGAGTTTTGTTTTGCAAACCAATAAAATAGTATTTTGACTCTATTTTATTCTTTACATACTATAGACCTGTTGGATTATGTTGCCATAGACCTTATATTATCATTCCACAAACAGACTTGCAAACAAAATAAAACTATAGTTGCCATTTTGTTTATGAAAAAGCCCATTTACAAAACGAATTAAAGTTGCGAAATCACTGCACTGTGTATATCGATTAATTTGTTTAACACGCCAATAACATTGGTCGACAAAAATCCGAAGCCGAATCAAATAGTTAACTAAGTCAATATTGAAAAATACAAACTGCAGCAAATTCAAAACACGCGTTGGATGAAAATAAACCCCATATTTACTCGGAACGGTTCGAGCTCGAAGTAAAAAATATAATTGAATCCGTGAGGGGTCGCCCTATACCAAGAGTCGCGCGTTGATTGGCCGATATTCAAATTTGAGGCTAACGAGATATGGCACGGCGTGTGCGCAAAATCATGTTTCACGCGGCGGCTAATATTTTCCCTTTGCCCTCAAGGCAACTTAGGGTTAATGGCGCGAAAAATGGAGGGAGTGCCTTAAAAATTTGAATCGTTCGGTTGGATGTTATTGATGGTAGGCAGTTTTATTTCGCACCACGTGTTAGTTTTACCTGGTGTTTGTCTTTTTAGAGAATTGATGATATGTTTATGGTGATAGTTTTAGTAAAGCAACGCATAGTTGTAATACTGAGGTGTTTGAAACTTTGTAGGAATTTTAATTGAGGCTCTGTTTCACATTTGTTCGGATGGAAATTTGTAGATTTACTCGTATATATTATGAAAATTACTATATCGTATAGTTTCTTAGTGCTTAACTACGTTTAACTACGAAAGAGGTCCCATAAAATGTGAGTTATTCTGGGAAATTTATTTCTTTTGTTAGTTGGTCTTTAAACATTTCAGTGCGATCCATTTTCAAGTTTTTAATTTTAATAAAACAAAAGAACGTTTGTTAATTATTATAAGTGCTTTTGATGTTCATGTTTTCCGAAAAGTCAGTAACCTGTGCGTTGGTGTCAGATTGTTTCTGGTTAATTTAAAATAAGTCCGAGTTTAATGGCGTATTTTATGGGCCGTTTTTTTATGACCCAATAAAGTCTCCGTCCAGCGGGGAAACATCGTTAATCTAGATTTCTAATAAACTGTCCAAGACTTGCATTGGGGTTGGGATTTTCGGAAATTATTAAGGCGTCATAAGTCAGTCTTAATGATGTGCCTTTAATAGTGAATATTAAAAAGGAATGGATTTCCCGAAGATGTTTACGCCAGTACAGTAATGCGCCTACACATTCGGGGATACACAAATGCGAGTGTATGAATGCATATTTATTCAATTTCTAGTGATAGTCATGTTTGTAATTAAGCTATGATCTATGATATATGATCTATGAAGTCGTGATGGCTTTTGAGGTTTAGGCACGCGTTCGAGGTTCTCGACGGTCGCTGGTTCAAACCCCAGGCACACACCTCTGACTTTTCGAAGTTATATGTGTATTCACAATGAATCATCGCGTACTTTAACGATGAAAGAAAACATCGTGATGAAACCTGCACACCTAAAAGTTCTAAGGAATATCTCAGTTGTGTAGTCCACCAACCCACATTAGGCCAGCGTGGTGGACTAAGGCCTAAACCCTTTCAGTTGTAGAGGAGGCCCGTGCCCAGCAGTGGGACGTATGTATATGGGCTGATGATATATGTATGATGTAAGTAAGCTAAGCAAATAGCAGTAAGGTTTAGCTCGGACGAAATTTCATAAAATAACTAGCTTATGATTTCTCCTTAAATCCCAGCACTCTAATTGGTCTAGTGGCACGAGCCTCCTCTACAACTGAGGGGGTTTAAACGTTAGTCCACCACGCTGGCCTAGTGCCGGTTGGCGGACTACATACATAAGAAATTCCTAAGAACTTTTAGGTGTGTAGGTTACATCACGATGTTTTCCTTCACCGTTAAAGTACGTGATAATTCTTTGTGAATACACACATAAACCCTTTCAATGGTAGAGGAAGCCCGTGCCCAGCAGTGGGACGTATATGGGCTGATGATGTTGATGACACCCATAAATTCGAAAAGTCAGAGGTGTGTGCCTGCGGTTTACATAAAATCGCGACCGTCGAGATTCTCGACCGCATGTCTAAACCTCGTGGAGTGTTGGCACAGAAATAACTGAATGAGTAAACCGCCTGTTATCGAAATAAAAAGAGACACGTAAAAATGAGTAAACCACCCTCTAATTGAATATACCCCGGGGGTGTTGTAATTCTCGGCGCTATCGCGAATCCGCGGCGACAATGTCCGAACTGGGAGTCAGTTGTTTTGCTTAAATGACAATGTATTCGCGTGCGGGAATAGAAAAATATCTACATGACGTCTTTTTGCTGAAACTTTTTTGGTAATGTTTTGCCGTTTGATTTATATTGTTTGCGCTCTGTTTCCGTGTTTTGTGTCTTTTGGGGAAATTTGTGACGTAAAACAGGAGTACGTTATCTACGTACTTAGAAAATTTGGAGGCAAGTCAAACTATGGAACTTTAGGATAAAGGTTTCAAAGTTAGATTGACATTATGAGTATTATTAATAAATTCAAGGAATACAGTGAGGTTAGGTAGGTAAAAAGGTGATAAATATGAAAGTTGAAGGTAGGACAAGCAGAGAAAGGCCAAAGAAGAGATGGACCTAGTGCGTGACTGAGAATATGAAAGAAAAAGGGGTGAACGAAGAAATGACGGCTGATACCGATGTTGGCAAGGACAAAACATATTGATGTGACCCCAAATGAAATTGGAAACAGGGCAAGGAAATGATGATGCCATGCATGAGGTTATGTACGAGTACATATGTAAGTATGTAATAATTTTATTGCTAACAACTTTTAATGTTTTTTCTTTTTACAAGTTAAATTGGTTATTATATATTTACTTCAAAACTTTATCTAGAGATAACTATGCTGAATAGTGGAAACCGCATCGAATAGTATGAGCGCTGCTAGTTATTCGTGGTTGTTGTTCCGTAGATTTGTACAGTTGGTAACGAGCAAGGTACGGTCCAATCGTCTTGAGAACAAATATTGACACAATTGTATTCAAATAGTTGTAACGTCATAGTTGTTTCAAACAAATTGAAATATATCGTTTCTATTATATAATTTGTATATTTCTCAATTCAAATCCATGGCAAGCCATAAAAATTACACTCCCGACATAAATCAAAGCCGAGGATCGCGGTAATGACGCCGCGCAGCATTTTATTGCTTCTATGACGTAGAACAAAATACCTCTTCGGCAACCAAAGCGAATTCGCTCTAGTTTTATGGCAGCGTTTAGGGGTTAAGTGCGAAATGGAATGTAGATAGGACGTGGAAATACTTTCGGCATGTCGGAGGGTCTTTATGGGCCGCGGGCCATCGACGCGTTATTGTGTTACGAATATGGCCGTTTGGTTTATAAAGTCGTAAAACGTAGTTTCGCTGTCTATATGCAAATGTTTTGTTGAGTTGTGAGTTCGCAATCCGGGAAGTGCTGGCTGAATTTCGCCATTCATAGTTTAAATACCTGGAATTTGCCTTGAAACAAAGTGGTGTTCACGAAAACAAAAGTCTAATTATAGCTGTTTAAAATTTCCTAAAAGAGAGCGTAATTAATTTCGCTTCTTTTGTCACTTACATAATACTTAGGTTATTTACAAGGAAATTTCAATACAATTATGATACTATTTAAAAAAAATATTTTGTACCTTCATAAAACATTTTTTTTTTAGCAAAGTTTCAAAGAAGTCAATTGATATATCGTAACATACGTAGCGGACTCTACGCCGTAGCGAATTGCGGTCGTAGTGAAGCCGTAGATGTTTCGTAGACTTTCCGTAACCTATTACTTGTTCCCTTACATCTTTATACCGTAAATCACTCGCGGGTTTTATGTGGCTTTCCTTTAAAATAAAAATATTAAATAATATTGCTTTACTGGAAACACACTTTTGTATTTTTACTTTTCCGTGTGTTTTGCTACGAGTGAAGTAGTGCTTTTATGACATACGAGTAAGTCAATATTTTTAGCTCACTCATAGGTTTTTAATTGCAGTTTACTTGTGGCTTTAAGGAATATACTTGTTTCTTTTGGAGTATATTTATTTATTTATTACTTAATATACTTTTTTGTACACTATACAAGCAAATATAACATAAATGATATTTGCAACTTTATTTATTTTGTAATGAAGCCAGACCACTTAATTTAAGTATTCCATTATTCTGTCAATATCATTTTATGAGTATTAAAATATAACCTTAGACCTCATCTAAAATTATAAATGTTTTGTGTTAACATTTATTCAGATCTAGTATTTCGAAGCTAATAATTAAATAAATAATAATTGAGATAACTGCTTCTTTGGCACAGGGCATAAATGTTACGAAGTGATGTATTTAGCCATAACATCTCGGATTTCGAAAATATTTACAACTAGCTTTTGCCCGCGACTCCGTCCCCGTAGACTACAGGGTTGTGTTCAGAAAGAAATAAAGTTGTAGTCTATTTTACTATTTTACTCATTTTTATTTTTCCCCCTTGTTAGTATTTTTTTACAAACTTTGAATGCCATATTTATTTATATCTAATCAACAGCCTAAAAAATAAGTTTCAAGCTTCTAGCTTTAAAAGTGACAATACTTCGATACAACCTTTCAACCCCCCTTTCAATCCCTTAAAAGTCTTTTTTCGGTATAAAAAGTAGCCTATATCCTTTCTCAAGCTCTAAACTATCTGTGTACCAAATTTCATTTAAATCGGTTCTGTAGTTTTAGCAGGAAAGCGAGACAGACAGAGTTACTTTCGCATTTATAATATTAGTATGGATTTTCTTGATTACACTAATGACTCCAGACACAATCTCAATCCATTACGATTAACATGAAGCCGAATGAAAATACCACCCCAAAACCGCAGTTCATCCGTCCATTGTTAACGAAAACTCTCTTACTTTTGATTCGAGTGAATTTGAGGGGTGAAATAGCGAAAAATAAAATTATTCAAACACAAACTCTTCAGTGGATATCTTTCGATAATGACTGCTATTCATCCCGACAATACAGCTCGGTGGATCTAAAGTCCCCCATTCACAAGACGTAGGTGCTTTATTCAAGAAGATTTCTTGGACTGAAATGAACGGTGCTCTATAACAATTCATTATAATGCTATTGAGATATCTCCATTGTGACGGGGGGCCATTATAGTCTCATTTACAGTAACAATTACTGCAGGGTCACTGTTTGTTTGTGGCGTCAATTGTTGATGCAAATTCAATGTTTTTAAAAATTGTATTTTCGATCGCCAGTTTTAATTGGTGGTGGAAAAAAATAAGTAAATGTGTATTTTTTATTTGAGTTGCATCCCCGTTGGTCTCTGATATCCTTTGTGTGTATTTATCCAGTTTTTAGTATTTCGGGAATTATGGTTTTCAATTAGTAAAATATAGGAAACGAATATATTTTTTAATTTTTGTTTATGTAATTCGGGAAAAAATTATTTTGTTAATAAATTATTGGAATTTTCTTTTACTTGTAATACGAAATTTGGATTTTTGTTTTATGCCATATTGGTGCATTTTAATCACTGTTACTAACACATACTACGTTGTCATAAAATACTACACACTTATAAATTACATCTTTTCCCACAACATCTAAGTCATTATAAATTAATATTAATTAATGATAAATTAACACTGTTTGTCTATTACGATTTTACGCCTACATCGTTGTACCAATTTAGATATTTTGTTATTGTTTAGGAAATAGATAACATTATGAAAAAGAACATGAGCAAAATACAATTGGCGAAAAAAAATAAGTAAATGTGTATTTTTTATTTGAGTTGCATCCCCGTTGGTCTCTGATATCCTTTGTGTGTATTTATCCAGTTTTTAGTATTTCGGGAATTATGGTTTTCAATTAGTAAAATATAGGAAACGAATATATTTTTTAATTTTTGTTTATGTAATTCGGGAAAAAATTATTTTGTTATTAAATTATTGGAATTTTCTTTTACTTGTAATACGAAATTTGGATTTTTGTTTTATGCCATATTGGTGCATTTTAATCACTGTTACTAACATATACTACGTTGTCATAAAATACTACACACTTATAAATTACATCTTTTCCCACAACATCTAAGTCATTATAAATTAATATTAATTAATGATAAATTAACACTGTTTGTCTATTACGATTTTACGCCTACATCGTTGTACCAATTTAGATATTTTGTTATTGTTTAGGAAATAGATAACATTATGAAAAAGAACATGAGCAAAATACAATTGGCGAAATGTGGGTGCAGAAACTCATCACTGTCTACTTCTTCGCGGAATACAGGCTTAAGAGTACTTATGCCATTAGTAATTGTTTTTATAAAACTGTATCCTGGTTCATACTTTACATTTTTATTATAATAACGTCATAAATTGTTATGTAACCATGTCACAATCGATGTAACTTCTAACAGTAGACCGCCGCCACCCGATCGCTACTCATTGTTCCTAATGACACTTTGTCAAATTTCAATCAAACTTCAATTACATAATCAAATATAATAGGTGTAATACAACAATGCGGTAATCTGATTTAATTTGGTTTTGAATAACCTATTACTGCGCCACACTGATAGTGATAGGGCTTTGGTTACACTTGCGTGCGCGAGTGTACCGTTATGTCTTTGGTATAGTCCTTTCTTATTTGATATTTGAAAAAGGTTTTAAATCAAATTTTCCTGTACCTAGAATTTTATTAATATTTCATCATCAGCCCTTATACGTCTCACTGCTGGACACGGGCCTCCTCTGCGACTGAGAGGGTTTACAACTAAGAAATTCCTAACAACTTTTACGTGAGCAGGTTTCCTCACGATGTTTTACTTCACCGTTAAAGTACGTAATCATTCATTGTGAATACAAAAATAACTTCGAAAAGGGTAAGGTGTATGTCTGGGGTTTGAATCTGCGACACAACACAGGTAATTTAGTATCTTCAAACTGCCTATGTAAAATGAAATAAGGACGCTCTCGAAATCTTTTGGGGAGCAGCAGTAGACGCATTTTGCTATTTACTATGATATTAATGATTGTTATGTCTGCCAACCCACATTAGTCCAGCGTAGTTGATTAAGGCCTTAACCCTCTTAGTTGTAGAGGAGGCCCGTGCCCAGCAATGGGATATATACGGGTTACAGGTTAACTCGACCTATATCCGTGAAGGGCGTGTAGTTTACATCGTTTCTGACTGATTTGACTATGAGACACCCTATCCTAAATCTAACCGTTTTCGAGATATTTGAATTTAATAGTTTTTTCCAAAAAACTCCCGATTTTCGGCTATCAGCTTAGATATTTTGAAATGTGTAGGTCTTATTATTACTATTATTTGATTTTTACATGTAAAATAAGATGCTTTATGCCCTCAATAACCAAAATTTCTTGATTTGATTGAGGTTATCTTGATGCCGATTATTTCGATCCCGTAGATGTTTCTAAAAGATATCTTGAAATGCACAGATATACCAAATATTACAGTTTTTTTTTAAATAAACAAGCGTCAACAATCAAATTGCCAAATTTTGCATCGGCAACAAAATATGATATGCGCACACATGCCTTCTGCCTCACCCTTTAGCTCTTAATACATTGTTTAACATCGGCGTATCCGATTCAAACGGGCTTTGTTATTCAACACCGCTCGCGTAGGATTTCGCCCTTTCCGCTGATACAGGTATGATATGATTTATTGGACTAAAACATATTTTCACGTTATTTATTTGCCTTTGTGCGTGAAATTGCGGAGAGAATTTTGAATTTCGATCGTCAATAGAAATTTATTTGGTGTTTTTTTGTTTATTTCGAATGCGTCTTTTAAAGAAGTGATTTGGCGTTATTTGGACATAGTTTTCTGCGTCATCTAGAGGAATCTGTTTTGAAGCGATTTGCATTCTGTATAGGATGACGAATATATAGAGAGAAGTCATAAGTGTGGCGTGAGATCTAGACGTAAAAGATATTTTTAGGAGAGACCTACTTTTTAAACATTGATAAAGGGAGAAATAAATTTGTAAATAAATTATTTAAGAAATCATTAACTTTATTCACGTTTATTTCAGCCCAATCAGTTCCATCGCTGGGCGAGGAGCCCTCTTTTATGTAGAGGAGTAAGACCATAGCCCACCATGTTGGTAAACTCCAGTTTGGTTGATTATGTAATTAAGATTTCTGAACACCAAAGAAAATATGGAAATATTCCATAACGATCATTTCCACCGGCTTCAGAATGCATGGTAATTACTTTAAAATTGACTTTTATATACAATTTTTTTTGCATGAAATTTCGAATCCACGTCCGCCAACGTGATGTTTCAGTAACCTCTGTGCGCCATGCTCGAGGCTATGACCCTCACCATTATTATACTCTATACAATTTAAATAATTGTCACGCCTGAATCGAGCTATGGCGCTGATACGAGGATCGTTCGCTGTAATTACATTGTTAGGAGCAAATAATTGGCCGCCCTAGCAAACGGTATTAAGTTAATCATCTGTAAATACAGGTTGTGTAAAGCCCATGACCGAAAACTAAGACAGACAATAGCCACAGTGATTACAAACACCGTGACATTAAAAAAAATCCCGACATAAAAAAAAACCTTTTCCTAAAAACTTCATACATTTAATACTAGTTATAAAAAACGTTGAAAACGTAAAAAACATCGGGTTTTTTTTTTAAATGTCACGGTGTTTGTAATGTCAGTGGCTATTACTTGTCTTACATTTCGATCAAGATCTTTATACACCCCGTTGTATGCGAGGTATGCGCTCGATATACGTATGTACATATATTGACATAGAGTTATGTGCCTGTTTACTTAACAGTTCACGTCTTATTAACACGGAATATCTTATCCTTGATGCAGTTGGCTTAACATCAGAGTGCGAAACGAGTGGCCGCAGGTTCTGTTTCTGCACAGAGACAAATGTTTGTGCGATCCACATATATTCGGTAATGGGTGTTTTTAAGACCAAAAAGTCTCTTTCTGCTGACACAAGACTCATATTTTAGTGTGGGGTCAGAACTATGTATGTGTCTGTTAGGTGTATTTATTTTATTTTTTATGTATCAAAGGTAGTAAAGTTGTCAGAGTTACATAATCACTTTGGGATGCGATAAGAATGGGCGGGATATAATGGGGTATATTACAAAGATAATGATCTAGGCCTCCCCCAAAGACCTCCAGAGTGTTCTGTCGGAAGCGACCTGCTGCCGTCCAACGCTGCCCTTGCCGTAACGCGGTTAGTACGCGAAGTTATTTGTCATTTATTAATTATCACGTACTTTAATGGTGACGGAAAACACCAGTTACTTTCTTAGGCATGTGAAGTCCACTAATCCACACTCAGCCTGGGTGGTGAGCTAAAGCCCTACCAAACTTTACTCATCATCATCATCATCTTCACGTCCACTGCTGGACATAGGCCTCTACTATGGCCCGCCACTGGGCTCGATCTTCGGCCCTCCCCATCCAACCGCTGCCAGGCACCTTGCGGATATCGTCACCCCACCTATCCAGAGAGCGTCCAACACTACGTTTGCCGAGCCGTGGTCTCCAGAACACGTTTCCCCCAACGGTTATCTGTTCCGCGACAGATGTGACCTGCCCACTGCCTAAACTTTACTCAATCAAATAAAACAAACGCATCGAAACAGAGTATGTACTGGAGTTTATCTCTAAGTCTTTTATGCAAACATTTCAATTCATGTATCGCTATGACACGAGGTTTTATTCAACGTCTCAATTATGTAATGCAATCTCACATAGAACTTTGCATCAAACTGCATGTTTATTTATTCCCCTGCACGGCGGCAGTTCATCCGCGTACAACTTCATCGGGCCTTACTTAAAGTTGCCGAGTTCTTTGTAAAACAAATAGGATATTTGAATTTTCCCAGCCCACTTTGAATTGAATGCTGGCTCGGAACTCGGCGGGCTTCTTAAAACTCATGTTTTAAAAAGAGTCTTTAAGAAGGCGATAGTTTAAGGTATGCGCAATACTGTCTGCGGTGGGTTTCCGTTTTAATGGTCGCCTTCTTTAAGTCGTATAGTAAGAGTAGAGGCTCGCATAATGTAGCTCATATTCACTTCAATTCTTCTTCACTACTCCATTTTTTTAATTGGTACTTCAAGTTTATTATATGAAACGGTAGTAATTCGTATTCCTTTTATACGACTGTCAAGTGGTCTTGCGGCACAAGTATGTCTCTGAGATCTAGAGGTCCCAGGTTCAATTCCCAGGTCGGGGTAAGTGTTATTGAGTTTTTACATTAGGAAATTGTCAGTAGCATTACGGAGTCTAGAAATATGTCCAAAAAGGCAATAGGCTCGCCCCCATTACGTGGAACTGATACATACCTGGCGAAATATGGGTGCAGAAATGCACTTCTGCCTAATCCTCCAGGAAATATATACATATGTATGCTTTTTATAAGAATATATTGATGAATTTAATCTCTGAAACGATTATGCTAGTCTGTTGTCACTTATAGCTTTATTTAGACAGTACTACAATATTTTTATAAGGAATTACGTTGTTACTATGCCAATATAAAGAAAACTGACCTGAAACTATGGTTCCGCTGTAGAGTTTCTTTCGGTTACTGAGATTGTGCGAGTCAGTCTCTTCGATTCGATAGGTCCCAAATATAAAACTATTTCTGAAAAAGGTAGGAGCTATTTTTCTAGACCCACGTTTTGTAACCTGTGCTTTTTAATGCTTCACGTTAAAATGGGTAAGACTATTGACGTTCTCCGCGCGAATTTCGTGAAATTACCAATAAAACTTGGCCAACCTCTCAAACCAATCAAACTTTAAAATCACACGATAAATATTTTAGTCGCGTTACTAACGAGATGTAAAAGCAACCCATAATTACACATGTTTTATATATCGTTGTGGTGTGTACGGCGATAATTTAACGTGTAGTACGGCTTGGCGGCTATTGATTGGTTCATGGAACAATAAATAAAATATGTTCTCGGAATGTTATGCCAAGGAAAGTTTCAGCGTCCTTCGTATGTTCGTTCGTAATTTTCCATATGCAAAGTATGCTTAATTAAAATTATACTGTTTCCATTTTTAATATAATTAGAAATACTTTGTTGAGCACATTCCGCATCCATCATGACGCCTTTATCCAAAAGGGGTAGGCAGAGATTACCTGTCCTTTTTCATTACTTGCTTCTACTATATTCATGTAAATTCTAATTTAATCCTAGCCTCACGAAGAATAAATTTCATCTGATATTTATATATTCTTCGTTGTGGCCCTCTTCTGGCCATTTTCTCACATTCGAGTGAAAAAATCATATCGTAGGATATTCATGACATATTTATGTAATGACTGATGAGTGCAAAAACTAAAAGTAATATTTTTTGTTTTATTATAAAAGTTGTTACTTTCTTTCTTTTGTGTTTTGGTGTAAGATGGTTTTAACGGAAATTGTGTTTTCCTAGACGACACTTATTATATTCCACACTACATGTACGAGCAAGTGTCAGAACTACTGCTATTTATAGAATCGTTTGGATTCCGTCTTTAATCAATGAATGTCATGCTCTACAAAATATAGGCACATAAAAATGAGCGCGACAAAAATAAACTTATTAAAATAAACAATACGTTAACATCGATGCAATCCAATTACGCATTCAAGTTGATTGCCGCCGAACACAATACGCTCGCCGATCGCAACTACGGTGAAGAAAAGGCGCCAAGTTTCGCGCATGCGCCAACTGGAACAGCCCCTAAACACACCAGTCATGTGGAGTCAGTCTTACCGGAGACTTCGGTGAGGACAGACGTCGCCTGGTCTCTGGACATCGCGCGATCCGATCCGCCCGCGATACTTCAGGTTCCTAACAAACGTCCGATGGAAGTCAAAGTTAGGTAGTAATGTGAGATGCGTGATGTTCGCACTTGTGATAGTGCTGTTGACAGTGCTAGAGCCATGTGTTCTGTTATACCACCGGCAGTTCGCAGTGTACGTGCCTGACGGGTCGGAGAAGGCCCACGAGATAGCCCATAAGCATGGCTTCGTCAACCACGGCGAGGTAAGCATCAAGACATGCCATCAAAATTATTTAACTCTGTTGATACACCTTAATAAAAATTTCGCCTCTTAGACAGTTTTGTTTCAAACGGTCGTTTTTTAAGTTGTTCTGAAAATCTAGTACAGGAAAACGGTAAAGAATTCCCCCGTCCACTTCAGTTTCGTTTCATTACATTTTTACATTTCATGGAATTTCTCATTATTTCGATGAAATACCTATTTCGTTATTTTCATCGGCTTTTGATCAGGAATTCTTGTTTCGTTTATACGACGAGATTTCTTATTGAATTGACATAAATAGTCAACGAAGTTGTCTGAAATAATTTCTGTCTATGAAGTACCATTCCTACTGGTATCCCAACTCTACAATTTACTAGCCATTGAGAAACTCTAGGTTTTAAAACAATCTTTGCATAAGAGTCATAAGCTAGACTGTAAATGGTTTAAATCTTTTTGAAACCTAATGTTTCCGCTTCTGTAACTCAAATTCTTTCGTCTTCTCCAACGTCGTGTGAATGTGACAGATGTTTACGATCTTGATAAGTGATCCACGCAAGCTGATTCTTACATTTGTCGTATAAGGAAATCTATTGATACATTAGTGTCACAGTATTACTCCAGTAATTTATAGTTCGCCGAGTTTTCCTCTAACAAAAAGATACAAAGAGGAAATAAATGTAGGCAAAATTATGATGTATTAGGTGAGGACAAGACAGAATCGGTAATGAGACTTAGCTATTTATAAAGTGAAGTAATGGAGTGTTTTCGTTCAATGAAAGTAATTACTGAGACGCCGCCAAGGGATTTCTAGCGAATAGCCTGTTGGTAAGACGTAGTTAATAGCATTTGGCATAATCCCGAGGAAATTATGGTGGTTCATTCCCAAGATAGAAAATTTAGAATTGACTAGTATTTTAGAGTACTTTGTACAGGTATAGAAATTTTGGATGGCTTTAGTTTTTATACAGACGTATTTTTCATACTGGCACGAGAAAATGATAATACCATACTTGATGGTAAGCAATGATGTCCAAATGTAAAATAAAATCCCATTTTTTGTTTCAGTATGACAACAAAAATCATGCATAACATGCTAAACAACCGTATGGTTTTGTAAACACAGGCCTCCAATCAATACTAATTCTTACAACGTTATCAAAAAATGGAGCAATTTCATTACTATATTCTACATCTACCTTCTACGGAGTTTTATTCACTAAGTGCTATTTTCCTGTTGGTATAATATGACCTTGTCCTGCCCATGTTTGTTTGTCATTGATTTCTTACATGATGGATGTTCATGTCATTTTGAATGGTTGATAACGAAATTCCAAGTTAGAATTATTGTAGGGTATATTGTTAGAAATCGTAGTATATAGTATTTTCATAAGTTGAATACCTATGTACATATGTCAGTTCTTGAATAATTCAATCTTTACAACTTGGTGTCGTCTTAAGGTTGGTAATTTTTTTTTGGTTTATATTTTCTGTGGAAAACAGGTTGAAACGATTAAGTTTTGTGAGGGTTAGGTAGGCGTCGAAAAAATAAACTTATCAAGAATTCAGCTTTATCTCCAAGTCTTTTCACAGATACGTTGAAAATCCTCAGATAAAACTATATTCTAGGTTATAAAATGATAACCCGCAGCTATGATTCTATAACTTATATTATTTGAGTTATCCAAAAAAAAAATTTGATTGTTTTTGAATTTCAAAAATCTTTCGTAGCTTTTGTTTCAAATCAAGACATGGTGTAAGGGGTGGTTGTAGGTGGGTGACTATTCAGTGTATTTTTGGTTCTCCTTAAATTGTTAAGGACCATAGGAGTCAATTCGGAAAATAGTAAACTTGTAATTTTCAGTATCTTATTACTGTGGTTTAAGAAGTAATGGCAACAAGTAAAAATGTCTAGAGTATTTTTTCACGGTGATATGTAATAATATTTTTAAGCAAAACCTAAAGACGGGTAATTTATTAACATGATTTTTAGTTTGTACATTTCGTATACATTACTTAAAAATAATGTTCATAGTATTTTTTATTGACTTACGAAGTTTTATCAAATAAAAATCAAAAGAAAATTATTAAAAATAAATTTTACTTAAGTAGCATTTCAGACGAAACAAATATAAATAATTTTTTTTCCACTCACATGTTACCAACTATATATATTTTTTGTGTTCCTTTTTTAATAGTATGATTTATAACATAAATACATTACTGTCATACTGTTGGATTGTAAATTCATTGTTTCCCTGTCAAGCGCGAGAGATGGCGCTAGCATATCCATCTTAAACTAGTGTCGAAATAGTTTGTTTAGTGTTATTGCGTACTTTTTACTTGGGTTTTTATTGTAACATTTTTTTAAATATCTTATGAGAAGATTCAAATACTATTTGAAAATCACAGCGTTAAGTGTGTAGACAGACTATGAATTAAGGGTATCTTTGATCATTCCATGTCCAGCATTCTAGTTTTAAAGAAATTATGTTTTTGTATGAGGTCATGGGTTCGAATCCCCCACCGATAATTTTTATGTGCGCTACACATAATATATGTACATTTTTGTGTCTGGGTGTTTTGACGTATAAGTCCTGGTTTCTTATGCATTTGACTTCTATCATAGTCACATAGATTATGTTAACGTGTTTCTCTATAAATTTTATCTTGAAGGATAGGACTATGCTTATGATTGTTGGGTTGTTTATTTCAATATAAGTAATTTTTTTTTGGCCTCGAGGTTTAGGCGCGCGGTCGAGAATTTCGGCGGTCGCAGGTTCAAACCCCAGGCACACACCTCTGACTTTTCGAAGTTATATGTGTATTCACAATGAATTATCACTTGCTTTAACGGTGAAGGAAAAACATCGTGATAAAACCTGCACACCCAAAGTTCTTAGGTGTGTAGTCCGCCAACCCGCACTAGGCCAGCGTGGTGGACTAAGGCCTAAAACCCTCTCAGTTGTAGAGGAGGCCCGTGCCCAGCAGTGGGATGTATTTGGGCTGATGATGATGATGATGATGTATGTATGTATTTATTTTAGGAAATTATTTTAAAATATGCTTAATAACTCTAATACTTCTAATGTGGATACGGCAAAATGATAAACTGATGACTCTGGGAAACGAACTTAGGATGTTTCCTTTCCCAGAATCATTATCGCCACCGTCAGCAATATAGTCATTACTAGCTTAAATCACAATTTAAGTTAACTCAATCCCGCGGTGTAAGCGGAATTCTTAGTAGCAGTACGGAGTTAGTAAAAACGCTTTTAAAAAAGAAATTAGCTTTCCTTCCACTACTTCACCAGCTTATCCCCTAACTTAAAACACAGTTGGCAAGACGCAGTTGAAATGTATTTGTGCCTACCCACACGGGGATAGACGTGAATGTATGAATTTAGGTTAAGTAAGACCTTTTATTGACACAGCTTCCGATTGGTATGTTCCCGTAAATTCTCCCGCTCGGGACATTTCGCTCGGAACGCTATTAGCTTTTAGCTTAATTGCATGTGTAGTTTTTTTGTACAGAAACTATTCAATGCCCGTGAAGTATTTGGTACTGGATTTACAAAGTAATTCACCTACATTCCCTTCTGTTTATTAGTACATACATACATAAACTCACGCCTGTATTCCCCGAAGGGGTAGGCAGAGGTGCATTTCTGCACCCACATTTCGCCAAGTATGTATCAGTCCCACGTAATAGGGGGCGAGCCTATTGCCGGTTTTCGGGCACATTTCCAGACTCCGTGCTGTTACCGAGAATTTCCTAATGGAAAAACCCAATAACACTTTGCCCGACCCGGGAATCGAACCCAGGACCTCTAGATCGCACGGCACATACTTGTACCGCGAGACCACGAGGCAGTCTGTTTATTAGTATAAAGAATAACCTCAAGTATTGTTGAAATTATTCATCATCATCAGCCCATATACGTCCCACTGCTGGGCACAAGCCTCCTCTACAACTAAGATTGTTGGAATATTGAATGTTAAATATTAATATACCCATGTGTAACAAACGTAGTTGTAACCTACACCAAGGAAATGACCAAGGTCTTGTGTTGTAGGTATTTGTAACTACGAGAGACTTTTCGGTCGTATCTACACACAAAACACAAACATTTCTCTTGTTGCGGAGGTCGAATTAGCTTCTTCTTAACAATCCTTTTGTCCAATAATGGCAAAACAGTTTTATACTTCCAAAGAATATCAATTGTGCAAAAGTATATCTTGAATTGTAATTTAATGTATTTTCGATGACTTTCGACTGACACAAAAAAGCGACCTCCTATGTCTGTTTAATGTCTCTCATTAAACGACGCAATTGACCCATCCTAAAAAATATTTAATCCTTAAGAAAATTACAATCTACATTAATCACTTGGAAATTTTACTCCTATATCTACTTATCTATTACTCTTCATCTATTCTAAAACCTTAATCAAGAATATCGATAGATAAAGGACTTAAGGCCACGGTACTTGATTAAAAAAAGGGCGAGAATCACGAGCTAACGAGCCGAAGCTGCTAACCGCAGATTAATTCAAAGAATTTATTTGCCAGAGCTTTTGCCAGGAAAAAGTGATACTTGACTCGCCGGAAATTAATATATCCGTTAAATTTTCAACGTAAAAAGAAATTTAAATTCAACTTACAGCTGTATTTATAGATCTGCTTTTGATTTAAATTCTCATGTGATCGATTATGATGTTCATGTTTGCTATGATTTTTTTTATATTAAAGCGTCTGTAGCCTTTGTGAAGTTTTTATTAGAAATTAATAGATGTGATTGTTTTTCTGATGAATTTATATGGCTTGAAAATCGATGTAGTGACCAAAATTGAGAGGGAGATTCTAAAAGGTTTGGTCTCATTGAAACGATGAATGATTAATATAGGCACTAGCTATACGAACTGATACCAATTAGGAGGATGTAATTCTGCATCTACTTTTCGTCTGCTGTTTTTCAATGATGACAGAGTAGTAGATGAGTCTATTGCCGTTTTTCAATCACATTTCTAGACTTGTGTGGGAATTTTCGATGTTAACAATCAATAATCGTCCGGAAATTGAACCCTGGACTTTTCGATCGCACGCCGCAAATTTTTGTCGCGGGGCCAAAGAGTTAGTGAAAGTTAGTTCAAACATGACGTCACTTGACCTCGCAACTTTCGCTCTAGTTTTGCGGTTAAACTAAGCCACAACTTTTAAAATCAATAAAAAAAAATTAAAAACTAAAAAAATATCAAACTAAAACATTAAATCATTTATTGGATCAAAATTGACGCGGATGGAATCACGATTAAAGCTTCAGAAAGTATATTTGAATGAAGTTGTAAAGCGGAATAAAAGTTGAGCTAATATAAATAAAACTGTAATGGAATAATTTAAAGACGTACCTATGAAAGTTCCGTTCCTTTTGATTAACACACTTTTTCGTTCAGGGGAAAGGACGATTTTCGACTGTACTAGTTATCATTGAACATGAAATCATGGGTTGCAAGAATTTCTGTTTGCTTATTATTATTCTACATACATAGTACATAAACTCACGCCTGTATTCCCCGAAGGGGTAGGCAGAGATGCATTTCTGCACCCACAATTCGCCAGGTATGTATCAGTCCCACGTAATAGGGGGCGAGCCCATTGCTGTTTTTCGGGCACATTTCCAGACTCCGTGCTGTTACTGAGAATTTCCTAATGGAAAAACCCAATAACACTGCCCGACCCGGGAATCGAACCCAGGACCTCTAGATCGCACGACACATACTTGTACCGCGAGACCACGAGGTAGTAATTTAGTTAGTCAGTTATTATTATTCTCTTTCCGCTTAAAGCGTTATCCCCGGATGTGATATTCCCCAAATAATATATAATAATACTTTTGACATGGTTAAATGTCAGATTCTCCATTTAAGATGACTATGTTATTCTCATATTTAATACAACATTCTGAGATTGTATTAATGCACTGCTCTAATTTGGGAAATTTAGTCTTTGTATCAATATTGTAAACTATCTCTTGATTGGAAAAGAGCAACACTAGAGTTTCTTGCCCGTTCGTTTCTAGTGATGACTGCCTTCCGTAGGGTGGTAAATTTTGAAATGACTGAATCTAAGTGATGTATTTGACATTTTATGGATTCAATAAATATTATTTCATTTCATTTCATATTTTCGATTCGAAATCTCATATGTAACCCACTGACATTTTCATCCTGTAAATGAATTCTACCAACTGATTCCCTATAAGTAATTCGAGTACACATTTTAATTCCATCTCCCAAATATCTCTTATCCAAGGTACTTACCACTTTATCTTTCAGGGAGCATTGAATCCAATCTCCTGAGAATTACCGCGATGTAGGATCTGAAAAGAGATTAATAACTCACAGTTGCGTAATAGTAAGTAGATAAAAAGGCGATTCGTAACGTGAACTAGTTTATAGTTAATAGTTGTAAGTCCCTCTTGGTCTTGCGGTCTCGCGTTCGATTCCCGGGTCGGGGAAGTGTTAATGGGGTTTTCCGTCAGAACTCTTAGTAGCAGCACGGAGTCCAAAATGTGCCCGAAAAACGGCAATAGGTGCGCCCCCTATCATGTGGAACTGATAACTGGCGAAATGTGGGTGCAGAAATGCACCTCTGCCTACACCTCTTCCTTCTTGGAATACAAGCGTGAAGTTATGTGAATTGTTTGTTTCGGTGGAAAGAATTTGCTTTTGTAAATATCTAGCACTAGATTTTAGCTCATTTAGTAAAATCGTATTCATGTTTCATGCTTGAAAGTGGGATCTTCTGTGTATGCTGTCCTCTTGCGGAACAAGTGTGCCGTACAAACTGTACAGGGTTTGATTCTCTGGTTGCATAGAGTATTTTAGGTTTTACTAGCCAAAAATTATTTATAGAATGTTGTACAAATCTCGACAGACCTCGCGACAAATTTACCAGAATACTAGTACTTATACTAAAACCCATAATGTAGGCTGTAGCAAGTAATAGTGTCATGGGCTTAAACAACAGCTATCGAAACGGGGGTGCGTAAATGCACCCCTGCCTACCCCTTCAAGGATTGAGGCGTGAATATGTCGCTCATTCGGTGCGACAGTGACACAACTGCAAAGTAAATTTTAAACTACGCCAGTATTGAGATTTTTTCTTGAAATATCTGAAGATTCCTAATTTTTGTAACGACTTTTAGCTCTTTAGCGGGCGTCTTGTGAACTAATAAATGCAAAATTTCACTACGAACGTAGCATGAATATGAGCTTCTTCATCACCATCAGCCCATATACGTCCCACTGCTGGGCACGAGTCTCCTCTACAACTGAAAGGGTTTAGGCCTCAGTCCACCACGCTGGCCTATTGCGGGTTGGCGGGCTACACACCTAAGAAATTCCTAAGAAATTTTAGGTGGGCAGGTTTTATCACGATATTTTCACCGTTAAAGTACATGATAATTCTTTGTGAATACACATATAACTTCGAAAAGTCAGAGGTGTGTGCCTGGGGTTTGAACCCGCGACCGTCGAGATTCTCGACCGCGTGCCTAAGCCTCGAGGCCATCACGTCTTTTAAGAATATGAGCCATAAGCCAGAATATGAGCTTAGTTTGACATAATTAAGTCAGTTTTGCGATTTTTTGCAAATGTGTAGTGACACATGCGACAGTGGTCGCACCGGATGAGCGATGTGTGAATTGTAAAACAACCCTTCATCCAACAATATGTCTTACAAAAGCTCAAGCAGATATACTCGTATACATGCATAGATTGCGAAACAGCTGAAACTAATGGAAACTGTTTCGTGAAAATGTTTTAGTGTTTTTACGCTAACTGAATTAATAAACTGAGTTTTAAAGCAACAAAAAAAAAACTAAACTTAACTGTTTCCTTTTAAGCACATTATTCTGTTTTTCGCTGGTAAATAATGCTTTTAATACTTTTGTGACAATATTGGTCTTTTGCTTTCTCTGAACAATATTCTACTAAGCACAATACTGCAGTATTTTTGTTTACATTCATTTAGAGTTATTTCAGTGGATTCTGTCGCCACTCGAAGATTAAATAGTTTCTTTGCTCTGAAGAGACAAAAGCTTATTATTATCATTAGATACGGGTTAATTATGCCTCATATGCATTATACGTGGTATAAAATTACGAGTGGGATCGTAAGGTCGCTGCTTCGAATTCCTGTTCGGGTATATTATGTTGACTTCCCATTAGATAATTATCAGTAATAGCATTGAGTCTAAACAATTTATTTTTTGACAGCCCCGTGACGCAGTTGGCTAGGATACCGGCTTGCGACACGAGAGGCCGCGAGTTCGATCCCCGCACCGAGACAAATGTTTGTGTGATCCATAAACATTTGCTACGGGTCTGGGTGTTTGTGAAACCGAAAAGTCTCTCGTAGTTTCTGATACCCAAGACACAGGACTTGGGTGTATTTATTTATAGAATTGACCTCCAACACATTGTACTTAGTAAAACGACGATGCAGACAAACATACTTACCTACCTCTTTATGAATATAAGAGTGGGAGCGTGATATATACCTGGCGAAATGTGGGTGCAGAAATGCACCTTTACCTACCCCTTCGCAGAATACAGGCGTGAGGTTATGAACGTATCTATTCTGAGTTCTTAAAGCAATTTGAAGAAGTATATCAGCTGTCCGATATAAAGGTATCGAGTGACGGGAGATGGGAATTTCTCTCTTGATAGTCATACATATACATATTATATTTTGCCATGTTATATGGTCGAGCCGTTCGGGCACAATTCTAGACACCGTGCTGCTACTGAGAATATTCCAATCAAAAAACCAAACAACAATTCGCCCGACGCGGTAATCGAACCTGGAACCTCCAAATCGCACGGCACATACTTGAACTGAGAGATCACGTGTCCGTCACTCAGAAAAGTATAATAATTTGATATCTTGTCTTATTAAAACCGGTCTGCATTCAGCGGTTCCCAGTGGTCTCCTACAATATTAAATTAGAACATCGCTAATTCTCAATTCGCCGGCACTCAGTCCCGGTTGGGTCTACATCGCAATCAATCAAAGTTATACTGTGCGGGGTTTTTTCCTCGCTCAATGCCCGCTCACCGTCATTACGTGAATTGCCTGAAAAAGCTCATTATTTTCTGAAATGAACTTGTTCATTAACCGACGCAGGTTCACGACTGCTTGGCGTTAAAAACACGCGGCTCTTTTTTATATCTTTATGAAATATGCAATATTTAATTCGGTATATAAGAGCCGGAATGAGTTTATAAAGTTTATATAATTATAGGCCTCGGATCAGGCGCGTGGTCGAGAATCTCGGCGGTCGCGGGTTCGAACCCCTTGACTTTTCGAAGTTATGTGCGTATTCACAATGAAATATCAAGTACTTTAACGGTGAAGGAAAACATCGTGAGGAAACTTGCGCACCTAAAGTTCTTAGGAATTTCTTGGGTGTGTAGTCCGCCAACCCGCACTAGACTAGCGTGATGGACTAAGGCCTATTCCCTCTCAGTTAAGATAAGCCGTGAACGGACGGACAAACATGACGAAACTATAAGGATTACGAGAAGTGAACTACGGAACCCTAAAAGTAGTCAAATACCATTATACCGTCTATTTGTAATACTAAATTTCGATACCCACGTTAAATCACCAGTTTCCTGAAGTAGTATGTTACGCAAAATACCCGGATTGCTCTCACCAAATATAAGACTGGCCGAAGTTTAATGTGTAGAATGTCGCGTTTGACTTACTTTATTTCATTTATGAGCGACTGTACTAAAGTTCTGGGCGGAAATTCTCAAATGTAGTTAAAGTTAGGTGGTTTGTAGGTAGAACGTATAGTTCGCGGAAGTACCACCGATGAAATCGGCTGACATGTTACGACGCTGCCAATAGTCCGTCGGGACAGATTTCCGGAGGGAGTTGTACATTTTACTATTTTTTTCTTAAATCAGATACCGTAAATAAAAGAGAGATTATTTATATGGGCTATATTTACCCCGTGGCGCAGTAAGCAACCTGCTTGCGAAACGAGAGGCTGCGAATTCGATCCCAGCACCGAGACAATAAGTTAGAACTCTCACTTTTGGTCAGAGTTAATGCGTATGAAATCGCGGCAACAAGCGAATATTTTTTAATATAAATAAGATACGCTACTTTTTGACAACACAAAATATAAAAGTATTTGGTAATAAAAGCATAAAAGTATTTATTTATAGAATTGACCTCCAACACATTGTACTTAGTAAAACGACGATGTAGACAAACATACTTACCTACCTCTTTATACATACTTTATACTTCAGTATACTGATGCAACATAAGAATAGTTTGGTCTCCCGAATCCGAAATTCCAACACAAATAAACTCACATTTAGAGGCTAATAGAATATATTTGACAAGTAGGAGTCACGTTTTCCCGTCCCTCATACGAGGAGTCACATATCAAGTAGATGTCATCTAAATAGTCATAAGTTGTCACCGAAGTTCTCAAGTAAGTAATACGCTACTTATGGGCTTGCTGCGTGTAGGAAAAGTTTTTCTACACAAAATCCGGAACTTTCCTTGCTATGGACGGTACTTTGATAAATCATGGATGATAACGCGGTGAATTTTATTTGTAATTTATTCTGTGATGGAAGGATTTATACTTTGACTTGACCATTACATTTGATGTAAAATAGCTGTATAAGTTTATAAATAAATGAAATAACATAGAATATTTCAAAGGATACTTTTTATCGCTCTGAATGGTGTTTTAAAAGACTTATCAATAATTACATTATAAATACTAAAATAAAACCGAAAGCTTAACCGCTCTCAGTTGTAGAGGAGGCCCGTGCCCAGCAGTGGGACGTACAAGGACTGATGATAATTGATATTCGTTTGATTGAAATACCAAAATCAGTTTCTTTGTTACATTCTCACTCTTAAATTGTTTAAGTTTTTTTGCTTAAAAATGGAGTTCGCAACCACAGAAAAAAGATAAGTGGCTATAAATTCGATTGTATCATATTTTTTGTTTATGGTACCATGACAAATTGAAAAGAAAGTTATAAGATCTAATAATAAATATAATTTTAATTCAGAGTCTTTTAACCTCTTTGGAGTTGGGCTTAGTGACTGTTGCCTCTTGACAACAGCCGGGATCAGAGGATCAACATATTCGGCGACGCATGAAAGGATTCCAGATTTCCTCCTCTACGGATACATATTCTGTAAAGATTAAAGCGGACGAAATTGGAATATGTATACCGTGGGATGATAAATGTGATATGATATAATCTCGATCATATTTTTTATGCATAAATATTTTTTTATTACGCAAATATGCCTGTAGGAAAAAGTTGATTGGAATCAACTGGAATCAACCAAACCCATGTTGGAACATGGGTTTTGCCAGTAATTTAACCCTGCGTAAAAGATGGCAAGCCTAATGGTTTCATGTTTCATGTTCAAGAATTTTCCAATGGAAAAGTCCAATATTATTTTTGCAGAACTGCGAAGTGAACCCCAAAACTCTCGCACGATATCTGTTTAATGTTTCTGGTAAGCGTCGATAGACCTTGCGAAACGTAGGTTTAGAATTATTCATATTCTCCAAGTTCTTTGGGATAAAGGCGTGGGTGTACATATCTATGTAAATGGTAAAACTGTAATGAAAAACGTACAATTGAGTAAAACGATAATTGCATTGTTTAAAGATTACCTTTTCTTGGTATTATACCGCGAATTTTACCTTAAAAAGGACGCGTTTCACGAAAGAAGTCCCTTTACCTTGTCCCAAAAAAGATAAAAATCATTTGATTACGGAGACGCAGCCAGTCCTTAAATTCATTACGAAAACCGCTCATTTGCCCAAATGCAAATATAATGTAAAAGGGCCAGAAGAATGGGCCATCCCTCGGTTAAGTTTGGTAATAATTTTCCACGTGGGGCGTCGGCCGACAGATGGCGCTCTTTCTAAATTATCTCGACGGAAGCTTGCGTTTTAACGCCTCGAACTGTCAATGATATTGGTTTTGGGTATTCATTGGCTCCGATTCATTTGGGGTTTAATGAGATTGTTATCATACGCATTATATGCAGTGTTATCTTAGCAAATCTTCAATAATAAGAATATTCTATTATGTCATTCGATTAAAATGCAATGTAGCCTATATTGTGCTGTAAGTCAAGCTCTACATATATGTACAAACAACCTATTATAATGCTCGTATTGCCGTCATATGACCTTCTATATAAAAGAATGATAGCATAGAATCTTTATAACTTTTTGAGTGACGTCAACGTGTGAAGACGAATCCTTTAGTCCTTACTTCACTATGACTTAAAGTTTAAGTCTTAAACTCAAGAAATAAGATGTTAAAAGAACTCCCACATTCGCAGGTTTCTTCAATATATTTTCCTTTACCTCACTGGGCTGAGACTAGAATTATACAAGTTAATATTTGTACAAATGAAAATATATGAACTCGTGACCTCATCAGAATGTGGACGGAGACCTTTGCTATTTGAGTAAACATCGGGTTTTATTTAGTAATAAACCTGCACGGTACGTTTTACGTGTTGGTAATTGTGGAGCTTGGAGAATAGTTAAGGTGTATCGACCTTACTACCCGAGTAATGAAGTTAAACTCACAGAAATTATAGTTCTTTTTACTCGTATGGAAGTGCGTTTTTATCCTATTTAATTTACATAATGTTTAAGCATTTTAACGAATTTTAATGAATTATAGTATTATCAGTTGCCTGGTGGTCTCGCGGCACTAATATTTGCCGTGCGATCTAGAGATCCCAGGTTCGATTCTTGGGTCGGGTGAAATGTTATATAGTTTTTCCATTAATAAATTCTCAGTAGCAGCACGGAGTTTGGAAATATTCCCGAAAAAACGGCTATAGGCTGGCCATCTATTACGTGGGACTGATACATATTTGGCGAAATGTGGGTATCGATATGCACCTCTGCCTACCCTTCGGGGAGTATAGGCGTGAGATTATGTATACTATGTATGTTTGTCATGGTATTATCTAAAATATAGAATGGATAAAGACGTACTAACTTTTGATGCAAATATTGACTTTAAAGAGATTGAATTAGGAATGAAAGTGTATTTAGAATACGTTTTTTCTGTTAGGGCTGTGAAAATTCATATTTTTGCTTTGGGTGGAGTAGATTGAAGACTACAATGATTGTTTTAACATCGTCACCAAAAGGACTTGACCGATGGTAACTAATATTTTTACTTAAAGGTCACGAAAATTTTAATACTTAATTTTGTATATAAAAGTTTATAAATTGAAAAAAAAGGTTACTTAAGAATTTTATCTAAGTTCATTACAATCAAAAGTTTTTATTTAATAATTTATTATATCGCAAAGTGTTGGAGCCTGTATTGCGTAAAAATATATTATTAATAACATTTCAGATAATCGCATTTATTTCAGTAAACTAATTTTAATATTTGTGTGCATAAAGTTTCTAAGACTATTTCAATAAAATCAAAAGTATTTTTAAGTTTTCCAATAAGCATTAAAAAGTAAGACAAACGAAAAATAATCATTTTTTTAAATCGTTCAGTGCAATAGTTTATTATTCATAGAAGAGTTATTCTATTCATGCTTAAATGATTTTGTGTAGATGTTTTACAATAAAATACACACAAAAAATACTTATGCCTATATCTCCGATAAAAGGTAGGCAGAGGTGCGTTTCTATACAGGTTTCTTCAGCTAGTTTTAAGTCCCACGAAAGCACCAAGCCTAACTTTGTTTTTCGGGCACACTTAAAGACTCCGTGCTGCTACTGAGAATTTAGTAACGAAAAACTCAGTACCTAACATTGCCCGATGCGGGCGTCGAAGCCTTGATTTCCTAATTGCTGAGGCACATTTGTGCTGTAGGAACAACGAAAAAAGACAGTCTTGCGAAACCACCAAGGGAGTAAGATACAAGAGATATATTTATTTATTTATTTATACTTTATATACATACTATGAATGTATAAAGGCGGACTTAATGCCTAAGGCATTTTCTACCAGTCAACCTTAGGGTGATGCAGAGAGATATGAATAGGTGCGTAAATTCATGTACATATGTGATTCCGTGATATTAAAAAATAATAATAAAGATAAATAAATATAATATATATAAATAAAGATATATATATATAAACGAACCATTACATACATATATTGATCGGAGAGATAATAAATACAGCCAACAGTCACATACATAGTTCTGAACCCACACTAAGACACAAGTCTTGTGTCGTGAGTATCAGAAACTACAAGAGACTTTTCGGCCCCTCAAACACCTGGGCCGAAGGGTCTGGACCCGAAACAAATATTTGTGAATCTCTTAAACATTTGTCTCAGGGCGGGAATCAAACCCGCGGCCTCTCGTTTCACGAACAGGTATCTAGCCGATTGTGTCACGGGGCTATCAGTCATTTATATTTTACAGAACCCCGTACTAGGTTTTGAGATATTTTTTCCGATTTTCTAAAAGAAATATATGGGAGTTTCTTGATTTTGTTATAAATCCAACATCAGGTATCTTTTATGCGACGAGACTCTCGACCTTTTATGCAAGAGACACGTTAAAAGCCCCGTAAAGAGGAAGCCAGGCGCCCTCGAGACCTCGTGTGTTGTAAGTGTCTATTCGGATGTTTTTCCTGTTATATTTGTAAATATTTTACGAAAATGTAATTTTTATTTGTCGTTGAAGTCGTGATGGCCTCGAAGTTTGGGCACGCGGTCGAGAATCTCCACCGTCACGGGTTCCAACCCCAGGTGTGTACCTCTTACTTTTCGAAGTTATATGTGTATTCACAAAGAATTATCACGTACTTAAACGGTGAAGGAAAACATCGTGAGGAAACCTGCACACCTAAAAGTTCTTAGGAATTTCTTAGGTGTGTAGTCCGCCAACCCACACTAGGCCAGCGTGGTGGACTAAGGACTAAACCCTCCCAGTTGTAGTGGTGGTCCGTGCCCAGCAGTGGGACGCATATGGGCTGATGATGATGACTTTTATAGACAGCGAATACCAATGTAGGAAAATAAGCAAACGAATAACTGATAAAAACAACCAAGAATATACTGAATAAACTAAGCGTTCTGATTTTTTGTAGTTCTTAGTAATTGGAACCACAAATCAAAACATTAATCTACCATTTACAATAGAATATGTATTAAGCATTCTTTGGTTATACGTAATCCGTATTTACGAGGACTCGATTGGACTGCCAATAATAACAAATAAGCTCTATTTGGTGGGACGTTAAGTAGTTACTTATGTATTTGCTAACCCTGACAAGCGACAAATAGCGATATGACTAGTCTCGTCTTGTGATTTCCCAACGGCTCTGGAAGTCTATGGGAGAAATAGTGAACATTTCCATGTAGCTGATAATGTGTAATGTAGTGATAGCCTCGAGGTTTAGGCGCGGTTCAAACCCCAGGCACACACCTCTGCTTTTCGAAGTTGTATGTGTATTCACATGAATTATCACTTGCTTGGTGAAGGAAAACATCATGATGAAACCTGCACACCTAAAATTTCTTAGAAATTTCTTAGGTGTGTAGTCCGCCAACCCGGATTAGACCAGCGTGGTGGACTAAGGCCTAAACCCGAATGATAAAGGAGGCCCGTGCCCAGCAGGAGGACGCATATGGCCTGATGATGATGATGTTCATAATGATATGATTGTCATTGAAAAATTGGTTATGGTCGGTGTATTGAGTGGACGTGCTTTCGGTTAAAATTTTAAATTCAATTAGTTAAACTGTGTTTATATACTTTCCAAACTCGTGAATTTTGCCAAAATTACGTTGTGAATGTACTCACTTTTGTGTTGCTGAATGTAATCCAGGTCTGCACCACTACCAGCCAGCGTTTAACTTCACCAGAACAACACCTCACTTTAAGACACTTAATATGACTTCACTAGAGGACATCCAATCTACACAAAAGACGCTTGAAGACAGCTTTTCGCAGCGAATGGCCCAACTCGAAGCTCAACTTCAGACTGGGGGAGCTGTCAAGGACACCGTCCCTCGGGTTGCCGAAGAGTTCGAGTTTCGGATGGAAGCCGCGTCAAAATCACATCACTAGAACTAGAACTTAATTACTTATTGGCAAAGTATCCCAACACATAAAGTTTATCTTCATCGGCAGTAATAAGCCACGGGTCCACGGAAACATCGCGCTCGAATATAAAACCGCGTAAGCCATGACGATCGCTCAGCGCTGACTAATACTTTTATTTCATATAATTATAATTGTTCGTCTTTTTTAAATAATACCCTCTAACTGTTTGTTTTTTGTCTTGTCACTTTCAATTTATTTAATTTTTATCGTTCGTCTATATTTTTAATACTACCCTCATGTCGTTGTTTTTTTTTTTATATTGTCACTTTCATTTTGACATTTGGGTATAGACGAAGTCGCGTTCCATACCACAATATTGTTTATGTTTTGTTTTTAAACTTTTTTTTTGTTATTGTATTGTTATTTATGTTTTTTTTTTGTTTGTTGTTTAAAAACGTTTTTCTCGATTAATATCAGCTGGCGGGTGGTGCAGAGTATGTTTGTTCAGATAAATACTATATATTAAGTAATTTCTGCGCCCTTAATTTTTTTTTTTACTTATTTTTTATTATTATTTAATACCTGTTATTTTATTATAATATATTTGTGTAATATTATTATGTATTCTGATGATGACTCTTATATTTCTGCCATTGAATCTGGATCCCATAGTGACAGTAATAGTGACGATAGTTTTTGTTCGACCTTTCCCATTACTGAAGATTTGCTGCGTGAAAAATTTCAAAACCCAAACCGTTTTGCTTTTAATGTCTGTCACATTAACGCGCAAAGCATATGTAATCATTACAATGAACTAGTTGTGTCTTTCGCTGACGCTAACGTGCACGCCGTCCTTATTTCTGAGAGCTGGCTCAAACCTCATCTCCCTTCCGCCGCTTACACCCTCCCTGGATTTATTCTAATCCGAAATTATCGAGTTGACAGGAGAGGGGGTGGGGTGGCTATCTATCTCCATAGCACCTTTGGCTACAAGGTTGTAGCCTCTTCCTCTGCCTTATGTCCCTCTACTGCTGAATACCTTTTCCTTGAGGTTTGGGTCAAAGGAGCCAAAATCTTACTTGGTGTGGTTTACTGCCCTCCTTCTGTAGATTACTTCTCCAGTCTTGACTCAATTCTGGAATCTTTAGGGTCGGATTACGCACATCACATCATTATGGTAGACTTCAATACCAACCTCCTTGACCCTTATTCCGCTCGTTCCCGTAAACTCCTTGACGTTGTCGAGTCTGCTGGTTTACACATCCTTCCTTTACAAGCCAGTCATCACAACATGGAAGGTGAGGATACTTGGCTTGACTTAATCCTCACATCCTCCCTTGATCTTGTTTCTTCACATGGTATTTATGTTTAATATATTTATGTATTTATATATATTTATATGTATATGTATTTATTATATAATATGTATAATTATGTATTTTTTTTTTAATGGGTACATAATATGTATGTATGTTTGTATCTTTTTCATATATTCTTTTGTTATTCTTTTTTACACCAACCATGCTGCATCTCTCCACCACCCTAAGGTAGACTGTTAGAGAATGCCGCAGGCATTAAGTCCGCCTATATACAGTTCTGTGTATAAAGTTTTAAATAAATAAATAAATATGGCTAATAAATAAATAAATACACCCAACAGTCACATACATAGTTCTGAATTCTGATCCCACACTAAGATACAAGTCTTGTGTCGTGGGTATCAGAAACTACGAGAGACTTTTCGGTCTCACATACACCCAGACCCAAAACAAATATTTGTGGATTACACAAACATTTGTCTCGGTGCTGGGTTCGAACCCGCGGCCTCTCGTTTCGCAAGCTGGTATCTAGCCAACTGCGCCATATGATCGAATAATGGAATTAACGGGAAAACGACTGCCTCGTGATTTCGCAGCATGAATGTGTCCTGTGCTAGGATTAAGCCAAAATGGTTTAATACTTTTGTTAAAGGAAATTTTTAATATGAGCACGGAGTCTGGAAATGTGTCCGGAAAACGGCAAACTCGCCTCTTATTACGTGGTACTTACAACATAATCGGATAAGTTTGGGGGTAGACATTTATCTTTGCCTACCCCTTGGGTAACATGGGCGTGAGCGTGTTTGTATGTTTGTACAATGCGCAAAGTTTCAAATAAAACATTATTTAAATTCTAGTTCACATACACGTGTAAGCAGTGATGGCCTCGAGGTTTATGCGCGCGGTCGAGAATTTCGGCGGTCCCAGGTTCAAACCCCAGGCACACACCTCTGACTTTTCGAAGTTATGTGTGTATTCACAATGAATTATCACTTGCTTTAACGGTGAAGGAAAACATCGTGATAAAACCTGCACACCTAAAAGTTCTTAGGAATTTCTTAGGTGTGTAGTCCGCCAACCCGCACTAGGCCAGCGTGGTGGACTAAGGCCTAAACCCTCTTAATTGTAGAGGAGGCCCGTGCCCAGCAGTGGGACGTATTTGGGCTGATGATGATGATACACGTGTAAGCAGTGATGGCCTCGAGGTTTAGGCGCGCGGTTGAGAATTTCGGCGGTCGCAGGTTCAAACCCCAGGCACACACCTCTAACTTTTCGAAGTTATGTGTGTATTCACAATGAATTATCACTTGCTTTAACGGTGAAGGAAAACATCGTGATAAAACCTGCACACCTAAAAGTTCTTAGGAATTTCTTAGGTGTGTAGTCCGCCAACCCGCACTAGGCCACCGTGGTGGACTAAGGCCTAAACCCTCTCAGTTGTAGAGGAGGCCCGTGCCCAGCAGTGGGACGTATATGGGCTTATGATGATGATGATGATGTAGTCCGCCAACCCCCACTAGGCCAGCGTAGCGGACTAAGGCCTAAACCCTCTCAGTTGTAGAGGTAGCCCGTGCCCAGCAGTGGGACGTATTTGGGCTGATGACGACGATGACGACGATACACGTGTAACATTTTAAGACAGTAACAAATTAAGAATCGATTACGTAAATTTTTAATACCTTTGAATTGTGTCGAATTTCGTTTACTTACACTAACGATTACTAAGTTTTATAATGATATTACTTATTCAATTAAGGATAATTGACGGCCCAAATATTACGTTTATAACTCATAAATATAACTTGTTTTAGTTCTTCTTGACTGCGTCATAGGTTACGTAGCAAAAGTATGTGGTATGAGATGGAGATGTCCCGGATTCGACCGCTGGATCGAGTAGAGTTATTAGGATTTTACATAAAACAAAAATTTGCTGTTGTAAAATGAATACGATCTTGACTGAATCAGGAATCGAACCATTACAGCGCTCACTTTATTATAAGAGGAGCGAACAGCTCGTTACTTCAACAACACCATAATAATTATATAACACTGAGCCGGCATAATGAGACACGTCGGAGCGCTGTCGACACAAGTGGTCTGCAGACTCGAACCTGCGGCCGTGAGCATGCAACGCGTTAATTAAGCGTGTAGTGCGTTCGAGCGAGATTTCAATTATCCAAAGCTTTTGTTCGATCCCCCTTCTTTTTCCCCCTCCTCTCCCCCCCTCCTCTCCCCCCCTCCTCTCCCCCCCAACCCCGTACTCCGTCGTCATATTCACAATCGCGATGAATATTTTCATTCATTTGCGGGGTATTTAATTAATTTCGCCGCGCTTAGATATTCAATGCGAATTTGTATTTGCGAATCCATTTTAGCGCCGCCGTGGTTGGTTTGTGTGATTTTTGCTCGCTCCACCGACACGGGAACGATCATGTTCGTTTGTTTTTGCATAATTAAATTTGTGTAATAAAATATTTTATAATCCGTACAATATGGGTGTTTATGCTTATTCATTTTAACCAACTTCAAAAGGAGGAGGTTATCAATTCGTTTGTATTTATTTTTTATTATGTTTGTTACCTCATAACTTTGGACTGAATGGACCGATTTTGATGATTCTTTTTTTATTTGAAAGCTGATGCTTACAGTGTGGTCCCATTTAACTTCAAAAATAATAATAATTGCACTATATTATCGTAATAATTTGATTGACTTTTAAGTAGTATAATATTTTTCATTTCATATTGTCTAGGAGAACTCAAAATTATATATATTTTGATAATTGTTTGGTATTCGTAGGTACCTACCTACCTACCTTCTTGCGTGGTAAACACATATTGATGAAGAGAAAAGTAAGGTGATTATTAAGTTATAGAAGAATACGCAATTATTTTTTTCTTTTTTGCCCATATTAATTCGTTTTAGAATTGTTTTTTGTTCTAATAAAGTCTACTGTATTCTATAGTTTTTATGTTATGTGTACAATAAAGTTTTAAATAGATAAATAAACTAAGTAATACAGGTTTATTGCACCGGCATGAACGGGTATTTACAATTGGAGAAATTAACAAAATAGTTTACAACAGCATTTACTAATATTTAACAATATGATACATAAAAATTCTTGCTGTGACTCGCAGATGTTTATGGTTAAACGTCTGCAGTCATGTCTACAAATAAGAACAACGCCTGTTTAAATAAAGTAAAAATTACAAGTAATGACCAGGTAAATATAAAAAAAAAACTAAATCTAAGTTGGCGTGTTGCTAACGCCACAATGTAGTTCTGTGGAAACTCACAAAAGATTTCTTCTTTGCAGATTGGAAACTTGAAACATTTCTACTTATTTTCACATCCGCACATCAGCAAGAGATCGCCGAACGCGAGCGTGGACTACGTGCACAAACTCAAAAATGATCCACAGGTGAGTTACAGCTACGATCCTCACGAATTTTGTACCAGTAAAGATGTATTTCAACGTAAAATCATAACTGAAATTTATTTTATAGCCAGTTTCTACCTGGTATAAATGTTCGTAATATTATAAGTGGAAACTACTAGACATATATACATAACCTCACGTCTGTATTCCCCGAAGGGGTAGGCAGAGGTGCATTTCTGCACCCACATTTCGCCAGGTACTAGTAAACTACTAGATTTTTTTTAAAACTGTGTTACGATGCAGCTGAATGCTTGAGCTTTGATTGTTATAGCTTTAAATTCATAGTAATGTTTTTAAGGCGAAATCTGTCTGTCTGTTACGTTTTCACGCCTAAACCGTTGGACCGATGTGAAAGATTTTTGGTATTGAGATAGATAGGAAAAGATAAGACATAGGGAAAAATACATAGGGTACTTAATTTTATATTATTGCCCCACAGCTAAGTAGCTGTTTAGTATATTATAATTAACAGGTATATTTGTAATTGTTTTAGTTTAAGAACCAGTAGTTAAAAAAATGTAAAACTAAATGTTCGAGTGATTTTTTTACCTGTTGCAGTAAATTTTTAGTCTTCTGTCCCTCATCTCAGACTATTAGTATATGACCTATAGCTTCGGATTTAAATATAGAAAATAAATAAATAAATACACCCAACAGTCACATACATAGTTCTGATCCCACACTAAGATACAAGTCTTGTGTCGTGGGTATCAGAAACTACGAGAGACTTTTCGGTCTCACATACACCCAGACCCGAAACAAATATTTGTGGATCACACAAACATTTGTCTCGGTGCGGGGATCGAACCCGCGGCCTCTCGTTTCGCAAGCTGGTGTCTAGCCAACTGCGTCACGGGGCTGTCAATAGAGACGTTTTATTGCTTTATAAAATGGACGTTTAGTTACGTTAAAAACAATATAGGTGTTTCTTTAAAGAGTATTTATTCTCCGAGCTACCTTGGAACTTAACGCCAGCAGATAGAAAAGGAAAAAGTATTAAAGAGAGACTAAAGTTTCATACTTACAAAGATTTTGTATCCTTTCGTGCAATTTTATTTGGTATGTCTATAAAGTGTGCTGGAAAATCTAATTTAAAAAAGTTAATTAACTCCTCGCTTTATCGGGAGTAAAGTTAGGATGGAAACTAATCTTGTATTTATCTCCCTTAATTAATAACTTCGATCTGGTAAAAAAGCGATTCCTCTGGCGTTCATTAAGCGATTTGGTGTTCAAAGTAATGGAAAGTAAATTATGTTTTCCTAGATAAACTATGAAATCAATTATGGAAATATAATAAAATTTCAAAGATTGCTTGTCGTGATGGCCTCGAGGTTTAGGCACGCGGCCGAGACTCTCGGCGGTCGCGGGTTCAATCCCCAGGCACACACCTCTCACTTTTCGAAGTTATGTGTGTATTCACAATGAATTATCACGTACTTTATTGTGAACATCATCGTGAGGAAACCTGCACACCTAAAAATTCTCATGAAATTCATCCGCCAGCCCACACTAGGCCAGCGTGATGGACTAAGGTTTATCCCCTCTCAGTTGTAGAAGAGGCCAGTGCCCAGTAATGGGACGTACATATATAGGCTGATGATAATGATGATGATGATAAATCTATATTTTTAATCGTCATTTCTAACTACAAACGCATCGTTGTAAGAAACTCTCTTAGCAACACAAAAGTAATATCATGATAAAATTACTTACTGTTCTTTTTCCATGTATATACAAATACTACGTTAATTTAAACAATCATAATCCTCATATTTTTTTATTTTTATTTTTTTATTCTGGCACGGCAAAGTGACTCCACTGTACCTGATGGTAAGCACAGTGGAGTCCAGAAAAATAATACCAACCAGCGAGAAGCGATGGTCACTCGCTGGTCGACACAATCATGCCGGCCCGCACAAATGCTTCTTCACGCTTCGCTTAAAGGATCCAGGATCATAGGAAGGAGGGAACACGTGAGCCGGCAAACTATTCCACAGCTTGATGGTGCGGCAAAAGTAGGAGTTGGCGAACTTTTTAGTTCGAGCCGCGGATGTTGTGACCATAAAGCTGTCGCTTCGCATGCCAGCACGCGTGGTTCTGGTGTGGAACGGAGAGGATGGGACAAGTTTAAACAATTCTTCAGAGCACTCACCATGATACAGACGGTAGAACACGCTAAGTGCGGCAATGTCTCTGCGCAACTGTAGCGGCTCCAAGTTGGCTGTAACGTCTGCATCATTCACAATGCGGATGGCACGCCGCTGCAATCCATCCAAGGCATCGAGTAGGTATTTGGCGGAACCGTCCCAGAGGTGCGAGCAGTATTCCACACCCGGCCGAATATATTATATAAATATATCCATCCATATCTGTATCCATGTAAGAAATCAACTTTGACAGCGTCCGTGGCGCAGTTGGCAAAACACCAGCCTGCGAAACGAGAGGCCGCGGGTTCGATCCCCGCACCGAGACAAATGTTTGTGTGATCCACAAGTATTTGTTTTGGGTCTGGGTGTTTGTGAGACCAAAAAGTCTCTCCTAGTTTCTGATACCCACGACACAAGGCTTGTATCTTAGTGTGGGGTAACTATGTATGTGACTGTTGGGTGTATTTAAAAAATAATAATATAAGATATCAATAGACTATTAAATTTACATATTAATTGATATCGCCTACCAAATTATTCATAGAGATTATCATTTTAACTATACGATAGTGAATTAGGGAAACTTTGAATAATTGATTCATGCCTTATTGATATTATCTTCCCGTAGTTTGACTGATAAGTCAATTTCCAAGAATTTCAACAGATTGGTTTAATTGAAAGTATTTACTTATTCATAGATTTTACTAGTGATTGTTAACATTAATGTATAATGTTCCGGAAGTCTATATTAGATGTGACTAGAAAATAAAAAGTATGTTTGAGTTTGTGAAGTATTTTGAAATTATGAAAATTCTTTGGAATTTCTTAAGTCTGTAGCTCGTCAACTCGCACCAGGCCAGCGTGATAGACTAAGGCCTAAAGTCAAATTAAAAATACTCTTTATTCAAATAGACTTTTAAAAGTTATTTTGAATCATCAATTTTAAACTTTTTTTAACTTTTTTAAACGTCAATTATGACAGCTCCGTACGCAGTTGGCTAGACACCAGCTTGCGAAAAGAGAGGCCGCGGGTTCGATTCCCGCACCGAGACAAATGTTTGTGCGATCCACAAATATTTGTTTCGGGTCTGGGTGTTTGTGAGACCGAAAAATCTCGTAGTTTCTGATACCCACGACACAAGGCTCGTATCTTAATGTGGGGACAGAACTATGTATGTATGTATGTGACTGTTGGGTGTATTTATTTATAAACTATTATGAACTATTGCCGCTTCGGAACGTGTTATGATTATATCAAAGCCGTAGAGGTGGCCCGTGCCCCACAGTGGGACGAATATGTGCTAATGATAAATAAGTGATTAACACTTTACACTCATCCACAATGTAGAATAAAAATACTATGTATATGTATAAACATTTCTAACATATATTCTCTGACGTCAGGTGAGATGGGTGATGCAACAGAGGGAGTTGAGGAGGACGAAGAGGGACCACCAGTGGCCGCGCCATGTCATGAGACAGTCGAGCGCGCCGGCCTTTCCAGACCCGCTGTTCAAAGAACAGTGGTATTTGGTAAGACTGTCATTTCATCTTGATACCTCTTTTTTAAATTTATATTGTCGTTGCCACTGAAAGAATTTTTATTGGTCTGTCGTGCTAATTCTTTTTGATATTCTTTACGTTTTTAAAACAGGAATATTTAAAACAACGCTGTATACAAGTATTGATGGGCGAATGTAAGGATGGTTATCTTTGATTAGATGGTAGAACATTAGACCTATTACTAGTGACGCACCCTCAACTAAAGGCAGGCGAGGGGTTATATAGCTGTCGATAAATTTGCCGTTTTCAGAAAATAGTAGTTTTTTGAAATTACTAGTGATAGTGAAAATTTAAATTCTGAATGATTTAAACGTAGAATTTGAATTCAGAAAAAAAAACCGTATACAGGACACTTCAACGGTTCACACTCAAAAACTTGTTACGAGTCTTATCACTCTGTGGTTTTCTATTATAAAGTTGATTAAGTCCGCCTTTATACGCAATGCGTAAAAAGCATAAATAAATAAATAAAATAATTCTAGAGATGATTTCATCTTAGGCAAATATTTATAAAATATTCTGTTCAATAAAAATTAATTACGCAGTCAAAGTGTTTCATCGTACAAGGTGGAAATATAAAAGTTATGACTCAAATCAAAATAACTGACTAAAAGAAAATTGTGATTTATGTTAGTAATACTAAGTTTACGATCACAAATTGAAATACATAAATAGTAAATAAGAATCATAAACTCATAGCACTCTAAAGCAAATTATTCCTCCAAAAGCAAACAACACAATAAAAGACTTTACGACGTTTCACTTCGAAACAGCAGATGAAGCAGGTGATGTAGCCAGCCAGCTGGCGTAAGAATAATTTAGTTGTAAAGTACGAATGTAAATTACTGAGTCACTGAACTTTGAACAACCGGAGCAGCCAACCAAGAGACCTGAGCTGTTTCAGTAAAATTTATCCAGCTAAAGCAGAGACGAGTTAGAATGATCACTAATAGTTTGTAAGATTTAAGACCGTGGAAAATGTATTTGAAGTGTCAAACTTCGTGGACGAGGAATATTGTTAGAATTTTGTGGATTTGAACTTTTGGCTTGCAAAAACATATTTTATGAGATCAGAAACTGTTTCTCTTTTATTAGATCCACTTCATGTTAATTTGTCAGCGCAACTCAGTAGGTAGGTACATACATATATAGGGCCCTTAAATTTGTCGGTGACCTTGTAAAGTGATGTAAAAAGTAAATGTGATGATATGTGATATTTGAATGTATTTCCAAAATCAAATAATATTTAAAAACAAACCAACCTAAGACTAAGATTTACTCTTCAAGCCAAAGACTCAAGTGAGCTCTTGCTATTCATCGTTTCTCTTTGAAACAATGGTAACATACAGTTAGCCTATTATTACCTATTGTTATTAAAGCCACCAAGACAGTCACAGTTTTGGTCCTTATTTTTGCGTCGCAATTTAACCATAGTGTACCTGAAAAAATTCCTTTTGATAGTATATTGAATGGCAAGAAATTAATAACTTTCGGTGATTAAAATATGGGTGTAGATTATTGTCTACTCTTCAGGCGAGACACTTACTCCTACACACAAACGTCCTCTTATTGACATCTAATGGTTAAAATGGTTAATAAGTCATGCCATGAAAAAAACACACCTTTAAATGTAGTACATTCCACCACGGCGCTTCGCTGTCAAAAATGCCTTAACACAAACGCAAAAGTTTTCGTATAAGTAGATCGTAATAAAGTTTCCCAATCCAGGCCGAAACTCCGGCGGTACGGGATAATTTTATTAGTATTACATAAACTTGCTGTAGTTATAGCGATTTACGCAAACAAATACGTAATTTGGTAAGTTACGATGTGGACTCGCGTTGCTGCGGTGAGAGTGTTTGTAGTATATGTTTCAAATAGTTTTACTTCGTCGTAGAATTTGTATGGAATAAAGTATACGGTTTAAAGGTGAATTGGGCTTTTTTTGGTATATTGTAGTGAATAAATATTTTTTTATTCCTTATACATTCCTTATAAATGTATTTCTAAATCGGCTTTATGACGACTATATTCTAAGTCCCGACTAATAGAGGGTGAAACCATTGATAAGGACGTATTCTAAAAAAAACAATTAAATAACACTGTTTGACCGGAAAATTAAACCTAGCACCTAAATTTCTTTTTACCTTCGCTAATAAACTCTCCGTACCGTTTCAAGAATACAGACGCTACTATTTATATACTATAAGTCTTTTTGTTTTCTTTTTTCTATATCTGTTTTACTACCAGAATGATGTCTTTCCGCTTAACATTTCGAAGAAGAATGAAACAATAGAAAATAAAATAAAAGAAGCAAGATTTATTCGATCCCGCTTTCTTTTCGATAGCTGCATACATTACGAGCATCTTTAGCGTTTGTCCTTGTGCCAAGTGACGTAAAAACCGTGTGGAGTAAACGGCCGTTTGTAATTTAAAATAATGTCATGCAGTCTTTTGGCAATATTGGATGCAAGCCACTTAGGATCATGGTTATATTTCTCTTTTGTCTTTTAGTAAATTTCTCAGAAAATATTGGCCTTTAGACTTACAACGTATGTGATATAAGATTTATAAGCGATGTGACATTTTTGCTCTGATCACTTTGTATTCTCAGATTTCCTTATTATAAGATGTAACACACCTAAATGTCAAGTGGTAGTGTAAGCTTAAACTAGCGATATAATATATAAGAATAGTTAAGATCAACCATGATGATGCAACAGTCTCATAGAACACGAAGACCAAAAGTGTGTCTGCTGAGAAGTGGTTCGCTCTTCGCCCCTCTCATTAGTCATTTAGTACACAGCCCCGTGGCGCAGTTGGCTAGACACCAGCTTGCGAAACGAGAGGCCGCGGGTTCGATCCCCGCACCGAGACAAATGTTTGTGTGATCCACAAATATTTGTTTCGGGTCTGGGTGTATGTGAGACCGAAAAGTCTCTCGTAGTTTCTGATACCCACGGCACAAGACTTGTATCTTGGTGTGGGATCAGAACTATGTATGTGACTGTTGGGTGTATTTATTTATTTATTTATTATTATTTAGTATGAGTTGGCAGTAAAAAAATAATGATTAAGAAATCAGTTTTTAAAATAACGATAATGCAAACATAATCTCAGTTTTTAATTATATCATCAAAATTCATTTATATTTAATTCTCGATTAACATTTGCCAGAATGTTATTCATATTTTGCTTGTATCTATAATTCGCAATTTATTGTTGGGGATTTTGAGCAACTTTATTGAGGCTCAGTAGATTAATGCTTCACACAAAACAGTTCCAAACTACAGCAATACATCTTAATAATTATATTCGCGTGTTTTATCGCAATACTTTTAGAACCGCGACATTTACTAGGTACGGAACATCGATTAAGATATTCTCGCAGAATGTTTTCGATGTAATTTTTTCACGAACTTTGATTTAATTTATTCAAATACATTTAAGGAATGTAAACGGGGCTTTAGAGAATGCTTTGGAAAGTTTTTGGTTAAAATTACCTTATAAAAAATAATAACATACTTTTAGCGTTTGTTTTAAAAGGTTATATTTTTCAGAATGGAGGGGCGGCGGATGGTCTTGACATGAACGTAGGTTATGCCTGGAGAAAAGGGTATACAGGGAAAGGAGTGGTCATCACCATTCTGGATGATGGAATACAACCTAATCATCCAGACTTATCACAGAATTATGTAAATATTTTTATTTGTACTAGATTTACTGATTTTTTAATTTATTGATTATTTACTTAATCATATAATCTATTTAAGCTTAAAATCCTTTGTATCGTTTAAATAGAAATATAAGTCAGTTCTTGTAATACCACAAAAATAACAGCATAATACAATAAAAAATAATAAAACAAACCAATAAAAAATTCAAAAACAACCAGCGGAATTGTACAATCAGGCTAAACAATGCCACATGCCTGGATAATGGTAAACTTTAAATCGTAGGATCCGGCGGCGTCAACAGATATAAACGGGAACGACACGGATCCCACACCGCAGGACAATGGCGACAATAAACACGGCACCCGGTGCGCCGGTGAAGTGGCCGCGGTCGCCTACAACCGATACTGCGGCGTCGGTATAGCATACAACGCCAGCATTGGAGGAGTCAGAATGCTAGACGGTCTTGTCAACGACGCAGTGGAAGCGCAAGCACTCAGTTTCAACACTCACCATATAGATATTTATAGCGCGTCGTGGGGGCCCGAGGACGACGGTAAAACGGTAGACGGACCCGGCCCTTTAGCCAGAAGGTATTGTTTAACTGTACGATAGGCCCTCAAACTTCTCTCTCATCCTTTGTACGATATTCGAAAATTTTCTTTTGAATACGCAATGTTTGCTCGAAACTTTGACCGCTAATAAGTAACTTGTAGATGGAGTTAATATTTTATACAGACATTTTCAACTTTTAGACAATAATAAATCCGTTTCCATAAAATTTGGGCAATAAAACTACTCTCTAAACACGCTGTTGGTAAATTTCAAGTGAATTTAGAACCTTCGGCTAAGTTAGAAGCAAGCTCATTAAAACTGTTTTGTTCCAGAGCGTTTATAAATGGGGTGACAAACGGAAGAGGTGGAAAGGGATCCATATTCATATGGGCGTCAGGAAATGGAGGGCGGCACACCGACTCGTGCAACTGCGATGGATATGCTAATAGCATATTCACCATATCTATATCTAGCGCCACACAGGGAGGTTACAAGCCCTGGTACTTAGAGGAGTGCTCTTCAACTATAGCTTCTACTTATAGTTCGGGCACTCCGGGCAGGGATAAAAGCGTAGCTACCGTAGATATGGACGTACAGTTAAGGCCAGACCACATTTGCACTGTAGATCATACAGGGACATCTGCTTCAGCGCCGCTGGCCGCTGGAATATGTGCTTTAGCTTTAGAAGCAAATCCTTTATTAACTTGGAGAGATATACAACATTTAGTAGTAATGACGTCAAGGTCACAGCCTTTAGAGAAAGAAGAAGGATGGATTGTGAACGGTGTGAAACGTAAAGTTAGTCATAAATTCGGGTATGGACTAATGGACGCAGCACAGATGGTCACATTGGCGGAACAATGGACGATCGTACCACCTCAACACATTTGTAAATCACAAGAAATAAACGAGGACAAGTCCATTGAAACATCTTTCGGTTACACGATATCAGTTCATATGGACGTGAATGGGTGCAGCGGAACGATGAACGAGGTCAGATTTTTGGAACACGTTCAATGTAAAATTTCACTTAGCTTTTTCCCTAGGGGAAATTTACGAATACTGCTTACGTCGCCGATGGGGACTACTTCTACCCTTTTATTCGAGAGAACACATGACGCAACGAGTTCTAACTTCGATGATTGGCCTTTTTTGAGCGTTCATTTTTGGGGTGAAAGTGCGGAGGGTCGATGGACCCTGCAGATAATAAACGCGGGAAACAATCACGCCACTCAACCGGGAATATTGAAGAAGTGGCAATTGATATTTTATGGCACAGCCACAAATCCCATACGTCTTCGCAATAACGGCTATTTCAACTCGAAGAACACTTACCAGGAGGAGAAAACTTACCACATAAACGACGTTTACGACGCTTCCGAATACTCGCAGTTCCTTAATGAAATCGAACTTGGAATTTCGGACCGGCGAAGTTATCCGAAGAATATTCCTTCTGCACAAAGGAAAAATGTGCTTGCAGATGCAAACGATAAGCAAGTTCAGAGATTGTGTGATCCGGAATGTGACTCTCAGGGTTGTTATGGAAAGGGGCCAACTCAGTGTGTGGCGTGTAAGCATTATAGATTAGATAATTCTTGCGTTTCAAGGTGTCCTCCTCGGAGTTTTGTTAACCAAGGAGGTGTTTGTTGGCCCTGCCATGAATCTTGTGAAACATGTGCAGGAGCTGGTCAGGATTCGTGCCTCACTTGTGCTCCTGCCCATCTCTTAGTCATAGATTTAGCAGTGTGCCTTCAGCAATGTCCAGACGGCTATTATGAAGATCCAGACGCAAATGCTTGCTTTCCTTGTGCAGAGCATTGTGACACTTGCTCTGAAAAGGCTGATATGTGTTCATCGTGTGCTCATAGCTACGTATTGTATAACGGTTCGTGCCTAGCCGCCTGTCCGCCAGGGACTTATCAGAAGGACGATTTTGGATGCATGACTTGCCACGAATCGTGCGAGTCATGCCACGGGCCCAGCGAGACAGCGTGTGTATCGTGTCGAATTGGAGATTTTGCGTTCAAAAATAGATGTGTCCCGAAGTGTCCTGAAGGATATTATACGGATATGCAGAGGCGGGAATGCTTACCGTGAGTATTCTATTTTTATATTGCTCACATTTCTGTCAATTTGTGCTTACTTGGATTGTTTAATCATGACACAAATGCATAACTTTTAGAACATATTGTTACCCAGTCAATTTTCACGTATTCTTGTTCCTTATGTCTTAATTAATACTCAATATTTGTGTAGTATTTTACTCTAACTCGATCCAGCCTTTATTGGCTTAATGCATTCCCGTTAATATAAAATGACATGACCAACATTTTCTGACACATATCATAACTATGTTATTTAGATTGGCAACACGCAAACAAGTGTCTAAACAATTCAAGGGAAATCAGTGTAGTTAAATCGAGCAGGCCAAATATTTACACTGGCTGGCAATTAGTGGTTTTACGTACTTAATTCGATGTGTGTACAAGGAGAACTCTGTTGTTTTAGGTGTCCAATTGGCTGTACGTTTTGCACGTATGCCATTTGTTCTGTTTGCAAAGAGAAATGGTTTCTAACTAAAGCAGGAAATTGTCTACCGCACGGCAATGACAAATGCGATACCAGTAAGTAATCTTCGTATACAGATGTTTGTGAGGTCGACGATAAATGGCTACTTGATAGATCGATTAGGGTCAAGATGTATGGAATATTTAGTGCGTATTTTGTTTCACTTTTTTGAGAAAGTCTTCTTAATTATGACTAGGATAATTAATATAATATTATATTATAATTTAATAAAGTTTTGATAACATTTACAGTCAGCTGAATTGTTATTTCCTTAATAAAGTACGCAAGTTTTGATTTCAAATATGTCATTATCGGCGATAGATGTAACAAGGCCTCGTAACTTCTCATAAAGCTACGATTTCACGTTACGATTACCCCACTTTCGAATCCGTTGAATGGTAAAAGGAGTTATTATCCACAGATGAATATTACGAGGAAGGTCGTTGCAAGCACTGCCATTCAACTTGCGAGAAATGCAGTGGATCTAATGAATGGGACTGTTTGTCCTGCACCAGCCCGCTCCTCTTACAGGGTTCGAGGTAATCATACGTCTACGACCTATATTATGATCATTCAGTCCTACATTCACATAATTATGACGCAAATTTGCCGCCATTGATATTCTTGTTCAGTTACTAGCGTTTGTCACACTTGTACTCTATGCATACATACATACATACATACATAAACTCACGGCTGTATTCCCCGAAGGGGTAGGCAGAGGTGCATTTCTGCACCCACATTTCGCCAAGTATGTATCAGTCCCACGTAATAGGGGGCGAGCCTATTGCCGTTTCTCGGGCACATTTCCAGACTCCGTGCTGTTACCGAGAATTTCCTAATGGAAAAACCCAATAACACTTTGCCCGACCCGGGAATCGAACCCAGGACCTCTAGATCGCACGGCACATACTTGTACCGCGAAACCACGAGGCAGTCACTCTTGTACTCTATGATATATAGTAATATCAAATATTAATAGCACTCATGGTCTCGTCAACACTCATTACATGTTTACTACTTTTCAGATACGAATGGAAAATCAATCTGTCCGATCCATGAAATGTATTTTATTGTTTCATCTTCATTATACTTTTACTATTGGACATGAACTTTTAATGTTAGATTTGTTGTGTAGAAAAGGTATTATAAGTGTCAGTCATTAATAAAAAGAAGCATCATTACTGAGCTTGTTTCTACAACGAGTAGCGATCAATAATGTTTTTGCCAACAATTCAAATAAGCTTTAGCAAAAATCCACGAATACTCCACAACTAAGTCTTTAGTATTTAAAACATTTACTGTTTTCACGATTCCATAAACCTTTGAATAACTAAAGTTTCACTGGGACTCCCGGGGATATAAAGTTAATTATAAGTAGGTTTATTACTGTGATAACTTTGACAACTATTGTGCCCTTAATCTGTTGAAACAAGTGGGTTACGTCACAATGCTGAGTCAGTCTATCAGTGGAAAGTTTATTTAGTTGTTATGTAATGCAATGGCGGTACTTCTATAGAAGCCCAAAAACGTTGCACGTTAATTGTGTAATGTCTAGTTTATAATTGTTTATTGTGGGGTCAGTATATTGTCATTTATGTCAAATTGCTTTTGTCAAATAAAGATTTAACGCTTAAAGATTACTATGCGGAATTTTATAAGGCAAGCTGGGCTTTTGGGCTTCTATGGAAGTACCGCCACTGATGTAATGGTATAGCATAGTTGGTCAATATGTGACTAGAGTTAAAATCAAGTGAATCACTAATAACAATATATGTTTACTACAATATACAATATCAAGTAAATTTAGAGTTCAAATTGAATAAATTAAAATGATATTGACTGATGATGATAATGATGATGAATGACTTTAGAGAATGTAGCACATCTTAAACCATAATAATAAGATAATCAGTCGTTATTTAGGTCGACGATGCTAGGAACACTAAAAAAATCAGAATATACAGTGTAATTAAATGACATTCAATTGTCTAGGTGCGTCGCTGAATGCGGTCAAGGATTCTATCAAACTGCCGGACGATGTTCTCAATGTCCCCACACCTGCACCAGTTGCGTTTCAAGATTGAACTGCACATCATGTACGGGCGCTTTGCGACTCCAATCTGGAACGTGTAGATCAACTTGCGCTCCAGGCTATTACCCGGACGAAGGAACTTGTTCTAAATGCTACTTATCCTGTGAGACTTGCACTGGTCCACGGCGAGACCAGTGCGCATCCTGTCCTCCAGACTGGAGACTGGCAGCTGGAGAATGTAGGCCTGAATGCCCTCAGAACTTCTTTCCCTGGGAGGACAGTTGCCGTCGCTGTCATCATTATTGCCAGGACTGTCATGGGGCCGGGCCACAGCAGTGCACATCCTGTCCCCCACATTTTTCGTTGGAAAATGGTTTATGTGTGGAGTGCCTTAGTTCTCAGTACTATGAAGCAAGGACTCGGAGTTGTCGTCCGTGTCACGACTCATGCAGATCTTGCTCAGGGCCTGGATCGACTAGCTGTGTAACGTGTGCTCATCCACTAAGATTAGACAGGCATGTAACAAAATTACTGTAATACTATGTTGGTTCCGAGTAGTTTCATTATTTATTTTATTAATAAATTTATTAATAACAATACAGTCAGAATTAGATAGGTCATATTAAAACGCTCTACGTTTCCATTCTCGAGCTGTTCCTCTTATGGACAAGCACAGCATTCACTGTTAGCAGTTAATATTACTGTTTTAACTTCAGTTTGAATTAACAATTCATTTATAAATAGGCCAATTGTGATTTCATTATACCAGAAATTGTTGTTGTATTTTGTTTAAGATTTTTTTTTCAACTATAGGGTCAACCACAAATGCCTGCCGTGCTGCACTGAAAGCATGGCGTCCTTTTATTTGAACGTCAACCAGACCACAGATTGTTGTCATTGTGATAAAGATATTGGTGAGTACATTGGCTTCTCTCATTATGAAAGTCATTCGCAATTTAGCGAGTTTCATTACCACAGTAATGATAGCTTTTAGATTTCTTGACGTCTCTGGGCTATTTTAGTTTATAAATCAACGAAACCCTTTTCTCTCATAGGTGGTTGTTTAAACGGATCGTCGGCGGGTAAACGCCGCATAGCCGAGAATGTGGGTGCACACATAACAGCCTCATTTTACGTTGATGATTCTAAGAGTTCGGTCATCATACTGGACAGAAACTGGCTGGCTTTGTGGACTGCTGGAGGAGTTCTACTTCTTATTGCTTGCGTTGTTGTAGCCGTGAAGGTAAGATTTGTATCAATTTCAAAGATAGCTAGGGTTATTACAAACTAAACTAATGGTTGATTCATAGGCCTACTCAAATAACTGCTTGAAATTTAGAAACTTCAAAGTAATTTGTTGGACAGTTTCATTTTAAATTGGAGTAAACTATAAGTTGTTAACTAAATTCAATATAAATTGCCTACTTAATTAGTAGATCAATAGTTTACACCGTCTTAAAAACTCGAAACCCAAATTTGTTTCAATTTATTTACAGATTAAAGTAAGAAAGCGAAAACATAAAACGTTATATCCGAAGACGCAATACTCACAACTGACAACAATAGACGAAGATCTTGTAGTCCTTACAACTTCAACAACGTTAAAAACTAATATTGACGATATGAATCCAGATAAAAACATTTTAGAAGAGCCCACATAGCAATGTAAATCTTAATGCTAATGCAATTAGAGTAATTTTACAATGCAGACTGATACGTAGAGGTTTCCTTATTCTGTAAATAAAAATTGTTGATGGATTTTTGATAACCATTGTCAGGTTATAAGGACAGCTTAAGTAAATTGCTATATATATACGTGTCAATGAATTGGTAATATATTGAAATGATCTATTAATATTAATGACGGTATAACACAACATAAAATAATAGTTGTATGTACATACATACATACATAAACTCACGCCTGTATTCCCCGAAGGGGTAGGCAGAGGTGCATTTCTGTACCCACATTTCGCCAGGTATATATCGGTCCCATGTAATAGGGGGCGAGCCTATTGCCGTTTTCGGGCACAATTCCTAGTTGTTGTATGTGAAGTTATTAAATATTGTAACAAAAAAAATGAATCTATCTGAAATAATGGCGTTGTCCAATATTAAGCAGCACTTGTACAGCAAGCTATTAAATAAAAAATTCAATTTGTTTTTTACCATTTCGGACTACTATTTTACAAAGACTTCGCCTAATAAGAGTGATCAAAGTGGATTTTCAAGCTGCAATTTTAGCAAAATATGGAAAAGATACGGATGTGCCCGAAGTACGGAAGAGATAACCAATATGCTCTGGGACAGCATTATTTTCTTTCATAATGAACACGCAACAATGATGCCATGGCGAGCTTTTTGTCGGTAATTTTAATATAATTGAGATATGAGATATGAACCATACATGTATCAAATACGTTGGGAATACTTGTAAAGTAAAGCAAGTTACGTTAAACACTAGAAATCGTGTTCGTATCCTATCACTATGATTGATGGTGATTTTCATATTGTTATGAAGAAACTGCGACCTATTGATAACATTTGTTGTACCATTCCAGTTTCTGCTACTCGTTTAAGAAATTTCTTTTGCATATTTTTACTGATTTTTAATCTTTACATTTTTATTATCTTGGCCCTCAGTTCTATGGATGCTTTATTGTTACATTATGCACTGTTTTGTTGCAATAGATAAATAAAAATTGTGTTTGATAATAAACTGTAGTTACTCTTTAATTAATGATTTTTCGTACATGATCTTAGTTTAAATAATTTTTATTTAATTTAGCCGAAAAATTAATATCCCCTAAGTTTGGTATCCCCACTTTTTTAGTAATTTAAACATTTCGCAAGAAGTAAATTTTAACTTGGCAACACCACGCGTATGTGTATATTTAATGAAAAGTACATTTAGACGCCCATGCAAATACAGCCGTTTCAACAGGCGTTTTGTATTTTTAATTAGTACATTGTAGCTTTGTTTGATGTCTGAATTAAATAGCGCGTAAATATTTAATCTCTTTCATGGGAATCGTGAATAAGGAATTGGTTTTTCGTTTAAAACGCTTAATGTATTTAATTGTTTAATGAGTTTTTTAATCAAAGCGAAACGTGATAATCGGAATTATGTGCTTGAAAATTGTTTTCTTGTGTATCTAACACGGTATATTTTGATTGATAACTTATGTAATTATTTTATTTTATTTTATTTTAAAATATACTTTTTAGTAATAATATATAATCAATGACAGTATTTTTTTGTAACCCATCAAAAATTTGGTCACTAAACTGGTTGTTTTTATGTTGTATAATTTGGTAGAAATAATTGCATTTTGAGGTTGCCTTTTCTGTCAAAATGTGAATAGTATTTTTGCTTTTTAAGTGCAAAATAGTTACTATGTTTCAATTCACATGGTTGAAATACATTGACGGATTAACAAAATCTCGAAAATTAATGTTAAAAGTCGTATCAGCGATAGGGTGTAAACTAAAATTACTAACGTACGTATTATTAGTATGTTATAATTTATATTACCTTTTTACGTATATTCAAAAAAGACGAAGGCGTCGTCATATAAAATAATTTTATATTGAAAGTATCATTAAATTATTAGATAAATATGAAAGCTTATGTGTTTATTGATGGTGTAACATAATTATTTCACGTAGATATATTTACACAGTAATGAGGTCCGAGGGACCGCAATAAAGTATTATTATGGGACCTAAAAATCGCTTCGTGTTATCCATTTCAAATATGTATATGTCTCGCTGTAAGCGCTGGAGTTTTTGAAGTTTTCTAAATTATTATAACTAATATAGAAGAGTATAATATAAAAAGGCGAGAAGAAATATTGTAAGATACTAAAGACGATGTTAAAAAAATAAACATTACCTACATATAATCAGTTTGACCCAGTCTGAACATAATATGTATTTATCAAAAAGATAAAAGATTTAATATCGTTTACGCATTAATATTCCATTAAATCATTTTAAATAAAATATTTACGGACACTTGCCAAAGAAACTAAAACGAGAAAAAAACTGTCAAAAAAGACAAACTTTTTCCTCAATCCAAGAAATTTCTCTTTCTATTTACGTTTCTCAAAATTATTTTTGCTCGGTTTACAAGTCTTATAAAATAAAAAAAATAAGTTCAGCAGAACAGTGCTGAAGTGAAGTTACGTTAATTTATAAATGGGCCGGCTCTACTAGTGTCACAGATTTTGAGTAAAGCAATAAAAAATACCACTTTTATAAACTATTTTTCAGTGATCGGCTTTCCATAAAAAGTGCTTCAACAACTCCAGTGCAATTTAATTTGTGTGTAGTATAATTAACATATCTAAACATTTTTATTTTGAGCAAATAAATTACAGCATTTAGAGAAACTATGTGTAAATACAGTTCAATTATTAATGTAATTTAGTTTATGTAAATATGTAAATAAATGTAAATAAACTGATCGTTTTTATGACGGATACTTAATTTTGTTTCATTTAAAAAGCAACGTCATTATAATGAACCACGAGTGCAATATGGGGACCGCAGCTCAATATGACGTCAAATTTGAATTCCATTGGCGCAAATTAAATGGTAATATGTTTGGAAAAACTTTTTTGTGGGTTGTAAAATTGAGCTTCTTAAAATTAATATGTGTGTAGTCGTTAAAATATTCTGTTCATATTTTAATACATCATCATCATCATCAGCCCAAATACGTCCCACTGCTGGGCACGGGCCTCCTCTACAACTGAGAGGGTTTAGGCCTTAGTCTACCACGCTGGCCACTAGGCCAACTAGGCGGGTTGGCGGACTACACACCTAAGAAATTCCTAAGAACTTTTTTAGGTGTGCAGGTTTTATCACGACGTTTTCCTTCACCGTTCAAGCAAGTGATGATTCATTATGAATACACACATATGTAACTCCGGAAAGTCAGAGGTGTGTGCCTGGGGTTTGAACCTGCGACCGCCGAAATTCTCGACCGCGCGCCTAAATCTCGAGGCCATCACTGCTTTTTAATACAACTAACTTTTTCTGGTTTGATAGTAATACAATATATACAATAAAGGATTAAAATCGTTAATGTAATTTTTGATCTAATGAGGAATAACAAGCGACAATGCTTGTTACCCCTATTTTAAACTAATTAATATAGAGATCCATAATTCACGATTTTATTCCATAAGAGTCAAATCAAACAAAGAAGAAAACCGTATACCGTAAACAAAAAACTTCATTGAAAGTTGGTAATACATAAATTATTAAAATCGCCGGCAAATTATCTACTTACATAGTTTTACGTAGTTATACTCGATCAATGTTGTCTGAAATGAATATTTACCTTGACTGTGTATGACAGCTGCCAACGTTAGAAATGTTCCAAACGTCCACACTCGCCTTATTGGCATTGCCTTGGTATTACAAATGAACGATTCTGCCAAATTCCGAGGCGCAGTTGGCCAGCTTGTAAAACTACCGTGGGTCTGATCCCCGCACCGAGACAAATGTTTGTGTGATCCACAAATACCTGGACCTGGACTGCCTCGTGGTCTCGCGGTACAAGTATGTGCCGTGGGATCAAGAGGTCCTGGGTTCGATTCCCGGGTCGGGCAAAGTGTTATTGGGTTTTTCCATTAGGAAATTCTCAGTAACAGCACGGAGTCTGGAAATGTGCCCGAAAAACGGCAATAGGCTCGCCCCCTATTACGTGGGGCTGATACATACCTGGCGAAATGTGGGTGCAGAAATTCACCTCTGCCTACCCCTTCGGGGAATACAGGCGTGAGTTTATGTATGTATGTATGTATGTATGGACCCGGGTATTTGTGAGACCGAAAAGTCTCTCGTAGATTCTGATACCCACAACCCAAGACTTGTATCATATTTTTGGGTGACTGTTGGGTGTATTTATTTATTAAATTATACCTATCGAACCATCCGTCTCAATCATTTTATCAATGGATATCATAGAATTTATCTATGGAACAATATTTTTAAAACTGATAAATTCGTCATAAAATTCGTCGTAAAATCATGCAAAAATAGCAGAGGTTATACACTGTTAGCGTATCGATTTTTAATGAATAAATGATTGACACTTATTAGCAGACGCCAATAGTAGGTACTTAACATTCATATAAATATAGGTAACTATGCGAAGTCGTACAGAAATTCAATACGAAGCTTGAAAGTGGAACTCTTAAGAATTGGTTGTACATCTTTCTACTATGACAGCCCCGCGGCGCAGTTGACTAGACACCAGCTTGCGAAACGAGAGGCCGCGGGTTCGATCCCCGCACCGAGACAAATGTTTGTGTGATCCACAAATATTTGTTTCGGGTCTGGGTGTATGTGAGACCGAAAAGTCTCTCGTAGTTTCTGGTACCCACGACACAAGACTTGTATGTATGTGGGATCAGAACTATGTATGTGACTGTTGGGTGTTATTTATTTATTTTATGACTTAGCTGAAGAATGGCTGAGCAACATTCTAGTCAGCAACATAGACTTTCAAAGCAACGTACCTACTTAAAACAAATTTTATTTCATAGTTACCACTGTCTCATAGACAATCTAGGTAAAAAATTGCTTTCCTAACAAAGGTAGGAAGACTTTTTTTTCTACGTCAAAAAAATGCTAACAATGTTAGTAACCAATACGCAATTTCAATAGCAGAAAATCCTTTTGCACAGATTGTAATAATAGATTCCATTATTAAAGTACGTATAAAGTATTGAGTAATAGTTACACACCTACGCTTTTCATCTCTGCACAACCTAAGGTTCAACTAGGAGAGAATGCCTCAGGCATTAAGTCTACATTTACATTATTTATGTATAAAGTGTAAATGAATAAATAAATAATAGAATTTAGCTAGCTCATTTTACGTTCTTTTTCAATCATTTTAGGTTTTAGAAGAAAGGGTATTGATTCAAAACAAAAAAATGTCAAGAGTTAATAAATGGGTACTGAAACATAAAAAGCAGTGATGGCCTCGAAGTTTAGGCGCGCGGTCGAGAATTTCGGCAGTCGCAGGTTCAAACCCCAGGCACACACCTCTGACTTTTCGAAGTTATGTGTGTATTCACAATGAATTATCACTTGCTTTAACGGTGAAGGAAAACATCGTGATAAAACCTGCACACCTAAAAGTTCTTAGGAATTTCTTAGGTGTGTAGTCCGCCAACCCTCACTAGGCCAGCGTGGTGGACTAAGGCCTAAACCCTCTCAGTTGTAGAGGAGGCCCGTGCCCAGCAGTGGGACGTATTTGGGCTGATGATCAACTGAAACATAGCAAACCAACACTCAAACGTGTTTGTAGATAATAATCTTTGTCTACTTCTTCAGAAATACTGGTGATTTTATATCTCAAAATATCTACAGTCGTTCGTTTCATAATATACCACACTTATTTCTTAAAGCAGTTTTGTAAATATTTGAATACATCTAAACGAGGCTTCGTTATGAATATATTGAAAAGTTTAAAACTTTGTGTTTCATGTAAAAATCCCTGGTTTTATGATGGAATGGCAGCGTTGAGGGCATTTAAATATTTATTATTCGTTTTATATTTATTACAAAAGCTACAACATTGGACGCTATTAGTGGTAGCCTGTTAAAATAAAATACCGCTGGTGTAAACGATGATACATATTTATTACTTTGAAAGGCACCTGGCGCGTTTAATTGAAGTGGGGTGTGAAAGGTTGTAGGTTCGATTTCCGCACCGAGAAGAAATTTATCTAAATTGTAAATATTGTTTACTGAAAACAGTAATATAAAGAGTCCTCGAAACCGACGTGCATGCATGAAGGGGATAATGTCAGTGGAGGAAGCGAAAGTGGTGTGTTTGGACCGTGGCATTTGGCGCTCTATAGTCTCTGCCTACCCTAATGGGAGACAGGCGTGAGTTAATGTATGTATTATTATATATTATTATCATCAGCTCAAACACGTCCCACTGCTGGGCACGGGCCTCCTCTACAACTGAGAGGGTTGTATGTATGTAAATATTGTTAAGATGTAATGGGAATAAAGAAAATTTAAGTCTCTCGTAGTAGTAACGCCTTTCCAACACTCAGAGTTAAGAAAATGTACACACAGGCCTCTCTAAGTAGGCGCCTTGGAGTAGGCCAAGGGAGGCCGTCGTTCAGCAGTGGATGGGAATAGGCTCAGTATACATTTCCACATCCACGTCTTGCCATTTTTAAATTTTTTTAAGTCTCACCTAATTGGGGCTAGCCCGTTGCGTTTTTCTGTAACATTTCCAGATCTGTGCTGCTATTAAAAACTTCCTAAACAAAAAACTCAATTGCTATTGAGTTTTTGCTGGATCCAAAAATCGATCCTAGAACAGTTAGACGATAGGGATTATCAAGGCAAAATAATTGTACTAACACTTGAAATTATGCCTTTTATAAAGAAACAGCCAAATGAACCCAACAGCTAAACACATTATTCAAATCGTCAATATCAAAACTAGCAGATTTTTGTCAAGAAAAGGAATTCAAACGGCAATTTTAAAAGCTAAAACAACCAAAACAACCCTGAATAAGGCTAAAAATCATTTCGACGGAACTTGTGAGACTGTGTTAAATGACTAGCGCGATGCGAGCGGCCCGGCTAAATCTGGAATTAGATTCGGCCCGTCTTATCCTTTTCAAGTGGCAGTTTTAGCGAATGCCTGCAGTGTCGTTTATTTATGAGCACACTATGTTACCGCTCGAAAAATAGAGTTATCCGAGGCACAATGCAGTATTCTTGGAAGCTTATTCAGTTACGCTTTGGAGGTTGTTTGTTAAAAATGTATATTGTAAATGGCCGCTGGGAAATCCAGTTACCAGTAGCATTTTATAATAGCTACAGTTCGAGGAATTTTGTACTGCAAATTGACCTTTTAGCTTAGTAAGAGTAGAGTGGATCATGAAAAATGTAAAAATATATTTTTTCATTATTCTAGTTGATTCTGACACTTTTTTCTCCGTTAAATTTTAATTTTGGATCAATTCTGGATTTTTTTTAAACATTTAAGATTGATAATACTGGTGTTTTTAGTCACTGCCTTGTTGATCCCACGTAGAGATGGGATTTTACCCGGAAAAAACCCCAATGTGGGAAAAAATAGGGAAAATTACCGAATGGGATAATATTCGGGATTTTTCATATTTAGCATATGTAACATCTAGGTAATGTGTAGATACATGTATATATCAAATAGTACGTACTATTACTACTAGTTAGAGCTAATCTAACTTTGTATATTTTCATTATTCGATAAATACGTTATATGTACTCCATGCTATCTAATTAAATAAAATGAAATTCAATAAAACTGTCTGTTTGTGTGTTTTCATCCGCTCTTAGCGACAAGTAACCCGAAACTTCGTACGCGAGTGGGGGGGGGGGGGGGGGGAAGCAGGTAGTAGCAGTGGCGTACGCGTTGGTGATCTATTTATCTCACACGTTGTTTTGGCTTCGTATTGTGCGCACTTGTGTTAATTTGTTGGTTTAATTGACGACTTGGATTTTGTTTTGTGGACGTTCTTTCTGCAACTAAGTAACATTCCATCACAATTCGCAGAAAAAATCTTATGATAATGATAATCTTATGAAGAAGACGTCTTTTTGTTCTTATAATAAACTGCTGGTTTGATTTTAGTTCCGGAATCAGGCTACACATTTTGACGTTTCGAACAACAGGCAACAGCTAGGGCCCTATATACGCTGGCGCAAAGTATGTGCGCATCGCAAAGTACCTATTTTTTGTTGCATTTGTTCTAAAAATAAAAAATAAGTGTGATTTTTTTAAGATCGTGATAATTCCGTTAAATAATGAAAATACCCGTCTTTTGGGTTTTTTCCCACATAACTACCCGGTTTTTTCCCAAATGGGAAAAAACCTGGATATATTCCCGTTGGGTTTTTTCCCACTCCTCATCTCTAATCCCACGGTATAGTGTATTGAAAATGGTATGAGTGTGAAAAAGTGTTCTATAAACGCTAAAAGCTGCGCCCTGTCTTACGAAGGAAGTTTTTTTTTTAACAGAAGATGATGGTGTAGAAAAAGACATACATTATAATGCAAAGCTTATATTATTATATCTCTATTATATCTATCTTATATCGTGGTCTCGCGGCACAGGTATGTGCTGTGCGATCTAGAGGTCCTGGGTTCGATTCCCGGGTCGGGCAAAATGTTATTGGGTTTTTCCATTAGGAAATTTTCAGTAGCAGCACGGAGTCTAGAATTGTGCCCGAAAAACGGCAATAGGCTCGCCCCCTATTACGTGGGACTGATACATACTTGGCGAAATGTGGGTGCAGAAATGCATCTCTGCCTACCCCTTCGGGGAATATAGGCGTGAGGTTATGTATGTATATATGTATGTATGTATATTATACTTCATAATGTAGTATTCACCCGTCATTTATGTCTTATATATCATGAACGTCATCATCATCAGTCCATATACGTCCCACTGCTGAACACAAGCCTACTCTACAACTGAGGTGTTAGGCCTTAATTCAACATGGTCTTGACATTAAATATTTAATGGTGATGTCACCAAGATCTTCCAAAACAAACTTTATCACGTCGGAAGGAGAATGTCTATTAGTATTAATAATTACAGTAATTAAGGAAGAAGTTAATACAGTGACGTCAGCATGATTTATTAAGCACGAGAGTTGATTGCGCTGAAACTTTGCATCGCGAGATATTATTCACTCGGGAGGATGAATATGTTTGCGTCGACGCGGTTTAATGACGTAATAAACAAATTTAATACGGATATAATATAGGAGTATTTGGAGAAATATGTTGTTTCTGGTGAAAAAACAATGTTTTGTATTGGATTTGATCGTATTGTCTTTATGATACCAAAAACAATATCTATTCTTAATACTGTCCTCAATTTCATTAGCACAGACAATATACAAACGTACATTGTATCAATACGACACATTATACTGTTAATATTAATAGAAATAGCACTTGTTTATACTCAGGTTGAGTTTAGATTGATATTATTACATACATACATAAACTCACGCCTGTATTCCCCGAAGGGGTAGGCAGAGGTGCATTTCTGCACCCACATTTCGCCAAGTATGTATCAGTCCCACGCAATAGGGGGCGAGCCTATTGCCGTTTTTCGGGCACATTCCCAGACTCCGTCCTGTTACCGAGAATTTCCTAATGGAAAAAGCCAATAACACTTTGCCCGACCCGGGAATTGAACCCAGGACCTCTAGATCGCACGGCACATACTTGTACCGCGAGACCACGAGGCATTGATATTATTCTATTAAAAATATGTTGTTTTTAAAATTCGAATTCCACGCTGATATTTTCAAATCCAGTTAATGTTTCGAAATCGTCTCTGAATAAGCATTTTTGGTACTTACCAGTTTTGTAAAGGTTATCATAAATGGTTTCTTTCCTTTATTCTTCTGAAAATAGCTTTACGTAAAATATTTATTGACAGCTCCGTGGCGCAGTTGGCTAGACACCAGCTTGCGAAACGAGAGGCCGCGGGTTCGATCCCCGCACCGAGACAAATGTTTGTGTGATCCACAAATATTTGTTTCGGGTCTGGGTGTATGTGAGACCGAAAAGTCTCTCGTAGTTTCTGATACTCACGACACAAGACTTGTATCTTAGTGTGGGATCAGAACTATGTATGTGACTGTTGGGTGTATTTATTATTTATATTTCAAACATTAAATTCCTTGAAAAATGATATATAAATAATTGGCACACAAAAGGCAGACCTTGAAACGAAGCCTACTTCAGAACACGAATTTCACTCACACAATGGCGATTCCTTTAACAAAATTCAAGGCAATGCGAAACAAAAAGCGTGCAAAATAAATGAGACCCCCGAGAGATTTATTCTAAGCGGCCGCTAAATTAACTTCAGAGATGTTATATCTCGCTAGGTTTTTATTATTTAACACTCGGACCTTGTTTTTTACGGGCGAACGCAGGTAAAGGTATGCGTAGGCGAACCATAGCTTAGGAAGAAATTATGGACAGGTCAAATCGATGTAAAGAAAAAAAAATCAAGAAAAGTGTTGACAATTTATTTGGTAATCAGTGATGCCCTCGAGGTTTAGGCGCGTGGTCGAGAATTTTGGCGGTCGCAGGTTCAAACCCCAGGCACACACCTCTGACTTTTCGAAGTTATGTGTGTATTCACAATGAATTATCACTTGCTTTAACGGTGAAGGAAAATATCGTGATAATACCTGCACACCTAAAAGTTCTTAGGAATTTTTTAGGTGTGGAGTCCGCCAACCCGCACTAGGCCAGCGTGGTGGACTAAGGCCTAAACCCTCTCAGTTGTGGAGGAGGCTCGTACCCAGCAGTGGGACGTATATGGGCTGATGATGAGATAATGGCATGAAAATTTTGCAATAAATTCGTAAGAGAATCATGATTGTTTAAACACTAATCTCAAAAATGATATTAAGAGATATTTTTAAAAACATGCCGTTTTTCGGGCACATTTCCAGACTCCGTGCTGTTACTGAGAATTTCCTAATGGAAAAACCCAATAACACTTTGCCCGACCCGGGAATCGAACCCAGGACCTCTAGATCGCACGGCACATACTTGTACCGCGAGACCACGAGGCAGTCGACACCTATAATCGAATTTCTATCAGCTGCTACTAAGCTAGCATTCGTGTCGGACGGTCCAGCTGTAATCCAAACGTATGGCTCACATAAACTTGAAATAAAATTTGTGCGCCCACCTTTCGGTTAAGCCGCAAATATTTTTCGTCGGGAACAAAGGAAGCGTTGAGTAAAATTTAAATTATGAACATCATGATTAGTACTCGTGTACATTGTGCGTAATTATGTACGTGTCCCTTACACTCTTAATGATATTGCCTGCATAATTAAATTTACTTACATAAATAACATAACAGATTAACTTTTATCAAAGGAGAAATCTTGTAACATAATCTTGACCAAAATCATGATCCAAAAGATGTCATCTGCTCTCTTCATAATCATCATCAGTCCATATACGTCCCACTGCTGGGCACGGGCCTCCTCTACAACTGAGAGGGTTTAGGCCTTAGTCCGCCACGCTGGCCTAGTGCGGGTTTGCGGACTACACACCTAAGAAATTCCCAAGAACTTTTAGGTGTGCTAGTTTTATCACGATGTTTTTCCTTCACCGTTTAAGCATGTGATAGTTCATTGGGAATACACACATAACTTCTAAAAGTCAGAGGTGTGTGCCTGGGGTTTGAACCTACGACCGTCGAAATTCTCGACCGCGCGCCTAAACCTCGAGGCCATCACTGCTTCATGATATTGACTGACAACGAAGCAAAATCCTAGTCCTTTAAAAGTCGTTGGTGTATCTTATAAATGATACAAAGAAAAATGTGACGGTGACCTTGTTGATATAAATCTAAACAATAACTAATCAACTATAGATAGAGTGTTTTAGAATAGATAATACCACAGTTAGGATCGCGGTCGAGAATTTCGGCGGTCGCAGGTTCAAACCCCAGGCACACACCTCTGACTTTTCGAAGTTATGTGTGTATTCACAATGAATTATCACGTGCTTTAACTGTGAAGGAAAACATCGTGATAAAACCTGCACACCTAAAAGTTTATAGGAATTTATTAGGTGTGTAGTCCGCCAACCCGCACTAGGCCAGCGTGGTGAACTAAGGTTTAAACCCTCTCAGTTGTAGAGGAGGCCCGTGCCCAGCAGTGGGACGTATATGGGGTGATGATGAATACCACAGTATTTAGAAAACTTGAGTTTTAAAAGTAAAGAAGCATTTTCATTTGCAAGTCTTTGCCTTACTTACTTTCACTATAACTTTTCAGATATTACCCTTCCTTTGCGGAACATCATTAGGAGCCCACGTTTGTTCATTAGAGCTCATCTAGTGTCTATAAACACAATAAACATTGCTTTACTGTACGCATTATCAGTACAAAATAGCACAATTATTTCTTCATTTACTTAGTTGGTAATGTTCTTTGTCTCTAAGCGGAGGAAACGTGGTGTAAATGTTTGGGACAAAGCCAATCTATGCACGGCTCACGGCACATTAACTGGCAAAGGAGTTTCTAGCGCACATGTTCACGAAGAGCTAAGACTTCGCGGCGACTTTTAAACAAAACATACATATATACATACATAACCTCACGCCTGTATTCCCGGAAGGGGTAGGCAGAGGTGCATTTCTGCACCCACATTTCGCCAGGTATGTATCAGTCCCATGTAATAGGGGGCGAGGCTATTGCCGTTTTTCGAGTACATTTCCAGACTCCATGCCGCTACTCAGAATTCCTTATGGATAAATCCAATCGAACTTTGCCTGACCCGGGAATCGAACCCAGGACCTCAAGATCGCACGGCACATACTTGTAGCACGAGACCACGAGGCAGTCAAAAATGTTAAAATACTAAGGCAGAATCTTAATAAAACATCGAGGCAAAAATCCAACTTAAAACCAGCGATCAGTTTTTACGAGCCTTTTTATATGGCGTCGGGTATTTTTTTTTAGTTTTGTTTTGTTAATTTTAGTTTAGTTTTTGAGCAGTTTGTATGATGAAATGGATAGGAATCATTAAATAATTAAACATCAAGTCGAGGAATAGTTTTACTGATAATTGTTATTTATAATTCTGCCACTGAGAGTCTTGTGCATAAGATGTGTAACCTGATACTTCTCGGTGTAAATAACTGGCTCAAATAATTTATTAAGAATATAGGCATTTTTTCAAAACTTCGATACGTTTTAAGATATGAATCCTTGACCGCCAAGATGGTGTCTACTCAGATCGCTTTTCTACCACTCCAGACCACCAAGAACTTTTATAAATAGCCTTATTATCGACCTCAGCAACACTAAATAACGAAATAATAAGGTACGTCATATGAAGCCGTTATACACTAAACCCGTAACTCAATGCATAACAGAACATGTGTAACATTATTAATTGATCTGCCAACGCGTCATGCTGCGACCTGCCTTATACAAAATTCACGAAAATCGAGCGGATTATTGCTTTTAATCTATTTAGTTGTATAAGCCAGCATTTCAAGCCCCTTGAACTCCTACTATTTATCTTTGTCTGAATTATTTCGTTCGTGGGGTAAATGTGAGTTCCTACAGCTATTCACTGAGCTTCACTGCTCTGGGTCATTTCTGTACTTCATCATGGTGTATAAGAGATCAAGTAGCGGGTGTGTGGTGGTATAATCTCTATTGCAATCCTGTGCTTAGAATTGGCATGTTGTCTTATTCTTTTCTGCTTGATGTCAACTAAACTTATTGTTTTCCTCCGTTTTGGCTACTGACTTAATGGCGGCATTTAATCTTATTTATTTAATATTCTTTATTGGACACCACAAAAACAAGAATAACATATAATAAAACTAAAATAAATTCTAAAAGTGCCACAAATCATTCATTTTATTAACATTTTGTTCATAGATATTAATCATCATCATTGCTATTATTATCATTTCATCATGATGCTTATTATTGCTTTCATGAACCTCTTCTAATGGGCACGGTGTCTCAAATGAAAGTTTATATTTAGTGGGTCGATAAAAAAAAGTAAGCCGTGTATCGAAAATATGTTTATTAATATTAAAGTACCCAATTTGGGAATTTATTTCTTAAAAATAATATCGTCAAAATGTAGACTCTTACGTTCGCGGCACTCATTTAATCGAACAGTAAAATTACTTATGACGGCTCGTGATGGCTGCCATTTCGTGACGGATATTTTCTTTCTAATGCGCCAACATTATTTTTGAGACACATTATGCCTTTTTTAGGTTTAGATTGAATCAAATAGAACGTTAATTACTATCCGTCCGGTATAATAAATGCAAACTTATTTCTGTAGCAACCTCTTTCGTTATTATCAATTAGGACAGAATAGGAACGTTTCATTATTCAACAGTCCATATGATGTAATTTAGTTGAAAAGGTTTTACTCAAAAGTCCAGTCTTGTGTAGAATGCCATACTCAACTTACAAAACCAACGCTGAATATTTTTACAGTTTTCGGCGTGAGTGTACATTACTTACATTTATTTACAGCAAGTACAGGTGAAACCGCAAGTGTTTCCACGCTGAACGAGCACAAACACGTCTGTCTTACATTTTCCTTTTCAAGGGAGGGAAAGTGATAAATATTTGTAAGACAATTTAAAAAATCAAACGAAACAAGTCAAGGCCGTGAGTTATCTAGATTGTGTATTTTATTGTATATGCACTTTGCTATTTATATGACATTCGTTGCTACGCTGATATAGACCACTTTAAACTAAATATACGTTGAAATGACTACCTCATATCATCATCAGCCCATATACGTCCTACTGCTGGGTACGGGTCTCCTCTACATCTGAGAGGGTTTAGACCTTAGTCCACCACGCTGGCCTAGTGCGGGTTGGCGGATTGAACACCTAAGAAATTCCAAAGAACTTTTAGGTGTGCAGGTTTCCTCACGATGTTTTCCTTCACCGTTAAAGTAAGTGATAATTCATTTGAATACACACATAACTTAGAAAAGTCTGAGGTGAGCGCCTGGGATTTGAACCCGCGACCGCCTAGATTCTCGACCGCGCGCCTAAGCCTCGAGGCCAACTACCTCATACGACCTCGACTACCTCATAAGCTCTAGTCATATTCCGAGAAAAGGTTATCGGACTTTAAGTCCACTAGTTCAGATCGTGGATCACTAATTTATAGGATACATAAACATTTTCCACGAATTTTTTAGCCAACGTGGTGGACTATTCACTAAGATCTCTAATAGTAAAGTAAGCCTGCGTCCGTCTGTAGGACATCTTTGGGTTGATATAGATAGGTAGAGAGATAGATTTCTGTACTTATCATTAAGTATTGATTCGGTGGCTGCAACTCTATATAAACATCTCACTAGCATTTTTTATAATATCTTTGCTGACAAACCTAAATAAACTCGACAAAATATTTGTTTTGAACCAGTCGCAATTAAAGCGGAGATGCGATCCATTTACGATTTACGTAATGAATCTTTTTGAACAGGACACTGGAATCAGCGGGTTCGGAGAAATACCTTCCAGTTCCCGTTTTAAAGACGTGCTCGAGTTTTGCTATCCCTTTTATTCGTGTTACTACCTAATCGAGGTTCCTTCTGGAGGTGCTTTTCGCTGATTGCACCACTTTTGTTTAAACCCTTAAATCGCAGTCGCAATCGCAGTTACTAGGAATTTCATCATCACCATCATCATCAGCCCAAATACGTCACACTGCTGGGCACGGGCCTCCTCTACAACTGAGAGGGTTTAGGCCATAGTCCACCACGCTGGCCTAGTGCGGGTTGGCGGACTACACACCTAAGGAATTCCTAAGAACTTTTTAGGTGTGCAGGTTTTATCACGATGTTTTCCTTCACCGTTAAAGTAAGTGATAATTCATTTGAATACACACATAACTTAGAAAAGTCTGAGGTGAGCGCCTGGGATTTGAACCCGCGACCGCCTAGATTCTCGACTGCGCGCCTAAACCTCGAGGCCATCACTGCTTACTAAGAATTTATTATTGTCTAAATCCTGATAGAAAGATTTTAGCGTTTCATCTGAAATCAAATTGAAATCTATTGTTGCGTCTGCTAACATTTGCTAAGTGGAGAGCCACACCCCAGCTTAAAATCCGTTACAAATGTGTTCGCTGGTCCGAACGGATACTTACAATTTTTTTTAATTGAAATGAAATGATGAAATAGTTTTGGAGTCACACAACGTCTTGCAATGAAAATTTTACAAATCCAATCCATCCAATAAGATGTTATTTATAATTGTCTGTATACGAATAAGAAGTAGTATGAAAAATCTAAATATAGTTTTCCTAACAACTGGGTTAATAGAATAATTAGCAGCGATATGGAATGACACGGGATAAAAAATAACATGCATTTATCCACTTCACCTGGTAAAGTCTAAGCCAATTGGAACATGATAATCAATAATAAATTAATACACTCATCAGTCACATATATAGGCTCAATATGAGAAGGATCACTCAATAGGTCTCGTTGCGGGAATTGAACTTTCTATCTTTACTTTCGCAATTTGATCTCTAGCCAACTGCATCTAATTACGGTACAGTCCGACTTTTGGGGTTCATCCATGACTAATTAGCTTGTTAATTAAATCGATATTGTTTAAGATCATCACGCTATCTCCGTCAAGATCCCTTCGACCCCCGGAAGAATATGCCTCGGCCACAGTTTACGCATGCAGTTGATGTTATCAAACTAACTATATTTTCGTCTGGCAGCCATCTGAGTAGTATCAGCAATTAGAGTAACTGGGCGAAACGCTGCAAAAAAGGAAGAAATATAAACAAAGGTTTCATAGCTTTAAACATAAACTCTATCAAGAACATAGCCGTCGGAAACTGTCTACATTACCGGAGCTCCAACGAAAAACGTCAAAACAAGTAGTTCTAATTTAGCACCTCACAGCAAAATTCACGTAAACTGAGAAAGTTGACTGCTATAACATTTTTTATAGGCGCCTATATTATTTCCCGTTTTTGCCGTGTGGAAATATTTTGGGGCAATTAAAATTTCAGCGTCGTAACTCCGCCCTGCTATTTCAGTGATAACATGGATTTATGTTTATTTGCAGCAGTTACGTTTAAGTATTTCCTTTGCCTAAACACTTTTATTTTTAAGTATTAAAGTTTTACTCCCTCGGAATCTAGAGAGGGATCTGATCTGATAAAGCCGAAGTGTAGATGAACGGCGCTTTTTAGATGCTTGCTCCAATTTGCTGGGGAGTTTCGATGGCTTTGTTTTTAAATCCCTGTTTGTTTTATGGGTGTGGTGAGTAATGATTGAATTGTATCAACTTAGAGTTTATTCTGTGGTGATTATTAATGTGAATTATCTGATTGGACTATTACTGTGATTTTTGGTTTTTGATTCACTTTTGTATACTAATAATTCGTGTGCTAAACTTTTGTGTGCGGTCATATGATGATTCCCGTGTTAAATGTCTTGTATCTGAGGATAGCACTTTAAAGTCCAATGTTGTGTCTCCCGATTTGTGAATAACTAGTTCACTATGCTTCTGTATTATTATTATTTTAACCTATTATCCATTTAGATATTTTTTTCAGCGGGTACTAGGCTTCATATATAATATTCTTTGTTTCATATAAGATCTTCTTTGCCCTTCGAATAGCAGAGGACCTTTCCTAAGAACCGATATAGTTACATTTAAACATATTATAACTTGTACACGCGCCTCAACCGATCTATTCAAAATAAAACAATTTTACCCTTCGATTTCTCTAATAAAATTGTTATTCAGTTTCGCAAAATGCCCAACCTAAATATGTCATAAACACGCTCGAAGCCTTCCAACTGCCGAACTTATTAACTTTTGAATATAGACCGAGTCCATTTTCAAATATTGTTAAAAATACGTGCTCAGAATTCAGATTCAGTCTCTGGGAATTTGCGACGCGAGTCCTTTCATACGTTCTGGTAAAAAAGTAAAAACATCAGACAAGCTCATATTACCACACGCTTACATCAAAAATCTAAACTAAAATCCAAGCTGCTTTTCGTCAGATTTTCTGCGAAATAATTTCGGCAGCCAAAGGGTTTTTCGGCTGGGTGTTTTTATTCCTACAACTCATTTTTATAAATAATATGAATTAAGTTTCGTGTTTTGGCGGGGATTTGTCTAAGTAAATTGCTAAATCGCCTAATTTGGCTAATGGCAGCGAATGTTGCTCAAATGTGTTAGTTTTCATGGCTCTGTATAAGTTTCTTTATTCTGTGCATTTTTTTTCGGTATTTCCATTACTCTCAATAATTCATTGATCAAAATTCTTAAGTACAGCTTTTTTTTTGTCATGAAAATGATGTGTAACTAAATATAGTAACTACCTATATACGTACAAACAAACCAGTAAAACATGTCGTCTAACGTACCTAAATATAAGCACGTATATATGTGATTAAAAAGGCTATTTACGTGGCTTAAAAAATCTTTTCTAACACAAATACAGCCTAAAGTCTCCCTTGAAAAGACAAGTAATAACTCACGATGCCCATTGTCACTGGAATCTTTATATTAATTACGCACATAAAAATGATTAATGACACGAATCTGGAAACAATGCTGAGTATCTCGTATTTATTGGACGCGCCCTCTGGTGTTTGTCATCAAGACAAATTATTGTGCCAATGTTGTTTTCACAATTTTTAATATCAACCCTCCACTTTGGGGCGATTTGTACAAAGTCTTGTATTCATTTGAGATTTAAAAATATAGCAAAATTTCCGAAACTTTGTTTCTCGAATCTTTAAAGCTGAATCTTTAAAAGAATAGGCAAATGTGTATGTTTACTTTACGAGTACACATTTTAGGACTTTGTACACCTATTGAGAGTTTCCTATTTTCACTAGACCCAGGAAACTAGGTACCTCCAGATTGCACGCCGCACACTTATTCTGCGGGACCAAAAAGTCCTCAGCAGCCTAATAATTTTACAATAGATCCTTTAAAATGACCTTTTAATATAATTTCCCTAAAATGAATACCCTCACAATTTCCACGAAATGTTCGTTTATTTTGAAGAGTCACTTGCAAAGTATTATTTTTTGTACGATTGTTCTCGTTTCCTTTTGGATTGTAAGAAAAAAAAATATTTTTCGTAATTTGGTTCACGTTTGATCTTATAAAATCTACTTACGGTTGCTTGGTGACGCGAATCTTGATAAGGGCGGACGCACACTTATCAAATAATTATTGGCTAAGAATGGTGCCATTTGCAGTTGATAAAAATAATGTAGTTTATATCTTCGGAATACCTCGAAAATACATAGTCATCGTCTTAGAGTATATATGATACCTATTAAACTTTCACGAGTCGCTAAATATCGGGCTAAGTGGAGGAAATAAAGTAAAAAAGCTGGCCCTGTCAAGAAAACGTTTCATTAGACATAAAAAAGTAAAACGACTGCCTCGTGGTCTCGCGGTACAAGTATTTGCCGTGCGATCTAGAGGTCCTGGGTTCGATTCCCGGGTCGGGCAAAGTGTTATTGGGTTTTTCCATTAGGAAATTCTCGGTAACAGCACGGAGTCTGGAAATGTGCCCCCTATTACGTGGGATTGATACATACTTGGCGAAATGTGGGTGCAGAAATGCACCTCTGCCTACCCCTTCGGGGAATACAGGCGTGAGTTTATGTATGTATGTATGCGATGCATTTAATGAATAAAATGGATTAAAAAAATAAGTTGTTGATTTGACAGTTTTTATGAGTACAGTATTGCTATTGACAAGGAGTCCGGTGAGGTGGTTGGTGGGGAGTTTCTTGCTGCTTCTTCTTCACAGCAAAGACACATTGCGAAGCGGCACTTAATTAAGTTTAAAAATATATTGAAGTTCTCTATTTCCATAATTATTCTTGATTTGTCCCTTAATTTTATATTGGTTAATTCCACACTCCGATAAATATATAAATATTTTTAATATGCATATCAGTTTTCGCATTTATGTATGTATGTGTATGTAAAAAAGTAAAAGTAAAAAATACCCAACTAAACTAATTGTCCAGCTCTGAAATTACTATATTTTTGTTAAAAGACGATAGCTCCCGTGGATGTTAAAAGCATATTAATTACTAATACTTATTAAGCGCAGTGTAGTCTTGTTTTTCCAGTTTTAAAATAAAATCGATCACTTATAGTTTTTTGAACAAATGACAAGAAATAGTGTAAGTAAAAAAGGGTCTAAAAATATATCTAGATCACAATCATTTCCTTTTGGCTTTATGGACCAATTAAAGACTATCACTTAATTAGAAGCGATAGCTTTGCTTTCCAAATTTTTCTACGTTGTTAATTATAATTAATTGTGTAAAATAATGTAGTTGTTTTAATTTTAGTAAAATATTAAGAATTAAAACATAAATCCATTCAGAAGTTCCTAAATGAGAAAACTTTGGGTTTATTGTTTTTAGTGGAAAATATAAATAAGTTGTTATAAAGAGATGTACAATACCAGTATTACGTCACCGCTACAAAGTTCAAAAGTGCGAGAGGGATAGCGATATGTTCTTACTACGCCCACATTACATTATAGCACTATAGTATTATAATGTCCACATTTATTAATTAATTTTGATATTTTTTTACAAATGTACTATGTTATTGTATTTCTTCTTCTTTACAATTATATCATTGTATAAAGGGTAAATAAATAATAAATATAAATTATGCTTAGAAAAGACCAACCCATTCATATTACTGCTACAAACTATATTTAGCCCTAATATAATCGCTTCTTGGAAAACATCATTTGCCTTTTGTGTACACTAGGCATGTATTTAACGTGACTCGGGGTCAACACACTTTAGAGGTCAATCGAAATGGTCCCAACACGTTATTGAGACAAAACAAATCAATAATTCAACACCTGACCGCCGTGTTCTCTTTGTTCTCAAATCGCTCAAGTTTACTTAAATTGAGGTGTTTTATTAAATTTCTGCAGATGAAATTTGTCGCGTAAAGGATTTTATGCTGAGAATATGATTAAGGTACTAGGTTAAATCAATCTGACCACTTTGTTTAATAGTCTTTGAGGCACAATTGGTTACACACCGTATCACAAAACTGAGGCCACAATTGAAAGCTTTTGATGGATGTAAGGTTGTTTGGATAGATTTCGTTATTATAATAGAAATATGTCATGATACTGTTCTTTGAATGTGTGTAGCCGATAAAGCAAGCATGATGGATTTCAGATGTCAAAATTATATAAAAGTGCATGATTTAAGATCAGACTAAATCTTCAGATAAGATCAATTCTACAAATAGAAAACTATAAAAAGCACAACAACAAAATGTTTCAAATTCCACCCAAAGAAAAACTAAAAGCTCATTGGGGCTCCAAAAAATGTCGCAAAAACTCCAAATTAATCAAAGTAATAATCCCTCGTCACTGCAATTTGGCCAACTTCAATTAACCACAAAAAGCGGAGAAGATTAAAATATTAATTCGGGCTATTAAAAATATGTCGTAATTGCAACAAGGGAAGAGTGAGGTCGATAGTAAGTGTAAATCCCAAAGCCCAGTGGGTCGGAAAATTGAGAAGTGGATTAGGCAAATCACTTTTCATTCCATCCCGTAGCCGGCAAAGTTTGCCCTTTTAAATTTTATTATCTCCGAGGCACGCTGTGTGCGGGCGGGGCGTCCCTTACAGCTGTGATTGACGAGAGATAAGCTCGAGCTCAAAACTTTCAGATAACCGTATTTCGGTGAAATTCAACAATAATCTTGGATAATTTATTTAACTTTCCTCGTGGATGTAAACAACCAATAAACTCAATCTAGAATCTAGGAAGAATTGCCATGCCCATTAATTGGAAGCTAACTTAATAGCTCTCACATAAGGTTCCATTTATTTATTCATTAAATATATTATGTTATTTACACGTGGTGCGTTAATTGCGTCTTATTTCACTAACTGTAATTATCTTTCTTATGTGAGGGTGAAACCTCATAGTTCAATATTTTGTCTCCCGCTTTGCAGTGGAGGGAAGTGGACAACTCTGTTTTCCAACCCCTTCTTTATATTATTTCTGATTCATTTCGTTGCGGGATTATGACAAATTAGGTTCCCTTAGATTCACTGAGCAGAAGCTCTGTGAAGCGCTAACTGAAGTGCTCGGCGTCAATACTGTGCCTTCCGCTGTTGATCCTGGAGCACAGGAGTTACAGTGGCGGGTGTGTTGTGGGATAGGGCAAAAAAATCATAATAATCAAATCATTTTTTTTTTTTTTTTTTTTTTTTTTTTTTTTATTCTGGCACGGCAAAGTGACCCCATTGCACCTGATGGTAAGCGCAATGGAGTCCAGAAAAAGTGCCGACCAGCGAGAGATGATGGTCTCCCGTTGGTCGACACAATCATGCCGGCCGAATACCTCTTCACCTTATTGTGAAGAAGTTTGGGGGACTATCAATCATCATGAACTCAATCATGAACTCAAACGACAACAAGGCGCCAAAAAATAGCTACAATTATCTAAAAAAAATATCTCTTGCGTTCTTTTGTCAAGTATTTACCTACACGACATTACGATAAAAAAAAACAATGTGATGATTAGTAGAGCTGTTACTGGATATTGATTTGTATTAAGTAGGTATAATATAGTAAAATTAGTTATGCAAGTATTTCAAGTTATAGACTCAGTTTTGGTATGTATAGTTATAATCCCCAATAGTTGTGACTACTGATGAGGACAATTGTTTTACTTTAATCGAGAAGTAACATTCAAATAGAGAAGAATGTCATACATACATACATAAACTCACGCCTGTATTCCCCGAAGGGGTAGGCAGAGGTGTATTTCTGCACCCACATTTCGCCAGGTATGTATCAGTCCCACGTAATAGGGGGCGAGCCTATTGCCGTTTTTCGGGCACATTTCCAGACTCCGTGCTGTTACTGAAAATTTCCTAATGGGAAAACTCAATAACACTTTGCCCGACCCGGGAATCGAACCCAGGACCTCTAGATCGCAAGGCACATACTTGTACCGCGAGACCACGAGGCAGTCTGAAGAAGAATCTCCTTTTTTTTCTATCCAGCCAGTCACGAGCCATGTTATAGTTGGATGTTTCGATTTTTAGTCATACTCAAGTCATAAGCTGTCTTGTCGTTTCTCTCTGGCAGTGGGGCCACGCACAATCTTGAGTGAAAATGAATTTCATAGCTATCGGGCGGGAATGCCAACTTACTGGCCTATAAAGAGTTTATTCGTCACAAATTTCACAATCTCTAATTCACTGTTTGATGTTGCAAAGCGGTCGGTTTTCGGCTTTGTTCTGCGACTTTCTTTAAATCCAATTGCGTCCATTTAAATTGTTTCACACTCATAACGAGGTTTGTGTTAATTGTTGCGGACGTTCTGTTAGGTTCGATTTAATCAATTGTCAAGTTCGATTTGGGAATGCTGTCAACCTAATTAATTATTCCGAGACTGTGTTTACTTCATCTGGTTTTACATCTTATTCGCTGGGCTGATTGTGATGATTTTTGGTATTGAAGTGGATTAGTCTCCGGAGTTGTTTATCATCATCATCATCATCAGCCCATATACGTCCCACTGCTGGGCACGGGCCTCCTCTACCATTGAGAGGGTTTAGGCCTTAGTCCACCACGCTGGCCTAGTGCGGGTTGGCGGACTACACACCTAAGAAATTCCTAAGAACTTTTTAGGTGTGCAGGTTTCATCACGATGTTTTCCTTCACCGTTAAAGTACGTGATAATTCATTGTGAATACACACATAACTTCGAAAAGTCAGAGGTGTGTGCCTGGGGTTTGAACCCGCGACCGTCGAAATTCTCTACCGCGTACCTAAACCTCAAGGCCATCACGACTCAGAGTCTCGGAACTCGGAGTTGTTTAGGTATAGGCAATATAATATTCATAAATGAAATCTAAATTACCGCTAGCTGCCTCGCGTGTACTATTCTCGCGGCACAAACCTGTGCCGTGCGGTCTAAAGGCCATGTATGTGCTTGAAAAATGGCAAAAAATCTAAAAATCGCCTTCTATTACGTGAGACTTAAAAAATAGTTGGCGAAACGTCGCTGGAGGAATGCACTTTCTTACTTCTGGGGTTGCTGATGTAATTACGTATGTATATGTGTATGTTTATATACACTCACGGGGAAGTGACCACATGGACTATATTGTGTGTTTATTTTCCCAACAGAAAAACTGGTTTTTTTACGGTTTCCTGATGGAAAATGAACCCAGGACCTCAACATTTCCGACTCCCATGAAGTGTCGAAAATCCGCCACGATTCAAGAAAACTTTCTTACGTGCGTTAGTATAAAAGATCCCAACATTAATTTTAACTCAATACGTTTCTATCAAATCACATTAATTACATTTACTTAGCGACTTCCATGGAAATGTTTGATGAATTCCGAAAAGATTTGGAGTGAGCTAAATTAATTAATTTGTTTGCTACGCCGAGGGCCGCGCTAATTTCACGAGAGGGATCATTGTTGATTTATAAGTGATTCTGTTTTATTATTATCGATGAGTTTTGAAAGACAATTTACTGAAAGGTACATAGGTTATTTGAACATTCGAAGATGATCGAATTCGATACTTAATATTGAAAGGAAGGTACTAAATTTTGGCTGTTAATCTCGCAGCATAAGTATGCAGAATTCGATAGAGATATGTTGGGTGCGATTCCCAGTTGGGGTAAATGTTTTCTTTTAGTAAATTCTCAGTTTTCGAAGTTATGTACGCAACGAAGTTTCACTTTGATGTATCACGTACTTTAACGGTGAAGGAAAACATCGTAATGAAACCTACACACCTAAAAGTTCTTAGGAATTTCTTTGGTGTGTAATCCGCCAACCCGCACTAGACCAGCGTGGTAGACTAAAGCCTAAACCCTCTCAGTTGTAGAGGAGGCCCGTGCCCAGCAGTGGGGCGTATATGGGCTGATGGTGATGATGAAATTCTCAGTAGAAGTAGGACATATGCGATTATGCCCAATGAAAGGCCTGCTATTGCGTGAGACTTAAAAAATAACTTTCAAAACGTGAGTGTAGAAATATACCTCTACCTACCCTATCAGGCTATACAGGCGTGATCGTTCACCTGCATTTACCTTTAGGAAGTTATAACGTTGTTGCACGGGCGCATGTTTACACATGGCAATTATGTCCGCGATGTTATTTAAATCGATCCTTTGATGTTTGGTTGGGAGGGCTCTGATGGAAATCCACTTACGGCCCGTTATGTTGGCACCACTTATTGCATGCGCGGGGGCGCCAACTCAACGGACTGATGTTTTTATGTAAAAAAATGGACCTTTGATTACGTTTATGTATTCAGAATTAAATCAGTAGATTTTTTTGGGTTGTGTTATGAACAGGCTTTTAGGGTAAGAATGGTAATTGGTAAAAAAAGATTCTGGAGCAAAGTTGTCTTTAGATAGGACTGTGGATATAAAAAGGGTTTCATACCTGTAGCGAGATAAAAAATATATAAGGGTTTTTGTGTTCATCATCATAATCAATCTATATACGTCCCACTGTTGGACACAGGGCTCCTCTAAAACTGAGGGGGCCAAAGCCTTAGTCCACCACGTTGGCTGGTACCGAAAAATATAAGCATTGTTTTGACTCACAAACATTTCGCCACGAAATAAAAAATTGCTAGAAACATTTTGTAAGTTAGAGGTATAACTTGATTATCCTTATCGGCATCCCGCGACTTCACTTTTAACCCATTAACGTTATAGAACCAATGAAATCACTAAATTAATTACGAGTAGAAAAGGTTATTGAAATGAAAATCAGTAAAAATTGACACGTTTTTAAAACATGGAAAATGTCATCAAAATTCCATTTCGTCGGCTCTACCCAAGACATCTTCTCAACCATCACTTCGTTTTATTAATTTCCTTTTCTCAGCATTCACAGGGCACGTTCAAAGAGTTCTGTATCGCCCCACGAAGGCTACCAATGCAAATTAGGCGCCTATTTATTTCCGAACACCATTCGGACTTCGCTTTTGACAAGGGTCGAATATATCATTCGCTTATTCCATATTTCCACACTTTTTTCTGTCAAATCGACAGTTCCACGCACAGGGACCTCCATATATTACGATATTTGAATTCGTAAACGGTTTTGTGTAATGAAGAACGTTCCAGAATAATCTTTTTAATGTTTGCCGATGAAGGGTCGAGTTTAATTTGCAATTAATATTGATGTATGTTTGAGGCTTAAAACTAATTAAGCCACAAATTTTGACCTTAAAATTCAGACATAAAAATTATTTATGTGTATCATAAGATCTGTTTTTGACTTGCTATTGTCCGTGACTTCGACTACGTTGAACACAAGTCTAAAAGACCCATTAAAATCGTCTTCATCATCTTAATTTAACGTATCGGATATTACTTTAATTATACTCTTTTACCAATGCGGTCACTTGACGCTGCAAAAAACACAGAACAAAGAGCAATAAAAACCACAAATATCACCAAAGGTAATTTACAGGTGACCAAATACCTCTTTCATTGTAAACGTTTGGCATACGGCATACTTCCTTTGCCATCTTTATTACCTCGCAGACAATAAAAATAATCACTAAATGTACAAAAGAAAAAACAGACATAAAAATAATCCGCAGAATTAGTGCTTTGTCTACGAATGTTACTTTAATAGGTTTCGCTGAGCAATAACAATAAATACAATTACGGGGGACAAAAACTGAACGGGTCAAGATACTAAAATGCTGCCGCGATTAGTGTTCCGTCCTATAGGAGTGAGATGTCTAAATACAATTTGCTTAAAGACGAAAAAGGACGGAAAGAATTAAATAATAAAAAAATATCTGCTTGACTTACTACACACACAGACATGCCCGAACGCCTTGATTTTACCTAACTGTGAAGTATTGACTTCTACGTGGTTGTAGATTATACTCATTTATTATAGTCGTGATGGCCTCGAGGTTTAGGAACGCGATCAAGAATCTCGACGGTCGCGGGTTCAAAACACAGGCACACACCCCTGACTTTTCGAAGTTATGTGTGTATTCATAAAGAAATATCACGCACTTTAACGGTGAAGAAAAACATCTTGAGAATAGTTCTTAGGAATTTCTTAGGTGTGTAGTCCGCCAACCCGCATTCGGTCAGCGCGGTGGACTAAGGCTTAAACCCTTTCGGTTGTAGCCGGGGCCAGCAGTGGGACGTATATGGGCAGATGATGATGAAATAGGCAGTGAATAATCTTGTAGACCGCCCGCACTAGCCCGGTGTCGACTATCCCTCTCAGTTGTATAGGAGGCCTGTGCTCAGCGGTATAATTAATCTTGTAATCATTACGGAATATTATAAAACTAACTGGACTGTTCATTGAATATCGTGCTTCCTCTTGTTTCTGCAAAAGTTAAAAATTTTCAACGTAAATTTATTCTATTCATTTATAAATTTTATTACAAAAAATTGTTGTATAAGAAGTGAAAGGGGCGGTGTGTCGTGTCGGGCCACAGTAACCGTCGGCCAGTCCTCGTAAACATCCCTGTATACCCTATAAAGATATTAGCAGCGGCTTGGAATGTCCCTGCTCGAACCTTTTTTATGTTGCAATGAAACGTACATTTTTATTCAAATAAAGTAACAAGTAGTGATGGCTTCGAGGTTTAGGCGCGCGATCGAGAATCTCGGCGGTCACGTGTTCAAACCCCAGGCACACACCTCTGTGTTTTTCGAAGCTATGTGTGTATTCACAATGAATTATCACTTGCCTTAACGGTGAAGGAAAACATCGCGAGAAAACCTGCACACCCAAATGTTCTTAGAAATTTCTTAGGTGTGGCCAGCGTGGTGGACTAAGGCCCAAACCCTCTTAGTTGTAGAGGAGGCCAGTGCCCAGCAGTTGGACGTATATGAGCTGATGATGATGATGGTGAACAACTAAACGAGTGTTATGAACCTTTTCTGTTTAAAGTTAAATGAAAACACATTCTTATTAATTTTATTTTGAGTATATATAGTACGTATACACTGGTATAATATAATAAGTACCTAATTATTTTTTTCACTTTTGTTTTTTGTTATTGTTATATAACAGATCACGTCAAGTTTGATGGATTTTTAAAATAAAAATCCTCATTGACACAAGTTTATTTTATTTTAATTAGGTAGGTAATTCGTTTGCATAATGAATTATATAAACTATTTTCATGTATAGTCGAAATATTTAAATCATTCTAGTTTCGAGGTCCCGGGTAAGTTAATATTTTTCTTATAGTATATATCTCACATTTCAGTGTTCTAGATTTTCAAAGGTACTGTAATGAGCTTGGGGATTTTGATATCATAATATCTAGCAACTACATTTCTCTCTAGAGAACTTTACCTCTGAACTAACCTTGAGTTTGAAATTAATATTAACATTTACATGTTCATGCAACCGTATACCTATCATCGGAAAAAAAAACTTATAACAAAATTAGCATATCTACTGCGATGAATTTCAATGCAGAGTAAAATGAAACCTTAAATGTAACTTTCAATTCCGGAAAAAGTAAGTTCCTGAGGGATTATTGAATTGATTTAAGCATAAAAAATGGAACACTAATGTTTACAAGCTTATTAAAGACTTTTTGCTTCACCAATGACAGTACATTTTAAGTCAACACATAATTAGAAGACATGCGTACCTGTGCTTTAAAGCCGGTGAATGGTACTCAGTTCTACATAATAAATAAATAAATACACCCAACAGTCACATACATAGTTCTGATTCCACATAAATATACGGGTCTTGTGTCGTGGGTATCAGAAACTACGAGAGACTTTTTGGTCTCACAAACACCCAGACCCGAAATAAATATTTGTGAATCACACAAACATTTGTCCCGGTGCGGGGTTCGAACCCGCGGCCTCTCGTTTCGACAGCTGCTGTCTAACCAACTGCACCACGGGGCTGTCAAATAATACATAATACAGTACAAAAAAAATTGCGACAGTCGAAACATGACGTCATATAATTTCGAATTATACATACATCAAGTCCTAGACAACTCATGGATTCTAGAAAATCATGCAAAAACTAGTAATATATTGCCGTGCAATAAAAAATAATGACAAGTACGATCTCACATCCGACCATCCATCACGTGAACTGCCTCAAGTGACCGGAGAAAAAGGTTATCACAAAATTTATGGTTCCTGAACATCAGCTCAGTTTTTCCAACATTAGAATTATCGTGAAACTTAGATTTATACGCGATGTCAAGGGCAGATGTGAAGAAAATGTATTGAAGTTGTACAAGCATGGCTATTCTGGCTATTATGGAGGTATTTTTTTTTTCAAATGAGCTTAAAAATCAATTGATAATAAATATGGTATATGTGATCAATAAACATCATTATTGCAGGGATCGTCCAATTCTATTTTAACTGCATATATTCACATACATTCACATCACACCTCTATTCTAGACATATTTCTTGGACCACAATTCGTGAGCTGTATGCCAGTTGTAAAGCCACTTATTTCAGTAGGCGAGCTTAAGACATTTATGGGGTACTTTTTGAAACCTCGTACTGTAAATAATAGCTTTCTTATTTTTGGTAAACATTATGTCTGACTCGGTAATCAAACCGGTTCCTTTCCATGATACTTCGACGCCACAGAACTATGGCAGATTTTTCCAAAACTGCTTAGATACATAATGTATAAAAAATGCAAATCCTTGCAAAGTGTTTTCTTTATAATGAACGACTTGACAGTACTAAGCATTGGTTCAAAACGGATGACTACGTCTATTGATGAGGGGAGGCCACTCAAATGTACTAGAACCAGACTGACGCTAACTTGTGGAGCTTCCTGCCCATACAGTCATTGTTAGATTGAGAAGGTCTACTTTGCGACTGAAGGAAATCTAGCTGTTACTTACTACTGATATATACTACTGTCCCCGCACCGAGACAAATGTTTGTGTGATACACAAATATTTGTTTCTGTGTGTTCGTGAGACCGTAAAGTCTCCCGTAGCTTGTGATACGAGTACCCACGACACAAGACTTGTATCTTGTCAGAAATGTATGTGACTGTTGGGTGTGTTTGTTTGTTTGATAAAGATACTGGCTGGCTTGATGATTTCGCGGCATGCATTTGCAGCGCGCAGTCGAGAGAAGAAGGGTTCCATTCCCGGATCAGGCAATTTGATCCTTCAGTTAAGAAATTCATAGTAACAGTACGAAGTTTGGAACTGCCTCGTTAATCGGTAATATGGTCTCTTTCAATTGCCTATAAATGGGTGTCTAAATACTCTTAATTCCACTGACAATTTTAATTTGAACTACATTCAGTTTTACCATCAAACAAGACACACTAACACGGAAATATCATCATCCAAACACGCTAATTTGAAAGCGCAAGCAAATAATTTACTAAACATGTTAATTCTGTTTAATATGAATTGTTATTTTGCGGCGGGGCAAATACAGCAGGATTCGACGTTCGTGCTTCCAACGTAAGTAAGGTACCTTTGCATAACAATATTTGTAAATTGTACGCATCTGCATACAATCGTTCGTGTGAATGTCCTTGCTGTAAGGCTTAATGGATCAGTTGAAACAATAGCCACAGGGCAATTAACCAACCAAATTAGAGCTGCCATTTCGCGCAATATTGCATGTTTGTCACTGGGATTATTTTAGTCGGCATCAGATTGCTTTTAGATAAATGGGTACTAAGGGTTTCATGCAGCTTAGCTGGTATAGGCTGGTCGTGGAATAGGGCCTATTCTGCCCTGCTAAAGTAAATCTTAATGTTCATTTTCACGTCTAGTGTTTATGTTTTAATCGCCGGAAAAAATATTAATCCGTTGTAGGACCTAAAACAAAATTAAGCTTTAAAAATAATTAAGAAAGCACAAATATAATTTGTGCACTTTTTAAAAAGAGTCAAATTTTACATACAAGTCTAACAAATCAACTGCCTCGTGGACTCGCGGTACAAGTATGTGCCGTGCGATCTAGAGGTCCTGGGTTCGATTCCCGGGTCGGGCAAAGTGTTATTGGGTTTTTCCATTAGGAAATTCTCAGTAGCAGCACGGAGTCTGGAAATGTGCCCGAAAAACGGCAATAGGCTCGCCCCCTATTACGTGGGACTGATACATACCTGGCGAAATGTGGGTGCAGAAATGCATCTCTGCCTACCCCTTCGGGGAATACAGGCGTGAGTTTATGTGTATGTGTATGTGTGTCTAACAAATCAACTGAAAATAAGAGGTCTATATCCAGCAATTGATTTCTAGTTGCTATTGACAGCTTTTATCAAATACTAAAAGACGTAAGAAACGTAATCTCTTCACCGAGTGAACATTCTCCAGATATTTTATTGGCGTTCGACGCTGCCTTTTGAGTGAAACGAAATAAATAATCCTTTCTAGCCGGCCGCGCTCCGGCCCAAACAATAGACCCTATCAAGAATAACGAAGGCATTAAACAAAATAGAGCCATCTCCCCAAGGTTTCGACTCCTCGCGAAGCATTGTGACGGCATCCATCCGACGTTTCATGTCGAATTAATAACTTTAAGAGTGACTAGCTATAATCTTTTATACTTTGGAATGCTTGTTTTGCTTGATTCGAATTTTGAAATTTAAATGGCAGGTGATTAGAAAGCACATTTAGTGAAATTAGAAACGGTTTATGTGACTTATTTTTTGATAAGTAACGTTTGGATGTTAAATAGTTCTTGGTTGATTTAGAGGCTAAAAGGCATATGTTTTGATAGATTTGTGTGCAATTTTAGTAAAATAAGTTTATTTTACGGTCAACAGAGACTCAGTGAGGGATTTATCGGATAGGTAAATTATGTATATAAGACCACAACGGGAGAACTTTCTTATTCATAGATACAAAATACTTTCTTAGATACTTATCTAAGAACTTGAATCTTACTTGTGTAGACTGACTATCGCTTTCAATTGTAAAATAACCCCATGAATAAAGCATGTCAGCTTGAGATCATCAGGCAAGTATTTCTCCAAAGCTCTTTAACCTAGAATTAATTTGTGTCTTTCAATATTAGTTATGCAGAAACCACTGTTAAAATTATCTTCATTTTAGTGTCTTTAAAACTATATTGCACTTAAGCCCCTCCAAACAGGGGTGTATAGAGAAATCATGACTCAACGCTATCGAGAAAAACTCGAACAATGAGGACGATGAATTTTTGAGGTTGCCCCTCTGACTTCAGACATTGATTAATGGCAGTGGCCGCCCCTCCCGACGGACTACAGAGTGCTATGCGGAAAATGTGTGGTGTATTGATTGAATGGCATTCACTATTCGATTAAATTGTGTACGTAGCAATTGTCTCAAGGATCAGTTCGTTGGTACGTTGGAATTGTGGTTTGTGAGACAGATTGTTCGATGACCTATGTATGAAAGGAGAATAAAACTGCACTGACCTCAAATAGAACAGAGGAACGGAATACATTCTATTTCAATATAACACTCTTCCTGGATACAAGACTTCGATTTATCATTCTATCGTTTAACACAAACGGTTAAGCGGTTTACGTCAGGTTAGTAAAAGCTTAAGAAAAAAGAAGGAAGCAACTGACTTATACATTTAAGAAGTTAGAAAGGACAATCAAGTAAGAATTACAAAATTAGTATTTACAAAAAGTGATACTAAACTCGAAATAACGCAGGCTGATCATTAAACGTCGGTTTTTTTCGATTAGATGGAGAACCTTAAAAATGAGCAAAATTTACATTTTATCTAAAGTGACAGGCACTTTGTACCAGCACAAAGAGGTTTTATATAGAATAATGAAGACAATAGTTAGTTTTATCGTCGTGTCAAGAACATTGAAATACGTTGCTATATTTATGGCCGGCTACTAGAAGATTTTTGTCTTCAGGTTTAATTTATTATGTCATATCATTTTGCTTTCTCACTTTATTGTTCATCGTGCCTGGTCTCATTTTTAGAACGATGTTGATGGAGTGGACAATTATTTTGCTGATGGTAGAATAAATAAATTGCACTCAATGGCGAGCATAACACTGTTATTTATGATTGTATTGATGAATAATAGTAGATATGATGTGTAATACTTGTTGATTATGTGGCTTATGTTTTTCATCTACTGCCACTTTAGTTTGATAATTTTCTGTTCTTTTGTTGGTACTAGTACTATAAACTATTATTTTGAGATGACACATTTATACTACCGCCAATATACTGCGCCATTTTCAAGATTACTGTCAATAAAGGCGTCTTCTCATGATGTCCCCTCCGTATTATTCTAAAAAGGCATACTTCATTTCTCTTCTTTAAAATCTTACACGCCATTAAACAGGGCCGTAAAAAAACATTTGCGGTTCAACTTTCATTGCTTTTCATTTCACTTGCAGCGGGATGTCTAAATTTATCAGAAGGAGGTTGGAGACGTTACGTGCGTAGTTGGATGTTATTCAGTAGGGTAAGTAAAATTTAAATGGCCGAAATACTACTAGGGCTCAATTTAAGTTTTTCAATTAGATTATTGAAAGATCGGTTCTGTAAGTCAAAGTTTTAGGTACGGTTTAATTAATTTTTTTTTTTTTTTTTTTACGGTGGTAGACTATAAGAGAATTTCACCCAATTTTAGTGTAACAATTTTTTGTTAATAAAATATTTTGACAGCATAACAGAATTTTAGATACATTTCAAATCTTGCCAGAGGCACGATTTTACAGGAAACCGAAGTTCAAGACGTATAATGAATGTACCACCAGTGATGCTCTCCTCATATTATATTTTTCTTCATCCAATAATTTTGTTAGGCCTGCGGTGGTCAAACATTTTTGTTAATAACAATATCTATCAAAAATCTTTAGTCAATACTTTATTATGCTATTTAAAATGTTAAAGTTTCTGAAACTTATAATAATTTCACGAAACAATTGTTTTACAACGAGATTCGTTGATAATGAAAATAATAGATTTTAATTTGACCATTATTCCCCCTACCATTCCACTTAATGTGTTGTTAACAACTAGCATTTTACCTAAAAAATTAATTCGGAACCACGCTAAATAAGGTTAACGTTTCTGACTTACTGATAGTTTTCAACATGCAAATTGTTCGTGTAAAAGACGGATCCCTTCCTCCCCCTTAAGTTAAAACAATAGCTTCTAAGCCGTACAATAGCAGCGTAACAGGGCTCTTCGTTGTGCTTCCGCGGACATCTTGCGATGAAGGAAACTGCTAGAGCTAATAGTGTGTGAACTTCACAAACTTGTCTTTATTAGACGCTTCTTGTTTTAGAAATCTTCACACTACAGTCTGTACTTACATATTGTGGCGATGCTATGGAATTATTTAACAGTCGTAACATACCTCGTGGTCTCGCGGTACAAGTATGTGCCGTGCGATCTAGAGGTCCTGGGTTCGATTCCCGGGTCGGGCAAAGTGTTATTGGGTTTTTCCATTAGGAAATTCTCAGTAACAGCACGGAGTCTGGAAATGTGCCCGAAAAACGGCAATAGGCTCGCCCCTATTACGTGGACTGATACATACCTGGCGTATTGTGGGTGCAGAAATGCACCTCTGCCTACCTCTTCGGGGAATACAGGCGTGAGTTTATGTATGTATGTATGTCGTAACATCGTGTTTTCGAATTGGTGAATTTCAGCTATATTCTACATTGTTTCTTGAACCATCGCGTGCCATTCTATGAATCTTAGGTGATGTATTTTTTTTGCAAATTTAATAATATTTATAGATAAGTTAGCTTACATTGCCTCGTGGTCTCATGGTACAAGTATGTACTGAGCAATCTAGAGGTCTTGGGTATGATTTCCGGGTCTAGCGTTACTAGGTTTTCCTATAAGAAATTTTCTGTAGCAGCGCGGAATCTGGAATTGTGCCCAAAAAATGGTAACAGGCTCGCCCCCTATTACGTGGGATGGTGACTCAATTCAGGAAACGAGGGTGCAGAAATGCCTCTGCCTACCACTTCGGGAATAAAGGCGTGAATATATGTATGTATGTATTAGTTATCATAGAAGGAGCCACAAATGCATTTATATATTTTTATTCGTTCCAACATACAACATTTTAAAATGACAATGCGTTTTCTTTTAAATGTCATTTGAAAAAACCCAATTTACTATATTTTTGCCAACGTTTTCGCAGACCACTCTCCAATGCTTTTATTCGAGTAACAAAAAATAATCTAATTTACAGTGAGTAAGTTCTTCGAGCAGACTAATCTAAAATGACTCACAGACACTTAAGCACTTAGCGCACATTTCGCAAATTCGCACACTACACTTTGAAATTTGGAATAACTGGCCGAATTAGTACTTTCATCTGTTATAACGAGGTAGTAACTCTAAATTAAAGTGCATAAGTAGACAGGTAATCTCGTAACACCTACTGAGGAATGATATCCCCTATATCACTTAATAAGCTCTGCTATTACTACTGAGTACGTTTATAAAGCATTATGCCAAGAAATTTCATTAAATTTGTATATTTTTATAAAAGTATTTTTAATAGTAAAGCGAGTTTCGCGATCAAATGTCAGAAGCTCCTTAGTAAGTACGTGTATGTGTTTATATTATATATGTATTTATATTATATATATATATATATATATATATATATATTTATATATTATATTTATTTATCTTTATTATTATTTTTTAATATCACGGAATCACATATGTACATGAATTTACGCACCTATTCATATCTCTCTGCATCACCCTAAGGTTGACTGGTAGAAAATGCCTTAGGAATTAAGTCCGCCTTTATACATTCATTGTATGTATATAAAGTATAAATAAATAAATAAATTTTCCAGACTTAATTAAACGAATGTATACTATACTTCATCTTTGCCAATGTTTGTAATGAAAAAAGTAACAACTGAATTCTTGCATTTTGTTTCATGTTAAGAAGAATTCAATATTCCCCTACGCTGTCTATTTGTTTTTGGTGATTTTATAATACCCAATACTGGGCACGTGTGTTCTCCATATTTACAGTGCTCAGGAAAATTTTGGCACCTGGGTCTATTGCAGACTTCGGACTTTAAAAAATTGTGCTATTGAACAACCAGATTTCGTCTTGTTTTCTTTAGCTGAACGTCTTTACCTAAATACTTTTTAGCAACAATTTGTATAATCCAAATTTAAAATAGGAAAAAATAAAATGCAAACTTCGTAATAACAAAGTATACCTCGCAAAAGACAAAAAATATGAAGCAAAAATCTTTCAGAGAAGCCACGTTCCATGGTTTAAAATTTCATTACCCGATAAAAGCTATAGTTTTACAACGTGCGTTTTAAAATAAATGGATCGAATTATTTGCTTTATTGGTGCACCATTAACGGCTTTATTTCAGGCACAATCATTCGCCTGTCACCTTTCAATATAAATCATTAAAGTAAAGAGGGAGTCATTTTTCACGTGGGACTGTTTGAATGACCGGTGTCGACTGAAAGTATTTTAAACCGGCCATAGTTATTTGTTTTTTTTTTCCATCTTTCATCTTGTACTTGTTCTTTCATCTGACCGATGTTTGTTGTATAATGCATAGTAAGAAGTGTGGCATATTTTTTGTATTAGTCATAATAACAGCACGTAACTCAGTAACAGCACGGAGTCTGAAAATGTGCCCGAAAAACGGCAATAGGCTCGCCCCCTATTACGTGGGACTGATACATACCTGGCGAAATGTGGGTGCAGAAATGCACCTCTGCCTACCCCTTCGGGGAATACAGGCGTGAGTTTATGTATGTATGTATGTACAAAAAATATGTCACACCTGTTGACTGCCTCGTGGCCTCGCGGTACAAGTATGTGCCGTGCGATCTAGAGGTCCTGGGTTCGATTCCCGGGTCGGGCAAAGTGTCATTGGGTTTTTCCATTAGGAAATTCTCAGTAACAGCACGGAGTCTGGAAATGTGCTCGAAAAACGGCAATAGGCACGCCCCCTATTACGTGGGACTGATACATAGCTGGCGAAATGTGGGTGCAGAAATGCACCTCTGCCTACCCCTTCGGGGAATACAGGCGTGAGTTTATGTATGTATGCAGTCATAATATAATATAAGCAGTGATGGCCTCGAGGTTTAGGCGCGCGGTCGAGAATTTCGGCGGTCGCAGGTTCAAACCCTAGGCACACACCTCTGACTTTTCGGAGTTATGTGTGTGTTCACAATGAATTATCACTTGCTTTAACGGTGAAGGAAAACATCGGGATAAAACCTGCACACCTAAAAGTTCTTAGGAATTACTTAGGTGTGTAGTCCGCCAACCCGCACTAGGCCAGCGTGGTGGACTAAGGCCTAAACCTTCTCAGTTGTAGAGGAGGCCCGTGCCCAGCAGTGGGACGTATATGGGCTGATGCTGCTGAAACAGACCATGTTCGAAAACTAAGACAGGTAATACTCACAGTAGTTAGGAATCGTTTTTTTTGGGATTTTTTAACGTCAATGTGTTTGTAAACACCGTAACTATTAAGTGCTAAGACACTTTTCGATCACGGTTTATTTACACTCTGTATATGATTGTGTTTTTATAAGGGGATTGCCGTATTGCTTATGGTCGGACAGTGCTATCGGATTTCTTAGATAAAATAATGGCAGGGAGTGTACAAATGGATATTTAAGGGAAATATTTCCGCCTTCTTCAACATCATCATCAGCCTAATATACATCCCACTGCTATTGGATTGCTATAGATAGCACTGAGGGTTTAGGCCTTAGTCCAACAATATGTTAGTCAGTCTTCTTCAACATGGGACTAACTTAAGTAAACTTCGAAAAGGTTTCCTCTCCACGTATACGTTGTAACCTCCATATTGGAAAATCTCACCTCCATTGCTGCTGTCAGCAAAGGATACTAGTAGATGAAGACAGGATGCTCTTAGGTTTACTAGATTTGAGCTGTGGTCAGTAGTAAACTTCTATAACCATAACGATATGCTATCATTAAATTTGCCGTACAATATAAACCCGAACCACATTATACGGGCTTATGCAAACTTCTCCAACTACTTGAAACAATCGCACATCTTCCGAATTGAATTCAGTAGTCAGAACCCGGGCTCGGTTAAATAACGCCAGTTTAAACTACGCTCTACTATTGCTCAGTTATTGTTACTAGTTTTACACTATTCCATTTAGTTTCGATTGTACGCCGCAATGCGCCGAGGCCTTTGGAAATATTAAGAGCAATCACAATAAACCACGCTTAACTTTTACTGTTCAACTTTTGTGCGCTGCGCCTGCGAAGAATTCTAATTGTGATGCAATGGAACGGTGTTCAGCATGGCCTTTAGTGGGTTCGAAACGGTGTACTGGGCTGGCATTTTTGTAAGCCAATTTCAGAAGTTAAAATGGTGGGGGAGAACATCGTGAGGAAACTGCATGCCTGATAGTTTTTAAGTAGGAATTTCTTAGGTATTTTCATTCATTCATTCATTCATCAGCCCAAATACGTCCCACTGCTGGGCACGGGCCAAAAATACAACTGAGAGGATTTAGGCCTTAGTCCACCACGCTGGCCTAGACACCTAAGAAATTTCTAACAACTTTTAGGTGTGCAGGTTTTATCACGATGCTTTCCTTCACCGTTATAAAGCAAGCATAACTTCGAAAAGTCAGAGGTCCTGCGACCGCCGAAATTCTCGACCGCGCGCCTAAACCTCGAGGCCATCACTGCTTATTAGGTATTTGAAGTATGACTAATACGGCCAGCATGGTGGACTGACAATGATGATAAAAACCTTTCACAAATACATACATACATACATAAATACATAAATAGTAGGTAAGTCTAAACAATATAAAAAAAAGTTATTTTTATACTCTTCCTAAAGAGACTACCAGAACATTTATCCCTTTAGAATTCAACAAATCCACCATCAAAAAGTCTTATTTTTAAACATTTACCAGTGAGCAAATTCAAATTTTATACCGGAAACGAGACCACAGTACACCAAAACTCCTTTGCGAAATTGGCTCTTACATTTCCCTTTACGATAATGAGTTAAATCCGGCGTCCGTATTCCAACTCGATTGCATCACTTGTATTTCTTTAAACATAACGATATGGTCTTTTAGTAGGTACTATGCTTTCATAAATTGACGTACAAACTGAGAAATGGAAGCGAATATCAATGCTTCTACTTTGTGTACTCCCTTATCTGTTGCGTAATTGGCTGGTTGCCTTGCGTTTAAATAAATGACAGTTAGTTACTCTGTTTTAATAGTTTTTCTAGTACCTACTATAAAATTGTTTTGATCCGTTCGTTTAATAAACTCACTTATTTTGTACCTGAGGTGATAGGCAGAGGCGCATTTCTGCATTTAATTACCGCTAAGTAACTTTGATTCAAATATTTTAAAGTGTCAGAGCGAACCTATAACCGTTTTTCAGAGACTCACCCAGGAATCCGTGTCGCTACTGAGAATGCCGCAATTAAAGAATCCAAACAGACTTTTCTCGACCCGGGAAATGAACAAGAGAACCCATGAGGGGAATAACTGAACATATCGATTGTGGTACACTTGAATCTACCATTATTCGACGGTGCTAAGATACAAGGGAAGAAAGTTGTATAAGACTTTTAATAAAGATTGTACACACATCACAAAAAGGCCAAGTCGAGGCCACATGCAAAATGAAAACACCCGAGTGTCTTGCTGGCGGCGGGCCAACAATGCAAATGCAGATAAAGTGATTCCATCCCAAAACACTAAGGAACTTAAACTATCAGTAGAACGCGACATTAGCTCGCTTTTTCCAGTGGCAAAGACGACAAAAAAATTGTGAAAATCGTCAAAAGTTAGATTAAATAAGTTTCCACCGGGCTGTGGGTCGTTCGCGGTCCCATTTGAAAGTCATTGTTGAAGCAACCCGTTTTATGAGCTTGTAAAATATTTCAGATGATGACAAAATCACTGTCGCGGGAAATGGTTACCGCATAATTGTGTGCCGAGCGATCTAGAGGTTCAATTCACGAGCAAAGTCACTGGCTTTTTCGATTAGGAAGTTAGCCTTACAAAGGTCCGAAAAGTAAACTTAAAGTTGCAATTCTTTATTTATCTAAATCAATGTGATTTATAAATGAGAATATCCTGACCCCACAATAAACAATTATAAACTAGACTTTACAAATTACCGTGTAACGATTTTGGGCTTTAATGGAAGTACCGCCACTGGTACATATGTGTCTTCAAAACGGCAATAGGCTTACCATTACATGGGACTTGGTAAAACATGGGCACAATATCGATTTTTTGCTCACCCCTTTTAGGATACTTGGTAGGTTTGAATGGGTGTGTGTATGTACTTGTATATTTTTGTAAAAACTTGCAAATAATATTCAAGGCTGTACATTTGATATTTCACAGTGTATTTTTGTTTAACTTTGTGGCGTGGTGCTGGTTTCATTGCTTCCGGCATAATAATATTCGAGTTTGATTTCCGTTAAGGCCAATATTTGAAGCCAAATATTTGTGTTGAGTTTTGTTTATTTGCGAGATGTAAGTGGTTTTTGGTATGCTCTGTGGTAACAATTTAGCAAATGTCAACTTTTTTGTCAGGTTTCAAGGTTGATATCGCTGTCTACTTTATGAGTTGTTAGTAGTATTACGTTTTGGAGAGGGCTAAGTCTAGTGACAGTCAATGAGAATGGCACATCCCAACACTAATGGCCGAATACTGAAACGCTACTTAATCTGAGGGCGACTTATATTTATGTGGCTGTTATAATTTAAGCGCTATATACTTAAAAAAATGTAATGTAAAAGAACTTTTTGTGGTAATGTTGCCATTTATGGAAATTTCAGTGGGCATTAGTTAATCACAGTCTTAAAACCGATAAATGATGTTCAGTATACCGCTTAAATTATAACAGCCACTTAAATACAAGTCGCCCTCAGATTAAGTAGCGTTTCAGTATTCGGCCATTAGTCTTATAACGATTTTATTTTTTCAGTCATGAGAGTATTTTAAATTTAAATTCTTATTACTTTCTACCAATTTTTGAGTCATCTCAGTCGTGTATGTACACAATACCTAACAAGTAACAAGCGTTCAAACAAAAAAGAAACCGAGTTATTTTATAAATGAATGTGTAAAAAAAAACTGTTATTTTTTCAATTTTCCGCCGTACACACGGTCAGTGGTCGCGCTCTTGGGAAATCTACGAGCTCCAACAGAGCTATGGATTTTTTGCCCGCAGATATGCTTCGACAAAGAAACCGCCGGACAGGAATTAAGTAATAAAATATTTTTTACTATAAAAAATAAACGTGATGGGTATTTTGTTAGTTTATTGAACAGCCTGATGCAGGTGGATAGGCCTAAGAAACGAGAGCCCGCGGGTTCGTCCCATAATTAAATAATAAAATAAATAAATTCACCTATAACCTATTATTATTTAACCTAACAGTTAAATAAATAGTTCTGACCCCACACTAGGATACAGGTATCGACTGTCGTGGGTATCAGAAACTACGAGATCACACAAACAATTGTCTCGGTGCGGTGATCGAACCAGTGGCCTTTTGTTTCGCAAGCTGGGGATTAACCAATTGAGCCTGTCGTATTGAGATAAATATTTGTGTGACCAAAAAATGTGGTACCTACCCGCGCTAAAATACTACTGTTTGTGAAGTTCTATTTGTATATACTTGTACTCGTAAATGCAGTGCGGTCTACGAAAGTTTCTGCTGGCAAGGAATCTTTCGTATATACCTACATATTTCTAATATTAACAGAATATGCATAGACCGGTGGGTTTTACACCTTATGCATGGTAGTCACTGTTTGGGTAGATACAAATATTCTACATACATACAATACATACGTACATTACCTCTCGTCTGTTGTAACCGACGCGAAGGCGTAGGCAGAAGTGCATTTCTGAATCCACATTTCACTAGGTATGTATCAGTCATACGTTATAGGGAGCGAGCCTTTTGCCGTTTTTCAGTCACATTTCCAGACTTCATGCTACTGAGAATTTCCTAAAGGAAAAACCCAACACTTTGCCCGACACGGGAATCGAACCCGGGTCCCCACCACGAGGCGGTCAAATGTCCCGGTAAATTCATCTGGCAGTCTAAATACCATTTAAATATTGGGTAAATGTACAAAACAATCACGAAAGACAAATTCATCTGCAATAAATTACAAAGGCGGTAAGAATTTCAGGAAATAATTACTTTAGACAAAGTTTCTCGTTGTTATAGATAATGGCGTAAAGCTGCGTGTTACGCTCGCACGCGCTGACGGAGTAACGTTTGCTGTTTACCGCACTTGTAGTATATCCACACATACTGCTATATTGTTTAGTCAATAGTAAATAAATACATGCAACAGACACATACATAGTTCTGACCCCACATTAAGATACAAGTCTTGTGTCGTGGGTATCAGAAACTACGAGAGACTTTCCCAAACACTCTCACAAACACCCAGACCCGAAACAAATATTTGTGGATCACACAAACATTTGTCTCGGTGCGGGAATCGAACCCATCATCTCGGCATCTCGTTTCGCAAGCTGGTATCTAAAAACTGCGCCACGGGGCTGTCAAAATATAAATGAGAATTTCCTGACCCCACAATAAACAATCATAAACTAGACATTACATAATCAACGCTTTTGGGCTTCTATGTATAGCTATGGTGTGTGGCTAGTATAGGCGGCGTGTCGGGGGTGCTCGGATACGGGCACGTGGCGACAGCGCCTGGTGTTGCGTGTGGATGATGTGTCGGATGACGCTGGAAGCAGGCGTGAGTGCAGTAACAGGCACAAGCGGTTTAAAGCGTTTATTCACAGCACAGCAATAATCACAGTCAGAGTATATACACGACACAAGAAGATAAAGTTAACACACACAATAAAGTCACAAGAAAAGTAGAAGTATCAGAAGGAGCATGTATGTATATATTATGTTTGTATACATATTACATATATTGTATACATAAGTATTTATATATTTTTTATTTTTCTTTAATTAATTAATTTTTTTCCTCTTTTTTAACGATATGTTTGCTTTGCTATGCTTTGTTGATGTTTTTTTTTTAGTTTAGTCTGTACACTTCGACTACCTTTCATTTCTCTTGCTACGTCTCCACCCTTGGTTGCCTGTAAGAGATCGCCTTGTGCGATACGGCCGCCTTTGTACTTTACTACTCTACTGTACCTACTCCTTAGTTTTAGTGTTATGTGTACAATGAAGTTTTAAATAAATAAAAAATAAATAAATAAAGGAGATGAGACAGATAACGATACGAAAATGTTCACAATAATCAGCTGTTAAGCGCGGACGAGATAAGGCGGCGAGGTAGCAGGTGACACGGGCTTCGCGAGCGAGAGAGGTCTACCGACTGGCCGCGTCCCGTCGGCTCGACCGGCGCGTGAGTTGAAGCGGTGACGCGCATCGCTCGCTCTGTCGCTATGCGAAACAGGTTTGCGCCCGCCGCGCTGAGATATCGAGCGCCTCCAACGCACTCCACGTACCTATAGGCTTATACAGGGTGTATTCAGACCGTGATCGGAAACTAAGGCAGGTAATAGCTACGGTGATTACAAACCCCCTGGCGTTTGACGTTTTCCATACAAACCGCGTACATTTAATACCGATGGTTGTATGGAAAACGTCAAATTTATTATTTTTTGTCAGAATTTTCTTTAACACCAGGGGGTTTGTAATCACCGTAGCTATTACCTGCCTTAGTTTCCGATCACGGTCTGAATACACCCTGTATGTATACTTAATAATTTTATAATTAGTGTTGGGTTCTGTATGTGTAATGTGTGTGAGTGTTACTGTGAATAATATTATGATAAATATACATAATATTAAATGTTTATAATAAATAAATATATTTTATAAATAGATAAAATATAAGGTACGCCACATATGGAAGTACTGCCACTGCATAATACATAATATTAAGTGTCTTAAATCAGACGTATTCAGTCTAATTATTTTCAGTTGACGGAATTAATCTGTTCGTGTGTATCCGAGAAGTTGCGTGTCGTATTTAATTCACGTTTATAATGAGTAGCGAGGCTGAAAATTATCTAAACACAATACATAACTCACGAATGTTAGAATTTAACGGACATACGTTTAATTATTTTCAATTATACTATCATTGATACTTGATACTTCCTACTTGGAGCGAGTCTTTAAAAAGTATACATTGTTTTTAAGTACTTTTTACGCTAGCAGGCTTGTTTCAGTATGAATATGCTGACTATTTGGCAGTATGTTATCACCAAAAACCGGTTTGTGTCAAGAGATTTTACATTTATCATTCTCTTTATACTTTTACCAAATGTTAGGAATGTAATGTCACCTGTTACATTAAACGCAGAAACACTTGACTTGGTGACTTCAACTGTTTTCCTAGGAATAACTCTAGATAGTAAACTGCAGTGGGGTCCGCAAATAGAGCGATTATCTAGTAAACTGAGTGCCGCGGCTTTTGCGATTCGTAAAATAAGAAAACTCACGGATGTTTCAACGGCTAGGTTAGTGTACTTTGCTTACTTTCACAGTATAATGTCTTATGGCATTCTATTGTGGGGATCGGCGGCTGATATTAACAGCATTTTCATACTACAGAAAAGAGCAGTCCGCGCTATCTATGATCTACGTAGCCGTGATTCCTTACGATCCATTTTCAAGGACTGTAATATACTGACCGTGCCGTCTGAATACATTTATCAAAATATTATGTATGTACGTAAGAATGTATTTAGCTTTAGTAAAATTGGTGATATACATAATGTAAATACCAGGGGTAGACATAAACTTGTGATACCCTCATTAAGATTAGAAAAAACCAGTAAGTCCTTTATAGGCAACTGCGTTAAATTTTACAATAAGCTCCCCAAATCTGTAACTGACCTATCAGATAATTCATTTAAGGTGCACATTAAACGTGTTCTGATGACAAGGGGATACTACAATATAAATCAGTATTTAGAGGATAAGGAAATTTGGCATTAGATCTCTCCCGCACATCGCCATCACCACATCTTGGAACCCAGTACCTTTCACATTCTTCTTTCTTAAACCAAATCATTTGAATAAATACATAAATAAATATAAATTAACCCAAAGCTCCAAGTGTAACTTAAACCATTATAAAAACATCAAATACAAATTGATATCTAATATAAAATGTGCACAAAATAAATAAAATAAAAATAAAATGACGACCGATCGAGTAAATAATTCGAGCAAATAAATAATAAGAAGGCAATTTTTATTTGGCAGGTCATATAATATAATTATGTTACCCTTACTGGACCAAATACATGCCCACTGAGTTGGACTCGCTGGATCTACTCAGGTGTGGGTCGCGCCGCGTAAATTCCAGTAGTAAAGTGAGCCCGCTGAGTTTGTTTCGCCGGGTCTTCTCAGTCAGGGTCGCGTTTGGATCCGGTGGTACCATTAAAATAATACGTGACGTTTCGGAAATACACAAGGTCCATCTCGTTATTTACTTTAAAATAATAAAAATAAGATATTATGTATTTCCTGATGAAAACTAAAAATAAATTATAAAAAAAACCGTAAATATTTTTGTACAAATTATATAAAATGAACCATAGTTAAATTATAATGTAATAATAAAAGATTTTTCTTTTCTGTATTGACTTGTCATAAGTGCTATTTGATTGCCTACGTGACCAAATAAAGCAATTTCATTTCATTTCATTTCATTTCATTTATTCTTGAAAAGAAAAATCATTATTAATTAGGCCACCTGATTACGCGTGACATGAACTTTTTCCATCATCATACACGTTTACGTACCACTGCTGGACACAGGCCTCCTCTGCAACTGAGAGGGTTTTTAGGCCTTAGTCCACCACGCTGGCCTAGTGCAGGTTGGCGGATCATACACCTAATAAAATCCTAAGAACTGTTAAGTGTGAAGGTTTCCTCACGATGTTTTCCTTTACCGTTAAAGTACGTGATTAGATTAGCCGTTAAAGGCTTGAACCTGCGACCGCCGAGATTCTCGACCGCGTGCCCATACCTCGAGGCCATCACTACTAGGACCTTTTTTATATGAATACCATCTATCAGTATTATCCCCTCTAATACCACTACTAATCTTTAAGAAGAAAAACAGAGATAATTATAATTAGTCTTAATTCCCCCACATTAACTAAATGGACGCTGTTTGATTTAAGAAACCTAAAAAAAATATTTCTAATCTTCATTGTTGAATTTCTCTACGCCAACGTGAAAAAATAAGCTTCGAAATGTATTTAAAATGCGACGAGTAGATTGCACATCGCACACAATATTCATTAAATGCATTGCTCGAGTGGAAAGACTAATTTCGGCACGATTGAAAGGTAGGTGGGTACCCATCTACCTTAGGTGGGTAATTCTGACGCCGAAAACGTCTGTCACCCTACTAAATCACGGCGAAAGAGAGTATATGAATTCTGTAGTATATTGAAGCCTGTGAGATTAAACCGACGTTATTAAAGCTTACTAGTGAACATCCTACGGCTTCGGAGGTAGATTAAAAACTCGTTCGGAACGTAGACGCGATATTTCTAGCTAGATGGCTTCCGAGCGCAGAGGATAAGTTAGTTGTAGAACAATTTAATAGATGTTAATAGAGTTTTAAAGTATACCGTAAAACAAAAGAATAATTTGATGTATTCTTATGCGTTTTGTGACTGCAAATAACATAACGATGTAAATGTTGGGTATTTTCAATTAAAAAAGTCAATTTAAATTCTAAAAATGAAATGAAAAAATACAATAAGCAGTAGTTCTCTAGAAAATAAATTAATTGATAGACAGCCCCGTGGCGCAGATGGCTAGACACCAGCTTGCGAAACGAGACGCCGCGGGTTCGATCCCGCACCGAGACAAATGTTTGTGTGATCCACAAATATTTGTTTCGGGTCTGGGTGTTTGTGAGACCGAAAAGTCTCTCGTAGTCTCTGAAACCTACGACACAGGACTTGTATCCTAGTGTGGGGTCACAACTATGTATGTGACTGTTGGGTGTATTTATTTACTATATTTTTACTTCTAGAGATAGTCCGTTTCACCATTTCAGAATGTTACATATCATAAAATGTGTGAATCACACTGACTAAACACTCGATTATTAGGGAAGTAGTAAGATATTTGTTTATTCTGAAATAAACCTGCAAATAGTTGAAAAAGTCACATTGTCTGATTTAAGCTTAAAATCCCGATAACAGTTTCGGCTGTACGACTCCAACTGATAGGCAATCGAATTACAATGTACTGCAAATAGGCAGTCATAGAGCAACATTGAAGGTGTCCTGTCCGTGAATTAGTCTATGATCGTCGCTGTGACACATTTTCTACTAACTGTACCTACGTACAGTCAGCAACACAGGCATACTAATGAAAGATTTTATACAGTTTTGTACGTTAGACGTGGAGTTCTGGTGGGCTTTAATGAAATTTGGATAAATCTGTGTGATTTTTTTTAAATATAGAATTTTTTAATACATATAGCGAAGATCCACAAGACCACGTGTATTTATTATGAGCTAGATATTTCTGCTCTAGATTTTGGTTGCGTTACTTTCTCTTGATATCGTAATAATTTAGTATCGCACTGTGTTTGCCATTAACTTACTACCTATGTACTTTACTAACCCTAAAATTAAATCGCTGTTACATTTTGTAATCTATTTTCTGTCCAGAAAATGAACGCGAAAATAGAGGAGACATGAAGGGTTAATTAAGGTGATTTCATTGATCGTCCGACATGTGACAGCAAATTGTCTTTTTTTTGTGACGAAGATAGATAGAGGAAGTAGATTCGTACAGCTGTATTGGTTGTTGGCTCCATGCTATATTACTTGCAGGATGATTAATTTTCTGAAATCATTGAAAGAAATTTAAAGGAATGTAAAGAAATTTAGTCGTGATGGCCTCGAGGCTTAGTCACGCGGTCGCAAATCTCGACGGTCGCGGGTAAACCCCAGGCACACACGGCAAACTTTTCGAAGTTATGTGTGTAGACACAAATAATTATTACGTATTTTAACGGTGAAGGAAAACATCGTGATGAAACCTGCACACCTAAAAGTTCTTAAGAATTTCTTAGGTGTGTAGTTTACCAACCCGTACTAGGCCAGCGTGGTGGACTCAGGCCTACAAAAACCCTCTCAGTTGAAGAGGAGGCCCGTGCCCAGCAGTGGGACGTATGATGATTATGATTATGATGCTGATGATTAAAAGGAAACGTAAGTGAATTACTGTACAATAGTTGGTCCTGCAGTCTGTTAAGACACTACTTCTGCGGGTTTAAATCCCAACCACACGCCTGACATTAAGGAATTAGGAATGCATTCAAAGTTATTTAATACACTCTAAAACGATGAGGGAAATCATTGTAAAAATAGTATTCATCATCATATCAATCAATATCAAAATGTATAACTGAGATTTATTCGCAAGAATTTCAAATGTGTGTCAACCTATCATACCAGAATAGTGGACAGCCTTTCTCAGCTGTAGAAGAGCTCCTTGCACAGCAGTTCATTAAGCAGTTATTTAAGCTTCAAAGGAACAGTATTATCTAACATCTGTAGAACAAATGTGCATAAGACAGTCGGATTTCATACGATTCTGTCTTCAGAGATTTACCTTATACTAAGGAAAGGACTGCAGCGTCATTATTCTTCGGTGCAGTCGCACTCGGCGTTTTTCAAACCTTTTTATATCATTTGATATTTTCCAGTCAGCGGCAGACATCTTTGTTCTACGTAATTCACTCACATTTGTAATACTTACACGTGTTACGTTTCTACGAGAAGATATTCTTTGATTCGTGTTAGAAAAGCATTTTATTCCGTCGCTCATAACCGCCTTTAAGTTGAGATTAGCCTTTTTATATAGTTTCAAGAATCTGTAGAAATAGTAGTGATGTTGCCTCGGGTTTGGCACGCCTTCGGGAGAGAATCTTGGTGGTCGCGGGTTCAAACTAAAGACATTTTTTGACTATTTGGTCGACTGCCTCTTCAGTCCCGTGGCACCAGCGATGCTGTATGATCCAAAGGTTCAGGATTCGATTTGGTCAAAGTGCTGTTGGGTTTTTGCAAATCATTAGTAGCACGTAATCTACATCCAAAAAAAAATGGCAATGCGATTTTGCATAATTCATTGTTTTAAGAACTATTAAACCTACTTCTTTTGTTCGAGAGTGATATCATCATCATCATCATCATCAGCCCAAATACGTCCCACTGCTGGGCACGGGCCTCCTCTACAACTGAGAGGGTTTAGGCCTTAGTCCGCCACGCTGGCCTAGTGCGGGTTGGCGGACTACAGTTTACACACCTAAGAAATTCCTAAGAACTTTTAGGTGTGCAGGTTTTATCACGATGTTTTCCTTCACCGTTAAAGCAAGTGATAATTCATTGTGAATACACACATAACTTCGAAAAGTCAGAGGTGTGTGCCTGGGGTTTGAACCTGCGACCGCCGAAATTCTTGACCGCGCGTCTAAACCTCGAGGCCATCACTGCAGATAGTGATGATTTTGACGAAATGAAAATGTTACAAGCGCAGCGTACGTGATACATTTAAATAAAAACTCGCACAAGTTAATTACCGCAACACTTTTACATATTTTAATTCTCGCAACAGAGACAACCCGTAAAACTGCACAAAAGAGTGCACGTGCCAAAATTCATAATCTCATGGGACCATTTGTAAATTAATCTCTGGAATTACATCGTGCCTGGCAAAAAGAGCTATTCCATTCTGCCATTTGCCATTTATATTTGGCAAATAGCGGCAAATTGGCCATTTCTGAAGCAAAACTTCTTCCTGTTTGGATGGGTTTAATGAGCGGCACAGTTTTTTAACTGCATGCTAATTAGGATATGGGTTTCTGCATAGCATATTAGTTAAAATTATTGCGTGGCTTAATAGCTCTATTTTGGAGCGTTGACAAAGAAATTTCACTAATGAATATTTATTTTTACCAAAGTATATTGAGAATACTGAATAACGAAATACAGTAACAAGAATGAAAAACTTAATAAAAATAAAAAAATAATATTCTTTTCATTTTTAAATACATATAATTATTGCTAAGGCATTTACGACAACTGTATATAAGTTTTTTTTATTACGTTTTAACTAGCTGTAGGACCTGACTCCTCGTGCATAATTTTGAATTCATTGCTTATCTTACGAGAACGATAAATACTAAAACAAAAACCTTTCCTCTTTACAAAATTAGTATTTTTATTAACACGCCTGTCATAACTTTCTGAGCAATATGTTTCGTTAATGCGTTATATATTGTATTCAACCTTGCTCAGCTCCAGCGCAGTTTTATAAAACAAAATGCCCTATATCCTATACCAAGTTGCTACCTATAGCTAAAAATTGTTCAAATCACTCCAGCGGATTATCGTGAAAGCGTAACAGACAGACAGTTACTTTCGCACTTATAATTTATTATGTTTAAACTTTCAACTCAATTTCTGTTATATGTAGAAAGAAGATTTTATAGTTGTTGTTATGCAATTTCAGACTTCATTCACGTCACGAGCGACGTCTGCGTTATATCTGAACCTGGTGTGATATTACAAATTTAATATGCTGTCATATTAAATGAAATTAAACTAATACGGATTTTAATATTCTTTTTTCGTACGAAAATGAAACTAAATTTAGTCGTTTACGTAACCATCAGGTACAGTGTCACTTAGTGTGCTTATAAAAAAACTTCAACTTAGAGAAGTCGAATTATTACACGTAATATTGTGATAACACGTAGGTAATTGACAGCCCCGTGGCGCAGTTGGCTAGACACCAGCTTGCGAAACGAGAGGCCGCGGGTTCAATCACCGAGACAAATGTTTGTGTGATCCACAAATATTTGTTTTGGCTCTGGGTGTTTGTGAGACCGAAAAGTCTCTCGTAGTTTCTGATATCCACGACACAGGACTTGTATCCTAGTGTTGGGTCAGAACTATGTATGTGACTGTTGGGTGTATTTATAAAAATAAAAATATGTAACGAAAGCTTGAATAATTTAGATGTTAGTAGCGTTGTTGTAAGTCTCTCGCCACTAGGTGCTCAGATATCATTATTATCTTCGTGCCTACCAATTGGTTTGGTGTTGTAACTTTGCCATGATAGAATTAAAAAACTAAAAAAATTACAGGCCAAACTAGGATTAAACGGAGTGACAAAGGAAGACATAATTTGCGAGAGTTTGGCTTTGGAAACACAATTTCTGCCCCACTACCGAGAACAAGTTGCTACGTAATATAACAGGCATATTGCATCACAGCAACTACAAACATAAAAATTAAATCATCTGCATTCCTCCATCCAATTATCTCGCTTGCTGTTCATACACCGTGGGATTCGATCAAAGTAAAACTCGAAAGTGACCATCAAAATTAAAATATCGTATTTCCACACAATTTCACGAAATCCCTTGTCTGTTGAAAATTAAAAAGCGAATATTAAATTTCGAAACTCAATTAACGAGCTCGATTCCCCACGCTGTGTGAGAAAAAGGGGCACTTTACGGGACTCTGAAATTTTCTGATCCTCTTTGTACTTTGAGTGCAGATTTTAGGTATTTAAAAGATCTGTCTGTACATTCTAAGTAGTTCTAATTCGAGTTGCCAAAACAAAGGACGAAAATAAATATCTTTACGGCTTAATACAATAATTTTTGATCTATATAATTAAGGGTAAAATACTTATCAAGAGAGATGGAGATATTACGTTTGATTACTATCAAAAGAAAGAAAAGATAAGAAGAAATAAGATACTCTTACAACCTGCTGTGAGGGACATAAAGAAAAATCCTGCTTTCTTGCGGTATTTATAAGAGAAAAGTAAAGCTATTGCCACAACAATTTATAAATTTGATCAAATATTAAACTACTATAGACAACAATTGTCACCCGTTGACACAAACTGTTTTACGCAGCGAATCATTTTTTTTGTTGATGTCTCGAATACCTTTTTTCAGCCAGTATCATATTTACTTCTTCCTTTAAAAGAAAAAAAAGAAAACATCTTTTTCGTTCTATTTTTAAAGACTATTAAAGCATAGCGATCTACATGCCACCAGCTCTTTCACAATCTTTGATATCATATTCGCTTTGAGAAAATATTTTTCAACATAAAATTAAATTAAGCTTCACTCCATCCAGTTCAGACGAGCGTGATACATTCAAAATACTGCTCGGAAACTAAGAAGCGCCTTAAATTATAACACTCGACAGGCATCGGTAGTCTATTAATTAAATTGGAACGGAACTTGCGCTTGTAATTAATGAAAGCTCACCGAAGCGGAGTTTTCGATGGCACTTTCTTGTAAATCATGAAATATCTCGTTAGTTCACATTCTGTTGGCTTCCAATTTGAAATCTAATCGATGTTTTATTGTTGGCTTTTTTCGCCAATTATAACGTCAGTTGAAGCGTGCGTCGACGAGGCCCCCTGTGGAAATACGTGGTGTAATCCTCATACTGAAAAAGTATTTGTAAGATTTAAAAGTGTTTTAGTGAGATTAAGTATCAAACGTATTATAAAAGTCTTATTTCACTATGATGACTGCCTCGTGGTCTCGCGGTACAAGTATGTGCCGTGCGATCTAGAGGTCCTGGGTTCGATTCCCGGGTCGGACAAAGTATTATTGGGTTTTTCCATTAGGAAATTCTCGGTAATAGCACGGAGTCTGGAAAAGTGCCCGAAAAACGGCAATCGGCTCGCCCCCTATTACGTGGGACTGATACATACTTGGCGAAATGTGGGTGCAGGCGTGAGTTTATGTATGTATGTATGTATTTCACTATGTTACCTACGTATTAACAGATCAGAACTATATTGAAAAACATTTAAATAGCGTCCAAACAACATCCATTTTACCATTTATATCGGCGAATACAGACTTTCAAAGAAAAATAATAAAAATTCCACGCCCACGATCTAAGACTTGTCAGAACAATTATGTTGACGTATTCAAGTGTGGGCGTTTCTGGAGTTTCGTATCGCAGAAAAATATATTAATACGAAATAGGCATATTTGTGCAGAAAACAGACATATTCTTAAGAATATATTTGTTAAATAGGACTAATAGTTATTGCTGAATGAGACTAAAATCAAGAGAAGGGACTTGGTTGACTGAACCCAGATCTGAAACAAATATTACAGGATCACACAAACATCGTTTCTGAGCGAGAGACGAACCCGCGGTGTATTGTTTTACAGCCTTGTCTCTAACCTACTGCGCCAGAATGTCAAAATATATAATATTGTTTCGTATACTACTTATATTATAAAAACACTAATTGTATAAAAATGAGAGCCTTGATAACAAAGAAAAGTAGTCAAGATTAAGTAGAAGAGATATTAAAAAAAAAAATAAGAATATAATGTTTATGACAAAACGCATCGATTTCCCAAAACCCACTATAAAACGAAAGGAAAGCAATAAAAGTAATAACTTAGCCTCGGTTGATCTATTTACTTTATTTCAAAAGAACTCCGAGAAATTTTATCAATTATTATAAACAACAGATTGTTCTAGATTGCAATTGTTCAGAATACTTCACTTAAACTGTCAAAATTATTTAAAATACCCAGCCTTCTCAATGTCCTTTAGTTTTGTTTATAAGACGATAACTTTAATTAAATTAATTAAATAACACCAATTATTTTAGAATGTTTTTTGTAATATTGTTTTTTTAGTTTAAACGAGCTTAGAATCAATTTGTTTGTAGGTGCTATGGGACTGTACAGGTGCAATCGCGTGATGTGATAGACGAAAATAAATTTGGGTTCAGCTGTCTTGTCTGCCAGATGATTTTTTCCATTTAACCGTTATTTAAAGTTATTGATATTTTCATATTGGTTATTGATAAATACATTGACAAGCTTAATATCTTGTGTTAAACAGTGTTTTGTCATATGGCTATTGGTGTATCTAGTGACTATACTATGTCTGATTTTTTTTGTAATTTTGCCTTCTACAACTTAGTACTTAAAAGCAAATTTTGGAACATGATTTTTAACTGTTAGGCGATCTAGGGGTCCAGATTTCGATTCCCGGGTTGGGAAAAGTATCTATTATTCGCTTTTCGATTAGGAAATTCTCAGTAGCATCATGGAGTCTGGTAAAAAAAAAATCAATAGGCTCGGCGCCTATTACGTAAGACTGATACAAACCTGGCGAAATGTGGGACAAAACATACACCGTATCCAAAAATATATTATATCTTAAAGTTGACGAACTCAGCGTAACCCAAAAACGTCTAAAACCGTTTTGTTACACAATAAAGTTATTTAATCCGTAAAATCCAATGACCTTTCACCAATAAAAACTTGTGGATAGGATACATTGTTCAAAAACTGAAATGAAACAAAAAGTTCGTGCACTATACGTACAACGTGTCCGTTTGAAAGCCGAATTGTGGACAACTTTTATTGCCTTTATACGCCACTATCGAAGTTTTCTTTTTCACATTTCTATTGGACAGGGGCCACAATCGGCGCAGTTAGATTGAGTTGTAAACAGCTTATTGTAAGGAGACGTCGAATTTCCTTTTAGTGTTTTATTGAATTCCATATAACAAGTTTGTTAATTTTGTTTTGCCCGGCCCGGTGATTTTGTTTCGACCCCCGGCTATAAGGCGTTTGCAATCATTTTTATGTGGAAAAGTATTTCTTTGGAAGTTTAAATGGGGTCAGTATGGTTCTATGTTTTTAGTATGTATTTTTATTTATTTTAGTATGTATACCCAAGTAACAGCCTGATAGACAGACTTTCCCATTTAGAAATGAAATGAAACATTACAAAACTATTAATCCAGAACTTTTTGATTTTTATTTTACAACAGTCAACACAGTTCTGACCTCACACTAAGATACTAGACTTGTGTCGTGGTTATCAGAAATTACCAGAAACTTTTCTGTCTCACAAACACTCAGACCCGAAACAAATATTTGTGGATCGCAAAAACGTTCGTCTCTGTGCGGGGATTGAATTCCAAGCTGGTAACTAACAAAGTAAAAAGTTATCTGGCGCGTATCTAGTATCTAACAGTCCAAAAAAACTTGCTAACTCGACCTAGGTGGACTGTAATGAAACCGGACCCTTTAATTCCACTCGGAGATCCTTTGTGAGGGGACACAAAAGGAATCCTGCGTTGATATTACTAAAGTTGTATTTACAAGTTGGCCGTGCCTTCTGATTGAATTCTTGTAACAAATAAATGATTGCTTCTTACGACTTCAAAGATCTTTGATTTATCCAACTTTTTGTACGGTATGTTCGGATTCATTTTGTTACTTTAGGGCTCTTTTTCATTATTGAACAATAAAAATTTAAGAAGAGCAACTTATTTAAGAAAAAAGCGTTGCAAGTGTGATTAGAGAAAGCAGCGATTTAGCTGATGCTATTGAATTTCTCAAATATACTCATCCTTATACCCTGATGATTGATTAAAAACTGCTGGATTAAAGTAAGATCAAACAGAACTGCTAGGAAAATTTAAGATATAGATCAACAAATAAGTGATACTCCAGACTGACTCTCCAATGAAAAATCAAAATAAACTGATAAAAAATCGTTTGTCAAGACCATTTGCCTGCATGACAAATTGCTAGAGCCTACGGGAGCGTTTGACAATGCCGTGCTATCTCCAACGGACATCCTTGTTCATTTATCACCCATACTACGGTACGCTCGAAGTCCTTTAACTTTGAAATCTTATTATTTTATATTTCCTCCGGTCACTATAAATCATCTCTGCATTGCGGTTGCTTCTACGTTCATTTATTTTGATTTTGTGTAAGATACGACATGATGTTCTTGAGCAATTTTGAGGTTATGAAGAGATTTGACCTGGTTTCACCCACACTAAGATAGTGAAGGGGCAAGGATAATTGACTGAATTGGGAAACAAAAATTAATATTTTTTTTGTATAGCAAGTCGTGATGGCCTCGAGGTTTAGGCACGCGGTCGAGAATCTCGACGGTCACGGGTGCAAACCCCAGGCACACACCTCTGACTTTTCGAAGTTATGTGTGTATTCACAATGAATTATCACGTACTTTAACGGTGAAGGAAAACATCGTGATAAAACCTGCACACCTAAAAGTTCTTAGGATTTTCTTAGGTATGTAGTCCGCCAACCCGCACTAGGCCAGCGTGGTGGACTAAGGTCTAAACCCTCTCAGTTGTAGAGGAGGCTCGTGCCCAGCAGTGGGACGCATATGGGCTGATGTTATATAGCATCTGAAGAAAATATCTATCGATTGCATAAAATGTTGTATGTAGGTATCTTGGGCATTAGTTTCATTATCGTAATGATATTTGCCAACAGGTGTATTGTCGTCACTTCCAATTAACGAGGAAAGTTTGTTCTAACTCAGATATTGTTCAGTAGGTGTGAGGCAAGCTACTGTTTCAGATGTCATCCCGCCATAATGCAATATTCTTGGGTCAGATAGATAGTCGTTACTAGTATGAATCCGAGACGCACCGTAATTAATCTCCTAAATACATTATGTGTTCTATATCTTGCTTACTGAGGCCCACATCATATTATTGATGCCTTCTCTTTGGAATATAAAATATGAAAAATAGGTTATTTATTTGGACTTATGTATAGGCTGCTATATATTAAAATGTGCGATAAGCTCGAAATCATTTCATTTTAAAAAAATTCTAGCTTATTTTTGTCCCAAAACCAGGGTCTGTAGACAACATCAATACTTACCATGCATATCGTCTCTGCACCGCGTGGTACCTGGTAAAAAAGAGGATTTTTATTTATCACGAAACCGTTTTGGTTATTAAAGTGACCTCCTTTCAAAGGAAAAGTTTTTTCGGCCCTAAACCAATTTTGTCCCTTGTTTCCACTCTAACGATGTTATGATGAAAATTGTTAGCCTGTTTCGAATTCTTTCTACCTATGATAATCGTGGACGCTTTTTTGAATACAGCTCAATGGATTTAATCCATCCTATTTGAACAGCTTTTTCGGGTTTTAGCCCTATTAAATTTTCTGGTGAGATCCTCATATCCGTTTGCGTACAAAACTACGTGCATACTAGATTTAATCAATCAGAGAAAATAACGCAAAAGTGTCACGTTCCAGGACGCCGGTGCATCTCTAAGACAAAATAAGCCCACATTGTACCTAATACCAATTGGTTATAGATAACTAAAATCATTTGAACCCATCAACATGGATAGATATAACAGCCTTTGCCAAGTATAGGAACGACTTTTCCTCGTCAGCCGACTCCTACAAAGCAGTTTTTTATCTAATTTCTATGCGCTGCGTTTAGACTTCAAGTACCCTACAATTCCATCTTAACCATAAATGCTCTTAACAGTTTTGAACTTTATATCATAATATTTCAATAACAAAACCACAGGGATTTCAATTCTTCTAGTCATCATCAAAGCGTACCGTATCAAATTCTATTGCGTGGTTAAAAAAAAGTAAGCGATGAAACAGAGCGATTTTATTTATAAATAAAATCTCTAATATATAAATATATAAAAAAAAATTAAAATCTATACAAATAAATAAAATATATATAAATATATAATCTATACAAATAAATAAAATTGGAGTGTCTGTTTGTAATATTGAAATAACCGCTTTTTAATAAATGCATATGGATGTATACACGGTATGTACTAAAATAACGTTTTTTACAATTTTTGTCTGTTTGTCTGTTTGTTCCGGCTAATCTCTGAAATGGGTGGACCAATTTTAACGGGACTTTCACTGGCAGGTAGCTGACGTAATAAGGAGTAACTTAGGCAAAAAAAAATCGTCTGTTAGGCGGAACGAGTTTCTCCGAGTCAGCTAGTATTACATAGAAATGAATGCGTTATTGTTCATATAGTATCGACATAAAACAAATTCAAATGTTAAAATTGTCCCCAACCCAATGTTTCCACATTTCAATTTTTGAATGTAATTTTGACGTGGGTTTCTAGGTAACGTAAGGAATATATGTATGTGATATTCCTGGAAAAATCTGGAAAGTTTTTGCATAAATAATAAATTAGCAATGAACAATTTCATAATAATGATGACCTAACTTTCAATGCATTGATTTAACATAAATTGCTTTACCAATTTGAACAATGATTTTTAGGGCTCACAGACTTTTCATCATTCATAGTTAAGAGGACATTTGGGGCATCTTGCCAAATGGTATTTCATTTAGAGTGGAGATGGCGATAAATTGGTTTATTTTTAGGAGTAAAGGGTTCCTTAAAATATGTTTTTGTAAAACGTTTAGAGATATTTCATGGTGAAACTCAGTTTCATCGTAAAAGCAACAACAAGTTTGTTCATTTAGGAATTCACGCTTAAATAATTTCACTTATTTTGATGACTTCCTTAATCTGGTACTTTTTTTTGGTTGGGTTCGTAAGAGTTTTTTAATAAAATAATATGAAAAAAACATTTTAACAACGAGCAAAGCCAGAAAAAACAAGTTACTTATAATTATATAATATGCATTTTAAATTGTCTGTTTTTGTGTTGACGTTATAGCCAACTAGACATACATATTATGTGCACTTATTAGAGAAGCGACGATATTCAAACGCTAAATTAAATTTCAAATTACTCGAATTCTTATAATACGAGTAAAGCCTAATGTTCCAGCTGCTCAAGATAAACTTTGAGACCGAATAGTTTTTCTCTCATAACTTTCCCACATTCAGCTGGTATTAAAGGCCTTCTTTTTATTATTACAGCACCCCACATGTCTATTGTAAAAGTTTCCGAATATCCATTACAGGCTAATTACGGCATTCTGGAACTTTCGTACAATACGCCAACTTAAAAGCATTGTTAAAAGTTTCTAAATTGGTCTTGCAAGTGTCTTTTACGTTGCCGGCGTATTATTGACTTATGGAGTTCCGTCGACTTATGGTAATGCCGTGGCCTTAAAAGGAAGGTGACGGTAAGTAGATCCGACATTCCCTTCGTCCCAGGAAATGAGGATTTAATTGGGCTTAGTAACTTCTTAACCAGGCTTGAATGGTCTTCTAAAGTCAATATATTTTTGTTGCGGAAAATGACAATAGCATTTTGCCCAATTTAGGAATCGAACGAATAAGCTTTCGATGTTGTGTTCCAATTAATGTTTTTCGACATGTATTCTGTACTTGATATCTTGATAAGAAATATCAAGATGTATTGAATTAATAAAGTAAATAAAATTTGTAATAAATCTCGTCTAGCTTGTGCTGTCAAATATTACCAAGATTTTCTCCTGAAAATACATTCCTAGCGAGGATGAACGCGGTGACAAGAAGTTACAAAAATAAAGTGGTAGGAAGACTAGCTTCAAGCTGTGCAAATTACGTTCCAATCCAATCCATCAGCCAATGGAAGTCCAGTGCTGGACATAGGCCTCTCCCAATGACTTCCACAGGGATCTGTTAGAAGCAGCCTGCAACCAGCGACGTCCCGCTACCTTACTAGGTCATTACGTTCAAATGACTGCAAATCTAAAAGTGCATTTATGGATAGTAGTTACCTAACTCAAATTCTTCTACAACGCACTAGGGTTGACTGGTAGATAATGCCTTAGGCATTAAGTCCGCCTTTATACGCTATTATGTATAAAAAGCATAAATAAATAAATATACTACTGTAGGAGTTTTTTTTAAAATGAAATGCACTAATTTACTCGATTATTTTCCCCTTAATTTGTCTTAATCAAAGTATTGAAATTACCTCGTTCAATATAAGCCAATGTCAGTGAGTTTCCCATAAAAATGTTGATCAGAACAAACAACAAAATGAAATGTAAAGTGTAGGTATTTATCATAAGTGCAAAAACTCATATGCATATTAAAAATATTTATATATTTATCGGAGTGTGGAATTAACCAATATAAAATTCAGGGACAAAACAAGAATAATTATGGAAATAGAGAAAATTATAAGAAATAATACAAATCTTAATCTTACTTCAATATATTTTTAAACTTAATTAAGTGCCGCTTCGCAATGTGCCTTTGCTGTGAAGAAGCAGCAAGAAACTTCACCAACCACCTCACCAGACTCCTTGTCAATAGCAATACTGTACTCATAAAAACTGTCAAATTAACAACTCATTATTTAATCCATTTTATTCATTAAATGAGGCTAGTTAATTCTTCAGATCACACTAATATCACTGCTATAGCAGTGATGGCCTCGAGGTTTAGGCACGCGGTCGAGAATTTCGGCGGTCGCAGGTTCAAGCCCCAGGCACACATCTCTGACTTTTCGATTTTATGTGTGTATTCATAATGAATTATCACTTGCTTTAACGGTGAAGGAAAACATCGTGATAAAACCTGCACACCTAAAAGTTCTTAGGAATTTCTTAGGTGTGTAGTCCGCCAACCCGCACTAGGCCAGCGTGGTGGACTAAGGCCTAAAAACCCTCTAAGTTGTAGAGGAGGCCCGTGCCCAGCAGTGGGACGTATTTGGGCTGATGATGATGATGACACTAATAAATATATTTTGGTACCACTCCGACAAATTGGTACACACTACAGATGATTCCTGGCAAAAAAGCCAGCCTTTCCACGCTTACGTTCCTTAAATTAATCATCAATAAAAAAAATGGTCCTAAAATTTCGCCAGTGCTTTATCGTCGGTGAATCACTCATTAATACGTCCCGGCGCGTCTTCATTAATTAAAAACACTACGGACCAGTAAAGACTGTAATGAAATATTGACTATAAATGAAACTCCACCGAAGTCCGTGGGAGGCGGCGCGCAGTTTTGTACGGATTAATTTGATAACATCGGTTAATCTAAAGTTTGAACATTTAGTGACAGATGCTGTTTAGAAATCCGACCGCGTTCTTGGTGTTGGGCTAAATTTGCTTTATGTTTGTCAAGCATAGATATTGACTTGAAAAATTTGTTTGATCGCAGTTTCATGTTTCTGTGGCTAGGTGTAGATTTGCTAAAGCCTTGAGTGTAACTACTCTCCCTATGCTAGACACAAAGGTGATTATTGTACAAATGGAGCATTTTTGAAACCTGGGGTGGACTCATGAGTCACTACTTAACACTATGTGCTTGCAATAACCTTTTGTTCATCATCAACTGCTCGGCACGGGCCTCCTCTCTAACGACTTAGGCCTTAGTCCACCACTCTGGCCTCGTGCGGCTTGGCGGACTACACACCTAAGAAATTCCTAAGAACTTTTAGGTGTGCAGGTTTCCTCACGATGTTTTCCTTCAACGTTAAAGTACGTGATAATTCATAGTGAATACACACATTACTTTGAAAAGTCAGAGGTGTGTGCCTGGGGTTTGAACCCGCGACCGCCGAGATTCTCGACCGCGTCTCTAAACCTCGAGGCCATCACGACTTAAAGTGTAGTAACCTTTTGTTGCTTTTATTTATCTGGGAGAGGGATCGAATCTGCAACGTCGAGGATGTTTTTTACTCTTGTATAAAAGCTAAATATAGTCTTTCAAGTTGTAAAAGCAATTATTTACGTACGTCTATTAGGTACATGTAGCAAAATACTGTTTTTGTATCGTTAATAAAAACATCGGTAAAACCACATAACCACGCCAATAATATCACATAACCTATGTAACTGAATATGATTATTAATTACGAAGGGTCATAGTCGTAACCTTTACAACGGTAGAAATTTGAGATGTTCGTGACCCCGTCCAACCTAGAAACCATAAAAGTTGGAAGGTCCCGAAAGTAATACGGCCTGTTTGTATGTTATTTCGCTTCTGTTATTGTTTTGACGGCTGCGAAAGTTTGCGTAACAATTTGTTGTAAATATTTGAAATTGACTTCATTATTTGAATGCCTCGAGGTCTCACGGCTCAAGGAGAAGTCTAGAGGTCCCGGATACCCTGGTCGGGCAAAGTTTTATTGAGTTATTCCTATTACTAAATTCTCAGTAGCAGCACGGAGTCTGGAAATGTGCCTGAAAAACCGCAATAGGCTCGGCCCCTATGGGACGAAAACATAATTGGCGAAATCTGGTTGCAGAAATGCACCTCCGCCTGCCTCTTCGATGAATATACGCGTGAGATTATACATGTATGTCAAAATTTAAAAATAATACTCGAGGTTATATTGTATTGAAATTCGATAAATATAGAAGAAAAGTTATTTCATTAAAAGAAGAGAACTGCAACTGCATAGGTGTTGTTGCCTGTAATAATTTCAATTATCTAAATAAATAAATACACCCAACAGTCACATACATAGTTCTGATACCACACTAAGATACAAGTCTTGTGTCGTGGGTATCAGAAACTACGAGAGACTTTTTGGTCTCACATATACCCAGACCCGAAACAAATATTTGTGGATCACACAAACATTTGTCTCGGTGCGGGGATCGAACCCGCGGCCTCTCGTTTCGCAAGCTGGTGTCTAGACAACTGCGCCACGGGGCTGTAATTAAAGACACCATTTTCTGATGATAAGACATAAAGACAGCACACAAAATAACAAAGCCGAAATAGTGACCAGACTACGGCGTGACTCTACGACTGAACACGCTGTTTGTTTTGTCTATATTAAAACATGAAAAGTGTGATTAATTCTTCATTGCCACTAAATACTGACTACATGGTATCTTTCCAATGAAGTATGTGAAGACAAAACAATTCACAAAATAAACATCAGAGCGTTTTCCAACAAAGGTTTTTGTAAGACCAAACAAACGCGTATGCATAGAAAAATAGAGGAATTTATCCTGTATCGGCGTACACAATTTCCTTGTGTCTACGACGAAATTCGATAGCCCGATACGCACCTGCACACATATTACGGACGAAGCGATAGAATACTGTCGCAGTCTTAAGTTACATCTTATAGCTTAGCTTAGAAATATTGGATGTAAATTTAATCAGGTGAATACTACGCGGAATGTTAAACACGCCCAAGTGATCTATGTACGTAGGGTTTTTCTTTTTTTTTTGTCAATATTTTTAGAATATCTTGTCTTTTGTAATTTTACTGTATTGTAAAAGGTTTATTTTTGTTCTGACATTTTTATATTTTGAGTATATTGATTTTTTATTTTTTATTTACTTGTACCTTATATAACTATAATTGTAGCTGTTAATTCTGTTGTGGTCGCCTGTAAATATAACAGCAATTAGTTATAAATTTTTTATGTTGTAAAACCATATTACCAAAATTGAATGTTATGTTGGCAACCCTAAAATAAATAAATAAATCAATCAATAATAGTATAACATCGTTTTAAAGGACGGATTAATCACTGTAGACCATAGAACATATTGCCTTATAGAAGACGGTCATGACGCAAACACTGCTGGAAATCTTTTGGTGAGCGAAATTTTCGAAGACTCGGAGATTGTTTCTTTTTCGTTGGTAATTAGTCGGCCATTTTAAATTTAAAACTGTTGTAGGTGTAAATTTGTTAATATTTGCATCATCATCAGCTGAGATTAATTTATTACCGTCTTCAACTACTTCCATCTAGCCTCCAGTGGCGGTACTTCCATAGAAGCCCAAAGCGTTAGACGTTAATTGTATAATGTCTAGTTTATAATTGTTTAGTGTGGGGTCAGGATATTCTCATTTATATGTCAAATTGCTTAAATAAAGAATTAAAGCTTAAAAATATTATTCGGAATTTTGTAAGACAAGCTGGGCTTTTGGGCTTCTATGGAAGTACCGCCACTTCTAGCTTCATCCTTCAATCTGTGGCCTCTCTTCAAATTTTTCATGGCTGTAGAGCGTTCTACGTAATAATTATGGAGTTGCTTTAGTTTTGATACTATCATCAGCTTATTAACACTCTTGCACATAGATAGTTGGATTCTCCCATCCTTACCCACATAAAATAAGTTATTACTCACACGACATCAAATATATGAAAGACATAATCAGAATACGGCCGCGGAAGCATACGCTCCGATATATTCAGAATAAGTAATATCATCCCTCGACGGTATTCGAGCAAATTCGGTTCGTTTTATGTCGCATCACGTCCTGTAGTGACACTTCGGCGTTATATTGTGTATCATATAAAATTTGTATTACCATTAAACATGGATAAGTTTCCTATTAGGAAATCCTAGTGGGTGGCTAGTCTACAGACAATAATGATTGCTCATTCTTTTATTATTATTCTGTTATTATGTAATTTCACTGACTGTTAGGATGTTTGGTAATGCTAATATGGTATAACGACTTCTAGGTTTAAATGCGAGATCTGCCAGGACAAAATCTTATTGTTCATCATCATCAGTCCATCACCACGACACCACGTCCATTGAGATATCATGTTGTGAAGAAGAAGATCGAAGTACCGCTCTGGCCTACAGCATTGTGCCTTCTTGCGAGCGGCGCTTGTTTGACGATCATCTTCCCCCCGGGGCCGACAATGATGACGTATGACCACCCTGGGTCGACATATATGTATTATGTATATACATACATATTATCTCTTGGTGGTCACAGTATAAAAACCCCAGACACACATCTCGGACTTTCTATAATTCATATCGCAATATTTAAAAGACGTATAGAGATCATGCGTTCCATGGAACCCAACAGAAATGGGTAGAACACACTATTTTTAACAATGTGTAGTTTGAGAAGAAATTATATCCCAAAAAATGTTATATGCCATTATATACACAATGGTATCGGCCCGATTAATGGCCGGTTCACATTAAACTAGAAACCATGATTATTGATCATGGAAGAAATAACGTGACCTTTTAGAAGAAACCTACCTTACATCGGCTTTCTTTAACCTTTACGATTAGCAGTCCATCATGACTTTACCATAGAGTTTATACAATTTATATAAAATAAACAGTTTATTTGCTTCATGTTCTGCGTAAGTACATAATTCAAACCTTTATTTCGAACTTTAATTTTATTGATTCCGTTGTAGGATAAAAACTATTGAAATTAAGGAAACATCATTTCTAACAAAGGGTTTAGTAGGTCATAAAGCTACACGAAAAACGCATGATGTAAGATCTCCTAAGTAAAGCAGATAACGAATTCTGTTGGGTCAACTGAAGAGAATGGAACATAAAATTGATTTTCGGCAGTTTCGCCAGGACCAAGCAAACATTAGCTAAGGCCTGATCCAATAAGATTGTATACTTTGAAGGGACTTAGCGGGGATGTAAAATTTTACTGGATATGAAAATTTTCTCTTCAAATGACACAGCCGACCAAATGTAAATCTGTTCTCGTAAGTCGTATTCAACGAGCATGCGTTAAGAGATTAATGTAATTTTTGGAAACTATTGAAGTGGTAAGACGATCTGGTAAAGGTCGCGAGACGTCGTTGTATGCAGGCCGCCTCCAACAGCTTACTGTGGAAATCATTGGGGGAGGCCTATGTTCAGCAGTGGACTTCCTTTGACTGATGGATGATGATGGATGAATGAAGTGTCGCAATGAATGATGAATGAATCGCTCAATAATCTCTGCGTACTCAAATTATATAAAGGAGTGACTTTTGTATGGAAGTGAGATCACGGGAAATTTGGTTAGCATATACCTATACTTATACAAAGGTATCTTGTCCGTCTGAATAAAACTACGGTAATTTCAAAACATGTATCCAAGATTTCCTATTTATTGCTTTAACTAGGTTTACCTATATTAGTAAGCCGAAATCGTAATCGTTCCTCCCCATTCTAAGATCTCTTTGAATCGCACAGAACTTACAACCTCACGTCGGTGTTGACCACACCTCCGCTTTTATAACAAAACATGTAGTCGTTTCTTAAAATTTTTAAACTCAGAATAAAATATTAATTTATTACTCAAATTAAATTTTATAAGTGCGCTCGTTGAATGCTTCTTCCTGATAAATTCTACGTCCACGGATATCTTTGTTTGGTTAAAACTAACTCATACGAAATTACCCACACAGGGTTTCTAATCTTCCCAGATAGCGGTTAATATGAATTCCGAGCCATAAAGTCAAAGGTTTGTCAAACTCTTGGGCCAAACTTTTGGTGAGTTTGTTCTGTGCTAACTCCAAAAGGGAAGTTGGTATTAAGTTTTGGAACATTTTGAATTGAGTCCCGATGGAGTTTAAAGGGCCATTGTCTTCATAGTCAATTAGGACAAAGGTATTGTCTCTGAAATACCATGATTATTATTGCAAATTATATAAATTTCCAATTAGGTTATCATAATATCTATGCAGTCACTAGCTGTAAATTCCCTTAACTACTAAGCTGTATTAAATTTATTCTAATAACTTGTGGAATATTTATTTCATACAAATACACATTACATACAAAACACACGCAATTTAATAGGCTTAAATCCGAAATGATGGATAAGGGCTGCTCAAGACCTGGATGGTTGAAGCCTACTTGGGGAGGCCTTCGTTCAGTAGTGGACGGCGATAGGCTGAGAATAATAATCCGAAAGGGCAAAATAAGGTAAATAATTCTTTATTTTTAGATCATACCATAAAAAAAGACAGTGGAATAGTTTATAGCTATGGAGAAAAAAAGAGAGATTGCATCAAGACAATGGCTAGCCATTCTAATAAAGTAACAAACATCGCAATTCACAAAACATCTTTAGTCATAAAAGAAAGTGGAACCTCATTCCTACTTTCCCTGCAAACAAGGTTTGCTGAAGAAATAATACGGTTTTACGGCTTAATGCCATCTGCCATGTGACGAAGACATAAGAAACTATCGAGAGCTCATAAATCCATCAAGCAGCATGAATGCGACGTATCACGTCCAGACGAACACGCAGCGAGCCTCGCTCCTGCCTTTATGATGCTACCTATATTCGTAAAAGTTTTACTGGTGTTGCAAGTCATGAGATCTTAGAGGATTTTTTGTTATAATTATGCAATTATTTTTATAATCCCTATTTATATGGTGTATTTCTGCACCCAGGTTTCGCCAGTTGTGAATTATGTCCTATATTATTAAGCATAATTATTGACAAAAATAGGTAAGTTATGTTCTATTCGGAATTTTAACCCGGGACCTCTTGTTCGCAAGTCGCAATCATTTTTTACTATAATCTGCGTAACCGAAAAACTCTATGTTGCGGGTTCTAATACTAGGTACACATTATGAGTTTTCAAAATGGTGCGTGATTTTATTAATTAATTATTACTTTGAATCGACGGCTTAGATAATAGTGTCTCGGTCGATATTGATAGTGATGAAGTCTATTTAAAAAATATCGCAAATACAAAAGGCTTATAAAAACATGCATGAAGTGGTTTTGATTTATATACAATTTTTTCCAGTTTATTATGGGTATTAGTTTAAATTGTAGTCATAATTACTTTTTATGATGTGATAAGTTAATTTGGTTTTTCCAACTCCTCCTGTATGTTGTTTCTGATTAATTTCATTGCGGGATCAAGACGAATTAGGTTTCCTTAGATCGGCTGAGCTTCAGTGCTGAGCGGCAATACTGTGCGTGTGCGTGCCGTTGTTGATCCTAGAGCACAGGAGTTACTGTGGCGGGTGTGTGGTGGGATAGGAAAAAAATAGTTATTTTGGTTTCAACTGTGACGTTTTGACATTAGTTAAAGTAAAGACCTACACTATAAACGAAAATAAAAACTACTTCGACATCACTCACATTTAGACCCAAAGTATTTGCTCAGTATGGTAGTCAAACATACAAATCGAGACTTCTTGTCTCAACCAACACTACAACCAAAAACCCCAAAAAATCTCAAATATTTACAACATTCCTAAGTAAATAAAAAATCTCTTATGCCTTGCACACAAACCGATAATGCCCTCAATGAGGCGCATTGTGGGACCTCATCGCAGCGCGTGTCTAACGTATGTAACAACGAGACTCGCAATGTCTTAGTAACGACGTATCTATTGTGGTACGAACTCGCTGACTTTAGCTGCGACCAACTTTTATCTTCTTTGTTTTACTTTGCGGCTTTGACAATAACAAATGGAAGTTCATGAAGAGTTATACGGCTTGGGGAATTATGTCGTGTTGTCAATGTTGCAGGGAATCGCATGTGATACAATAAACATGGCTTGGCTGTCGACTGAATATGAAGTGATGAGAGATAAATGAGTCTTGATGGCCTCGATTTATAGACGCGCAGTTGAGAATTTCGACGGTCGCATTTTCAAACCTCAGGCACACACCTCTGACTTTTCAAAGTTATGTGTGTATTCATAATGAATTATCACGTACTTCAACGGTGAAAATAACATCGTGAGGAAATTTGCACACCTCAAAGTTCTAAGGATTTTTTTAGGTGTGTAGTCCGCCAACCCACACCAGGCCATCGTGGTTGACTAAGACCTAAACCCTCTCAGTTGTAGAAGAGGCTCGTGCCCAGCAGTGGAACGTGTATGGTCTGAAGATGATGGATATTCGAGATACTGAAAGTTTCTCTAATAACTTAATTACTCACTCTATTTGGATTGTATCGTATTAATTTCAAATACTAGTAATGCGAGCTATTCCTTCTTTTCTATCACTATGGGAGTGGCACGTTCAGCACGCGTTGAAATAGTAAATAACAAGTAGTGAAGGAAAGAGAGTGGGTCCCGTAATTGGCATCGCGATGGAGTCCCCGGACCGTTTAATTCGGAAATCTGATCGACTCCCTGTTAATTTGCCAGGAAATGTTTGTACAGCGTGCCCCCTTTTAATGTAGTTAACGTTTCATTTTATTGGCTGCCAATACTGAACGCTGGGACGATAACTTGTTTATTAACGACATTGGAATCCTTCATTTTTGGTGATTGATTTCAGGTGTGATAAGTTTTTTTGTTTCAATTTAAAATGAGGGTAACTTATAAATTTGTTAAAAAAACTATCTTTTAAAGTATTTGGAAGTACCTATCCTTTTTCTTTACAAATTTCTTGCAACTTTTGAGAGATTTTGATCCACATTGTGAGTGAAAGTCATTACAAAATTTAAGTTGTTCCCATTCGACAACTTTAAAACCCTCATGTTGTGATGTCATAGTTTTAAATTGTCCAAGCAACTTCTTAACAATAATGATAATTTTGTAAAAAGAAATACAAAAGTAGGCCTTGATATTAAATTTTAGCAACATCTCAATTTATAAAATAGGCAACAATAAGCCTAGTAAGTAGGTATAATTTTAGTAATATAGTCTGTTATACATTTAAACTGCTTTTTGCTCCATGGCAAGTCGACGGTCCTATTCTAATAAATTATAATAGACATCTCAACAAACCTAAAACAATAGAATATCTACAGTTAAATTTGATAAATGGTACAACTTCATCACGGCCGTCCGCTAAATACACTTTACTCAATGGATCGGTTCCGAAGGATTATACAGTTAATTAAGGAGTTATTAATCCTCTTCGTGTATTCGGGCTAAATTAAAATGATACACTTCAGAGCTGTATATTAGAGCTATGTCTGGCTTCTCAAAGCGCCAGTGTAATAGCTTGAACAGTCAAAACAAATCAAGAACGCCCGTCCCGTCTCATTACTTTTAATTATATAACGTTTATTTACTAAGCTACCGTAGTTCAATACACTTCACAGTCTACAACGTAAGACTAAGACTGGCTAAAACTTTTCGACGTCATTTGGCTTCTAAGTTTTGTTTTAGTGACATCTATAATTTTCTTGTCAGCATTTACAGCCCAGTTGCGCAATTGGCTAGACACCGCTTGTGAAAGGAGCGGGGATCATCCCCGCACTGAGACAAATGTTTGTGTGATCTACAAATATTTTCTTCGAGTCTGGGTGTTTGAGAGACTGAAAATCCTCTCGCAGTTTCTTATACTCGTACTCGCGACACAAGATTTGTGACTTAATGTGAGGTCAGAACTGTGTGACTGTAGGATGTATCATCATCATCATCAGCCCAAATACGTCCCACTGCTGGGCACGGGCCTCCTCTACAACTGAGCGGGTTTAGGCCTTAGTCCACCACGCTGGCCTAGTGCGGGTTGGCGGACTATACACCTAAGAAATTCCTAAGAACTTTTGGTGTGCAGGTTTTATCACGATGTTTTCCTTCACCGTTAAAGCAAGTGATAATTCATTGTGAATACACACATAACTTCGAAAAGTCAGAGGTGTGTGCCTGGGGTTTGAACCTGCGACCGCCGAAATTCTCGACCGCGCGCCTAAACCTCGAGGCCATCACTGTAGGATGTATACTCGTATTTATTTATGAACTTTGATATAATTAGTTCCAGCACGAAGACTAAATTTTGAAATTAATATCTATCAATTGAATATTTCAAAGTAATCTCTGTATAATAAGGAAAACTATCATGTTGCAAAATACAATTACCTTTTCTTTATTTAACTTATTAACCGCTTTAGTAATAATTTTTATTGTTTTAACATAACAAACGGTTTATAACAATCAACATTAAGTATACTATAATGGCCGGTGGTAAATGAAGGCCGTAGGATGCGGTCCAGCCATTTCATAGTTTAACACGTCGACGCACCGTCAACTCCCAAGGTACGCATGCTTTCAAATTGTACGTACATTATTACGTAGGTACATTTCCTTTACACGACAGTTCACCGCATCATGTAACTACGAATACTGTCCTTCTGGGAGACACCAACGTTTTACAACTTGGGCCAACATAAAGTATATACGTTCGCCGTCCCGCCGTGGTATTCTGGGATCCACTAAGCGGTTTTTGATGTCGCCAGTCCGCAAAGGCGTCGTAAACGCATGTGTTTCGCCACTTTCGCCCCCAGAATACGCCCGCCCGAGGCGGAATGGGCCTGGATGGGGCAAAATGTTTTTGTGTCGTCATTGCGACTGGAGTTGATGTTTATCCCGAAACAAATGAAGGTGCAATGGTCCCGTATAACTGAGACGCTAACAACAATGTAACTTTGTAAGAGAAATTTATATGGTAAACGTGCGGATTATTCGGAGATATTCGATGAATTAGGTTCTGAAGTTTAAACAAAGGTTTTACGTCGTTTGATTATGTGAGGTAGTGATGGCGTCGAGGTTTGGCGCACGGTCGAGGCATAGCTCGACGCTCGCGGGTTCAAACCCCAGACATACACCTCTTTTTTTTTTTTTTTTTTTTTTTTTTCGCGGGGAAAATCCTATTTACGGACCATCCCACCCCCGAGGGGCGAGGGTGTGTCGGACTCACCGGCGCCTTCCGACCCAGCATGGATGTTACCGCCCGTGGATGGGCGGCCGCTGGGCCGGGTCCCTACCAAGAATAAATGCGCCGTAATACCGACTAAAAACCCCGCGACGGCCACCATCAGCGCATTCAGCGAGACGGCCCCGGAATACCCTGAAGCCAGAGCTATGGATTGATCCGGGACCGCCTCTGCGCGGTGCCAAAAGGCACACCAAAATTATAGTTGCTCCTCGGGGGCCGCCAAGGTAGGGTCGGCGGCCCCGTGTGGCCTCTGGGCGCCGGGCTACGTGTTGACCCGGCGCCTCCTACGTCGCCTGTTGCGACGAGCGGGATCGGTCTGCTCCCGATCCCGCTCCGCGCTCTCCTTCTGCGAAATGACCCGTTCGCAGAAGGAGAGCATAGCTGTCCACGACCTCCGGCTGCCGACCATGGCGGCGACCACAGTCGGCAGCGAGAGGTCTCTCCCCACGACCGCTACGAGAGCGCTGCGCTCCTCGTCCCAGGCTGGGCACTCCTCAAGCGTGTGCTGGGCCGTGTCCTCACGGCAGTTGCCACAATGGTGGCACACGGCGGTCCCCTCCACTCCGACGATGCGACACAGGTACGCACCGAAGCTGCCGTGCCCGGTGAGCACCTGCGTCAGCCGGAAGGTCGGCGCACCGTGGCGCCTGTCCATCCACTGCTGGAGGACAGGACGCACTGCCGCGACGGTCGCCACGCCAGCACTTGGATTCTCCAGCCTGGAACGCCACTCCTCCACGGCGGCGCTGCGGAGGGAGGCCAGCATGGCCTCGACCTCTCTTGGGGCCGGTCTCTGTCCGGTTCGCCGGTACGCCTCCTCCCGCCAGAAGAACACTGACGAGAGGGACTTGGCGTCCAGCTCCCAGGGCAGAGTACCCGCCAAAACGCAGGCCGCCTCATGCGAAATCGTGCGGTACCCTCTAGCGATTCGCTGCGCCACCATGCGTTGCGGACGATGCAGCAAACGGACGCAGCGAGCGCCGAGGGAATTGGCCCACACGGGACACCCGTACAGGGCCATGGACCGCACGACTCCAGCATAAAGGCTTCGGCAAGGGAAGCCAGGACCCTCAATGTTGGGCAGCAGGCGACTGAGAGCACCCGCTGCCCGGACCAACTTCGGCGACAACATTTCAAAGTGCGCACGGAATTTCCACCGACTGTCCAGAATCAGACCTAAGTACTTCATCTGGGAGCCGATGGAAATTTCTCCTCTATTATTCTCAGTTTTTATTGATCTCATATCCCAGAATCTTCAATGTTCGTATCATCTGTATGCCGACGACTTGCAATTATATGCTCAGGCCAGGGTGGAGACAATATCTGATGCAATAGCTAAGGTGAACAGAGACTTGGAACATATTCAAAGATGGTCGGAGAGTTTTGGCGTGATTGTTAATCCCAGCAAATGTCAGGCAATCATTGTGGGCAGTCGACGGCAAATGACAAATTTAAGCAATATACTTGTCCCACCAATTGTATACAATGGTACAGCTATCGCACTATGTTCCACTGTAAAGAACCTTGGACTTCATATTGACTCCACCCTGACCTGGCAGGCCCAAGTGGCTTATGTTAGTCAAAAAGTCACTGGTATACTTCGAGTTCTCTACCGTCTCAAAAACTTTCTTCCGTCGCGGACCAAGGCAATGCTTGTACAAACTTTAATATTCCCTATTATCGACTATGGTGATGTATGCTATTTTGACCTGAATGCAGACCAACTCAATAAACTTGACCGACTTCTTAATAACTGCATTCGATTCGTATTTAATCTCCGCAAGTATGACCATGTGTCTTCCTTCCGTTCTCAACTCAAATGGTTGCCCATTCGTCAGCGTCGAAATCTTCGCGCGCTCACTACACTATATTCCTTCTTAACTTCTCCTAATGTCCCTTCCTACATTACCCCCTATTTTCAATTTTTACATGCCAACCATGAGAGAAATCTTCGATCTTCAAATAACCTTCTTCTTCTATGCCCATCGCACACTTCCGATTTCATTCATTCTTCTTTTCCTGTGCAGTCTATACTCCTCTGGAATGCACTTCCCTTGGAAATCAGGACGAGCACGACTCGTTACGCGTTCAAGTTGAAAGTTCGAAAGTTGTTAACAACCAGAATGGCAGATTCTTCACAACAATAGTATGTATGTATTTATTGTATTTTAAACCTTATGTATTTATTTATGTATATATATTATAATTTTATTATGTATTTAAGATAATTATGTTTTTTTTTCTATTGTATTTATGTATTAGCTTAATATTGTGTATAGTATATTATAATTTAATTTACACCTACGCTTTTCATCTCTGCACCATCTAGGGTTCGACTGGAAGAGAATGCCTCAGGCATTAAGTCCACCTTTACATAATTTATGTATAAAGTGTAAATAAATAAATAAATAAATAAATCCGCACGCCCTCCACCATCAGGTGCGCCTCCGGCGGTGGCCTAGACCGAGGTCCGTGAAAACACAGAGCCTCAGTCTTGTGCAGGGCCACCTGGAGGCCAAGTCGCCGAATCCTGCCCACCACGAGTTCGGTCCCGAACCCGGCGAGCAGGGCGGCCCGCTGTGGGGTCCTGGCCGTCGCTGTCACCAACGTGTCGTCCGCGTAGCAGACGACAGCGACGTCCCGAAGGTTGGCACCACGAAGCACCCAGTCGTATCCGATGTTCCACAGGAGCGGCCCGAGAACCGAGCCCTGTGGAACACCGCACGACACCGCCCGACGGTGCCACCCGTCGGCGCCCGGATACACGACGTACCTGTCACACAAGTACGCCTGCACCAGACGCCGTAGGTAGGGCGGAACCTCGTGGTACCGCAGTGCCTCATTGATGCAGGCCCAGGGCATGGTGTTGAATGCGTTGGCGATGTCGAGTGACACCGCCACGACGCACTTGCCCCGAGACACTGCATCCTCCGCCTGTGCCCTGACTCGCAGAATCGCATGTATCGTCGACCGGCCCCTCCGGAACCCGAACTGGCAATCTGCCAGGTCCGGGCCCGTGCTCTCCAGATGCTCGACGAGGCGCGCGTGCAAGATACGCTCAAAGAGCTTGCACACCTCGTCGAGCAGCACGATGGGCCGGTACGCCGACGGCGACTCTGCGGGTCGCCCCTCTTTTCTCAACAGGACAAGCTTGCCCGTCTTCCACCGCGACGGGAAGCTGCCCTGCTGCAGGCACGCGGAGAACAGGCTGCGGAGCCTCGTGCCCAGCGACTCGACGGCGAGCACCCAGATACGTCCAGGCACCCCGTCGAGCCCCGGGGCCGAGTTCTTGCCCCGCAGCCGAAGCACTGCCGCCTCCAGCTCTTCAGGCGACACCTCCGGGATATCCCTTGCCGAAACTAACGACGATGGCGCCGGTGGACGTGGCGCCATCGGTGGAGGAGTGAACTCCTCGGTGGCCGGGAACAAAGCCGCGACGACGTCCTCGACGAGGTCTGCCCGAAGACTCTCCGTCAGCGGGGGCGCCCATGGGCGGAGCTTGCTCAACGCCACACGGTATGGACGCCCCCACGGATCTCTATCGAGAGACCTCCGGGACTCCTCGTAAGCCGCGGCCTTTGCTCGTGCAATGGCCACCCGCAGCGCTCTCTTCGCCCCTCTGTGGAGGCCGTAGAGCAGCCGCTCCTGTTCGTCGTCGCCAGGTCGGCGGACCCGACGACGACGGTGCCTGGAGAGTCGGCGTAGCGCAGCCGCGCAAGACGCACGCAGCTGCGAAAGCTCCGCCGACCACCAGTACACCTGGCGCTTCGCCGGGAGGCAGGTGACCCGGGGCATCGACGCGTCGCAGACGCGTGACATCGCCACCCCGAACCATTCCGCCTCCTCCTCGACCCGCACCGGTCCGTCCGGTACGGAGATCCACGCTTGAACAAGAGCGGCCTCTTCTGCAGCCTCCACATCGAGGCGCTTAGCGGCCCACCGCCGGCCGCCCGTGAATCGGGTAGCGGGACCACCACCGGGCTGGGTAGGGGCCCGGGAAGCAGAGACGCTGTACCGGATGTAACGATGATCGGACAGCGTCTCCTCATCAACCAGGACCTTCCAGCCCCGGACACGGCGGGCAAGGGCCGGGGTGGCGAACGTTATGTCCACCACCGAACCGCCATTATGCCGCACGCACGTGTCCTCCGACCCCCGATTCAGGACGACCAGCCCGATGGAAATCGCCCATTCCTCCAGGGCCCTTTTTTTTTTTTTGTTCTCGAGGGGAAAGCTGTTTATGGCTCTACTTCCCGCCAGCCCCGGGGGAGGGGGGGCGGGAAGCGTATGTCGGGGTCACCGGTCTTCCAGCCCGGCGCGCGGCGACGTCATGTCCGCGCAGATGTTAGTGCCGGGCTGGGTCCCTAACAAAATTCCCTAAACCGGCATACCGACCAAAACCCCCCGGTGGCCATCTCCGCGCCGAGTGGGGCGACCGCGGTACGTTGGCGAGAAGCGCCAACCGTAATGCCGCAGCCGCCCGGTGCGCCTCCGAGACGTGTTTGTCTCGGCCGTCTCGGAGTTGTAGGGGGCGCAGTTGCACCCCCACTAGCTTGGTTCGGGCGCCCCGGTTGTGAATGGGCGCCCGCGACGTACACAGGCCACAGTGCCGCCGCCCCTCTCGGGGTCACTTTCAGTGAGGACGCGCCGCCCCCGCAGCGCGCCCAGCGACCCCAAGGGCCCCTTTGAGTCGCCTTTTACGACAGGCAGGGGATACCGTGGTGGGATTCTAACGCCCCCTTGCCACAGGGCAGATTCCTCCAGGGCCCTACCCCGCGCATCCGTCACTGACGAGCCCCAAGCCAAGGACTTGGCGTTGAAGTCGCCGGCGACTAGCACGGGGTGGGACTGGCTGCCTTGCACCACCAGGGCCCCCAGGCGGACTAGAAAGCTCTCGAATTCCGCCAGGGACCTGTTGGGAGAGAAGTACACTCCTACGACCCAAATCCCTCCCAACAAGACCGCCACGCATCCCGAGCCCTTCGCTACTTTTTCGAAGGGCGGGGATCCGGCGGCGCCCCGAGTGATGACGGCCACCAAGCCATCCAGGTCCCCTGCCCAGTCATCCCGGGGAGGGACAAAGTATGGCTCGGAGACCACAGCCACTTGAATCGACCACTGCGCCAGGCACTGAACAAACAAATCCTGCGCCCTGGCGCAGTGATTGATGTTCGCCTGGAGGAAGTTACGTGCCATATTAACTATGGGCGATCTCCATCATCTCCGAGGTGGGCGGTTTCGGCCGCGCCACAACCTCAGATCTCGCACCGTGTAAAGAGCGGTGCGGGACGGAGGAGGCGACGCAAGCCTTAGCGCCCACCCTGTGCCCAGCGGGCTTACCCGCAGCTGCACAGATTGTGCAGTGCGGGTCCGCTTGGCAATCACGGGCCTTGTGGCCCTCTTGACCGCACCGGTAGCAGATCCCGGTGCGGTCACACTCCGCGGTGCACTTAATCCTAACGTGCCCCCTATAGAGGCACCTGAAACACCGCAAGGGCCTAGGCTCCAAGAGCCGAACCCCAGCCGACACCCAGCCCACCAGGACGCGTCCTGCCCTGGTGAGCTTTCCGGCCGCTTTCGCCGGGCACCGGAGCCAAACGGCGCCCAGACCGGAGCGCTCGGCCCGAATTTCCCCCACCCGAATATCTTCGGGCGAGCACTCGCCGAGCCGAGCGACGGCCGCTGCGACTGCCTCGGGGGTAACGGACTCGTCCAGCCCCGAGATGCGCAACTCCGCAGTCTTGACGGGTCGGGTGACGCGAACGCCCTCCGACCCGGCAAGTACCTCCCTCATCTTGCTGATGAGGGAGTCGGCCCTTGCCTCGGACTCCGGCCCGCGCACCTCGAAGATGTAGGCCCCGGTGGCCCCTCGTCTGGCCTTCATACCGGCGATGCCCAGGCTAGCGAGGTCCACGTGAGTTTTGACCTCGCGCAGTACCTGGACATAATTACGTCGTTCCCCGCTCCAACGCCTCCGGCAGCACCGTCAGAGTGACGGCGGCTCTCTGCGGGAGGCGGAGCTGGGGCACCGGCTTGCGCGGCGGCTGTGTCGACTGGGGTTTAGGGAGGGCGGCGGTGTTGTGCCCCCCAGAGTTCTTCTTTTTCTTTTTCCCCCGCTTTACCACCTCGGTCCATGGAGTTTCCATGGACACGGGTGGCGGGGGGAGAGGACGCGGAGCTGGCGTCGGCAGGCGCGGTGCCACGCGCTTTCGGTTCCCCCGCTTCCGTGGACGCGGTTGGCGGTCGGGACACGGGGGGGGCACGGCGCTATGACGCACGGCGATGCTAACTTGAGGAGGGGCAGGGATTTTTGGCTCCCCTCCTCCTCTTTTTTTGCCGTCTGCGGCTAGCGGAGGCCGGAGAACCTGCTCCGGAGGCAATCTCAACGCCATCGCCTCGACCCGAGCGTTCAGCATTGCGATCTGACGCAATACTTGCTCGAGGCGATCATCCCCTGGAGACGCCTCGGGCGCAACTGTCGGTCGCGACTGCGACCGAACAGTGGCCGACAGCTCCTCCAGGAGCTTGGACTGGGTGGCGAGTTCCACCTCCAGTGCCGTCACCTTTTCGCGGAGGCTGGCATTTACCGCCTCCGCGCGGGCCAACTCCGCCGAGGGTGGCTCGTTGGCCAACTCCATCAGCTCCGCAACGCTGACGTTGACGTCCCTCTGAAGTTCACCCTTCAGATTTCTGGACGTCTTCGTCACGTTGCTGAGCCGATCCGCCATCTTAATGAGCGCCTCCCTTCGGGTGGAAGCTGGCATTTCCGGAGCCTTTGGCTCACGGAAAGGGCAGGCCTTCTTGGCCCTGGCCAGTTCCGCCTCCGCTTCGGCTTTCCTCCTCACTTCGGCGGCACGCTCCTTTCGAAGAGCCGCCTTGTATCTTTTGCTGGCTTCAGCCACAGCCTCCTCGTCTGTGGCTGAAACCGGAGCGTGTTCTTTTGACCCCTTGGAGGGGCCAGGCTCGCCTGCGGTGTCACTGTCACCGAGCGTTGCCTGCCGTCTCCTTGAAACTTTCCTTCTCTTCGCCCGCGAAGAGTCGCAACTCAGTCCGGACTCGGAATCGATCCGGACTGGCGCGGTCCCCTTCGCGGACGTCCCCATTGTAGCAGCAGCGACTACCTCTCCTGGCACTAAAGCGTCCAGGGAAGGCAGCCTGCCCAACACCTCTGAACATTCCTTATTTTTATTTTTATGTGAATTCATGATTAATCCCACGAGTATGGGGGAAATAAGAGTCCACCCAGGCAGTGCCCCCTGTACCTGGGTAAGCCTAGCGTAACCCGCCAAGAGGGTCGGCCGGTACTCTGGCGGGGGTCGCACTAGAGACTGAACCTCCCATCAGCCATGCATCCCCTCACGGTGCGCCGCCGCTTGGGATTCGGGGTAACTTTTTATAGAGGTTTTCTCCCTCGCGGCCCGGGCGGTTAAGCCAAGGCCCTCGCGCCGGCCGAACTGCGAGACATGACCACAGCTTCGACCGGATTACGAGTTCGACGGTGGAAATGGGGTTCGCCCATTTCCTGCTCGGAAGCAAGAGTTTGCTGTCCGAGCCCGCCGACGACCCGGGACAGATCCGGGATGGCCCAAAAGACGGGCCCCACCGCGGCGCGGTCTACAGGACCATCCGCCTGGTGTCGGGATTTGGCCGTCGGCACGGGCCGACGTTGCCCAGGGTGCACCGTCCCCGCCAGCATCCGGACTAGCAGGGCACACTAGGAGGTATCCCGACCTCGCACCCCAGACATACACCTCTGACATTTCGAAGTTCGAATTCTCAATGAATTATCACGTACTTTAAAGGAGAAGGAAAACATCGTGAGGAAACCTAAAAGTTCTTAGAAATTTATTGCGTGTGTAGTCCGCCAACCCGCACTAGGCTAGCTTGTGGACTAAGGCATAACTCATCTCAGGTCCAGCAAGGAGGCTCGTTCCCAGCAGTGATGATGATATGATAGGCTTGCGTTTTACCGTCGCCTCGCCTGGTATTGAGCGACGTCACGATGAAGGACGCTCGCCTAAAAAAAGCGATTCACTCGCGATTTGAAAACATCTATGTTATATGTATCGGAGAAGATTCAATCCAGCAGTTAGGTTCCTTAACGTCATCAGGTCACTACGTATAATTAATGACAAGATTACAGTAAGATATCTCCACATTAATCCAATATTACTAAAAAAAAAAATGAATACTATGCTTTTATGTGTTATAAATATTTTTGACAAATACCATTGTTAAATGTGGCTATAAATTTTTATCGGAGTATTTTTGTAGTGTTCCGTTTTCAAAGCAAAATTGCATTTTATTTTAGTTGCTGAATTTTATTGTTATAAAAACGTTGTTATGAAATTTACACTATTTTATTTAAAACAAGGCAAAAAAAATATATTTATCTTTTATAAATAGCTGTTGTATTTGGTTTACGATATAAATACTTTTCAATAATAATTTGATTTGATTTAAAATTACATACGTATATAACTTCACGCCTGTATTCCCCAAAGAGTAGGCAGAGATGCATATCTGTACCCACATTTCGCCAGGTATGTATCAGTCCCACATAATAGGGATGAAGACTATTGCCGTTTTCGGACACAATTCCCGACTCCGTGTTGCTACTGAGAATTTCCTAATTGAAAAACATTATAACACTACCCGAGCCGAAAATCGAACCCGGGACCTCTAAATCGCACGCACATACTTGAAGGCAGTACTATACTAAAATTTGATCGTACTTAAATTTACTGTTTTGCTATAAAATTAGTCATCATCATCAGCCCATATACGTCCCACTGTTGGGCACGAGTCTCCTCTACAACTGAGAGGGTTAAGGCTTTAGTCCACCATGCTGGCCTAGTGCGGGTTGACGGACTACACACCTAAAAACATGTAGGTGTGTAGGTTTCATCACGATGTTTTCCTTCACCGTTAAAGCAAGTGATAATTCATTGTGAATACACACATAACTTCGAAAAGTCAGAGGTGTGTGCCTGGGGTTTGAACCTGCGACCGCCGAGATTCTGGACCGCGCGCCTTAACCTCGAGGCCATCACTGCTTTAGGTCTAGAATGTACGCCACAATTTGTGCCGCGAGACCACGAGGCAGTCATTAATAAAATAAATTGTCAAGTTCGCAAAATAATTAGTAGTACATGAAAATAAGTTTAAAATCTAAACTCATATCTGCCTGGGATAAAAATCAACGACCGCCGAGATATGTACCTCAAGCCTCCACATACTTGCACGGGTTTCTTAGTACATAGTATATTTCACTCAACAGAAGGCGGTAAGGCAAGTTTTCAAAATCCAATTTTACTTACTTAAGTAGAGGAAGTGAAAATAAACCATGCTAAGGATGCGAGCATAATTTTAGTTTTTATACATGTAACCGCTAAAAACCTCGGCCATGTCTTACGCTTGGCTGAGCGCAACTAAAATTTTTCTCGCCCTGAATACCGCAAATTACTTACGGAACTTATACAGACGTAGTTTGAAATTCTAGTTAAAATGTGTCATATTTTTAAAAGCGTTTTTATAAGTAAGACTTATTATATTTTTTAGCAATTATGACTTTCAAAAATTGTGAAAATAAATTTACGATATCTTCTCTATCCTTGATACTTCCTCATCTTCTGGCTCATTCTATTTTTACCTTTTCAAATGCGGTTTTCTATTAGAGATTCCATGGACGAACGTTTTCAAATAACGATGAACTATAAGAAGAAAATTAAATTATTCTTAAGAGCGTTTACGCGGTTTTAGCGTAATTTGAGCAAAAACAGTACTTTTCGAACCCCTTAAAATTGATGAAAAACTCATCGTACAAACATGTTAATTACCAATTATTTTAGGAAATATTGTCATCTAAATAGTTAGTCAAGAATATTTTAAGATTTTTGTGTAAATTTTGATAAATAACAAGATAACTGAACGAAGGTTTTCATAAATTCAATTTAAGAGTCATCGAGGCTCAAAATTCGGGTTAATTTATAACATATTTAACCAAAACAAAATGTTGTTGAATTGGAAATTTCCCAAAGCAAATAGTTAGTGAAAAACATTTTAATATTAAGATCCCTTATTCAAGTAATAAAAAATCTAAGACACTCGAAATATTGAGAAATTATATGATACTTAATTTAACAAAATAACAACTTTTTATAATATAAAAACGTGTACTTGAAATCGTACAGATTTGTTTTGAAGAAATTTCACTTATTTTTTTATTTATTTATATGGGCTGATGATGAAGAGCTTCTTCAGAACTGCACCCCCATCCCGCAGTTGGCCCAGAGATCCATGGTAAGAGTAAGAAATAGAAAGAATAGCGCAGTCATTTTTATCAGGTCTGAGTAGTCATTATTTAAGTGCTTTCACCCTGATCAAGGTAGCTCATTCAGCTAAGAACATGTTGTAAGTACTTACAATTTAATATTAAAAAACAAACAGTAATTCATGGAACCCCGCCGTGTTTTGGATTCATGTTTTCAATTTTTCCCTTTTTTCTCTCTCTTTTTCAACACAATTTCTCGAAATATATTACCAGTAGCGGAACATACTTCATTCTATAGATTACACACGTCGTTTGAAAATTGAAAGTAAATATTTGCTGCTTTTTTCCGTCTGACACTGTTATTTACGAGCACGCAAAGTGAGGTGTCGATTAACGCCTCCGTGTTGTAGTCAAAGGAAATTATACGTTTTAATGTCGAGTGGCCGAGGTAATTATATGACCAACGAAAATCATACGTGCGTGACGAGGTCATTAATGAGTAGCGTCTACTTTAAATGACTAGAGGGCGAATATTATTGTATCGTTGACAATCACATAGAAATCTTCATTCGTTTTCAACCTTGACTTTAATGTTTTATCATCAATATTTCTCAATTTTTATACCAAAATATCGCGACATGAAAGAATTCACTTTATACACACTTCCATTTATCGAACACTTAAAAAGAAAAGAAAAAAAATGTTGTTCTCAATGATTCATATAAAATTTTCGAACCGGTTATACTACGTTTTCATGTTGAATCAAAAGATCTCTGATAAGACTCATTTAACAATTGTTAGTAGCCACTTCTTGACACGAATGGATTGCAACGGCAAAGCATCCGTTTCGTGAATGATGGCTAAGGATATAGCTTCGCTTAGCGTATCACGGAGAATGCTCGGAGGAATAGTTTAACTATATCCCGTTCGTTTTTCACAACAAAACCACACGGGCTGGTTTACTGAGCGTCAACAGGTGATAGTGCAATCTTGGAGTAAGTGGTAAATTCATTTAGTTTAAACTTTTATGTCTAAACAGTGATGGCCTCGAGGTTTACGCGCGTGGTCGAGAATTTCGGCGGTCGCAGGTTCAAACCCCAGGCACACACCTCTGACTTTTTGAAGTTATGTGTGTATTCAAAATGAATTATCACTTGCTTTAACGGTGAAGGAAAACATCGTGATAAAACCTGCACACCTAAAAGTTCTTAGGAATTTCTTAGGTGTGTAGTCCGCCAACCCGCACTAGGCCAGCGTGGTGGACTAAGGCCTAAACCCTCTCAGTTGTAGAGGAGGCCCGTGCCCAGCAGTGGGACGTATATGGGCTGATGCTGATACTTTTATTAAGAATTTCATAAATAGATATGTGCTACCTGGGCCTCCGTTCCAATTTCAAGCAAATCGGTTTCATAGGAATCAATATACATCGGTATTACATAAGCCAAAGTTTACATTAGGAGCAGGGCACATGTTTTAACGTATCTCATTTGATAGCAGACGTCGGTGAAGCCAGATGTAGAGCAAATAATACTACGCGGGAATTGATATTTGCAATTGCTTTATAAGTTCACTAGATATATTTGCGTCGATCTATTCCTTCGACGTCTATTCTATTTGCTGTATTTAATTTTGTGTCTTGTATGCTTCGATAAAGTAGTGATATGATTGTCGTGACATTGATTTAAGTGCTTTTAGAGCTAACCTGAAAAAAATATCAATGACAAAAAAAATGTAAGATGTGCATTTATATCCTGCCTCATTGGCAAGTTTAAATATATTCTTCTTCTTCTGTTACAAGGTCATAGAAATTGTTATTGGTCTTATCTGTCAGAAAATTACTGCGAATTTCCAACAGGACGACGTGAATTTCTATAAGCCGATGCTCTATTTGACTGCGGAAACACGGCGGTCATACTGTAGTGTCCTGGATAAAAAGTGCTTCTGGTTTTAAGGGAACTTATAAAAATAACGTCAGAACACAAGATCCTTAAATCAAACCCAAGTCTTCTTTCATAAAATGTATCTTTTCCTTAGTTGAAGTTCCGCGAAGCGTATTCTGTGATTTATGTAACCGTTTTACAAGGATCGTTACGGCTAATAAATCTGCGTTAACTTGTTGCGGTACGTAGGAAATTAGGCCTTTTTACAAACGCGTCTTATGTGTAATTCTTCTCTTTATTTATAGGACAACCCTGGGAACGAAGGAACGGCTCGGGTACGGTCACTGCTCATAGAAAACGTGATTTCGTTTTCCGTGAACAAAAAGTATTGCTTTAGACTTATATATTTTTAAGTATAGAAAAATGACTTCGAGAATCGAAAATTGATATTAATATCTACAATAATTATTAATACCTTATGAGTCCCACGGTATAGGTATCCAGTGTGCAAAAAAGAAGTTCCGAGCTCAATTTCCTGATAAAAAATTTAGCTTTTTAAAATGATTATATTTTTAGAAATTGCACTATGTACCACTACAAAAATTACACGCCAATGGGCTTATTCTGTTTTTGTGGCATTTAAAAAGTTGCTGTAAAGTCAACTTATACATTTCATAGATAAGTAAATGATAAATTATCACTCACTCAAAATGTAAAAAAGACTAATAGTCTAGTCTGAATATCGTCACTTTATATTTAATTAAGTTATTAAGTTCACCTTTGTACGTATGAAATGTGGATAAATAAATAAATAAAATCACTTTTAACACCCAAAACAGGCGATACGTAAATTAATAAACTTTCCTGCTTAGATCGGCATCCGTTGATCTTAACTACTTTCATCTTAAGCATACTCCATATAATTTCCTCACAGGGTCCCATATGGCCGCGTGCCTCAAACTTATGCAACATCAGACTATCAATCAAAAGGAACAAATCATAACGCAGTTTGTTCGTGGTTAAACTTGGCGAAGTCGCGATAGTCTTCGCGTGGTTAATGTTGTACACATACATACATACATAAACTCACGCCTGTATTCCCCGAAGGGGTAGGCAGAGGTGCATTTCTGCACCCACATTTCGCCAGGTATGTATCAGTCCCACGTAATAGGGGGCGAGCCTATTGCCATTTTTCGGGCACATTTCCAGACTCCGTGCTGTTACTGAGAATTTCCTAATTGAAAAACCCAATAACACCTTGCCCGACCCGGGAATCGAACCCAGGACCTCTAGATCCCACGGCACATACTTGTACCGCGAGACCACGAGGCAGTTAATGTTGTAAAAGTCACGAAAGCGCAACTATAGTGTCGGTATAAGTTCATCAAATTCGGTAAACATATGGTTACTTGCAGTGGTGTCCACGTACGGTCGAGCGTAATTCTATGGAATTATCTAGCCTTTTCAAAGGGCTTATCAATTTTCGTACCAAAAGGCTCCAGTGTTATTGGAGCGATAGCGTAGACATACAGGGTTACATTAGCATTTCATAACCACCATCATCAGCTCATATACGTATTCTCGGCACGGGCCATCTCTATAACTGAGAGGGTTAGGCCTTAGTCCACCACGCTGTCCTAGTGCGGGTTGGCGGACTACACACCTAAGAAATTCCTAAGAACTTTTAGGTGTGTAGGTTTCATCACGATGTTTTCCTTCACCGTATAAGTAGGTACGTGATAATTCATTGTGAATACACACATAACTTGGAACACTTTCGACGCCAGCATTTAGGATATTAGTAATGATGAACAACACTTTACCTGTTCGCACCTATCCCAAGATCTTATAGTGAAAGCGTAACAGATTTATATCAGTATTGATTATAAAGGGTTATATATTTTACCTTTTTTACAATCACAAACAAATTTCCGCCAAATGTAATAATATGCAGTTGTGAGTTTATTAAATATTTTTAGACCAAACAGCTTAGCTTATCAGAAGGTAAAAATACCGATTCCGTCATAAATTATTGTATGCTGGATGCATTTGTAATACTCTCTTATCTGATTAGTATCTAGCCTAACATTTTTTTTATGAATATCATAATCATTATCAGCCTAAGGAAGTCCACTGCTGAACATAGGCCTCCCCCAATGACTTCCATAGTGACCTGTTGGAGGCAGCCTGCATCCAGCGACGACCCGCGACCTTCACCAGGTCGTCGGACCATCTTGTGGGTGGACGTCCTACGCTGCGCTTTCCGGTACGTGGCCTCCACGTACAAATTTTATGAATATATTTTATTCAATTAACGCACTTAATAAGTACTAGTATACACTAATAAAGCCACGAAACGAATTCCTAAAGCCAACTAGCGTCTTATTCTCCCGCGCAAAACGTATCAACTTTGTTATTTTTTAATTATTAGAAGCGCAAAACATGGCCGCATTTTATATCCTGCCAGCTTTTACATTTTTTAATCTGCATCGTGAAGTGGTGAAAGTATCCCACGTAATCTAGTAAAAAGTTGTTTTACGAGCAAAGTACGGCTTTTTTCGCGGCACCACTTGCACGAAAGACGTTCTTTTATTAGGTATTTTATTCGTTCGCGTTTTATATTCAGTGTTGATTAGATGTGTTCTATCGTGCGTTGTAAAAAGGTGTGTAAAAGTAGTGGAATTAGGGATGTATTTTTTAGTGCCTACTGGATAATAAAAGTTTATTCACGTGGGGCTTGCGATGTTAGGAATATTCGGGGTATTTTGTTGCTTGGTTGGTGTGACGTAAAATTGATTCCAGTAAAGTATTACTAAATAAATTAATGAATTATGATATCTGCAAGGTGGCTGGCAGCGGTTGGATGAGGAGGGCCAAAGATCGAGCCCAGTGGCGTGCCATAGGAGAGGCCTATGTCCAGCAGTGGACGTGACAAAGGCTGCTGTTGATGATGATTATGATGATGATGATGACAGTAATCTTGTTACATATGGTATCGAGTGAAAAGAGGTGGACGCGTCTATCTACCTGAGACTACCTGGACTGTCTCAATGGTTCTTTGTTATTAGTGATTGGCGTGTGATGAAAAATGATGGATATCTTTGAAAAAAAAATCTGTTGTACCATGGAATCTGAGAAAGCGCCATTTTGAGTTCTAGACTGGTCCCCTCTTAAGTGGGACATATGAATTAGAGAGATATGGGTGTAAAACGCAGCTCTGTCTACCTTATCGGGAATACAAGTGTTAGACAGAATTAATTTACGTACTTTTACCATCAGAGGTCATTTTGCTGTGACAGTACAAAAAGCATCCCGACTCTTTTGTCCAAACTCTGTTGATTACGAAATAAATTCGCCATAATAATGCAGATAACAAAAGAATACCCGACACCATGAACAAGCGGTTAAATTTTAATAATTTTCGGCCAATGTTAATTATTTACAGCTGGTAATCAAAGTTAATTAATTTTATGCTTAATATTTAATGAAAATCGTAAAGTCTATAAAGATAAAATAATAAAACAAATAATTTTATTTCGATTTGCTTAAATGAATTGCTTGTAAAATATAATTTTATGAAAGTTAGTGAGGCTCCGTAACGCAATTGATTATAATATATATCATCATCATCATCAGCCCATATACGTCCCACTGCTAGGCACGGGCCTCCTCTACCATTGAGAGGGTTTTGATTATATATACATATGTATAAATAAACATGTTCCATTGAAATATATTTCTACTTTTATAACATCGGATATACCTACACAAGTCAAGAGTTAGTATGGAGGTCGGGATATATATTTGATATATGAATATATTTGACTTATAAGTGAATTTATCATTTACTTTAATTAAGTCAGTTCCATTAAAATAAGTAAAAAGCTTACCGTTTATTATGACTCGATGTATAACCCAATAATATACCTATAACAACGTAGGAATATCCGCGCGCCGAGTTGGAAGGCCAGAGACCCCGACATACCCCTTCCGCCCTCCCCCGAGGTACCGAAAGGGGAGCTTAAGGCGCTTTCCTCTCGTTAAAATAAAAAAAACGTAGGAATATGTTTTGATGGAAAAAAAAACACTAATGGTATATACTACCAGTTTTTTTTTTTTTGTTTTTTTTTTTTTGCGGTCGGTGTATTGAGTAGACGTGTTTTCTGTTGCAATTTGAAATTATTATCTTTAAATTGTAAATTTACTCTGAAAAGTTGTGTATTTTGTAGTACAGACAGTGCATTCCATGTACTCACCTTTGAGCAACGGTGTGTGATCCTGCTCTGCACCATCTGCCAGCACTAAAACATACCACTCATCACTTTCTTGAGACAAACCACTAAGGTATTCAAAACTCGCTATGTCAACACTCGCGGACATCCAAAGTGCACAAAAGAATCTGGAGGACAGTTTTTCGAAGCGGATGGCCCAACTAGAAGCATAATTGAACAGTGGGGGCACTGCCAAGGATACTATGGCTCGAGTTGTGGAAGAGTTCCGGACTTTTAGGGAGCTCATGCTAAATATGCTTCGGCTGCTGCGGCAACAAATCTCGGAGTGCGCTAACAAGGTGGACGCATTGGAGACCAGGCATCGTAGAAAAGCCCTGTTGTTCCTCAGAGTTCCTGAAGCTGACAATGAGAACTGCACACAGGCCGTGTTGTCGCTGGTGAACGGCGCCATGTCGCTGAAGGAGATCACAGCGTCGTCTATCACAGTTTGCCATCGCATTGGGACACTAAACAGAGAGCATCATCGGCCTATACTTGTTAGGTTGGCGAATGTAAGCCACAGGTCAGATGTCTGGCGAGCCAAGTCCAGGCTGAAAGGCTCAACTGCATCCATCAAGGAGTTTCTGACAAAGTCTGGACAAACCGTGTTTAGCAAAAGTCGGCAGTATTTTGGTATGCGATCTTGCTGGACTCAGGACGGCATTATTGTTATTAAAGTCCCGGATGGAAGCCGAATCAAGGTCACCACTGTCGACGAACTAAACTCCTTAATAACTAAGTTTCCGAAGACAGCAGAGTTATCGTCGTCGGCAGTACAAAATCACGGGGCGGCCGAAACATCGCGCTCGGACTTAAAATCGCGTAAGCTGTAATATTGTCGAGCGTCAACTAACATGTTTTCATTTTATAATTGTTATTGTTTGCCTGTTCTTTTTTCTCTACCCACTTTTTATTTGTATTTTTTCTTCTCTATCTTTCTTTTCTATGTCACTTTAATTTTGACATTTGAGTGATATAAATGTTACGTTCCATTACACATTAATTTACTATGTTATGTTATTAGTTATACTTTTGATTTTATTAAAACGAGGGTTCGAGAACGATTTCTCAGGGAGTTAGCAGAGCCATCTAATTGATACTTATTTATATATATGTTATATATATATGTATATATATTTATATGTATATATTTATATACGAGTATTTGTATCTATAAATATTATGTATGTTATATGTATAGGTATGCTTAAGTAATATCACCATCAAACTACACCTACCAAGGTTCATCTCTGCACTCCCCTAAGGTAGACTGTCAGAGAATGCCTATGGCATTAAGTCCGCCTTTATACTCTCAAGTATAGAAAGTAATAAAATAAATAATATTTGTGTATATTTTTGAAGTTCGTTCAAATAAATCTCAGCAGTCAAATTCACTTTATTAGCAAAAGAACAGAGTAAATCGAATTATTCAGATTGGCTCGTTCGAATCGTTCAATTAAAACATCAATTTAATTTGTCCACTCGCTGAGACTTCGTCGGCTGTTTTGGTGAATGACTGCGGAAACAGTTTCCATTTAAAGGCGCCTATTAACCTAATGAATTGTATGAAACCTAAAGCACAATATTGTGTTAAGCTTCTTGAGGGCTCTTTGTGCGACCGAGACGTTCCATGCTCAAACGCCCAGTCAGCTAAAGTGTTATTGGGTTTTCTATTAGGAAATTTTTAGTGTTTGCACTAAGTATAGTATATGGCTGGTGGGTAGCAGTGGAACTTAAACACAGGCTAATACAAGCCGAGATATGCTTATAAATTACCCTAACACCTTTCAGTTTTAAAACACGCCCATGCACAAAAGTATGAGATTATAATAAGATAATGTGTGTAAGTTTTGATGGCCTCGAGGTTTAGGCGCGGTCGAGAATCTACAGTCGCGGGTTCAAGCCCCAAGCACACACCTCTGACTTTTCGAATTGATGTGTGTATTCACAAAGAACAATCACGTACTTTAACGGTTAAGGAAAACATCGTGATGAAACCTGCACACCTAAAGTTCTTAGGAATTTCTGTGGATCAAGACCTAAACCCTCTCAGCAATAGAGGAGGCCCGTGTCCAGCAGTGGGACGTATATGGGCTGATGATGATGAATGTGTAAGTTATCGTATCTTTAGGCATTTACATTTTTTCTAAGTATCAGTCTATTATGGATTTAGTTGCCAACAGCCCTAATAACCTAAACTGCGACCTCTAGATCGCACGGCAAATACCTTTGCTGCGAGACCACGAGGCGGTCCACGAACAGAATAAAATATAAAGATACTATACACACTCAACGCCGGTAAACAACCAAAAGGCACAATACATTTTTCATTTCAAAAATAGCACTCCATGAAAGGGTTACGGTGCGAGGTGATTGAGATTGATGGCTTGGCAAGATTGACTGCTCCTGGGAAATTAACACTATGGAACCGGGATACAGACTCTTAGGCGGTTCACTGCCGCCCGCTGACATTATATACATATGTACAACACTTCTTTTACAAGTGCTTTTCGCAGTTTCATTTGTTTAAACGATATAACGCAATTATCACAAACTGCGATATTCAGACATATTATTTGGAATTAATTCAAAAAAAAAGAAACATAATTTGCTCCTTACAAGATTAGAAGAGGTTTGTGATCAAAATAGGGAATAGATACTTATATCTACATTCTAACATTGAACTTATTAAATGTTATTTTTTTGTTATTCCAGCAATGAAAATGACAACATCGCGTTTGATGGTAAGAACGGTGCTATCTAAACAAACCATCAAGTAGCGAGAAAGCGGCTCAACCCGAGCGGTATCTGTTCACGAGTATAACGCAAATCTCCTCAAATTTATATATCCTCAAATATTAAAGCAATCGACTGTCCCGTTACATGACGTCACGAGCACTAACATTTAAGCTAAGTATTACTACATCCCTGAACTGCAGACATGTAATATTAAACGTTATATCATAATCGATTTAAAAAATGTTCAATTAGGTATTATACACGCCAATAAAATTAATTCGCATAAAATTCCCAGAGCGTTGTATTCTGCCTATAATATTTAATATTCGAATACGCACGAGGCATAAGAGCTGTAAAAATTGTTTTAACATATTTTTGTTCGCTTGTTAATAAATGACCCTTTGCATATTTCGTTCTCAGTAAATGAAATCCGATGTGAAAAAAATATAAGTGGAAGCAAATGAATAAATGTTTTGATAAAAATATTACCTACAATACTGACAATATTTAACAATCACATACATTTTAAGTACACATTTCCTTTGTAAAGAATTTTGTTGAAACTGTCTTATCTATTGGTCACATGTTTTTTCTGAATTCAATTCTAACAAATACTTCACTACCTATAACATAAAATTGTCTTATGATAAATGATGATACTTATTTTTTTAATTTGTTTCGGGTCTGGGTGTATGTGAGACCGAAAAGTCTCTCGTAGTTTCTGATACCCACGACACAAGACTTGTATCTTAGTGTGGGATCAGAACTATGTACGTGACTGTTGGGTGTATTTATTAAAATAAATAAATAAATAATAAATTATTTATTATATAATATTATTTATTTATTTATTTAAAAAAAACTTTTATTATTTTGGAAATGCCTAGTCTTGAGAATCTCGATAAATTTTACTTGGTTTATTTTTAATGCTACACAAAAACATCAACAGTTCCAGAGAACCTCAAGACGCTAAGAAAAGGGAACTATGGAATGACTTCAGACCTATACCCTCATCTTCGTAAAAAATGCAACAAAACCAAAAACACGAAGAACAATGAACGATGTATGGGCAGTCAACGACGTCCTTTGTTCCCGTGAAAGAGGAAAGTCGAAAGCAATAAAAAACTAACCAGAAAATGCGGGCGAGGATTTTTAAAGGCCAACCGGGCACAGATAAGCGACGACACCGCCATCTGTCTTCCTCTCGTAGACGTGCGAGATTCGAGCCCGCATGATATAATCGAAAATCGTTCACCGCAATCCATCTACATATTCCTTTTGACATCCACTAAAACTGGGTGGTGGTTGTGGGAAATTTACGACCAAATTGAATATCAACGGTGTTAGAATGATCGGGAAGACTTTGGTGGCTTAGCGGTTTGGGGCGAGGGTTTTGTAATGGAACATTGAAATTTTAGATGTAGCTGAGAATTCTTATTACATTTTATGTATAATTATTTTAAGATTTTGGATAACTGCTCATCTGAGGGCATGACGGACAAGTTAAGAGTGGATTAAAAAAGACTAGGCACTAGGACCAATAACCTCTGAAGACATCTCATTCACTTGAGGAAACGCGACAGTGTATTTTTATGTTAAGAGAACAAATGACAAATAGAGTCCAAGGACAAAGTAAAAACCTTAAAATATTAATATATTATAAATATTTGTTACATCTACAAATTCACAACTTCTTTTCACTAGCTGATACAATAAGCCAATCAGAACAAAACGGGATAAAAATAGGCGATTCTCGAACGCGATACATTTGCATGAGTCACTGCGAAGAGCTATTCTCTTAACAAACATTGATACCACATGGACCTACCACAAGCAAGGTTACAAAATATCACTGCCTCGTGGTCTCGCGGTACAAGTATGTGCCGTGCGATCTAGAGGTACTGGGTTCGATTCCCGGGTTGGGAAAAGTGTTATTGGGGTTTTCCATTCTCAGTAACAGCACAGATTCTGGAAATGTGCCCGAAAAACGGCAATCCTATTATGTGGGACTGACACATACCTGGCGATATGTGTGTGCAGAAATGCACCTCTGCCTACCCTTTCGGGAAATACAGGCGTGAGTTTATGTAAGTATGCATACGCATGTATAAAATATCACATACCTACTCATGTAAAAAATTACACGTTACAAAATATATGAAACGAGTCGGTAATTCGAATTCATTTCAGTGTAAACATAATAGAAGTGGATAAATTAAAATATATTGCATGAGCGATCATGGGTGCGAACACATCGTAATAAACACGAGAATACAAAAAAATAACCATCTCAATCAAAGATATTTCGATAACACAAACAAAATATCAAGCTGTGCTTCCAATTAATCCAATTGCCGCGACCCGAACCAAGTGACAGTAGCTATTTTTTTTTTTTTAAAGGTTGAATTTTAGTTAGGGCACAGAGTCAGCGTTAGGTCTTTCTATGCAGCTATATTGAAATCGGTCATAGATACAGTTCTATATACATATAATTATGTGGAGGAGAATTTGAAAAGGATATATTAATTGTGGTGACTGACGAGAGTTAAGTCAGTTAAGTCGTGATGGCCTAGAGGTTTAGGCGCACGATCGACATTATCTCGGCCATCGCAGGTTCAATCATCAGGCACTCACCTCTGAAGTGATGTGTTTTTCCACAATGAATTCTAACGCACTTTAGCAGTGAAGCAAAACAGCGTGAGGAAACCTGCACACTTAAAAACTGACAATGATGATGATGTTGGTGATGATGATGACTGGCGGGAGATGAATAAGATATCAATAAATAGAACAATAACGCGAGGAATTTCAGTTTTGTTGCGATTTACTCATGAAAGGCGATTTATAGAAGAGTTTTTTTTCTTTTTTTAGTATAAAAATGAGCTATTGCAAAAATACTGATACACACATAGTTTCAAAAAGTTTGTCCTTTAGATTCGAACCAGCGACCATTAGTTTGTTTTTACGTTCACGTCCAAGTGAAGCATTGCATACTTGTGGATAATAATAAAAGAAATAATTTCACATTTTCATAGGCATTTGCCAAACTTTCAAAAATGGTCATGAATTATTTTTTAAGGATTTGGTTTAAATTAAGGGTTCTACAACTATTCTTAAAACGATTGTCAGAAGCTCCATAGTATGTATTATATTTGTATATATGTGTATGTATTTATATTTTATACTTATATAAATAGCATTATATATATATATATATATATATATATATATGTTATGTATATATGTTTATGTAATGGTCTATTTAAATATATTTGTTTATTTTAATTTCTATTATAATTATAATATATTCATATTATATATTTTTAATCATGACAATTTATATTTTATGCACCTATTCATTAATATTTTTTCTCTGCATCAACCTTGTGGTTGACTGGTAGATAATGCCTTAGGCATTAAGTCCGCCTTTATACAATGTATATAAAGCATAAATAAATAAATAAACATGAGATTTAGCGGACCACATTGCACCAACCGAAAAACCAAAGCAAAGAAGCACCTCTTTATAGTCTAGTCGATTGAAAACGTTACCAACAGCAGTTTGTTTCTAAAACATTATTCTATGAACGATTTACAGCCTATCGTATTTTATATTCAACGTTATTATGCATAGACAGCGGCCATTTTGATACAAACAGCCAGGACGGCTATAAAAATCGCATTACGGACCTCGCGCTCAAACTTAGTTTTCTTTTGTTTATTTCCTTTCCCGCTTTACAAACATATTTTTTCGCACCCCGTATTTTCTATTTCTCACAATTTACCCCGTGATAACTCATTCCCCACCATCTCGGCATAATGACCCTCCCATAATACGGCCCTGAGGGGAAGGCATCGAAAATTGAATTTGTCCGAAAAAGCTTGGTCGCTATCAAAGATAGTGATGTACGGGCAATGCGACCCACACGCCGCGTGCAAACTAATTGGATTTTTCATTGGAAAACTGTAGGTGGGGAACGCTAATTTACGATTTCTCTACGTGCCACGAATTTTTACGCGATAGTGACAATCCCCAGGTAACAAATTAAAATAATAAAAAGGCGGAATACTTTGCAGGGGTGCGTCACCCTCGCAAATAAAACAAGTGACAAATAGCATGTTTGGTTTATACCGCGGCCTGAATTTGCGGCTCGGAATTATTTTACGTTATTAAACAGGGGCGTAGTGGCCCGCGCGGAAAAGTAAATACTCGTTCTGCTTTGTACTGTCAACAGCGTAATCAAATATAGTGGCAGTTTTTTGGTTAACGCAATAATGTGGAGCTATTTTTGTGGAAAAAATTGTATGATTTTTAAATAAGAATTTTTGATAACCGTAACTCAATTAATATGTTGTTTGTACGAAATTTTGTTTGTTTACTGTAGTGTTGTTTAATTTTTTTATTATTGTTTATATCGTTTCGCACTGGGATCTTTATTAAAATAGACGCTTTTTTTTTCTCCAGGGGAAAGCTAAACCAATTAGGTCGTCAAAATTATTTTACAACAATATATTAATTATATAGCTAATTATTATCTCAATTTAAATAAACTACCACCATTATTGATGATAACATTATAATCAAACACTATTTTAACGAATGATTTACTAATCATGGAACATTGTCTTTCTGACAATTTAATTCCGATTCTGATACGTGAGTAAAAATGATATTAATACTGTTTTGAAAATGAGAAAGGCATTATGTACTACAAACACATTAATTTAAGTTCACTTTATGTAAAATAAATCATGTTACAGTTAATTTTTTTAGAAACTTGTTAGAGAGACTACAACTTTATTTTAACTCTTAGAGAGACTTATTTCATAAACAAACTTTATTCTATACAATTTCTTTAATTGCCAAAAATCATTCAGATCAATATCTTTTTCTAAAAAAATATCTTGATGTAGGTAGCTTACAGATTTTGCTAGAGTTGTTTTAAGTCTCAGCCAATAGGTTTTGGGTGAGAGGCCTACCCGCAACCCGCACTAGGCCAGCGTGGTGGACTAAGGCCTAAACCCTATCAGTTATAGAGGATTTGCGTGCCCAGCAATGGAACGTATGTGGGCTGATGATGATGATGAGAGGCTTACTAATGGATAACTCAGAATCCTTTAGCTGAAATGACAATAAAGCCTAGGTAGGACTTCTCGACCGCGCTATGCAACCTATGGAACAACGGGACCGCCCAAATTCATTGTTTCGTGTAAGTTTGTCATTGTAACTAATACTAACATGTCACTTTTTCCACCATCCTTCAAGCTTCTTTGAGTGCTTCTTCTTCTTGTTCTTGAGCGTAAATTTCAAACGTACAAGCGCAATGGTGAGCCTTATCTTATTCTTTGTTTCATTTAATTTCCCCTCGCTAAAACATAAATCAAGATTCACAAACTTATAACAAAAACGTAAAAACCTCATTTAAGCGTCGCTTGGTCGGGTAAAATTTTTAATGTCCTTTATTTACTGGATCATAAAAAATAAAGTTTTATATAAAAAACGCGAAAGATAAAAAATGTCTTCCAATTAGGGAGAGGACTGAGCTCGATAAAAGAGCAAAAACAGTTGCCACCGAGTCAGAGTACGCTCATTATACTAAACCTTGATATGACTTGAGTGATGGCAGGCCTGCCCGCAATTTGTCTCCTACCCTCGCTAAGTGAGACTTCGGATTAAGCATATTGCTTAATATTGTTACAGCTTTAGTTTTGAAGCACTGTCAATTAATTCACGTAGAACGTTTCGTTGTTTTGGAATATTGAGGGCTTAAATCTTGTGTTGGTGCTGTTTAAATTTACGCTTCGAGACCGTTCATTTTTTAAATTAGCGCGCTCCGCTTACGCTTACTTGATAAAACTTTGCGAAGTAATGGAAGCGATAAAGCAAGCGTTTCGGCAAATCAGCTACTAACCGAGAATCTGGTAACAATTAAAATTATTGCCCAAATTAATAAAAAATTTAGATGCCGTCCAGCAATGTCCAAATAAATTAAGGATAAAAAGTCTTTCAAACTTTTCCAAAAAATTATTCCAGCGCTTTTGAAAGCTGCATCAGACACTACAGAGACACAGTCCAAAATCCTGATCCAGTATAGGATTAAAAAGGTTGTAAAATCCCACGAAATTCTAATTAATATCTTTTATATCTTCATTCTACTGCATAGTGTATGTTCTTTACCACGATGCACACGTCACGGGTATTTTATCGCGTATACTTAATAGTTCTCTAGAAAAGTTAAAGAAGCTTGCGTTGGATATTTACTACACGAATATATACTTTTAAACGTTTCAAAACATGCAAAGTACCCGTCCGTGTACTAAATCTAAACACTAATTTCATGCAAGCTAATTCCGAGAGTGCAGTTAGTGTTGCCAGGTAGGTAGCTTTTTAAATTGTTTTTATATTTTACTCGTACATCTTATTATTACAAGTTTCAGCAGAAAATGTGTGAATATTTCTGTATATGTCGAGATTTTTAAATTTTGTTATACATTACAGCATACGACAATAAGAATCAAAATAAGAAATTTTAAATTTAATAATTCCTCAATGTGAAAAAAAACGAGCTATATAATAAAACTTTAGCTTTAGATTACGCTATGTAATAACTTACTTAACAAGTTTGTATTTATCTAACCAAGCAGTACCAGCTATAAAATGTTAAACACAATAATATACTCTTTTATTTATATATCCCTGTAACTATATAAAACTGCATCACTGCCTCACACTCCTGACTGCCTCGTGGTCTCGCTGTACAAGTATGTGCCGTGCGATCTAGAGGTCCTGGGTTCGATTCCCGGGTCGGGTAAAGTGTTATTGGGTTTTTCCATTAGGAAATTCTCGGTAACAGCACGGAGTCTGGAAATGTGCCCGAAAAACGGCAATAGGCTCGCCCCCTATTACTTTGGACTGACACATACTTGGCGAAATGTGGGTGCAGATATGCACCTTTGCCTACCCCTTCAGGGAATATAGGCGTGAGTTTATGTATGTATGTATGTAACTATATAAAATTTAATGATGGAAAATCTTAAACACGCTTTAAACATTCCGAAAATCAAACTTAGACCTTTAGATGGCACGACAAAATTATGTGCCGCGTGACCACATGACGAATTATTATTTTTATATCCGTCTTAAGGGTCCCATCTATTTAATGTTTTTTTTGTCAGCAGTTAAGTCAGGAAAACATATCACGTATATTCACTTTCGCTTTATAAGGTTCGTTAGAATGGCTTAATTTTTTACCCCGACCATTTTTATTGGAATATTCCATACGAAAATCTTAATCCAGGCAACACAGCGTGGATACGCTGCTTGCATAATGTGTAGTCGTCTTTAGGTCATCGACTTGCTGTACAAGTCTGGACCGAAATATTACTCTCTGTTGGACGTATGGGAGAAAAATGAAATTTATCCACGCAATATAACTTTTATGTTAGCAAACATATTTATATTTTGATATTCAAAGTTCATACGCTAACACCAGCTTTATAGTTTAGAGCTGAAGTTTCAAATAGTTTTTTTATTGTATACCGTATGAGGATAGGGTGATACAAGTCGTTGTGAGTTTAAGTCTAAGGCTAAGATAGAAAGAGGGCTGAGGTGATTTGGATACACGTTCAGGAAAGGATGAATGAAAGGTAACTTTTAAAATAAATAAAATACACCCAATAGTCACATACATAGTTCTGACCCCACACTAGGACACAAGTCCTGTGTCGTGGGTATCAGAAACTACGAGAGACTTTTCTATCTCACAAACACCCAGACCCGAAACAAATATTTGTGGATCACACAAACATTTGTTTCGGTGCGGGGATCGAACCCGCGGCCTCTCGTTTCGCAAGCTGGTATCTAGCCAACTGCGCCACGGGGCTGTCTGTGTTTTAAAAGGCATCTAGCGAATGCGAATATGAGGTTGACAAAAGAGCGCCCGCGAAAAACACCAAAATTATGTACATTATCTTCTACGTAAAGGGCAGGGGATGATATATGGATGTTGATGAAGCAAAAGTTTTTAATACTGGCAGTGATCTTAAAAAACAAAGGTTAAGGTTCGCTCCGTATAATGTTGGACTTAAACTAAGTGGGTGCAGAAATGCGCCTGTTACTTTCTCCTATGATAATGCGGTGTGTCTTTGCTAAATTTAAGTATGTGTTTGTGTAAATGATAGAGCTACGTTGTAATGTGATCAGCTTGTCGAATAAAATTAAAAAGGCAAAAGATAGTTCAGCAATGATGGCCTCGAGGTTTAGGCGCGTGGTCGAGAATTTCGGCGGTCGCAGGTTCAAACCCCAGGTACACACCTCTGACTTTTCGAAGTTATGTGTGTATTCACAATGAATTATCACTTGCTTTAACGGTGAAGAAAGACATTATGATAAAACCTGCACGCCTAAAAGTTCTTAGGAATTTCTTAGGTGTGTGGACTACACCCGCACTAGGCCAGCGTGGTGGACTAAGGCCTAAACCCTCTCAGTTGTAGAGGAGGCCCGTGCCCAGCAGTGGGACGTATTTGGGCTGATGATGATGATGATGATGATGATAAGATAGTTGGAACACAAATTCATCATTGCTTTAAAATGTGTTACATCCCCTGCTTACCTCACCGGACAAGATATAACTTACTCATCACAAAAGAGATCTACATTATTCGTTTCAAAATAACGATCACTACATCCATTACTATAATTGCTTAAAAAATATACCTAATATAGGTTTTGTGAAAATTTAAAACGGATAAAGCCTAACGAATGTTTGGCTCTAATGAACGTTTGGGGCGTCGCCTGAATATTTAATGTCCACGAAATTGGCATTAATGTTGTAAATCTGTTTGTGTTTGGTCAAATATCTATTAACTTTTCCATGCAATTGGTAATTATTTTCATATGATTTATTTTCTTGTTGTTCCTATTGCCTTTCTAAATTCACAGACGCCAAAGACGCCTACTTGGCTTATATAGAAGGTTTATTTGTACACTGCCTGCTGCTGACTGCCTCGTGGTCTCACGGCACAAGTATGTGCCGTTGGATCTAGAGGTCCTGGGTTCGATTCCCGGGTCGGGCAAAGTGTTATTGGGGTTTTTCATTAGGAAATTCTCAGTAACAGCACGGAGTCTGGAAATGTGCCCGAAAAACGGCAATAGGCTCGCCCCCTATTACGTGGGACTGATACATACCTGGCGAAATGTGGGTGCAGAAATACACCTCTGCCTACCCCTTCGGGGAATACAGGCGTGAATTTATGTAAGTATGTATGTATGTATTTGTACACTCTCGGTTCCTTAGAAGTTTTCAAGTCCCACGATATAGAAAGTAGGTTCTATTGCTGTTTTGGATACATTTTGCTGATAATGTAAATTTCTTACCGAAAAAACCAAACCAGACTTATACCAAAAACACTTTAACAACGCGTGACTACGGCTTTTGAAATTTGAATATGTGTATCTCTGTACACTGATATTGCGTACTATAGTATTATATTATATGACATTATTCTCAAATTGTAACGAATGCATCTTGTTAGTGTCTGTTTCGATTATCTTGCTTCTTCAGTAACGTTGTTTAATTCTGTGTCCTGAAAATCTTATTTCATACTTTTTAAGTCTCGTTTTTTGTTGTATTTTGGTTTTAGATTTTACTTTTTTATATTTATTAATATATTAAACTTTGTAATAATTTTTAAAACTTAAGTGATTCGTATGAATAAAAATGAATTTTAATAAAAAAATCGAGGCAATTTAATATACAAGGCCGTCTGGAGGTTTCATTAGTTTAGGCTGTTTATAAGTTTAACGTTAATATAAGTCTGGCTTTATATTATCCACCCACACATTCTTTACCGATTCTCGGGATTAATATTAAGGTTAACTTAATTTTAGCTCGCTGGCCTCGCATAGCTGCAATGTGTTGGAAACTATTCTATAATCTTCTCGGGTTCATTCTTAAACTAAAACTTATCAAATCAATTTAAAATGACTATTACTCTTCTGTCGCTACATTTATTCCGTTCTATTCCTTACCGATTTTTTCAAGTTAATCTTGGAGTAACATCCATTTTATGCAGCATGTTGTACACCTTAAGATCTCGTTAAGGATAGATACGAATGAACTTGTATCAAAAGGAGAACCAAGACAAGTTTGCTTAACATCGCCTATCTGCTGATAGTGGCATCAACTTAATTGAGTAGGGCGCTTCGTCCTTTACAGACTTACTCTACCAATTAATAAATAGTAGACAAGATTTCAAAGTAGTGATGGCCTCGAGGTTTAGGCGCGCGGTCGAGAATCTCGGCGATCGCGGGTTCAAACCCCAGGCTCACATCTCTCTTTTCGAAGTTATGGGTGTATTCTCAATGAATTATCACTTACTTTAACGGTGAAGGAATACGTCGTGAGGAAACCTGCACACCTAAAAAGTTATTAGAAATTTCTTAGGAGTGTATTCTGCCAACCAGCACTAGGCCAGCGTGGTGGACTAAGGCCTAAACCCTCTCAGTTGTAGAGGAGGCCCGTGCCCAGCAGTGGGAGGTATTTATGGGCAGATGATGAGACATGATTTTATGGGCACAAATCACAAACTAATGTAGAAGGAATAGCTAGAAATAGTCTGTGTAAATATGTGACTATTTTCTGCAAAAGCATCTAGAAACCATTTCAGTAAACAACTTGAAAGTACCTCCGATTCTTTATTTCAAACACACGTCGGCGGCAAAACTTGACGGGCATCTGAGATCGCACTTAAGCCAAATCAGAGCAAAGATTTAGAAAATGCAACGCTTTGTTTATTCTATGATTTGTGTGTGAAAATCTGAGTCATTATTTAAAAGAATATTTAATGTTGAAGACATTAGTGTAAAGACTATGATACCTAGACTTAGAAAATTTAATAGAAGAGAATGGAAATAATTTGTATAATCGATTCATGGGTACCAATTTAACCTTTATTGTTTGTTGTCAACAAATGACCATAATTGGATTTGTGTTTGGACATTCTGTGTACACTTTTAAACCAAATCTAGTTTGGTCTACATTTGTGTTGTATGCATTTATTGTTTTTACATTAATAATGGAGATAAAAAGGCGAGGCAAGTTATATTCACCTTTAACTTTCATTTATTTCGCTACGACAATAATAGTACCAGTGTCACTGTTAACTAGTAAAGAAAAAGAAAAAAATATTTACAAGCTCTTTTGATTCAAACCAACAGGACTCAAACCAGCTGCTGTTCTTTTCTCATCCAGCTAACGTCCAACTGTACTAGAAGTATTGCAATCTAAATATAAATTCAAAACAAATTTAGGTCATAAAAATGTGCGCGGGTAAAATTAACATCCCGCCAACATACGAACTCAAATAAAACATAAAAGATTCAGTATGAAGTTAAAACAGAATTTCTAAAGGAGCAAAGCAAAATATTTTCCTTTGGCAAACTTTAAAAAGCAAAACTCTAAACATTACTCGCGCAAAAACAAACACAACCATCCAGCCGAATAACAACTAACTAACACGTGTAAGTTTCTCTTTTTTGATTCGTGACTACTCGGCGTTTTAAAAAAAGTCACGCCGCGTTCCTCTGAAACTTTCGCAAGTTTTTCACGGAGCCATGATACCGTACGGTTGACAAAACAACGGGTTTTCGTGGCGTATTTTTGTGCAGAATATATCACTCGGGCAGATAGTGTCAGCTGTATGTATAGCACAATAAGCTGCAAATATAGTGCGTTACACACCGCGGAATAATTATGCGGTTTTGAACATTTTACGCTTATGATTTTCGGTTTAGTTATTTGATTTGTTCGCTGGAGTATTTCATTGTAATATGTTCATGTTATAAACAGGGTTAATTCAGACCGTGATCGGAAACTAAGGCAGGTAATAGCTAAGGTGATTACAAACTCCCTGGCGTTAAAGAAAATCCCGACAAAAAATAAAAAAAACCATAGGTATAAAATGTATGTGGTTGTTAGGAAAATTTCAAAATTTAAATTCTCTTAAATTGGAACCCTCGACATTCCATCCATTCATTAATCTGCAGTTTGGTCATGTACAGTAATAGTCCGTTCTTAATGGCAAACGTGTAACATTTGAGCTAAATCCCGCAAGGCAGATTAAGGCAGGTTCATACCGGAGAAAGCTGTAAACTGTAGCATAGATAGTAATCAATAATACTATTATATATACCAGCATTATTTCATACTAGCACAGAACGATAGCATCTGACGGTAAGTGTAAGAAAATATAGTATCGAATGCGAAAAATATACAGCGTTTATTCCTCATCACTCGCAATAACTTCTCGATGGTACTACGTTCATTGAGGATAATCCTCTACCGCGATTTTTATGTTAGGTATATCACTATTGAATGATTGACTCTATGTATACGAGGTATATAAGTCGTGATGGCCTCGAAGTTTAGGCACGCGGTCGAGAATCTCGACCGTCGCGGGTTCAAACCCCAGGCACACACCTCTGACTTTTCGAAGTTATGTGTGTATTCACATTGAATTATTACTTATTCTAACGGTGAAGGAAAACAGCTTGATGAAACCTGCACACCTAAAAGTTCTTAGGAATTTCTTAGGTGCGTAGTCCGCCAACCCGCACTAGGCCACCGTGGTGGACTAAGGCCTAGAACCTTTCTGTTGTAGAGGAGGCCCGTGCTCAGCAGTGGGTCGTATATGGGCTGATGATGATGATGATAAGAGGTATAATCACGCCGTAAACGGGAGTACGAGAGAGCCAGCTTGACCGGGTCGGTACCACTGTCTCACAAAATCCATGTGAAGCAATATTATCACGTTTTGTTATCATTAGTGACAAATTGTTTCTCTTATCATATTATTTTAATTATTTATTTTTAAGTTTACTTCTCCAATTGTTACTCCGACTGAACGTCCGTACGTCGCTTGGGCCGTGTGTGTGAACTTAGCAGAGCAAAGTCCAGCAGAGCGCATTTTTTTTAGAGTTCTGTTAGCATGCCGAAGAGTTCTATAGTTCCTGATACTTTTTAGGAATAGTTCTGGCGTTTTTACCTGAAAAATCGATACCTGAAAATATCATCTGCTAATTTTCCGTAGCAGATCAAGTTGCTTAGAATTTTATAAAAAAGCGATTTATATTAACACTATGGTCTATTCTATAGTTCCTTATACTTTTTAGGAATAGTTCTAGTCCCAAAACCTAGAAAAATGCCAGTAAATATATTAAAATCTAAAACCAAGAAATAAGATTCTTGCATTTTTTAAGCGACCTGAAATACAAATGTCTTAAAACTCATTATCTTCTTATAGGTCTTGGTGTGTTCTAACTCTTAGACCTAGATTCAAGACCAGAACTCACGCGAAACCCTCAGCAGAGCATAGGTGAAGGTGAAAAAACTGAAATTTCACAAAATATTCGGCGAAAATCTTCAAACAAGACTGAGGACCTAGAACTCCTCGATTTATATTAGGTCTTGATGTGGTCTAAGATCTAGAAAAAGATTCTAGACCAGAACTCACGCGAAACTCCCAGCAGAGCATAGGTGAAGGTGAAAAAAACTGAAATTTCACAAAATATTCGGCGATAATTTTCAAAACTGACTGAGGACCTAGAACTCCTCGATTTATATTAGATCTTGATGAGGTCTAAGACATAGAAAAATAATCTAGACCAGAACTCACGCGAAACTCCCAGCAGAGCATAGGTGAAGGTGAAAAAAACTGAAATTTCACAAAATATTCGGCGATAATTTTCAAAACTGACTGAGGACCTAGAACTCCTCGATTTATATTAGATCTTGATGAGGTCTAAGACATAGAAAAATAATCTAGACCAGAACTCACGCGAAACTCTCAGCAGAGCATAGGTGAAGGTGAAAAAACAGAAATTTCACAAAATATTCGGCTAAAATTTTCAAACATGATTGAGGACCTAGAACTCCTCGATTTATATTAGGTCTTGATGTGGTCTAAGACCTAGAAAAAGATTCTAGACCAGAACTCACGCGAAACTCCCAGCAGAGCATAGGTGAAGGTGAAAAAAACTGAAATTTCACAAAATATTCGGCGATAATTTTCAAAACTGACTGAGGACCTAGAACTCCTCGATTTATATTAGATCTTGATGAGGTCTAAGACATAGAAAAATAATCTAGACCAGAACTCACGCGAAACTCTCAGCAGAGCATAGGTGAAGGTGAAAAAACAGAAATTTCACAAAATATTCGGCTAAAATTTTCAAACATGATTGAGGACCTAGAACTCCTCGATTTATATGAGGTCTTGATGTGGTCTAAGATCTAGAAAAAGATTCTAGACCAGAACTCACGCGAAACTCCCAGCAGAGCATAGGTGAAGGTGAAAAAAACTGAAATTTCACAAAATATTCGGCGATAATTTTCAAAACTGACTGAGGACCTAGAACTCCTCGATTTATATTAGATCTTGATGAGGTCTAAGACATAGAAAAATAATCTAGACCAGAACTCACGCGAAACTCTCAGCAGAGCATAGGTGAAGGTGAAAAAACAGAAATTTCACAAAATATTCGGCTAAAATTTTCAAACATGATTAAGGACCTAGAACTCCTCGATTTTTATTAGGACTTGATGTGGTCTAAGACATAGAAAAAGATTCTAGACCAGAACTCACGCGAAACTCCCAGCAGAGCATAGGTGAAGGTAAAAAAAACTGAAATTTCACAAAATATTCGGCGATAATTTTCAAAACTGACTGAGGACCTAGAACTCCTCGATTTATATTAGGTCTTGATGTGGTCTAAGACCTAGAAAAAGATTCTAGACCAGAACTCACGCGAAACTCCCAGCAGAGCATAGGTGAAGGTGAAAAAAACTGAAATTTCACAAAATATTCGGCGATAATTTTCAAAACTGACTGAGGACCTAGAACTCCTCGATTTATATTAGATCTTGATGAGGTCTAAGACATAGAAAAATAATCTAGACCAGAACTCACGCGAAACTCTCAGCAGAGCATAGGTGAAGGTGAAAAAACAGAAATTTCACAAAATATTCGGCTAAAATTTTCAAACATGATTGAGGACCTAGAACTCCTCGATTTTTATTAGGTCTTGATGTGGTCTAAGACATAGAAAAAGATTCTAGACCAGAACTCACGCGAAACTCCCAGCAGAGCATAGGTGAAGGTGAAAAAAACTGAAATTTCACAAAATATTCGGCGATAATTTTCAAAACTGACTGAGGACCTAGAACTCCTCGATTTATATTAGGTCTTGATGTGGTCTAAGACCTAGAAAAAGATTCTAGACCAGAACTCACGCGAAACTCCCAGCAGAGCATAGGTGAAGGTAAAAAAAACTGAAATTTCACAAAATATTCGGCGATAATTTTCAAAACTGACTGAGGACCTAGAACTCCTCGATTTATATTAGGTCTTGATGTGGTCTAAGACCTAGAAAAAGATTCTAGACCAGAACTCACGCGAAACTCCCAGCAGAGCATAGGTGAAGGTAAAAAAAACTGAAATTTCACAAAATATTCGGCGATAATTTTCAAAACTGACTGAGGACCTAGAACTCCTCGATTTATATTAGGTCTTGATGTGGTCTAAGACCTAGAAAAAGATTCTAGACCAGAACTCACGCGAAACTCCCAGCAGAGCATAGGTGAAGGTAAAAAAAACTGAAATTTCACAAAATATTCGGCGATAATTTTCAAAACTGACTGAGGACCTAGAACTCCTCGATTTATATTAGGTCTTGATGTGGTCTAAGACCTAGAAAAAGATTCTAGACCAGAACTCACGCGAAACTCTCAGCAGAGCATAGGTGAAGGTGAAAAAAATTAAAAATCACAAAATATTCGGCAAAAATCTTCAAACATGATTGAGGACCTAGAACTCCTCGATTTATATTAGATCTTGATGAGATCTAAGACATAGAAAAAGATTCTAGACCAGAACTCACGCGAAACTCTCAGCAGAGCATAGGTGAAGGTGAAAAAAACTGAAATTTCACAAAATATTCGGCTAAAATTTTCAAACATGACTCAGGACCTAGAACTCCTCGATTTATATTAGATCTTGATGAGGTCTAAGACAAAGAAAAATAATCTAGACCAGAACTCACGCGAAACTCTCAGCAGAGCATAGGTAAAGGTGAAAAAACAGAAATTTCACAAAATATTCGGCGAAAATCTTCAAACATGACTGAGGACCTAGAACTCCTCGATTTATATTAGATCTTGATGAGGTCTAAGACATAGAAAAATAATCTAGGCCAGAACTCACGCGAAACTCTCAGCAGAGCATAGGTGAAGGTGAAAAAACAGAAATTTCACAAAATATTCGGCTAAAATTTTCAAACATGATTGAGGACCTAGAACTCCTCGATTTATATTAGGTCTTGATGTGGTCTAAGACCTAGAAAAAGATTCTAGACCAGAACTCACGCGAAACTCCCAGCAGAGCATAGGTGAAGGTGAAAAAAACTGAAATTTCACAAAATATTCGGCGATAATTTTCAAAACTGACTGAGGACCTAGAACTCCTCGATTTATATTAGATCTTGATGAGGTCTAAGACATAGAAAAATAATCTAGACCAGAACTCACGCGAAACTCTCAGCAGAGCATAGGTGAAGGTGAAAAAACAGAAATTTCACAAAATATTCGGCTAAAATTTTCAAACATGATTGAGGACCTAGAACTCCTCGATTTATATTAGGTCTTGATGTGGTCTAAGACCTAGAAAAAGATTCTAGACCAGAACTCACGCGAAACTCCCAGCAGAGCATAGGTGAAGGTGAAAAAAATTAAAAATCACAAAATATTCGGCGAAAATTTTCAAACATGATTGAGGACCTAGAACTCCTCGATTTATATTAGGTCTTGATGTGGTCTAAGACCTAGAAAAAGATTCTAGACCAGAACTCACGCGAAACTCCCAGCAGAGCATAGGTGAAGGTGAAAAAACTGAAATTTCACAAAATATTCGGCTAAATACTTCAAACATGACTGAGGACCTAGAACTCCTCGATTTATATTAGATCTTGATGAGGTCTAAGACATAGAAAAAGATTCTAGACCAGAACTCACGCGAAACTCTCAGCAGAGCATAGGTGAAGGTGAAAAAAACTGAAATTTCACAAAATATTCGGCTAAAATTTTCAAACATGACTCAGGACCTAGAACTCCTCGATTTATATTAGATCTTGATGAGGTCTAAGACATAGAAAAATAATCTAGACCAGAACTCACGCGAAACTCTCAGCAGAGCATAGGTAAAGGTGAAAAAACAGAAATTTCACAAAATATTCGGCGAAAATCTTCAAACATGACTGAGGACCTAGAACTCCTCGATTTATATTAGATCTTGATGAGGTCTAAGACATAGAAAAATAATCTAGGCCAGAACTCACGCGAAACTCTCAGCAGAGCATAGGTGAAGGTGAAAAAACAGAAATTTCACAAAATATTCGGCTAAAATTTTCAAACACGATTGAGGACCTAGAACTCCTCGATTTATATTAGGTCTTGATGTGGTCTAAGACCTAGAAAAAGATTCTAGACCAGAACTCACGCGAAACTCCCAGCAGAGCATAGGTGAAGGTGAAAAAAACTGAAATTTCACAAAATATTCGGCGATAATTTTCAAAACTGACTGAGGACCTAGAACTCCTCGATTTATATTAGGTCTTGATGTGGTCTAAGACCTAGAAAAAGATTCTAGACCAGAACTCACGCGAAACTCCCAGCAGAGCATAGGTGAAGGTGAAAAAAACTGAAATTTCACAAAATATTCGGCGATAATTTTCAAACATGACTCAGGACCTAGAACTCCTCGATTTATATTAGGTCTTGATGTGGTCTTAGACCTCATCAAGATCTAATATAAATCGAGGAGTTCTAGGTCCTCAGTCAGTTTTGAAAATTATCGCCGAATATTTTGTGAAATTTCAGTTTTTTTCACCTTCACCTATGCTCTGCTGGGAGTTTCGCGTGAGTTCTGGTCTAGAATCTTTTTCTAGGTCTTAGACCACATCAAGACCTAATATAAATCGAGGAGTTCTAGGTCCTCAGTCAGTTTTGAAAATTATCGCCGAATATTTTGTGAAATTTCAGTTTTTTTCACCTTCACCTATGCTCTGCTGGGAGTTTCGCGTGAGTTCTGGTCTAGAATCTTTTTCTAGGTCTTAGACCACATCAAGACCTAATATAAATCGAGGAGTTCTAGGTCCTCAATCGTGTTTGAAAATTTTAGCCGAATATTTTGTGAAATTTCTGTTTTTTCACCTTCACCTATGCTCTGCTGAGAGTTTCGCGTGAGTTCTGGTCTAGAATCTTTTTCTAGGTCTAAGACCACATCAAGACCTAATAAAAATCGAGGAGTTCTAGGTCCTGAGTCATGTTTGAAAATTTTAGCCGAATATTTTGTGAAATTTCTGTTTTTTCACCTTCACCTATGCTCTGCTGAGAGTTTCGCGTGAGTTCTGGTCTAGATTATTTTTCTATGTCTTAGACCTCATCAAGATCTAATATAAATCGAGGAGTTCTAGGTCCTCAGTCATGTTTGAAGATTTTCGCCGAATATTTTGTGAAATTTCAGTTTTTTCACCTTCACCTATGCTCTGCTGAGAGTTTCGCGTGAGTTCTGGTCTATATTATTTTTCTATGTCTTAGACCTCATCAAGATCTAATATAAATCGAGGAGTTCTAGGTCCTCAGTCATGTTTGAAGATTTTAGCCGAATATTTTGTGAAATTTCAGTTTTTTCACCTTCACCTATGCTCTGCTGAGAGTTTCGCGTGAGTTCTGGTCTAGAATCTTTTTCTAGGTCTTAGACCACATCAAAACCTAATAAAAATCGAGGAGTTCTAGGTCCTCAGTCAGTTTTGAAAATTATCGCCGAATATTTTGTGAAATTTCAGTTTTTTTCACCTTCACCTATGCTCTGCTGGGAGTTTCGCGTGAGTTCTGGTCTAGAATCTTTTTCTATGTCTTAGACCTCATCAAGATCTAATATAAATCGAGGAGTTCTAGGTCCTCAGTCTTGTTTGAAAATTATCGCCGAATATTTTGTGAAATTTCAGTTTTTTTCACCTTCACCTATGCTCTGCTGGGAGTTTCGCGTGAGTTCTGGTCTAGAATCTTTTTCTAGCTCTTAGACCACATCAAGACCTAATAAAAATCGAGGAGTTCTAGGTCCTCAATCATGTTTGAAAATTTTAGCCGAATATTTTGTGAAATTTCTGTTTTTTCACCTTCACCTATGCTCTGCTGAGAGTTTCGCGTGAGTTCTGGTCTAGAATCTTTTTCTATGTCTTAGACCTCATCAAGATCTAATATAAATCGAGGAGTTCTAGGTCCTCAGTCATGTTTGAAGTATTTAGCCGAATATTTTGTGAAATTTCAGTTTTTTCACCTTCACCTATGCTCTGCTGGGAGTTTCGCGTGAGTTCTGGTCTAGAATCTTTTTCTAGGTCTTAGACCACATCAAGACCTAATAAAAGTCGAGGAGTTCTAGGTCCTCAATCATGTTTGAAAATTTTAGCCGAATATTTTGTGAAATTTCTGTTTTTTCACCTTCACCTATGCTCTGCTGAGAGTTTCGCGTGAGTTCTGGTCTAGATTATTTTTCTATGTCTTAGACCTCATCAAGATCTAATATAAATCGAGGAGTTCTAGGTCCTCAGTCATGTTTGAAGATTTTAGCCGAATATTTTGTGAAATTTCAGTTTTTTCACCTTCACCTATGCTCTGCTGAGAGTTTCGCGTGAGTTCTGGTCTAGAATCTTTTTCTAGGTCTTAGACCACATCAAGTCCTAATAAAAATCAAGGAGTTCTAGGTCCTCAATCATGTTTGAAAATTTTAGCCGAATATTTTGTGAAATTTCAGTTTTTTCACCTTCACCTATGCTCTGCTGGGAGTTTCGCGTGAGTTCTGGTCTAGAATCTTTTTCTAGGTCTTAGACCACATCAAGACCTAATATAAATCGAGGAGTTCTAGGTCCTCAGTCTTGTTTGAAAATTATCGCCGAATATTTTGTGAAATTTCAGTTTTTTTCACCTTCACCTATGCTCTGCTGAGGGTTTCGCGTGAGTTCTGGTCTTGAATCTAGGTCTAAGAGTTAGAACACACCAAGACCTATAAGAAGATAATGAGTTTTAAGACATTTGTATTTCAGGTCGCTTAAAAAATGCAAGAATCTTATTTCTTGGTTTTAGATTTTAATATATTTACTGGCATTTTTCTAGGTTTTGGGACTAGAACTATTCCTAAAAAGTATAAGGAACTATAGAATAGACCATAGTGTTAATATAAATCGCTTTTTTATAAAATTCTAAGCAACTTGATCTGCTACGGAAAATTAGCAGAGGATATTTTCAGGTATCGATTTTTCAGGTAAAAACGCCAGAACTATTCCTAAAAAGTATCAGGAACTATAGAACTCTTCGGCATGCTAACAGAACTCTAAAAAAAATGCGCTCTGCTGGACTTTGCTCTGCTAAGTTCACTGGCATGCTTGGGCCTCCCATCGAACATCAGCGTTGCAGTACCCGTTCACGCGTTACTGCAACATGTAGCTGAATGGTAGGTACCTACCTTTGCTTGTGCTATTATATATATAGATAAATAAATAATAAATAAATGTTTAATATTTTTTATCTGTTTTTTTTTTTGTAATATTGAATTTGTAAATTGTGCTAGCAATAAATGCTACTTTCTTTCTTTTCTTTAGTGAGTGAGAAAGAATGTACTAAAAATATGTCGCATGCCGGAATAAGCGTGATTAAAAACTGGTCGCACTGCTGCAATCAGCAAAATTGGGGCGAATTTACCGAAAGAGGCCTAATTAAATTAAATCATTATACAATACTTATCCTATCACTTTCACTCTATCCCCCAAAAGTCGTGGGATAAGATCACAAGATCGAAAACTAAGACAAGTAATAGTTACGGTTGACACGGATACTTTCTCTAAAGCGGAAGAGGATCAATGTTACCAAAAGGTACAAAGCATTCCCCAATTAATTTAACGAGCAATATCCCGACTGTACATCTCAAGTATAATATGGAAACAACTAGTTGTAGGCAAAATGGGACTTAAGTGCCTCTTTGCACGGACTGTACGTGATGTGGAATACCAATATACTAAAAGCATGCTCACAAATTCTGCGCAAGTTGTATATTATAAAGGTTGGTACGCAACTCTTACGTCCAGGTTTTAAGCCTCACCTTAGCTGTAAAAATGGATTTTTAGGAACACAATTCTCATGGTTTAAGAATTTATACGGGTACAAAAGGCTACAATACCTAATTTTTGCATAAATTGTGTTAGATACTATATTATTATTAGTGCGACTTTTCATGTTAATTTTGTTTTAGTTTTAAGTTATAGATATTATAGATAATGGAAACATTTGGTGTAAACTGTAAGTTTGTATTAAAAGCTTACTAAATAAAGAAGTAAATTCTTAGATTCAGAGTGTTTTTTATGTAAGCTAAGCTAATTGGAAAGTTTCCAAGTTCCCTGGAACTGTGGTCGACCATCAAGCATTGTTTACCTAATTTCAGTATTAAAAGACTTAATAATTTCTAAGAGTCTGTTTATGTTTTGCAAAATGTGTTAGTTTTTCTTTATAAGGTATCTATACTTTTACATCAAAATTTCCTATACAGGATGTATTCAGACCTTGATCGGAAACTAAGGCAGGTAATAGGTATAAAATGTAGGTTGTTAGGAAAACGTCAAAATTTATAAAAAAATATCGGATTTTTTTTTTTATGCCAGGGGGTTCGTAATGACCTTAGTTATTACCTGCCTTAGTTTCCGATCACGATCACATGCTGTATACAGCTTCGTACTTAACTCAACATGACACTACACACACATACACATGTTTCGCCAAACCGGATTTTAGGCTAAACTAGTTTCCTAGACCCAAATTAGTTTATCCCAAGGAACGGTCTTGCTCAAGTTAATGTCATAATAAAAGCGTGTTTAGAGAACTTTGAAGTTAAGGTTGAAGTTTGGCTTTGGTCAAGATGTTTAATGGTGACGGAAAATTAATTAATAGATCATATTGTTTTATTTCCAAAAAAGCGATTGATTGATGTTTTAAATGGTGTGAAATGAACATAACTACTTCGTGCCTTTTGATTCAATTTTGAGACCTCACACTACTTACGAGGTAGAAAACGGTACTTTATTCATCAGTTGCAAAATATATGCGTCTTTTTTTTTAATTTGCTAAGTTTTTATAAAGTAATTTAGATTAATTTATTTTTATTCTATTCTTCACGGAGGGTTCACGTTTGATACACTAGAATTCTCTTGTAGTTCTATTCGTGGCATATTTAAGAGGCCGTCATATGTCACACTGGTCACTTTCCCTGCTGTAACAAAAATTACTAACAAGCATTTTACACACATACATACATATTAAACTCACGCCTGTATTCCCTGAAGGGGTAGGCAGACGTGCATTTCTGCACCCACATTTCACCAGTATGTATCAATCAGTCCTACGTAATAGAAAGAGGGCGAGCCTATTGCCGCTTTTTGGGCACATTTCCAGTCTCCGGGCTGTTAATGTAAATTGCCTAATGGAAAAACATAATATCTGTTTGCCCGACTCGGGAATCGAACCCGGGACCTTTATGGACCACGAGGCAGTCTGCAGTTTCAGTTTAGTTAGTTAGTTTCAGTCAGTTTAACATATACAATATAACAAAGGAATATCTACCAGTCTGGTGTAATAGCAAAAATTAAATTACAGAAACCATCTCAGAACATTAGACTTTACAAAGTAGAGAAAAGAAATAAAGCATGATTTATGTACAAAAAGAAAATAATTTTAAAACTTCTGCCGTTGATCGCTTTGATCGCGAATTTTAGTTTATTAAATAAGAAGACTTCTTTTGGTGCGCGCACTGTTTTATTAGTTTTCTTAGTGCCCATTCATGTAGATAATTAGTAAATGTATCTTCAGACGTAACGTGCAATCAACTGTAAATATCTATTGCTAAGGGCGAGAATAGTTATTTTGATGTGGGTTTAAAGTAATTTCATTTTAATTTTTGTAGCAAAAGATACGACATATTCACTATTCAATGATTCAATTTGGTGGTAATGGCGCATTCGTCTTCGCTTGGAGTTAAAACCCACAAGTTTATCATGTTCCAGAATCAACATATATTTATCCGGTTTCAAACAGGTATCTCTAATTAATATAGTATGCTACACGTGGTTAACCTGAAATAAATTGGTGAATTATTTTGCTGGGCCTGATCTGCCGTGTGATCTAGAGTCTGGGTTCGATTCCCGGATCGGGCAAAGTGAGTCGGAGTCTGGAATTGTGTCCAAAAAATGGCAATAGGCTCGCCCCCTATTACGTGGGACTGATACATACTGGTGAAATGTGGGTGCAGAAATACACCTCTGCCTCCCCCTACGGGGAATACAGGCGCGAGGTTTTATATATAATTGTATGTATGTAATTACAATCTCACATCAAAGTTATGAACAAGGTGTACTAACCTAACATAACGTTACATTACTGAATGTTATATGCACCCATAATTTTAAACCACCAATAATTATTATACTCGTACACTTAATTCGTGTAGGCGTAATGTGTACAAACTGCACACTAATATGCCCCTCATTGAATCTAGGAACAATATCCGTGCTGTTGAGCGTTTTTTCCACACCTATTATTAGAAGCTAACATAACAGCTCGCACTTTAACTTCCATTTATCCATTAAATATCATACAGTTATTTACCCATGGCGCGTTAATTGTGTCTAGTTTCACCAATTGTATTTATCTTTTATGTGAGGATAATACCTCATAGTTAATATTTGTCTCCCGCTTTGCTGTGGGGGGAAGTGGACAAGTCTCCAGATTGTTAAATAAAATTCTTCATTAATTTATTGTATTATAAACATACATTGAAATACCACGTTCTCTTGCAACGGTTTTAAATTATTTTATGTAATCCGTGAAAACGTAGTGGGTAGTATATGTGTTTAATTTTTGTTAAGTGTGCTTCTTGTTCAATATCTGTATACTACTGTTTGTTTTCCATTGTACAATAAAAAAATAATTAAAAAAGTCTTTGTTTCCTAACTCCTCCTTAATATATTTTTCTGATTAATTTCGTTGCTGGATCATGACAAATTGGGTTCCTTTAGATTCTCTTAGAAGCTACAGCGCTCGATGTCAATAATGTGCATGCCGCTGTTGATCCTGGAGTTGCAGTGGCGAGTGGTAGTTAGGTACCCAGACATGAAGTCCATCTTTATATGCGATATAAAATGAATAATAATGTGAGAATCTGGTTCGAACCAAATCTATCCAACAAAGCGGACACTTATAATGATAATGTTTTTTATTGAAAATATACTACATAAACTCTTGATGTCAATACTTTTGAATAACCTTCAAGTCCCGTACAATCTAATATAATGGAGTATCTAATCAGTCTTCAATTAAAATAGAAAACCTTTGTGATCGGCACACTTAATAATTCCTAGGAATTTCTTATGTATGTAATACACCAACCCGCACTAGGCCAGTGTGGTGAACATAACCCCTCTCAGTTCAATGTCAAAGTCTAAATACTCTTTATTCAAATAGACTTTTACAATTTATTTGGAATCGACAATTTTAAACTACATACATACATAAACTCACGCCTGTTTTCCCTAATGGGGTAGGCAGAGGTGCATTTCTACACCCACATTTCGCCAGGTATGTATCAGTCCCACGTAATAGGTGGCGAGTCTATTGTCGTCTTACGGGCACATTTCCTAATAGAAAAACCCAATAACACTTTGCCTGACCCGGGAATCGAACCCAGGACCTCTAGATCGCACGGCACATACTTATACCGCGAGACCACGAGGCAGTCGAGAATTTTAAACTATTTGGAACGTGTTTTTGCTCTCGAGAAGAAACGGTAAGAAACTCCCTCAGCAAATTAGCAATATATTTACATTGTTTAAAATTGTCATTATTTCAATTTAACACCATAAATGTCATAACGATACAAACTAGCAACAAAACAAAACTCTGATCAATTTACTTACTCCCAAGGCTTATTATCTTCAATATAATCGGAAATTCTACAAAAAGCATATTATAGAAATAATATGCTTTTTGTAGAATTTATCTTTAATTGTTTCCTTAAAAAAATTCAAGGGAACCTCCCTAATAAACTTTGGAAGTTTGTTATAGAAGCGTAAGTATACATTGCCCCAAAAAAAGTTATTAATTTAAGAGAGTTGTAGAAAAGGCCCGTGCCCAGCTGTGGAAGGTATATTTAAACATAGTTTGAAGATAATGATGATCTAATCAGTCCTCAAAGTTAGCCTAAGATATATATTAATCAAACATACCCTTCAGGCAACTAGAAAAATGATTATAATTGAAAATGACCAAATCGTAGAATAACATGAAATATCGTAATATTATTTGATATCGGATCACCCGAGGGCCGCCATTACGTCCCCGTATCGAGTGCGCCTATCCATTTCGTTGTTGTATTATATAATTTGGGGGATAAGAAAGACGCGGGGGCGTGAGGGCTCGAATGTCAGGCCTCATGATGTTTTCCATTAGAGTGGTGACGTGTATCCTTAGTGTCTCGCGTCGTGGTCTCTAAGGTGACGTGGTGGAAGGTATAAGAGATTGCTACTTATAGACGTGATTCTTCATCACTTAGTGGTGTTGAATATGAGTAATAAACAGTGGCGGTACTCCCATAGAGACCAAAAGCGTTATACGTATTTTTGTAATGTCTAGTTTATATTTGTTTATTGTGGAGTCATTTATATTTCAACTTGCTTAAATAAAGATTTAAAGATAAAAGATTTTTATTTGGAATTTTGTAAGGCAAACTGGGCTTTTGGGCTTCTATGGAAGTACCGCCACTGGTAATAAGAATGTGTCATGTGACTCGAAGAGTGTAATACTTTAACAAATCGCATTGATGAGTTTAAACTAAAATAAAGTAAGTGAAGTCTTCTTCAAATATTATAATTTCAGTTTTCATTTCTTTTTACGCGTGTTCAAAGGTTCTGAAAAATTCTATGGCATATTATAGAAACAAGAAACAATTATGAAAAAATATCCAAATTAGCTTTGGGTACCAAATTAATATGAGAAATAATAAATCTTAAAAAAGTTTAACATAGATAATAAATTATTTTGTATCCGAAATACGCTCTTTGTTCTATTCTCTGTTTTCACTTGCACCACACGTTTACGCGGTATAATGAACTTGGCTCTAATAAATTGCATTATTTTTTTCTTTTGTAATGAAAGTCTTGGATGAATACTGTTTATTATGTTGGTACCTATGTAAACGCCGTTTTGCGATGACTCGAATGCCATCAATTAAACTACTCGAAATTACATAATATGTTTACTTTTTGAATAAAAAAAGTTTTTTTTTCTTTTTAAGGAAATTTGCCATCATGTAAACTCTTTAAGCGTCATTGTTTGTGTTTTAAATGACATAGAGCTTCTCCGTATTCGGCTTGTAAGGCAATGTAAAGATGTAAGGCCTACCTACAACATGATGTACCTGGATAAACATAAAGTTTGCTTAATTACTTCTGGGTGAAGCAGTGATGGCCTCGAGGTTTAGGCGCGCGGTCGAGAATTTCGGCGGTCGCAGGTTCAAACCCCAGGCACACACCTCTGACTTTTCGAAGTTATGTGTGTATTCACAATTAATTATCACTTGCTTTAACGGTGAAAGAAAACATCGTGATAAAACCTGCACACCAAAAGTTCTTACGAATTTCTTAGATGTGTAGTCCGCCAACCCGCACTAAGCCAGCGTGGTGGACTAAGGCCTAAACCCTCTCAGTTGTAGAGGAGGCCCGTGACCAGCAGTGGGACGTATTTGGGCTGATGATGATGATGATGAATGAGTTGCGGTCTTCTGGTTTTTCTTTCATCGAAAAATGTTTCATATCTCTCTTAAAAAAATAAAAGTGTTTAAAAAATAATATGGAATCAAAGAATGGGAGAATTTACGCAATGGATATCACCATACTTTTAATATTAGAGGATTATTAAAAGTGACTCACATAACATAACAAAAGAAAGAGCCCTAATTGTAGCATAGCTATAAATCCATAATAGAGACTAATGGTCTCTGGAAATGTTATTACACTTGACTGATTTTCTAGAAAAATCTAAACCGTTGAATTCTCAGGAAAACTAAAAATAAATATCGCACAGTCATGCTTACTGAAGCAGCAAAACACGTAGCGTAGTGACAGCCCTATTTTCAAAGGACACTTGTCAAAGAACTGGAAGAAAGCACTCGACAGAAGCAACGCAACTTCACACAGTATTACACAGTCCGAGCGTAAGAGCAACGCTTTTCAACAAATAAAAGTGACCCTGCGATATTAATGATATCGCTTTATCTTGTTTTCTGCGGTCGTCAACCGATGGAAACTAGTTTAAAGTTGGATTGAGTTTGGTGAACTGTTGTCTCTCAAGTGTTTTGTTGTGTTTTTCGACACGAACTTGTCGCGTGACTCGGTGCATCTTGGATATTAAAATACATTTCTCGATTGGACTGTCATTACAAGCTTTTGCATTTTTGGACAGTCCTATTTGGAGGTAATTAAAAAAAAAAACTTTTGCTGGGAAATAAAATAAAAATTCAATTTAATGCATACGTTTCGTAACCTTGAGAGCCTTAAGAAGGACAATATGATAAGAACTGATTACAATAGGCTACCATAGGCATATATGTAATCGTATTTGAGTCATGGTGTCAAACTCTCCAAGAGGTAAAGGCATGTCGTAGTACAATTGAACTGATGTACGAAAGAGTAGATTGAAGATGATGAACGAATGATTGAACGTTTATTCGCCACTCTAAAATTACCGGGACAAGCATTTAAGGCACTTTATTCTAAGTATGTATTTACTTTGTAAAAAAAAAACTTCTCTCCATCCCTTTATACATATTTTTTGTCCTGAATGAACGCAAAAAGTGGACTTCTCAAAACGACATGCCTTGAGGCGCTTCCCGAAACTGCTCTCAGCTTTTAAAAACGTTATTCTTTGAATGCATGCATGGGTTTTACGTACAACAGAAGCAACATTAATGGTCTCTGAGAATAGTCATATGAATTGTTAATTAGGGATTTCTTGAAGTGCAATTATTTTGTATTTCTTAAAAATAAAAGGAATTATAATAGTCTTACATGATTCGTTTAAGTAGTTTCTTACTTTTGTTAACCGGAAAATGGTACTACTTTAAAGAAAGTACGCCAACAATTCAACATCAGCAAGATTCTACCACATAGTGGACTGAAAATGTGGAAAGTTAAAAACTAAAAATTTTAAGTTCCACGTTGGCCGTCGGTATAAATTCGTGCAAGCACTTGAGAGGTCTAGGGTTCGAGCTAATTAAGTATTATTAGGTTTTTCCTTAACAAAATTCTCTAAATTGATAGGTGATCGGTAGAATCTCCTTCTTTTTTCGTAGACTCAAAGAAAACTGAAAATAATACAAGTATATTATGGAAAATTGCTTATAAAAATTTAGCATTGGCGAGCAACTTACAAAACAAAACACAAACGACCGCTACCCACAATATTCCAGCTCGATAAAAATTCAAAAATATTTTCTAACGTAGTTGAGAGTTAAAATAAAATTTTCGTTTCATCCCACAAATATCTGGAGGCGTCCCGTCCGATCGGTCCCCAAGGCTTGGGGTTTTATGCATTATGCAAACATTCAATTGTCTACAGTGTAGCTGCCGCCTTTAAAATTCATTTGTTACTGTTGCTCCTTACCAAGGGAGCGCTTTAGCTTCCTTCCAGCCCGACTCCGCGACGCTACTCGCCAACGAGACTTGTTTAATATTTAATAATTATTATTTGCCGAATGGATGGCGGTTTTGTGGGCAAAACGTTAAAGTGGGCTTGAAATTTAGTATTCTTTAGCTAACTTTTGCTCGAATATATTTCTTATCGGATACCAGCATTAAAATAACTATCTGCGTTTTTCCTAAAACACAGAGGGAGATGTGCGTGTGAAGACTAGGTAGGTAGAATGATTCTTTCTCGCTCGGACCGCCGGACCGAACGGAGCTCCGTACTAAGTTTTTGAAATTACCTTCAGAAGTTTTACTTGTCACTATTTAAAAAAAAACAATAACGCACAAGACTCTCCGACATGCTTATAAAGTAAGTAAATTGTATATACCAGTAACACAATTCTTTTTTCATAAAACAATCAAACCTACTACTATATAGAGACGTTAGGTACATGAAGCTATAAAGGTGTATCGTTATATTGGTTTCCTCTAAATACTGGTCGGTGCGATAATTCAACTAGGGTAACTCAATTTCTGATGGTGGCCAATCGGAAGCGACGCGTATCTGCAATGAGAACATGTAAACGGTACATGGTAACAAGGTTTATGAGATTTAACAGGGAATTTATCACGTGTTTCAATTTTCTTCAGTATAATACGAGATATTTCTAGAAAATTCCAAACAAAATATTCTCTGTGGGCACCAATTATAAATAAATAAATACACCCAACAGTCACATACAAAGTTCTGACCCCACATTAAGATACGAGTCTTGTGTCGTGGATATCAGAAACTACGAGAGACTTTTCGGTCTCACAAACACAAACATTTATCTCGGTGCGGGGATCAAACTCGCAGCCTCTCATTTCGCAAGCTGGTGTCTAGCCAACTGTGCCATGGTGCTGTCAATATTGTAAGTTTTTTATCCGTATAAAAATAAGTATCTACTTATTTGTTTATGTAAGCAGTGATGGCCTCGAGGTTTAGGCGCGCAGTCGAGAATTTCGACGGTCGCAGGTTCAAACCCCAGGCACACACCTCTGACTTTTCGAAGTTATGTGTGTATTCACAATGAATTATCACTTGCTTTAACGGTGAAGGAAAACATCGTGATAAAACCTGCACACCTAAAAAAAAGTTCTTAGGAATTTCTTAGGTGTGTAGTCCGCCAACCCGCACTAGGCCAGCGTGGTGGACTAAGGCTTAAACCCTCTCAGTTGTAGAGGAGGCCCGTGCCCAGCAGTGGGACGTATTTGGGATGATGATGATGATGATTTGTTTCCAAAGTTCTATAAGGTTATGAATGTAATGAAATTTTATCGGTGATGAAAAACCATGGGTTCTCCACAAGGAACTTTTAAATAATGCAATATTCGTCCCTGTGCCAGAGTAGTTGTTTGCGATTTAGATTAGCGCCTTTCAACACTAGTAGGTAAAGACCCTTGGAAGTTGACCGTATACTTACGAATGATATAATTAGACAGTAATTTTGGATTAAACATTAAAAGCAAACACCGGTTAAAAGCCGATTAAGACTAAATTGAATCACATTTTTGATCTGTTTAATATACAGTGCTATTCTATTGCAGTACCTTTTATTTTCAATGTCCGAGCCAGCTATAATTTAAGTCTAGTGTTGACGCGTCCTACAGGCATCCTTGTAGTTTGCATATTTATTTAAATTTCAAATTCCAGTAGAATTTCCTCCTTTTATTTTCTATGCTAGTATTATAATCAACTATTGTCTACTCTTTGTCCGGAGCTTACACGCTGCAATAAGCAAATATTGAATCAATTTTTTTTTTTATATCTCATATATCTCTGTATGAAAAATCACGAAAATCGGATCATCCGTTTAGACATACTGGCGTAACACGTCACGTGTCACTATACTCACTATACTATTAGTAAGAATAACAGACCCATACGTCCCACTGGGTATACAACTCTTCTGCTATTGACACAACTTGGAGAAGTCGTAGGTAAGCCTAGGGTTTACCTGCGTTCGATTTATTTCAATATAATGACATGGCAAAGTGACAACACTCTATTCGATGGTGCTTTAGCTTTAATCGACACATTAACGTCGGCCTCATTAGATACGCTCATTAAGGCTAAGCTACGCTAAGTATGTACCGTGCGATTTAGAGATCCTGGGTTCGATTCCAGGGTCGGGCAAAGTATTATTGGGTTTTTCAATTGGAAAATTCTCAGTAGCAGCACGCATTCTGGAAATGTACCCGAAAAACGGCAATAGTCTCGCCCCCTATTTAGTGGGACTGATACATACCTGACGAAAAAAGGGTGCAGAAATACACCTCTGCCTACCCCTTCGGGGAATACAGGCGTGAGTTTATGTATGCTACGTTATAAAACCATAGATAAAAGTAAGAAAAGAACTCGTGGGCTGGCAAGCCATTCCGTAACTAAGTGATGGTATAACAGTATCTGCTGAAAACTGAAAAAGCAGTGATGGCTTCGAGGTTTAGCCGCGCGGCTGAGAATTTCGGGGGTCGCAAGTTCAAACCCCAGGCACACACCTCTGACTTTTCGAAGTTATGTGTGTATTCACAATGAATTATCACATGCTTTAACGGTGAAAGAAAACATCGTGATGAAACCTGCACACCCAAAAGTTCTTAGGAATTTCTTAGGTGTGTAGTCCGCCAACCCGCACTAGGCCAGCGTGGTGGACTAAGGCCTAAACCCTCTCAGTTGTAGAGGAGGCCCGTGCCCAGCAGTGGGACGTATTTGGGCTAATGATGATGAGAACAGTATATTGGTAACACAACAGTATATTGACACACCACATTTTACCGCCGAATTATGAAATCAATTTTTCAAGTCAGTGAAACAATCCCGGCGCACTTGAACTAATTTTTTTAGGTTCAAAAAACTTCCATAAAACGCAGTTTCCGAAGCGGCCGGGTTGAAAAGCTGTTTGTTCGCCACCGGCTGAAGTTTCAAGGGCTCGTCAAATAAACCGGCTGCACGCCGCCCACCGATGGAGAGCCTAGGATTTATAAAAAAATGGACGCGGATAATACAATTTTCTGGTAATTTCTTTGTTTTTGTTGTCATTTTTTTAATTATTCGCCTATTAAATAGTTGTTTATAGGTGCGATTTATTTTAAAAGGATAATATATAAATATGGCGCTCTATAGTCTCTGCCTATCCCAACGGGAGATACATGTCACTTTATGTATGTATGTTGTTGCCACTTCATTGTGCAGAATAATGTGAAGTCTAATTACTGTAAAATTATATGTAATATATGTATAATTATAAAATATAAAAATATCCAATGACGTCAAATAGAACTTGACTATTATGTAAGAAAAAAATTGATTGCATTACTGTTTTTTCCGTTAGGAAAATCTTAAAAGAATCACAGAGGCAAAAAGTGCCCATCATACGCTAATACATACAGCTCAAACAAATCTATCAAAACATGCCTGCAAATACACTCCAACAAACTTCTTCGGAGATATGAGCGTGAAGGTTATTACAATAATCGTCATCAGCCCACATAGACCCACTGCTGGCCACGGGCCTCCTTTACAACTGACAGAGGCTAGGCCACGCTGGCCTAGTGCGGGTTATAAATATAATTGAAAATAGAAATGTGAGTACTGCCTATTAGAACATTGTTTAAATCTAAGACTTCTTCTCAAAGAGTCCAAACTCCGACCAGGAAATTAACGCACACTTTGTGATATGAATAGTTAATCATATCAAACTTTAAAACTTTTTTTAGTGCTTTAAAAAATATATTATTTATTTACAGTTTTCTAAAAGAAAATTGTTACAAAACCATTAATTATAATTCACGTTAGCTTCGCAATATAGTTTCGTGATATTTGCATTTTTACCCTTTAATTTTATCGTGTTAATTGAAATAGATATTCAAACACTTAATAATTTAATTCCAATTTTTATGTGATTCATATGTAAACATATTTTTCAACAATAGCAATAAAATTGACAGTCAGACAGATGAATAATAAAGTTATCCTATAAGATTTAGGTTTTTTTTCCTTTTAAGATACGGAACCCTACAAACTAACAAATAATATTAATATCGCAACCCCAAAAGCAATTGTTGTCATGGGTCACACTAATATAAACCTTAATACCTTAAAATAAGTTAGATAGTGCAACATCAGTAGTATTTATATTTTATTTCATGATAGTACATAAAGAACGTTAAGCCAAACAGAACGTGGCATATAATACTTGGTTACAAAGACATACGTATATTAATAACCTGGAAAATACTTGCAGACGTATCAGAGGCAAGAAATTTTAGGAATAAGGAATAAAACCATGAGGTGATATGAGATTCCTTATCAAGTGAACTTATGTAGTAACGTTGCTTTCATCTGCCATTAATGGAATAAAAAAAATATTATAAAAAAAACAAGTAAAATTAATTAGACGATGATTTTGGTTATTTCTGAGTTGAGCAAATAATTTGTGCTATTTGGGAGTTCCAGACCTGATCACATGTGGGTGTTGAAATACACCTACGCCAAAATACCCAGTACCTAAGTCTTACTTGTTCTTTCCGTTAATTTGGACGAGTCGGGTAGAATAAAGTATCATCATCACCATTACCATCAGGGGCCTCCTCTACAATTGTGACGGTTAAGGCCTTAGTCCACCACGCTGGCCTAGTGCGGGTTGGCGGACTGCACACCTAAGAACTTTTAGGTGTGCAGGTTTCATCACGATGTTTTCCTTCACCGTTAAAGTGCGTGATAATTCTTTGTGAATATCTACGAGTACACACATAACTTCGAAAAGTCAGAGGTGTGTGCCTAGGGATTGAACCCGCGACCGTCGAGATTCTCGACCGCGTGCCTAAGCCTCTAGGTCATCACGACTTAATAAATAAAATATAAAATGATAAAAATATTAAATAATAAAGCAATAAAGTATTATTATTTTATTTTGCTATTATTGCTGCGATAACGACATCACATGACATGCGTGTTGTATTTCAAGGTAATCAGGGTGTAATATTTTTCTTTAAAAAAAATTGGCTCAACTAGTAAGAGTCAATCATAGTCACGTTTCCATAGTGGCAAGCGCCAGTACGGTCACCGCCCCAGTATAAAAAGTAAGTAAAAAAAATGACTATCTTTAACTATTATAGGTCTGATTTTTCTCCCACCTCGCTAAATGTAAGCAACACTGTCGATTATGCCACGAAATTGGATAAGCGATCGTATCTTAAGGGCAGAATTAATATGTAAATACAATCTTCACCAACCCTGGTTTACACGCGCATAAAACCGCACCTATTATGATCGCATCCCCCGCCTAAATTTGTTATGTAACCGCCGTGCGATTTTTTACCATCGCCTGAGGGATTCCGCAGCCACGCTCACTATAAGCCACTTCGCCAAATTGTTTCCTCATTTTGACCCTTAAACCCAGCGAATAAAGACCCCAAAAACCTAGCCCCGTATGTAAATTTGGTCTTAGAGGGGATAGGTGACTCGATATTTCTGTGAATAGCAATTTTTGTGGTAATATCAATTGGATAACATAAGTGTGGGGCGTGCATGGAATAGGGCTGTGTAAACTGAGTATTCTTTGTAATTTATATACGCTTTCCTCGCAAAATGCTTGTTGAAGTGTCTTTCTTAAATCCTCGCGCTTTTAAAATCTAACACCACATTGGCGAAGCTTAGTACTTAGCCTGAAACAATATGGTCCTCGATTTCATTGCCAAGCACAGCTAGCACTTATCTTCAATGACTAAAATGTTATTTTCTAAAAATCATTTTATTTAAGCACGGAGAAATGATAATGTTAATGATGGTAAAAAGCAAAGCCACGAGAAACTTGCATATTATGCAAGTTATTATGCACTGTGCTTACCATCAGGTACAGTGGAGTCACTTTGCCGTGCCAGTATAAAAAAATATATACAAAAAGTTGATTTGATTGCGACGATGCCGATGTCTTAGCATTACCACATTAACATCGTCATCAGCAGATTAATATATTGAATTATAATAATAAATTATATAAATAATCTTTTTGCCGAGGAATTTTAGAATTAGAGCGTTTGTAGGTATAACTTTATGTTCTTAAAACCTACAGAATGGAGTGGGCCTCTACAGCTTTAAGTTGACTGAGGTCTCACGCCGCGGTCGCTCTCCTTACCATGAAGAACGGTCACCGAGGAGTTTAAATGCCAGTATTAGTATTTTTGATAGTCCTTCGATTACATTATAAATAACCCTTCAATCATTATCGATATTTACTATCGATAGTAGCTTAGCGTATCCCCCAGTAACAACCCTAGTTCTCTCGACCCTTTTCATGTCTCTATTGATATCTGTCACATTTGTGATATTGTAAAAGTGATATAGAACATCCCATTTGCGACTATTGCCAGTTATCGGTATTGGCTTATTAATTGTACAAAGGCCGTTCATAAGGCACGTTATTAGGGCTGTTAGCGTAATATCCGCGGATTAGATTATCCGCATTATTGCTGCGGGACTGATTGGCTGACCTTTGTTTTCATTACGTTCATTGCTGTCATGTGGCGGACAATAGGTCTAGTGAGTCGGTGTCATGTAGGGTGGGTGATTTTTTTCTTATATCACTGTTTTTCTACATATATTTTTCTACAGATTGGTTTTTGGACACTAATAATAATATATTTGATGTGGTATAAAAATAACTTAGAATTTTCTAACGGAAAATCCATTATGTAGTGACGTAGGTTTAGGCGCGCGGTCGAGAATCTCGGCGATCGCAGGTTCAAACCCCAGACACACACCTCTGACTTTTCGAAGTTATGTGTGTATTCACAATGAATTATCACTTACTTTACGGTGATGGAAAACGTCGTGAGGAAACCTGCATACCTGAAAGTTCTTAGGAATTTCTTAGGTGTGTAGTCCGCCAACCCGCACTAGCCCAACGTGGTGGACTAAGGCCTAATCCCTCTCAGTTGTAGAGGAAAGTGCCTAGCAGTGGGATGTTTATGGGCTGATGATGAAAATCCAATAACTCAGCTAGATCATAATCAAACCCTGATGCCGGGGGACCAAAGAAGTCATATTAAAATAAATTTATAAAATAGCTCAAACCCAAAAGAAACATGGAGCAGAATGGTCTAGAGAAGATTATCTTTTTCATTTCTTATCAATATTTTACGAAGACACAATTTTCCATCAATTTCGTACGACACAATTCAGAATAGATTCAATTAGGGAAGCACTATCATATAAAGGCACATCATTAAAATCTCATATTTTATAAGGCTCCGTCTCGCGCAAGGCTTAAGACTAGAGTGCCTATCCAAGGAAGTTAGCAATCTTATAAGTATTATGCTAACTAAATTTGCTCTGTATACGACGCCCGGTGTTTTTCCTCATCTACCGTAGGAGAATTTTTTTTGCAGAAGTGTCACTGGCGCAAAATTGTTTAGAAAATTCGCATACTTTCTACCGGCTTTTCCATTAAATTGCTGTTGGAATATTAACTAACAAGGAAAATATTGGATGACGGTTAATGCGAAAATTTTTAATATCCAATTTATATATTTTCATTTTGTTATTTCTGAAAACTTTCGTGTTACATAGTTAAATGGTGATTGTTGTTAAGTGACAAAAAAATTGTCTCTATTGGTGTTATAGTTACAGCCGTATATGTACATATGTACTTATATGCAGACGTACGTACGTAATTGTAAAACCTTTATTAATTTATTTATTTTGCATTTAATCACAGGTATTATAGGTGTTTTAAAAGCACATTGCCGTAGATTGTGTTACTGAAAATTTCCTCATGCAAAAACCTCAAAACTAATACGAACCCGGACCCTCTAAATCGCAAGCCACAAACCTACTGCTGCGGGACAAACGAAGCATTCATGAGTGATATTGTGGGCTTTATTTGCTTGTATTTTATGACTGTGCTGCAAGGAGTTGATTGTCATTTTTTCTCAATGCCCGAAATCATCATCAGCCCAAATACGTCCCACTGCTGGGCACGGGCCTCCTCTACAACTGAGAGGGTTTAAGCCTTAGTCCACCACGCTGGCCTAGTGCGGGTTGGCGGACTACACACCTAAGAAATTCCTAAGAACTTTTTAGGTGTGCAGGTTTTATCACGATGTTTTCCTTCACCGTTAAAGCAAGTGATAATTCATTGTTAATACACACATAACTTCGAAAAGTCAGAGGTGTGTGCCTGGGGTTTGAACCTGCGACCGTCGAAATTCTCGACCGCGCGCCTAAACCTCGAGGCCATCACTGCTTGCTTGCTAAAATGCCCGAAAATTACAAAAGAATCTTAGTCTTCTGTGTTTTTATTCTGCAATGACACGTAAATGTGACGTTTTACCGTTACCGAAAGATAACGAAGTTACCCGAGCTCCCGTCGGCTTCGTCTCGATGAAGACTCGGCGGATCAAAATCGAATATTTTGAAAAATAATATACAAAAACTACCTATTCATGCAATTTTATATTCGGAGTTTTGAAAACTTTCATCATCATCATCATCAGCCCATATACGTCCCACTGCTGGGCACGGGCCTCCTCTACCATTGAGAGGGTTTAGGCCTTAGTCCACCACGCTGGCCTAATACGGGTTGGCGGACTACACACCTAAGAATTTCTAAGAACTTTTAGGTGTGCAGGTTTCATCACGATGTTTTCCTTCACCGTTAAAGTACGTGATAATTCATTGTGAATACACACATAATTTCGAAAAGTCAGAGGAGTGTGCCTGGGGTTTGAACCCGCGACCGTCGAGATTCTCGACCGCGTGCCTAAACCTCGAGGCCATCACGACTGTAAACTGAAACTTTATAATATATTCGTTATTTTCGTGGAGTAAGTGTGCGCATGCGATTGAGAGGGTCTCTGTTCTATTGCCTAGTGAGTAAAAGTTTTAAAGGGGTTTTCTACTAGGGAAACTCAATAGCTGCAGCCTGCATGTATGTAACATATGTAGCTAGACGGCAATAGCCGTATTCTATAGGAGATAGTATAAGGATGTGAGTAAGGATAAAGGCGAGAGACTATCTGTATGGTTGTAAATAGAGCCTATTACCCGAAGGTCACGCTGAAAATGCCCATCTCATATTCCACTCTTAAAAAAATACAATATAAGACAAAATAAATTACAACAAATATTAAAGAAGTTATTAAGTTTAATTTAAAAACTTATAACAGATTTAGAATTGCAAAGAAAATGTAAAATATTTTTCATAAATAATCTAGTTTATTGTATCTTTTAAATATTAATGCAGTACTCTAAAAACTTTGTAAGTGAGATGATTACTCTGAATCCTGTTTAAAAATGCAGAGCACGATTTTAATTTAAGTGAAATTTTAATTATGAAATACAACTCAAAGCGCTGATGGAAATTGCTAAAGAAAAAATATATGAATAAATTGTACCTACCAAATTAGATTTATACCAATAATAACATAGACGCATATACTAACGCTCGTATCTCCAAATGGTTAGGCAAATGCGGTTTTTTTTAAACCCACTTAGTACATGGGAGAAGAGCACATATTAAGTTGGTTTAGGAGGTTACTTACGAGTAAATGTCTAGTATAAACTAAAGGCAAAATGTATTTATTTAATGCGTTTGTTGTATACCGCATTTATGCCTGTTTCCATTGTATCATCATCATCAGCCCATATACGTCCCACTGCTCACGGGCCTCCTCTACAACTTCCATTGTATAGCTATCCCAAATAAATTATTTTAGTAAGCATTAAATATATGTTTGACGTACGATCTAGAGGTACCGAGTTCGATTTCCGGTTCGGAAAAAGTGTTATTGTTTTTTTCGGTAGAAAATTCTCAGAAGTAGCAAGGAGTCTGGAAATGTGCCGGACAAAACGGTAATAGGCTCGCCCCCTATTACGTGGGACTGATATCTGGAGAAATGTGGGCGCAGTAAGTCGGTACACCTCTGCCTACCCCTTCAGGGAATACAGGCGTGAGGTTATGTATGTATGATGAAAAATAAACTCTATCCGACATAATTTAAAATAACTCCAGCAGTAGGAATTGAAATGCAACTGATAGAGGTCCAGTTTTAATTGTATTCATCGTTTATATTTCCTCAAAGTATGTATTTTTTTAATTAACAAACAATACAATAAAATAATTCCTCAATATTTCATAGGGATAAAATATCAAACTTCGCTTGCCCCGCGGCATTAACATGTAATCGCTGTTTATTTCATGGCGTGTCTCGATGTTCCAGGAATATTTCAATTGACTTTTGTTAAAAATTTCAAGCACTGAAAACTGCACGGCACAGCGACGGGCACGCCTGCAACAACAAGAGACACAAAATTTATAATATCAATATTTGGGAGTCGATACACGTGTCTATCTTTCAGGTAAACAAAAGGTAGAAAGTGTGTGTATAAAATTCTTCAAATAGGTATACTTCAACTACTTAAAAATACTACTAAAGAGTTAAACAGCCCTAGATTATATTGTATCCAAAAATTACAATGTTTTCAGTTAAAACCAAGTACAAGTTGCCTTTACCCGCTCGCCTGCAAAGCGGCTAATTGTCCATTTGCGGGCATTCGAGCGTGCTCCACGAAAAACAGAGAAATTTCCAGTCGCCATTTTTAATTCAATTCTTTCGAACAAAGCTGCTGTTGCATTTTTCGTGGCGCGCTCTCATTCGTTTTGTTGTTTAAATGTGCAAACGTCTATGAAACTAAAACGGGACAAAAAGTTGTCTTAATTTCCTCTTTGGGTGGCAGATGGGAGATCCCAGTGCCTGATATAATTGCTTTTAGAAACAAAAGTGGACACTTGTTCCATGTACGCTGGCATTTCTAGCGAATTTCTGGCCTGATGCGAAATTTCTTGTGGCACTTCAATGTTATTTTGCTGCGGTATTTATTCTTATAGGTCAGAAAAGTGGTAATAAACGACTGCCTTATCGGTCTAAAGCAGAGGTTCCCAAAAAAAACTTATTTTTCATAGACCACTTTCAAAATTTTGATAGATCCGGTGGACCCCCTGCAGCTATATTACTACTAAAACAAAAACAAGACGCATTGTACTGATTATGGAATATGCAAGGTTTTAAAAGTAACAGTCGCTGAGCTCCTTAAAATATTATCTGCCTATATTGATTTTAGTTCGATTCTAGTTTGAAACCAAATTGATTTTCATAGACCCCCGCTTACGATTGTGGACCCCCATTTTTTTTCACGCCCAACGTAGACTCCTGTAGAGTCTCCCGTGGACCCCTGGGGGTCCACCTGGACCATTTTGGGAATTACTGGTCTAGAGGCATAAGATTTATATACCCCGAGTCCGATTCCCAGAGCAGGGAGTACCTATTACTGGATTTTTCCAATAGGAAATTCTCAATAGCAGTGTAGAAATAACCTTCAGCCTCACCATCCCGTGATACAGCTGTGAGCGATGTATGTATAATGTAGTCGTGAATATAGGTCATGAATCAGCAAACATAAATTTCAAAGTAACAGACGAGTTGATAAAGATTGCAAGGCTCGGCGAGATGCAGGCCTCTTTATACAGGTCGCTTCGAACATCTCTGGGGAACCAACACGTATATGTAGTAATAGAACCTAAAGGTAATACCGTCTGGGATCTCTTTCTACTGACTCACTTAGTGACAGAGAACATTTTTATTACCTACATACGTCATGTAGGTATTAAATATTAATACCTGTGTTCTGAAGAGTAGACAAAGACTCTGGTTCTGTACTACACTCAGTCCAGAAATACTACACACACACATACTGGGATTATCTCATGGTCGTTCAGATGCTTGGACAACGCATAAATTGTCAAACAACCAGAGCCGATAACGGACAGCTGTGTTTTCAACAAATATTTGCTTTTGCTATGGATCTAACTAGAAAACCTTTTCCATCAGCTACAAAATTTTAGCTTTGAAAATGGTGGCGATATCAAATTAGTACTAGTTGTTCGGAAGATTTTTAGAAGAGAACTTAAGTTCATTATTAGTTCAAGTAATATATTAAGAGTTTCAGAATACTTTATGATCTTCAGATATTTCATCCATCCAGATATAAGTATCATAATAGACTCTAGCTCTCCATCTACTTCTGGCTTTTAAACCTCGTTTAAAATTTTACAAACGAAAATACTAAACATCGTGTACCTAAATATCTACATCAGACTTTGTAGAACGTTGAAACTTATTTCTGTTTACTACTCAAATCATTCCTTTACCTGAACCACAACCTCATTTCAGACATCCTGTCAAAACAACAGTTCTCACAAACTAGAGCTGAATTCTTCCGCGTACCACTGAATCTGGTCACTCATTTAGAATTCAACCCGTGTCCCTATAGTATTCCGATATTAATTAAAGATGGACCAAAGTTCCCGGATTCCGCACACAATTTGGCACAGTTTGTGCTTGCCTTAGGATGTAATTGGAATTGTTCAGGAGTTAGAGGTTGCTAATTTAAGATCGGGTTAAGGACAAGCTCCGGACAGTCTTTGCTTTGAATGACAGTTGAGGTGAGATTTAACAGTCTTTATTAAATCTTAACTAAGGATCGTTCATAATATTTGTAATAGGATTATATTGGTTAAGTTTTTTTCTTAATGAGATTCATGCCTTTGGCGATAATTCTGGCACGACAAAGACCAATGTCCAATGCCGTTCAAATCAAGTGTCGACTAAAAACATACATACATAGTACATATATACACAACCTCACGCCTGTATTCCCCAAAGGGGTAGGCAGAGGTGCATTACTGCACTCACATTTCGCCACGTATGTATCAGTCCTACGTAATAGGGGGCGAGCCTATTGCCGTTCTTCGGGCACAATTCCAGACTCCGTGCTATTACTGAAAATTTTCTAATGGAAAAACCCAATAACACTTTGCACGACCTGGGAATCGAACCCAGGACCTCTAGATCGCACGGCACATACTTGTGCCGCGAGACCACGAGGCAGACAGGCAGACACAAATGTTTTTGTGGTCCACAAATATTTGTTTCAGGTCGGGTGTTTGTAAGACAGAAAAGCCTCTCGTAGTTTGTGATACCCACGACACAGGACTTGTATCCTAGTGTGGGGTCACAACTATGTATGTGACTGTGTATTTATGTATAAATTTGCTAAACAAAGTCAAGTAGGTTTGTTTTTCACATAAAAAATAAAAGTGTATGAATCAACAAATTAAATGCTAATTTACATCAATGCCGCCTTAATCTCTATATTAATATTTAACACCATTTTTCAAACAAACCAAAGCGTGTATTGAGAGCATTAATAAAATGAGCAAGCTAATGAATCATCCACTACAAATTAATCGAGTAATCAATTCACTAACGTTTGATTATGCCATCCACAATATTTATAGATCTAAATGTACGTGTAATGCTTTACTCGGCCACGATTTATGGTGCATGACTGGACTTAATTAATTTGTGCTCTCGACCGTGCGCGGCTAATACATATTAGTTCCTCATTAGTCCAATTTACAGGAGGTTGTGACAACAGCCTCATATACTTAGAAGTGCAAGTATGAGTTTATAGGAGCTATTTATGCAAGTTTTCAGGATTGTAAAATAACACAGTTTTCTTTTTTTATAATTTCTAAAATAAAAATGTTTAATATAAAACGCTGACTTCGTGGTTTAAATATATACCATCCGATAGATAGGTTCTGGTTTCTATAATGTTTTTTTTTTCATTAGAAAATTTCTCAATAGAACGTAGTCAGAAAATGTTCCAGGAAATGACAGCGAACTCGTCCTATATGTATTTTCGTCCAAGTAGTTGATTTACGTGGTAAGTAAATAAACTGGCGAAAAGTTCATGTAGGAATGCACTTTTGCTTACCTTTTCTATAGGCATGAGATTATATGCATAGACATATGAATGGATTTTAATTGTAAACGTACAACGTAGTAGTAATAATGTTATTGTTACAGAATGAGTTCTACTATCGTCAAGATTATAATAAATAGTATCTTCAATCTTAGAAAAGGAAGTCAGAATAATCTCATAGATCTATCTGATCTGAAAAGTGTCCACTTACTAAAATTGAATCGGAACTTACTGCCCAAATATCTAGTAAACAAAAGGTCACAAACTCTATCATTAAAGCGATATTGATGACCTTGTCTGATAGTTTCCTAGTTTCTTTTGCGAAGTCATTGGAAGGTTATTGATGACAATTTTATAATGATTAACATAATTTCCATACAAAGGATAAAAAATAAGGAGTAACTTTAAATCCATCATCATTGAGTAACCAATCTAATATTTCATTGGTTGAAACGTCAACACTGTCATAACCCTCTCAGTTATATTGGAGGCCCGTGCCCGGCAGTGGGACGTATTTGGGCTGACCGTCATAAGATGATGATGACGTCATCGTCATCTTATCGTATCGTCTCTTAGCACTACCATTCAGTTTGAATATATAAAGCCATATAATGTATTACAGAAAAGACGACAAACATTATGAACTTAATAAAACAAAACATAATATTCTTATAAAGAATTGGGTTGAATTTGACCGAAATTATTTCTGAAGAGAAGAAAATCTTGTCTCCAATAATCATAATGAGCTTTGTCTTATGTACCTCTCGAGCAAGGAATTCGAAAACACAAACGAACCCCAAATCACATTATGTAATAATGAGATGACCCAAAATTCCAAAAATGGGTCACCGATTGCCAACAAAACAGACACGGGGAATAAGATTGAAATAATGATTATAGGCAATATTACAAAATTACATATTCATCAGGTTTCATACATCAAATCAAGATTATTGGCCGATGGAACGTGCCAGACACCATAATGATGTTTCGGCTTAAAAACATGGGTTCTCATGAATAAATTAAGGTGCTCATCGTAGGAGGAAATATGTATGAAAATCAGGCTGAATGGGAGTATTTTACTATAAAATTAACTGTTTATACGGAATTAAACGGGGGTGAAAAGAAAAATTAACATAAATAATATGTAAAAAAATATGTAACTTAATGACTTACATTTAAATTATTATTATAATTTAAGTTAAATTATTATTATTCTCAGCCTATCGCCATCCACTGCTGAACGAAGTCCTCCTCAAGTAGGCGCCAACCATCCCGGTCTTGAGCAGCCCTTATCCATCCGCTACCCGCCACCTTTCTCAAGTCGTCGGACCATCGTGCTGTAGGACGTCCTACACTACGTCTACCTAAGCGCGGTCTCCACTTTAACACTTGTCTGCTCCAGCGGTCGTCCGTCCGTCGGCAGACATGGCCGACCTAATTCCACTTTTGCCTGCTAATCTTGTGGGCAATGTTAATGACATAAGTTAAATAAGTCAGTTGATATAACAGGTCCCAAATATGAAGCAATACGGAGTGGCTCATTCTCACCATAACATTCATTAATATTGCGCCAGTATGAAACTAAAAGTATTTAATATTTATTATTCTCGGGTAAGTATAGGCACGTTCACAAGATCTTAAAACAGTTGTTGGCATAGTCATTTTTTGACTTACCAATAATATGATACAAATAGGCCAATTATTTTCGTGTATCTCCTCACAAAAATCCGCAATGAACCAACAGTTTTACTCTTGTGTTTAGTTCGGGAGTAAGATCAAGGATATTATTCTAACTCCTTTCTCCTTTGTTTTCGCTGTCCATTCTCAATAGCGGGCAATGCAGTTCCCTTGTTTTCTTATCCTTTGTGTATTTGTTATGTTGTGAGTACAACACCATTGTTGCTGTAACCTTAGATATTGTATTCATTCTTTGTAATGGTAAAATCATTGCAATAGGCTTGGGTTAAAGTAAATTTTAAATTCAATCTCCATCATTATCAGTTCAAATACGTCGCACTACTGGGCCCGGGCCTCTTCTACAACTGAGAGGGTTTAGGCCTTAGTCCACCACGCTGGTCAAGTGCAGATTGGCGGATTACTCACCTAAAAAAATCCTAAGAACTTTTAGGTGTGCAGGTTTCCTCATGATGTTTTCCTTCACCGTTAAAGTACGAGATGATTCATCTCAAGATGACTCATCTCGGCGGTTGCTGATTCACACCTCTGACTTTTCGAATTTATGTGTGTATTCAATCTCTAAGCATCCATCTAATTTGAAACATTCTTTCTAAAATTTATATCTTTAAATTTAAAAGGTTCTTTATTGGCTATTGATCAAGTAATGCGAACTCCGAGAATACACCTTTAAAATTCTATTCAAATTGATCCCCTTAACCTTTTAAGATGTTTGACCTATGTTTGCCACCAGTCTAAATTAGATAAACGATCCTAACAAGATACTCTAGGGCGTCGTTGACAAGATTGAGCAGATTAAAACTTAAGAAATAAATCGATTACCTATTTTGAAAAGATTTTTAATTTAATGTATTTTGAGGCGAAAAAGTAATATGGCATAAAATATAAGCGAAGTCAACATATAAAATTATATTTTAAATCGACTCCATCATGAAAAAGAAAACCGAAATAAAATGCCAACGTTTGTGTCTTTTTACCTGCTGTCAGAAGATGTTAATCGTCAACCAGATCTGCAAATGCGCGCAGTTCCCCGTCTACACAAAAAAAGCCTCGTCGAAAATACCTAGCTTCACTTTGAGTGCCTCATAAGGGTTTGTAAAATTTACATACATACATAAACTCACGCCTGTATTCCGCGAAGGGGTAGGCAGAGGTTCATTGCTGCACCAACATTTCGCCAGGTATGTATCAGTCCCACGTAATAGGGGGCGAGCCTATTGCCGTTTTTCGGGCACATTCCCAGACTCCGTGCTGTTACTGAGAATTTCCTAAAGGAAAAACCCAATAACACTTTGCCCGACCCGGGAATCGAACCCAGGACCTCAAGATCGCACAGCACATACTTGTACCGCGAGACCACGAGGCAGTCAGTCAGTTAAGTAAAATTTACTGAACATTAAACTACGAAGATATATAGATTTCCCTTTTATTCCGAGTACGTGATACAATATCACACTTCACTAAAACATCTAACCATGGGGTGCTTGTAAATAACTCCCCTGATGCCGGTGGCGTAAGCTATTTATTTTGGAAAATTGAATGTGGTAGGTGTACCTGCGAAATAATTTATCAAAGATATGTGTTACATTACATTCGGGAAGAAATTGCATCTTTTGTTTGTTCTGTGGCGTATCTAATTATGTCGTGACCCCGCTAAGGACACACTACGAGATATAAGGTACGAAATTCACAATGAGTGACCATAGTGAAACAATTATAACAGCTGGATCACGAACATTTGCCAACATGACGACCCCACGTACACGCGGTGTTCGTCCTCTAGCTGACCGCGACGACGACGCCACTTGCGGCAACATAGAAATTAGGGTTCCGCAATTTTCACCTGAAGACCTTGAATTGTGGTTTGGATTACTCGAAGTTCAATTTCAATGCTTTAATATTTCGGTCGAGCACACAAAATTTTATCACGTCGGGGTCCCCAGTTTAGCTAGTAGGTGGCTAACCAGTTTAGCGTCGTATGTGGCTAATGTATAGGTAGGCGTCGGGGTGCTCGGATACGGGCACGTAGCGACAGCGCCTGGTGTGCGTGCGTGGATGATGATAAAAGCGCAAGCGCAATGATAAGCATTAAGCAGTTCTAAGAGTTTATTGCACAGCACAGTATATAGCAACAAAAGTCACGGCACAAGAAGAAAATGTTTGACAGCCCCGTGGCGCAGTTGGCTAGACACCAGCTTGCGAAACGAGAGGCCGCGGGTTCGATCCCCGCACCGAGACAAATGTTTGTGTGATCCACAAATATTTGTTTCGGGTCTGGGTGTATGTGAGACCGAAAAGTCTCTCGTAGTTTCTGATACCCACGACACAAGACTTGTATCTTAGTGTGGGATCAGAACTATGTATGTGACTGTTGGGTGTATTTATTTATTTATTTACACACACAATATAGTCAAAAACAAGTAGAAAGTACAGAAGGAGGTGAGACATATAATAGTACGAATATATTAAACACGATAAACAGATGATGAGCGCGAACGATATAAGGCGGCGAGGTAGCAGGTGACACGGGCTTCTCGAGCGAGAGAGGTGTACCGACTGGCCGCGTCCGTCGGCCGGCGCGTGAGTTGAAGCGATGCGCGCCGTCGCTTATCTCCGTCGCCACGCAAAACAGGTTTACGCCCGAGCCGTGGTATGCAGTGTCTCCAATGTACTCCATACATACATACATACATACATAAACTCACGCCTGTATTCCCCGAAGGGGTAGGCAGAGGCGCACTTCTGCACCCACATTTCGCCAGGTATGTATCAGTCCCACGTAATAGGGGGCGAGCCTATTGCCGTTTTTCGGGCACAATTCCAGACTCCGTGCTGCTACTGAGAATTTCCTAATGGAAAACCCAATAACACTTTGCCCGACCCGGGAATCGAACCCAGGACCTCTAGATCGCTCGGCACATACTTGTACCGCGAGACCACGAGGCAGTCTCAGTCACGAGGCAATGTACTCCACATTTAATATATTGGGTTCTGAAAGTGTAATGTATTATAATGTATATGTGTTGTGTAATGCGTGTGAGTGTAACTGTGGATACATAATATTAAATATGTTAATAAATAAAAATATTTAATAAATTAATTAAATATTAGGTACGCCACAGTTCTTTTGTGGTTATATGAATCCGGCTTAACAACTTATAGCGGGGTTTAATCGTAATGCGTATTCAGGTGTAAAATAAAAAATTGTGGCTTCTATAACATGATTGACTTTGCGGTGAAGGAAAACATCGTGGGGAAACCTGCACACCTAAAAGTTCTTAGGAGTTTCTTAGGTGTGTAGTCCGCCAACCCGCACTAGGCCAGCGTGGTGGACTAAGGCCTAAACCCTCTAAGCTGTAGAGGAGGCCCGTGCCCAGCAGTGCGACGTATATGGGCTGATGATGATTAGTATCCATCACAAATATCTGCACAAAAACCCGCCAATATCAAACCTCAAACGTGCGCAAAACACGTCTAACTAGGCTGTACTTTTGCAAAAACTTTGCAACAAACGGCTCGACAAGACGTCTCACTGTGTGCCAGTGACATGAATCCCCGGCCGTCAGTCGTTTGTTCTACTCGCTTCACTACGTTTTAACAGCGTTTTTGTTCACTTTGCAATCCTATAGTTCTGTTTGAGTTGTGCTGTAGACATGGTGCACCTTTTTTAGCCTGCGGTGAGGTTTTTATACATAATAACGTTATAAAGGTGGACTTAATGCCTTAGGCATTATCTACCAGTCAACCTTAGGGGGGTGCAGAGATTTGTACATGATAAGTGCATAAATATTAATGATACAGAAAATATACTCATATATATAAATTTATAAAAAATAAACATAAATAGTATATTCGAATACCTACTTATATAAATAAATAATATACATAACCTACATATACATACTTACACATACTAAGATGCTTCTGACAATCCAGTCAAAAAAAGACAATCTATTTTTATATAAATAAATAAATACACCCAACAGTCACATACATAGTTCTGACCCCACACTAAGATACAAGTCTTGTGTCGTGGGTATCAGAAACTACGAGAGACTTTTCGATCTCACATACACCCAGACCCGAAACAAATATTTGTGGATCACACAAACATTTGTCTCGGTGCGGGGATCGAACCCGCGGCCTCTCGTTTCGCAAGCTGGTGTCTAGCCAACTGCGCCACGGGGCTGTCATATTATATCCTTTTGTAATGTAGGTTTTTTTTTTACAAAAGGTGATGTTTTGGGGTGATGTGCAATTTGCACAGTTACGGTATAATACTTCGGTCTTACTTTATCTTTATTCCCTTAAAGCAAGTGCCATAAAAGTTTAGTTTTAACTGTCGCAATAGACGTTAATAGAGTTTTATGTTAACAGACACAAAAAGCCTGAAATTTTTTATTGCCTTAAATGTTTTCCATTAAAATCAAATACGACTCATTTGACCGTGAATATAGCAAGGACCAAGTCAGCCTCAACTCGACCTAAGTGCCACCAAGATGGTTCCAAGTAAATAAATAATTTGCCGACATTTATTCCTCCTTTAATGGGACACGGATCGCTTTGCAGATCCTTTTTGTGTTCCAAATAATTAATTTCGATTTGTTCTGTTACATTTAAGCTTTAAAAGACTTATTTGGGCCATTTGCGATTTTTACTTGGTTGATTTAATGGCGTATCAATTGAGGGATCAGAATTTCTTATTTTTTAATTGGAAAAAAACTTAGGACCATTGAAGGTAACTTGAAAAGAGGATTTTAGCAGGTAAATAATATAATCTAGTATCGAGAGATAATTTCCACTCTCCACTTTAAGCCCAGTCTCTCTGGATAAAATTATTTTTACTATCAGCTGAAGTGCGCTAAGCTGACTTCACTATGCCAGTAACAAAACCTCTCGCCTGCTTACAAAGAATACTATATATTATGGATGAAATGACGCCGTTATTTTTTCAATGTTAAGTACTTACGTATTGTTTTTTTGGTAGGTATACTAAGGGCCACCAAAAAATAGAAACCTTAAAACTTTAGTCCTCCTCACCGACGTGATATACATATTAATTGCTAATATTATAAACGTATCTTGAAAATCCACAAATATGCCTTGGAGAATCCGTTTTCAATATTTCAGACACATTTAATCTAAAAAATAAACAAAATATCTACAACACATTACCAATCACGCGTAGAATACAAAGATCATTAGTTCATTATCTGAACAATCGGCCGACGGAGCTAATTCGAAACAGCCCTTATAAAAAATCGAAAGAAGTATCTCACTTGGTAAATCTAATTTATCACCGACGCGCTCTAACGACTACATAATGGAAATGGCTTTAATGGAAGGCAAATTAATGAAAAAACCCAAATTAATGGAGATAGTCCCATCCATTATTAATATATCGGACCATTTACTTGTAATATACATGTATTTTTTGTGCTGTTTCGCTTGCCGGGGTTAGTATTATCATGGCGGTTAGAGAAAGCATGTTGCGACTTGCGAGTAGTGGGAAGTGCGAATTACTTGTGAGAGATAAGGTATAATCGTAACTAAACATGGATATACTAATGCCACGTGCATTCAAGAGGGAGAGGTGAATTGCTGCACCCACGTTTTGCTAATGCTTTAAAGTCCTTTTTTATCGAGGGGAAAGCTGATTATGGCTCTACTGCCCGCTAACTCTGGGGGAAGGGGAAGGATGCGTATGCTCCTTTGAGTCGCCTCTTACCACAGGCAGGGGATACCGTGGTGGGATTCTAACGCCCCCTTGCCACTGGGCAGGGCGCCGAGTCTAATTATCTCTGTTGACCCCGCGCCTCCTTCTTTGACGTGTTTGGCGGGCGGGATTACTTCTTTCGCGATCCCGCTTCGTGCTCTTCTTTTGCGATATGACGTACTCGCAGAAGGAGAGCACTGCCAGCCACGACCTTGGACTCTCGACCATCCCAGAGATGACTACCGGGAGCGAGAGATCGCTACCAACAATCGCGCGGCAAAAGCCTCCCAGGCTGAACACTCTTCTAGTGCGTTGTCGGGGCAGTTGTCACAATGGTGAAACACGGCCGACTCCTCCTTCAGTGCCACCCGACTTATACATCTTAAACATTTACCTTAGCACAGAACACACGTGTCTTCAAATATAGACACGCTAGTTGTACATTTCCCTCTTCACTGACATAAATCTTCTGAGGCCACATTAGCATCCCTTTCAAGACCGCATTATTTAAATTCCTAAGAAAACAAAACTCGATACACACTTGGCCTGGCGCCAATACATCATATAATTGAATAGAAATTCGATGCGTCTCGTAAGCCTCGACCTTCGGAGCTTTGGGTTCAAACAAGTAATTAAATTTAGGTCCGACTCGTGGGACAGAGGAGTTTAATTATTATGCCTTTACAGATGGGCCTAATCACTGGGCTGAATTGATAAAATTTCACTAAATTATGCCATTATTAAGCGTTGGATGCGGCTTTTACCCTTAATTACGTTTGTTGGAAAGAGTAAATATTTTTAGTTTGCTTTTGTTTAAGAATCTCGCCGCAGCTCTTGCTTAATTTGTCTAGTTATTATGAGCCTTACAATAAACGTTGATTTCGTTTGTATTAAATATTTGATGAGTTCATACGATAGTATAATTGTAGTATTAAGTATTGTAGTATAAATGTAATCTCACCCTTTTGGCCTAGACATTAGGTGCATAAGCTGTTATTTATCGAATTACACCGACTACCTCGTTTGACATAAGCATGTTGCACCATGCGATCAGGAGTTCCCCTTTTATTTCCCAGCCAGGGCAGAGTTATTGGGCGTTTCGTGATCGTGATGAAACCTGCACACCTAAAAGTTCTTAGGAATTTCTTAGCTGTGTAGTCCGCCAACCCGCACTAGGTCAGCGTGGTGGACTAAGGCCTAAACCTTCTCAGTTGTAGAGGAGGCCTGTGCCCAGGAGTGGGACGTATATGGGCTGATGATATATAATAAGTAGGTACAACTACATTGGTTACATCCCTTAGGTAGTTCAAGAAACAGGTACAGTTATTATAACTTTTTCAGATATCGGTGATCTGTGCACATACATACATAATCCCAAGACTGTGTTCTTCGAAGGGGTAGGGAAAGGTGGTATATATCAGTCCCACGTAAAAGCGGGCAAGCCTATTGCCATTTCCCGGGCACATTTCCAGTCTCTGTGCTGCTACTGAGAATTTCCTAATGGAAAACAGTGTATTGGGTAAGTAATAGTGTATTAGGTATACACTTAGCCCGACCCGGGAATTAAACCCGAAGAGACCTTTAGATCGCACGTCACATACTTGTGTTGCGAGACCACGAGGCATTCAATGATGCGTCAGTGTTTTTAAAAAATGCTCGAAATAAATCAATTTATTCCACTATTCATAAAAAAATCTAAACGCAGCGTCATAAAAAACACCAGACACTACATCATTCCCTCGGGGTTGGCTCGAATTTCAGCGTTCGTTACACAGGAGATAGACAAGCCAAAAGGTACAATTGGGCTGACACAAAAATAATGTCGTAAGTACTAATTGTTCGGAGACCCGGGGACCGCGGCCACCGCTGGAGCGGCAAATTGTATTAGCCCCGAAATAACAGCCACCGATATAACATGCTAGGGGAAATAACTAATTTCAATATTATACAGGCTATATTTTGCTTTATTTAGGGAAACTTTAGTGCATTTTTAACTGAATTGTGAACTAAAGTATATCTGTTATGATGATAAGCTGTGGAAGACTTTACCACCCTACGTGTTCTCTTCCTATACCTATATATGTATATTGTATATTATCTTTGCTTTTTAAACGAAGTGAGAAGAAGCATCTCAGTAGACTGGATTGATACTGAATAGATAGATAATTAAGATTAAAATTCATATATTGTTTTATTAATATATTATATAAACTATGTAAAAAAAATTAATCAACTTATTCTAAAAAATCCTCCTAGGCAAATTGATATAGAAAAAAAAAACAATTTTTCATTCTAACTAAATATGCGGCCATAGCAACATGAAAGATAAATTTGAATTTAAATGTAATATAAAAACCGGCGATTTCAGGCCGCCAAGACAAATGGATTCATGGAAATGATTTTTATCAACCTCGACATAAATATATTTCATACAAACTTAATAAAAATAAAAAGCATTTCTTCGAACCGAATTTTTCCAGTAATTGTCTGAAACTGTAATTAGATTTTGAAATTGGTAGAGAAACCAAACAAAGTACAAAACAATACTTAGAATAAATTAAGAATCTTCAATGGAACTAAATAATTAACAACTAACTTGATTGAGTTGTAAATATTCCTGGATTTTTTTTTATATTTGATTTATGGATTAAGTATATGATGATTTATTTGACGTTAAATTTTCGAAACATGATGTTATTTAAAACTTATGTTTTTCTAGAAAAAAAAAACATATAAACTTTATTTCTAAACCCTCCCAATTTTTTTAACCTATTCTTAGTTCCTGAATGGCAGCCAAATCTGAAAACGACCCGGATATTATCATTAGTATGAAGTTACTAACTACAAGCTCCTCTTCTTAGATGATTGATTCTTAATCAAAGTGATCTTTGATTTCTTGATCAATGTGAGTATCTTTTTCAGTTTGTGACATTATTTTTTTGCTTTTTTTATTCCTTGGTATTTTTATTTTTTTGTTTTGTATCATGTCTGATGTTATCTTATTTCATTCAGAGAAAAATAAATTGCAGATATTGATAAAATCATATTTAGCTTGTGACCAAATGTGTGACGGTTCGAGTATTATCCGAGAAAAACTTTTTGGTGGGGTTAATACGTGAAAATGTATGCCAGGCGTCTAGTTTAAAAACTACTGGAATCATTTTAGTTTCGCGTGAAAATTTTAAGTCTTAAAACCATTTCAGTTTATAGGTCAAGCGGGAACGTCTAGACATGATATTTACGCGCATTTGATGATCAGCAACTGGCCAAAACGTTTTTTGGCCTTTCTAAGTGTAAAATTAAATTGACTTGAAAATTGAAGTTTAAAGTTAATAAAGAACTTGGTAGACAGATAATTTTTAAAGTGCACCTGCACTTAGATACCTATCTAATAGAGACTAAATTATTAACAGTATTTGGTTACGTACAAAAAAATAAATAATACGCCTCGTCTCGACATGAAAGTGCCGTGCGATCTCGAGGTTTCGCCATTCCCGAGACGAGCAAATTGTACCTGGATTTTGCATTACAAAATTCTCAAATATAATTAGTAAAACGTGGATACAGAAATGTACCTATGCCTACCACTTTGGTGATGCAAGCATCAATGTGTACAAAACAAGTATGTAAAAAAATATTCAAGTACTTTGTTATTCTTTAGATAAAACTTTATAACGCATTGACCCTTTAGACAAAGTACGACAAGAAATATTAAAAATTAAAAACAATATTCAACTTTAGTTTTAAAGAAAAGCTTTCAACAAAACTTTAGAGTGCTTTTTTTTATTTTGGGAAAAAAATAAAATTTAAGAAAGTTGAAAAGATCTTCTCGAACTATAAGTCAGTTATTTATTATTTATTTTTATATAAACACAAAAGAAAATTTTAAGAAATAATTAAGTATAGGAAAACAAAATAAGCCCTATACCTAACAATGGTAAGATAAGGGATAATGACAGTGGTAAAAATAAAACGTTAATCTTCTCATTCTCGATCGATAGTGATCGTCATCAGCCCATATAGTACGTCCCACTGCTGGGCACGGGCCTCCTCAGCAGCTGAGAGGGGTAAGGCCTAAGTCCATCACGCTAGCCTAGTGCGTTTAGCGGACTACACATCTAATAAATTCCTAAGTTTTTTTTTGTGTGCAGGTTTCCTCACGATGTTTTCCTCCACCGTTAAAGTAACTGATAAATCATTGTGAATACACACATAACTTCGAAGTCACACGTGTGTGCCTGGGGTTTGAACCCGCGGCCGCCGAGAGCGGCTACCCCTCAAGGCCAACGAATTTACATCGATAGTAATATCCGAAGAATATTCCAAAAAAAACTTATATAAACCATTCTAGATATTATTATGTCCATAAAAATATCAACAAGACATTATAAATTAATACTTTCCTCTACAAATGAGGAGAGTTTGCGAATAACTTGCCGGGTAGATGATGTTCAATAGTTTTATTTTTTACAAAGAATTCTCATTGTTTTTGCTTGGATCACGGCCAAATGGATTTACTATTGCCGAGAAGATTGATGTTTTCCAGAAAAAAGTCCAAATGAGTGATGTTAATGTACTTCTAATAGGTCCAAACGCGCTAGATAAAATGGAACTTTTTCTCGTGTTTTCAACGTGGCATAAAACTCGCATTATGGTAAACGACACATTTTCAGTACACATTTATTAATAGCTGTGAATACAGAATAGTTTCTGAGAAGTTCTACGATTAGTAGGAATTGTAATGAATGTTATTTATACATCGTGGTCTCGCGGCACAAGTATGTGCTGTGGGATCTAGAGGACCCGGGTTCGATCCTCGGGTCGGGCAAAGTGTTGTTGGATTTTCCGTAACTAAATTGTCAGTAGCAGCACGATGTTTGGAAATTTGCCCGAAAAACGGTCAAAGGCTCGCTCCCTATTAAGTGGGAGTGATACATACCTGGCGAAATATAGGTGCAGAAATGCACCTCTGCATACCCCTTCGGGGGAAACAGGGGTGAGATTATGTGTGTTTAACTTCCACGTTAAAACCCTTTAACGTACTATAAGATAACATAGAAAAGATAAGAGCGATCCTATAAAATGCTGGAAAAAATTGCAGTGTATAAATAGAGATTGATCTCTAGGTCACATTAGTCGACAAAAATATACTGATCCGATAAATGGATATCATCATCATCATCATCATCAGCCCATATACGTTCCACTGCTGGGCATGTACCTCCTCTAGAACTAAGAGACACGCTGGCCTAGTGCGGGTTGGCGGACTAACCAAAGAAATTCCTAAGAACTTTTTTTAGGTGTGCAGTTTTCATCACGATGTTTTCCTTCACTGTAATAAATTGATATACAATGGCTAATCCCGCAACATAATATACAGTTATACACGTTTCCAAAGACAAAGTTAATAAATAAATAAATACACCCAACAGCCACACACATAGTTCGAACCCCACAGATATTAGAGACGAATCTTGTGTCGTGGGATCAAAAACTACGAGAGATTTTTCGGTGTCACAAACACCCAGACCCGAGACATGTACCTATTTGTTCACACAAACATTTGTCTCGGTGCGGGGTTTGAACCCGCGGCCCCTCGTTTCACAACTTGGTTTTTAGACAACTGCGCCACGGACGCTGTCATGTCAACTATACATACATAAATATTTATTATATTTTTATATATTTTTAATAGCCTATAATAGATACCTACCACTGCTGGCCAAAGGCCTCCCTCTTTTTCTTCTTATGTTATTTTTGTGGTTTTATTATTCACTGCGTTTTAATAAAACTTACTTTATGTATTAATATACATGGAGTCAATTAAGATATATTATGTATGGATAATTAGCTTTTTTATGCTTTTTCTGTAGTTTTTATAAGATACTGTTATTGTTGCGACGGCGCTTTCGCTTCGAGCGCAATTTCAATTGGCTTTTGAAAGATATTTTCTCTAATACGCAGTTAACTGTTCTATAAAAGAAAAGTTAGCTATAATATTATGATAAGAGCCTTAGTTTTGAAGACTGTATAAATTATAAAATAGCGCAATAAATATTTTCTAAAAATATACAGTGTTGGATCTATTTCTTTTCCCAGAAATTACAACTATTATAATTTGTGAGTAATTGGTTCTATTGTTTAAACCAATACTATGACTTCCACAATTTCTTTCATAGAAAAATGTGGATAAAATTAATAAATATTTGTTTCCAAGTCCTTCTATTAATTATTTGTTAACATCGTTACAGGACTATCTCGAAAGACATTTTCTGACGCATACAGAGTCATAGAGTTTCGGTGCACTGAAGTCAGTTTACTTCCAGAAGTTTCATTTATTAATTGTGAGATCAATATTATTCATTAGTTAGTATGAAAAATCAGAGGTTCGTCATGTCATAGCTACCGGAGTTTCAGTTCGGCGCATGATAGCGACCGAGCTAAAGTGTGTGGGCGAGAAACGCCCACAATGTATCCGCAGTGTATCCGCCACCGTGAACAAGCCTAATCCGTATCGTTATTGAGGATACTACAACATGATTCCGACGCCTATGACGTGAAAACCGTGGGGTTATAACGCCTCTTTAACCTAATACAGACCACAACTTATTCAAGCTTTGTAAATATAAAAAAACAACACTTAAATATTTGAGTTCTAAATTTATAGATCATAAAATAAAAGCATTTGTAAACAAAAATATGTATAAAAATTTACGTGAATTCTTCTGCTAAACTCTATGATTGTATATTCAAGAATTTTGGTTATAATATCCACAATGGTAGCAAAATCAAGCGGAAACGAACTCGGAAAATCTACATAAAAATATTAACACAAAAATAACAACAATAAAGACCTCCCTAGAGGTTTTACTCAACCGCGGCATTAAGGCCAAGACAACAAATAGATATTTTTTATTTCATACAAAAATGTAACCAAAACCGCACAACTGTGTTGGCTTACTAAAATTCTCATGCTACTGTGTAACTAGCAAAAACCGGTTTAATCCGCTCCTAACCAAACAATACCCGAATGAAACCGAATGGCCTTTTGTGGAATTATAATAGCGTGTTTACACTAGCCACTGCAAATAGGCTTTCAGTAACCGGGCACGTTATTATGAAATAACTGGCAATTGCAAATTGCGAGGAGGAAGCGTCAGGGGTTTATTTATTTATTAACACTTACTTATAAATCATAAAAAAAATACATAGAGGTACAAATAGCCGCCTTATGGCGATCTTTTCACAAGACAACCATAGGATGGATATTCTGAAGGGATTCGTCCGAAGGGCAGTGTGTACCAAAAATATATACATCAATTATAAAAGATAATATTAAAACATACATTACGAAAAACCCGCACTAGGCCAGCGTAGCGGACCAAGGCCTGAACCATCTCAGTTGTGGAGGAGGCCCGTGCTCAGCAGTGGGAAGCATATATGGGCTGATGATGATACGAAAAACTAAAAATATAACTATATAGAATTTCAATTTATATACACATGTAAATACTATTAAATTACATTTACTATATAAAATATTATTATAACTTCTTATGGATATAGTGATCTTTGACTAGTCTTTTGAACTGTGAAAGAAATGTCCAGGAACGTAGTGATATGCACGGGCATTTTCAGCTTTAGATTCTCTGACGACCTCAAGGTTTTTGAGTGCCTCGTGGTCTCGCGGCACAAGTATGTGCCGTGCGATCTAGAGTTCCTGGGTTCGATTCCCGGGTCGGGCAAAGTGTTATTGGGGTTTTCCAATAGGAAATTCTCAGTAGCAGGACGGCGTCTGGATTTGTGTCACCTAATATGTTATGTCATATTAGGTGTGATGAAAACTAAAACCTCTCAGCAAAGGTCATAATATGCTTTTAATCAACAGAATGCAGGCCAGTAGCCCAGACTAATTTAACCTTGTTTAGTTTTACCTATTACGTAGATACAGAAAGGAGAAACCGCACTCATGTAATGAAAGCGAACAAAAGAGCACAAGTTGTAATGAATTGAATAAGTTTTGTACATTCGAACAAATTCCAGAGGATCTGACCGAGTTGAGTTCCGAGATGCGCTCGTTATAGTTTCCTTTGAAAAACATTAACATAAATTGTTACTAGTATAAAAAATATATATACCAAAAAAGCCTCGTTGGTCCAGCGGCATAAGCGCGCGGCGTCTGATCCGAAAGTCCCTGCTACGATTCCAGGGTGCTAAAAGGGTGTTTTATTGGATTTTTCTGGAAAATACTCAGAAGAGTTTGGAAATGTGTCCCCAAAAAAGGGTAATAGGCGGTCTTTTTCGGCCTGCTTCAGCAAAATTGAAACACGGTTGGAAAGAGTGGGAAATACCCTGCCTACAGTATCATGTTTTATTACTTAGGTACATACATAGGTGTAATTAAAACGATGGTTAGTGCAAGAGCCAAAATAGCTTACTTGGGAGAGCGTTAGACTGAATATCTAAATGTCCCTGGTTGAATCCTGTGATTCTACAAAACCATAAGTTATTTTGCATTAAAAATCAAAATGTTTGCAGTTTATTCAAGGCCAAAATCAATTTTTTCTATGATGTTTGACTAGGCTACATATTTTTAAATTGATGTACAGAGTATGAATCTTACAGGCTAAGAAAAAAGACCGCGATTTTATTAAGGAATGACGATATTTCCTAATATCGGAGCTGTACTCTGACATTTATAGGGTAAATTTCGAAGGGATTAAATAAATCATACCCCAATTTCACTAACAAATCGCCACTGCCGACGATTATTCAAAGGCTATACGTAATAATTAACCCCTCAGAGCTTCGTGGCGATTACTGATAGCCTCATCGAGCATTAGTACAAAAGACACCAACTCCATTTTCAAATAAATTACACATGACAAATGCCGGCCCTTACTATTTTATCTCCATGTCCGGATGAGTACGGTTTGGATTAAGGGATTAATGGAATAAATTCCTTTGCCTCACATGCTTCTTGATAATAATGTCTTTACAGAAATAAGTCGGGAGATATATCGGAATGTACAAGCAAAATAAAATAAGCAGCTATTAGTACCGCTATTAATGTTACTTATTTAAGCATTAAAACTATTCTACATCAGTCACCACCGGTGCAAGAGTGTGGTGTGATCTCAATTCTGAGTTCGATTCCGAAGTAGGACAAAGTATTATTGGGTTTTTTCATAAGTGCATTTTAGTAGCAACTCGAAGTCTTCAAAATGAGCCCGAAGAAAGGGAATTGGTCGCTTCTATTGCTTGGGACTACCACAGTTGAAAAAAACGAAAATATTATTATCCTTGAGTTCGATCATTTAATTGATATTTGATATTTAAATGAGTTTTACTATGATTGATATTGAAGTAAAGATAACAATTTCAGTAATTCTTATCTATGTGAGTCTATTATAACAAATTAAATTAAAATAACAAAATTACTAGTAACTACCTGAGTCCAAACTGACTACGGTGTGGCTCAACCAAGTGTTAACTTTGCCCTTCCCGAGAATCAAACCCGAGACCTCAAGATCGCCACGAGGCAGTCCTATGGCCTTTTAATAAATAAAACATAAAAAATAAACATATCAAACACAAAGGAAGGTCAAAGAGAAATGATAAATGTGTCATTCTATCTAGGCTAGAATTCACGTTGACAGGAGTTGTTAGCTGAAAATGGCTTTTAGAAACGTCAACGAATGAAATAGGGTACGTCCATCCATCATGGTAATACTTACTATAGGACACTATTCGATATAAAATTTAGTACAAGAATATATGTATTTTTTCGGTATGGGTATGACCCATCACTCCACACATCACTCTCGGTAGTTCAACTAGAATGATTGATATTAAATTAATCAATATAAAGAAAATATTAATAAATATTTTTTATGAAAATAAGACTGAATTTTTATTTTCATTTTTTTTTTTATATACAGTAGAACCTCGTTAAGACGAATCTCGATAAGTCCTTCCCTTCAAACACCAAAACCTCCATTACTCGAAATCTCAACCCCCTATTAGTCGAAATAATCAGTGAATCTCTCCAAGCCATTTTGGTACATATTTTCCCTCCGTAACTCAAAAAATTAAACTGGACCTCTGTATCTCGAACATAGATCATATATCTAGCTCAAATTGTATAAGCATTAAAGTCAACCTCTTTATGTCGAATAAAAAACCGCCTATGTCAAAATCCTCCATAGGTCGAAAAACTTGAAAATATTCGAAAATGTTCGACTTATAGAGGTATTTATTTATAATTGGCCAATCGGCGCCCGTTTTGGATCACACCTCCAATTAAGTTCAAGACGTAGCAATCATTCTTATTGTGGTTGTAAGTAAAAATACAGATACAAGACTATTCAATATCCAATACTGAACGTAAAATTTCAACAGAGATCGTCTACTCGATTTGCTTAACCTGTAGATCGTATTCTAAACCTCATCGTTCCATACACCCAACAGCCATAAATACCCACACAGACAATAAACAAGGCAATTAATATCATTGCCAAAACAAACACTACTGGCCAGAAATGTCTGGCCAATCAATCTGACTTTATTTGCGGAAGACTGTCAAGGTGCACAAAATCTCAGAGATAATACGGAGTGGCGGTAGTGTCTCAGCAATTAGTGTAAACAGCGACGACCTACAATCGCGAGGGCACTTCACTTCGTGCCGCTTGTGAGTTGGAGGGGGCATGCTGATGGGCGACCGCGGAGAAGTCCTAAAAAAAGCATGGAATGTCCAAACTGTCTACTAAGACAATTCTTTTGGTAGCTGGTACTGATTCTATACACTCCAAACTGACAAGCTAGGATTTAATAACACTTCAACACTCCGCGACAAAACCACGGTCGTTTACTATTAAAATTTATAGTTTAACTATGTATTACATCAAATGAAACTATTAACGCCGTCTATTGTTAATAATTTGTTAATGCATTGTCAATACTCAAGTCGATGATAAATAGTCTGTCTAGTAATCGTTCTGAACGTATATATGTAAAATTGTTCACTCTAAAATATAGTTCATACATTAAATAAATATAATTAAATATAGTTCGTACATTCTAAAAAAGCAGTGATGGCCTCGAGGTTTAGGCGCGCGGTCGAGAATCTCGGCGCTCGCGGGTTCAAACCCCAGGTACACACCTCTGACTTTCAGAGTTATGTGTGTATTCACAATGAATTATCACTTGCTTTGACGGTGAAGGAAAACATCGTGATGAAACCTGCACACCTAAAAAAGTTCTTAGGAATATATTAGGCATATGTATAGATATACACACCAATCTGTATAAATTTTTCGACGTAACCGCAATGCGTTCATCGATGGTTTGAGCAGTCGCTTTGCGGTGCTAGAATTGTTTTGTCTCTAGTACTTAGCATAAGAGCCAAACCGATTTAGATATACCTAAAATATCCACAATGATTTGTCAACTATGTTCGCTGATGTAACATCTATGTTTTTTAGTTTTATTAACGATGTCGGCAGTGAATGATTTTTTATTTTAATATGCATTTGGTCAATCATTCGCGAGGATTGTGAATGATTTTGCATTTCAATATTCACTCGTTCAATCATTCGCGAGGTTAGTCGATGTTATAGTTAGAATCTAGTTTTATAGTCAGTTGTTTGCAAGCAGTCAGAGATGTTTTGAAAATAAATTGATTAAATCCTTAATCTGTGATGTCACAAGAATCGCATCAGTCATTACAGATGATGATTTTAACCGTCGGGTAATCTATTCTGAACTCCTTCGACTGTATATAGGTGTTATAGAAACGCAGAATCGCCATTACTATAGTAGCTTCCGAGGTCCTCGCCGGTAAATATAGGGAGAGGCAGTATGTACGAATCTTTGTATGTTGCTATGTTGCTTAATAGAGTACCGCCTTTTATATTTCATATTCGATTATATAAATTAAAAATATTTTTTCTATCTTATGGTCTTTTATCATCTTCCACTCTATGGAACAACAATCACGGTCATCGTCATTATGAGCTGCATCACGTCAACTGCTGGCCTTTGGCCTCTCCTCTTGTGACCTCGGAAACAGCCTAGTCGCCGACCAGTGACATGTATAAAAACGTTTGTTTTGTTTATGTTTAAATTATAGACATCCGTAATCGATTTAAAATAAAAATGTTTCAGAATTATGTCTAAAAATTAAACATTAATAATCCCTTTACAAAATTACACCAATAAATTTTCCAACACTCAACAATTTAGCTCGGTTATATAATTATGAACCTAATATCCATAAAAATGAAATAACAACTTTATCGCTAACAAAAAGTGGACGGCGTTTTAATAAAGGCGGTCCTTTAATACAGCTTTTAATTCTGAAAATAGATAAAAGATAATATCTTAGAAGCGGGCTGGATAAAGGAAAGAAAGAAAATTATGGAAGGCATGCTTAAGAGAAGTTGTCAGGTGACAGACACAAGCCGGGTCCCGTACTTGAATAAAGGCGCGCAGAATACAGTGTGCGTGGAACCAACTGCGCCATCTCATATTTTAGTTATTAGTTAAAAAAGGAATTAAAAGTGAAAATGTTGTACTTTGCTTAAAGATTCAAAATAAATAATAATAATAATTTTATTTCCATGCTCATGACTTTATACTGAAATAATACTACAAATTATACAAAAAAAGGTGTGTTTAGAGCATGGCTTCTTTACGGATATTATGTAGGCCTCCTCCAACTGTTTCCAAAGATTCAAAATATCTTAATAAAACATGACCATAGTATATAAAGAAGGTATCATAAGGTATTATTTATACCATAATGTATATGAATTAAAAATAAATAAAAAAAACTGTAGAAAATGATAGAGCAACACCATTGCCCCAAAGGCTTACTAAGTCAATAAGCAATCTTGCTCACGTAACTATTGATCAGTGAGACAGTGGCATGACTGATGGGGCTTATTAATGCAGTTCGAAAATATGATACCATGATGTCACCAATCAAAATTAAAGTGCTGGTCAAAGTTAATTAATATTACTTTCGAAACGCTTTTTTGTGGGTCATGAAAGTCTTTCCATTTTATCAACACCTACCTAATAGTTCAGCTCAGTTGTCATAAAAACAAACAATGTCTATTAAATTAGCTATTTCTATTCTGGCTGCCCAATAAAACGTCAATTTATCAAACGTTTTTGTGGTTAAAATTGTTTCTACATTCTGTTTACTCAACAATGTTTAACAGCAATCAATGAATAACCGCGAAATGGTAACAATTAAACATATATTACTTGGTTTCATGCATTTACTAAATTGGTATTTGATAATGCAAATGTAGGTTATTAAGAATGTAATGTTTACGAAGTGAATACGATTAGGTGATTTTTTTTAATATTTTTAAATAAAAATAATTTTGTTTGTTTAAATGATTTTGACCTAGTGATCGCGGGACGTCGCTGGATGCAGGCTGCTTCTAACAGGTCCCTGTGGAAATCATTGAGAGAGGCCTAAGTTTAGCAGTGGACCTCTTTTGACCATCCATCAGGATGGATGATGATGATGATGAAATGATTTTAATTCACCAATGAAGATTTTTGAGAAATTAAAGGTATATGGTATGGATAACATGCTATTCTTACCCGGTATTTCCATTGGCAAAAAGACAAGAAGTTATTGTTTAGATCATCGATCTAAAATCATTGATCAATATTTGCAGATACGTGGCGTCTACTGAAAAACCTTTCTGCACCATCAGCTATCAGTCATGCGCACTGTGTGACTGCCATATTAGTTTTCCAATGTGTTAGTTTGTGTAGGTAATTATCGCTACCCTACGGATATTTTTATTCAATAATGATATAGTGCATTGTTTTCTAGTTACTCAGGGACTATGTAAACTTACGATCATTTTATGATATCATACGAATTTCAACAATTATTTCCAAGATAATATAATTATTTGTAAAAAACGTGTAAATTACGACATTTTATTTATTACTTCATTAAAAAAAAACACAGTCCTGCTTATCCAACGGACGCAGTATAAGATCAGGTGACTGTCCTATGTACAGCCCATTATAAAATATATAAACAATGTTAATATCCGCGCTAATAATGATTAATTAAATTGGCAGGCTTTGTGCCGCAGACTAACAGCAAATCTAAGAAAGCCTTTCAATACCGGTAATAGAGTGTTTAGATAGCCTAGTAATTAAAATAGAGCTTAAAATCTATATTATACATACATTATGTATGTTGTCATCGTCTTTGCTGGCTCTTAACTGTCATTTGTTTTTTATTCTTATTATGATTTTTGATACTATTTTACAGCTAGCCGTTTTCTTAACGTCACGAGAAAGAACAAAAAGACTTTTAAAAAGCAGTTTGCTTTAACTTAAGATTTTAAGATTTTTTTTCTATTTTGCATTTCTTATACGCCTTATGGTGAATACAATATGACTTTTACTTATATCGTAGGACAACATTACAAGACTAAATAGTGATGGGATCCGTCTTACACTGCATGCTATTTTATATCATAAAATATGCATAGTATGGTCTTTCCCACGTCCAAATTGTTACATTGGGTAGATAGAGTTTCTTTCCCTTTTATATTACTATAAAAGGGACTGCCTCGTGGTCTCGCGGTACAAGTATGTGCCGTGCGATCTAGAGGTCCTGGGTTCGATTCCCGGGTCGGGCAAAGTGTTATTGGGTTTTTCCATTAGGAAATTCTCAGTAACAACACGGAGTCTGGAAATGTGCCCGAAAATCGGCAATAGGCTCGCCACCTATTACGTGGGACTGATACATACTTGGCGAAATGTGGGTGCAGAAATGCACCTCTGCCTACCCCTTAAGGGAATATAGGCGTGAGTTTATGTATGTATGTATATTACTATAAATATGTCTGCCAACATCAAAAGTTTCCAACATTTTGCTCTCATCAAACACATTCTTACAAGACACTACTGTTCACATAACTCTTCATAATTCCAACTACAGCGTCCGTTTACTTAGGGCCGCAGTTTTCATACAAAGAAAACAGGTGCGCCGACGAGCGCAAATAACCGCTGCGAACAAAACGCCAACAACTTTTACGCACAAAAGGTATGTGATAAAGGTTTTAGGTTGTGTTTTGATAGCAAATAGGGGCGTTTATGACCCCTAATAAGTTTCTATTTTGTGTATTTGTTTAGGTCTTAATACTTTATTTTACGCAAAAGAGAAATGTATTGTAATAACTTTTTGTGGGGATAAACGCAATGTATTGGCGCTGTGTTCCGGTGATTATGGAGAAAAATGGTATGTGTTAGCTCGTGGAAGCGATTTTGTTTAGATTTATAAAGTGAATCGTATGGGTGGTGCAAGAGAATTTTCTTACAAGCCTATCAGAGTACATTATTGAGGGAACAATATCTAATTTAACAAAATAGTAATGCAAATTATGCGAACCTCATACTTATTTTTTTTATGAGAGAAATCCCAATGCAAATTCGTAGCATTTTCTTTTATTTGTCTGGGACTGAAAATTTTAACAATTCTTTATCAAACGTAATTAGAATTCTTATAAGTGCGATCAGAACTTTTTAGTGTGTACATGTTTTTAGACACCTATAGATTATTCATTAAGTAAGGAGGAATACTGTGTGTGACTGCCTCGTGGTCTCGCGGTACAAGTATGTGCCGTGCGATCTAGAGGTCCTGGGTTCGATTCCCGGGTCGGGCAAAGTGTTATTGGGTTTTTCCGTTAGGAAATTCTCAGTAACAGCACGGAGTCTGGAAGTGTGCCCGAAAAGCGGCAATAGGCTCGCCCCCTATTACGTGGGACTGATACATACCGGGCGAAATGTGGCTGCAGAAATGCACCTCTGCCTACCCCTTCGGGGAATACAGGCGTGAGTTTATGTATGTATGTAAGCAGGAATAAATTTCTTACGTAACCAACAGTCTCATGGATTCTAAACTTTAGTGCTGTGATTAGCAGCAAGTCTACCTTAAAATCGACCTAAAAAGACTGAAAAACCCCTCTCATACACTTAGATAAAATTCCGTTGATTTTAACCGAGACTCTTTGAATAGTGGAGTGACTGAGGCCACTCTTTGTGAGGTCACAGTGCGGCCTCGAAACGAGGGAAAATTATAACCGCGCCATGCTGCTTCACGTAAATGGGACGATATAAGATTTTATTTCGCAGATATGGAGGGCCCCTGGACAATTTTTAAAAAGGAATGTCTGATGGAATGAAATGCGTTAAATGTTTTGCGAGTTCTATGATTTGACAAACGCTTCATCATCATCATCATCATCAGCCCAAATACGTCCCACTGCTGGGCACGGGCCTCCTCTACAACCGAGAGGGTTAATTAGTGTGACAAACGCTTAATTAGTGTGAATTTTTTCTATTGTAATTTATATTACATATCTTTAATTTTTGACTAATGTTACATTTTCTTGTTGGGTATTAATGTGTGCTGTATAAGAGAGATCTGCGTCTGTTTAAGACTCTAAGTGAAGAAGTATAACAGGTATAACTTCACACAACTAATTTTTTATATTAAACTAAACTTTGGCAACAAATCTGTCTTGAAAATTGAAAAAAAAAAAGTTTTTGCTTATAAGGTGCATGATAGACTACATTACAAACCTCGTATATTACCGTTAAAAAAACGTTAATGCTGATTCACCAGCAAACATTTTAATTCCAGAATATTTTTGCGCAGATAAAACCAAAGTCCGAACAGATTATGCAAAATCCGATAGCAGAAAAAATACCTAGAACGCACCAACCAACACTCAGCCCGTCGATAGCCGAAATAAATGTAATCATGGCCAGCACAATAATCATTTGAATACAAATGTACTGATTTCGTGGGGAACATTTATTTTGTGGCGTACCTACCGATATCGGCCGTATTGCTTTAAGGCGGAACCAAGCTCGGTTTACATGATTATGTTTCTTTGAAGTTATCTTCGAGGCGTAGGCGCATCATATCGGGTTTTTGGATAGTTTGCCTGCACAATTTATTATACTGGGACGACAAATTTGTGTATATGTTGTATAAAAATTGAATGTGAGTGGTGAAATCGGTCGAGGACGGCCCAGGCGAACATATAAAGCTCACATGGGAAATTTATTTAAAAAGGGTAAGATAAAGAGTCCTCGAAACCGACGTGCATGCATGAAGAGGATTTTTTTTTATTTTTATTTTTATTTTTTATAGTTAAAATGGAATAGGCGATTGTCTTCCATCTCATCTGATGGAAAGTGTAGATGATGACGAGGGTGGTACACGCCCATCCAAAAGAAACCAAAATAAAAATTGAGTAAGCGAAAGAAGTGTGTCTTCGCCGTGACATTTGGCGCTCTATAGTCTCTGCCTACCCTTACGAGAGACAGGCGTGAGTTTATGTAGGTATATATGTATGTAAAAATTTAAAGTGATTGACAGTGCTTGTAGATAAGTCCATTTGTATAAAAATTTGATTAACTTTGACTTTGTAATTTATGGTAATAGAGACTATCCCACCTCACCACTGAAAATCCTGTACACCAAGATCGACTGTGGCACGCACAGAAATGACACCGATCAGTGAAGCTCAGCGAGTCTCTATAGGGGACATAGCTTGTCTTTTACCCCGCAACAAAATTGTTCAGAAAGAGATAAACAGGAGGAGTAGGAAACATGGTTGATGGTAAGAGTATGTTGTTAAAATAGAGCATCAAGTGACGACAGACACGAGTTCTTTTCTTTCTATGACCCTGAGTTCTTTGAGCGTATCGTGAAGGTCTCAACATTAAGAGAGCAATGTACTTAATATTGTTGTCAATTTTCATTTTCAATTTTAAATTATTAGTCGCAGTAGTATGACGTTGACATTTTATAAGATATAGTGTTTAAAATAGAAAATACTCACATGAAAGAAATTTTATGAGCAGTCAGTTGCAGCTATTCAGCTTATTGCAATTTTATAATATTCAAAGGGATTTTTAAACCTATTTCGTGCCATTATAAGAAATCTTTTCTAAACTAAATTACGTTTTAATCGGTAAGTAAAATTACTGTGGCGTATCATTTATCTTGCCTCTGACGTATGCAACTTAATGGCTAGAATGCCTTAACTCTGCAGTAATATTTAAGTGTTAAGAATCCTCCTCTTAATTTTAAAAGAGTCTAATTTCTTCACTACTTAATAAATTAAAATAAATCTTTGAATTTAGAATGCACTTTACAAAAAAAAATTGTCTTCTTGCCTCTTACGAGTAAATAAGCAAAATGTTTAGATATTATACCGAGTCTGAACCCAGCCTTATCCAAACTACGGCAATAATAACTTACGTTTATGACTATCTCACCTATTTCGGGATAACGTTCGGTTTTTCCAAATAAACTTCAGTTTATCATTAAATAGATTGCAAATTAGTTCTGTAAACAGCCATGCTATCTGAAAATTACGTAAACTAAATCCTTAGGGTGAATTTCGCTAAAATGAAAGCAATAAGGCAAATTGTTTTCAAGACCTGAATTTAACCATGTAACTATTAAAACAGTTTAAGAGTGGGTTTATAGATATTACTCTGCCTACCCAATGGATACAAGGATACAGGAGATATGGCTTCATATACACACATACACGTATTCCCAAAAAGGATAATCAGAGGTGCATTTCTGCAAGCACATTTCGCCAATTGTGTTTTCGTCCCAAGTAATAAGGGTATTCCAGACTTTGTGCTGCTACTGAAATTTTCCTAAAGGAAAATCCCAATAATACTCTGCCCGAACCAGTCATCGCCCAGTTTATCACACGCCACACACACCTAAAAGTTCTTAGGAATTTCTTAGGTGTGTTGTCCGCCGACCCGCACTAGGCCAGCGTGGTGGACTAAGGCCTAAACCCTCTCAATAGTAGAGGAGGCCCGTGCCCAGCAGTGGAACATATACGTCCGTACGTATATGGACTGATGATACTGTGGGTGTATAAATTCCCCTTTGTGACACAGCGTAGGTGAATACATAATGGGGATGTTGACATAAATAGGGAATGTATGAAAAGTTATTTTTTTGCCATAGCAGGGAATATTAGAATACTGAAAATCATATTTTGTAAATGTAAATATGAGTAATAAATTAATTAAAAATAATTAAAAATGTTTAAAATAATTCCAAATATCACGTGACTGCAAACGCCAATCGGAGCGCGTTACGTCACAATGTATGAAGAATCACAGACAAGTTGTCTAACCTAGGGGTGTCCACTGTCCACTTTGAAAAAACATCGATGTTTTTTTCGATTCGATAAATCGGAACTTTACACTTTTTACAAGTACTTTTTACAAGCTTTTATTTAACTTGCAATGTATGTATGTATGTTTGTTTGGATGAAATCTTGCAACTTAATTTTGAAGCAGCAGATATTTTTAACCGATTTGTGTCGTGGGTATAAGAAACTACGAGAGACTTTTCGGTCTCCCAAACAATGTTATAACAATATTATTGAATCAAATATTTGCGAATCACACAAACATTTGTCTCGGTGCGGGGATAGAACCCGCGGCCTCTCGTTTCGCAAGCTGTGTCTAGCCAACTGCGCCACGGGGCTGAAAATCCTATAATTTTGTACTTATTGATAAAAAATACTATTATATTTTGAGATTTTTATTCTAAATTTTCCAAAAACGATTTGATACGAGTAAGTATCGATACTTGCCGACCGATACCGAGTAAGTATCGATACTTGACGACCGATATGGTATTGAGTAGAAGTATCGATACCTTAATGGTATTGTTTCATCCCTAGTTTAACAGCAGTTTGTTGTATTTAATACACTGTTACGTCATCAAGCCCAGGTGACAGCTTGGAGCGTTTAGGCGCGAAATTTAAACACTAAACTAATTAAAGTCGTTTTTTTATTTAAATTTGATGAATAAAAAATTTAAGTATATTTTTTCGTAATATTTACGTTCTTATCTATAAAATAAAAACAGTTCCAAATTTTTGTCAACATCCCTATTCAAATGAATTTTCTAAGAAACAGCAGTATTACTTGAAACTGACTAAAACATAGCTCTACCATTCTAAATTGATTGAGCTAAACTTCAAACATCTTCAAAAGCAATTTGTTCAAGCAACATGCATTCGTGGTCAATTTCAATGAACAATAAAACTTCAGACACTGTAGACATGATACAAACGACTCACTTCTTTGCCGTACAAGTTTTATTAAACCAAAGAGTTATGTTGGCAACCGCATAGATCAATGAACTTTTCATTTCGAAATATGTTTTTCGTAAACTATCAAATTATACGTTGTAGTTGTATTTAGACGTTGGCATTGGATAAGATGTAGTGTTTGAAATAAATAATGCTAAGATAAAAGAAAGTTAATGACAGTCGATTGCCAAAGTGGTTCTTTACGTTTTAATATTATTGGCCATTTGGTTATTTCGCTTTTTTAGGGATTTTTTTAGGAATTCGTGTTATATTTAGTATTTTTTGTTTACATTAAATAATTTTATGATATTATATTTTTAAAAGAAATTATAAAATACATTATACTTTTATAATAATGCAAAGAAGGCAAGGATCTACCTTGACATTTCCCTGTAAAAGTTAGTTATGATTAACAATTATAATTTATTAACTAGAAACTAGTGAAAGTCAAGAGTGGGGCCAACATTACCATATCTTCATCGCAAATTTTATGACGAAAAATTGTTTGCATTTCTACCTTCAATGTTCTATGAACATTTTAGTTAAGAGTCCTATCCCCATAAAATACTTCCTACCGCAAACATTCTTACGCTGGACGCAGCACGTGATGCGCAGGTAGCTCAGGTTTTTAAAGCTAAGTAGTTTTAGCTCTGGCATCCTTCCAGAACAGTAATAACTGCATTACAAATAAGTACTGTGTACAACGCCTCTAACTTTTGTTCAAGAAATTCAATTTCGGCTTCGAATGACGTAATACCTACCTACTTCTGATGTAAAAAGGCAGCTTTGAGTTTGAGGGATTATGTTATTTTTACTGACGCGCTAATTCATAATCAGCCCATGTAATTACCATTGCTGGGCCGGGCTTCTACAACTGAGAGGGTTTAGGCCTTAGTCCATCACGCTGGCTTAGTGCGGATTGGCGGACTACACACCTAAGAATTTTTTAGATGTGCAGGTTTCCTCACGATGTTTTCCTTCGCCGTTAAAGTACGCGATAATTCATTGCGAATACACACATAACTTCGAAAACTTAGTGTGTGGGCCTGGGAATTGAACCTGTGACCGCCGAGATTCTCGACCGCATGCCTAAACCTCGAGGCCATCACGACGCGCTAAATGTGTATGATGATCTCAGTGGTCACGGGTTCAAATCGCAGGCATATTTTCGTGCCTTTTCACTGTTGTGTGGATATATTATGTTTATTTATCATAAATGATCACGCATTTTTAAGTAAAGTTAAATATATAGAGGCAACACACCTTTTCAACTTCGAAGAAAATTCTATCGCAATTGGTATGTCAGCTATTCAATCTACACATACTATATTTACGAACAAATTCATATAGGAATATAGGGAATATAGGTGATATTCCCGAAGGTTAGACAGATTTGCAATTCTGCATCCACTTTTCGCCATACCAGCATGTATGTAAGTAAAAAAATTACTGCGATAGCAAGCAACACCTCTGCATGCAAAACAACAGAGAGTTTTCGGATCTCTAGTGTACATCATTATTTTCTCGAATTCGGGCTGGATGCTGTGTGAAAAAACTGGCATTCGCAAATACCGAGTGAGTTTCCTAAATCTTCATTTTCTCTGTAAGCGTTTTAGTCCCGAATTGTCATCGGAAATTGCAATTTCTATTGCAGTATTACCAGTTGATTTTAAAGTGTTGATATTTTTTATTTATTTTTTTTTATGGAAAAAGGAGGCAAACGAGCAAGTGAGCCACCTGATGTAAAGTGGTCAACACCGCCCATGAACACCCATAATACCAGAGGAATCATCGGTGCGTTGCCGGCCTTTGAGGAAAATATAGGCTCTCTTCTTGAAGGCCCCTCAGTCGTATCTGTTTGGAAATACCGCCGAAATTCAGCTTAATGTTTTTAATATTAGTTATTATGATACATAGTATTTGTGTTTACCAAACACAAACAGCGACGTTGGTTGTGCGATGAAAAGGTCCGGGATTCCCAGGTTGGGCAAGAATCCTTGCCCAGTATTTTACGTAAATTCTAAAATACTGTGATATATTAAGTGAAAATTCGTGATGGCCTTGGAGTATGGGCACGCGGTCGAGAATCTCGACGGTCGCGGGTTCAAACACCTCTGACTTTTCGAAGTTATATGTGTATTCACAAAGAATTATCACGCACTTTAACGGTGAAAGAAATCATCGTGATAAAACCTGAACACCTAAAAGTTCTTAGGAATTTCTTAGGTGTGTAGTTCGCCAACCCGCACTAGGCCAGCATGGTGGACTAAGGCCTAAACCTTCTCAGTTGTAGAGGAAGCCTGTGCCCAGCAGTGAGATGTAAATGGGCTGATGATGATGATGATTAAGAGGTATTTTGATATTGTAACTGTGTATGTTTGTTTTACTAGCGGTGGGGCCCGGTTCCGTGCAGGTGCAATCTTGAACTCCGTGCTGAGCTCACGGTACACATTTTCCCGAGATTTAACCTATGTTACTTCTAGGGGTCCCATCTATGTTCATACAAAAAATCATTCAAATCGGCTTATTACTTTTTACTAGCTTCTTAATAATATTAGCATAGATATAAACAATCCTTTCCGAAAATATTGGGATATTAGCTGCCGAAAATACACGGTAAAGCTTTTAAACTTTATTTTTATTCGATGCCCATTTCCTATCCACTTATCTACTCTATGGCGCATTTGCTGAAATCACAATGGAAGATCTATTTCTATAATTTCCCAGAAATACGAAACTTAAACGCTAAAACCACAGTATTATTCGTGTACAAATCTCCAATTCTCATGCTTCTGCTGAATTACTGTTAATCATTACTACGAGCTCAGCAAAGCGAACTGCAAACTATAATTAAGGTGTGCATGAAAATTTAGTGCTTATTTCAACAGCTTAAGGTGGATATTTGCGTGCAATATTTTTGATTATTTTGACGGCTCTCACAAAACTTAACTTCACTCGCTAGTCGAATGAGTACGGTCTGTTGAAAATCACATATTTCATGTCCATCAAACTAATTTTTGAACTTATAATTAACAGGGAACGTTATTGGGCAACTGCAAATATACCAAATACGAAGAGGGATATAATAAGTTACTCCCTTTTACATAAACGTTGTACGTTTCTGGTTTAAGTATTCATTGCGATGTTTTATGATTTATGACGTCACAGAAAGTGAGACAAAATACCATTATATTGCTTTTGTTCGTGGCCTGTCTTGTATTAAATTCTGGGTTTCTGCATACACTCTTTGGACCCTAATTGATACCATCAGAAAGTTAAGAAAATCCTATATCAACTGATTTCTACGTCACCTCTTAATATAATATATTTTATTTATTTATTTATGCTTTTTATACATTAAGTATAGAGGCGGACTTAATGCCAAAGGCATTCTCTAACAGTCAACCTCTTTTATTATAAATTAAGTCAAATTCAATTCAATGAAATCATTAATAATAATAAATGAAACCCGTTAATGATTAATCATATCAAAAGAACAAACCCAGAAGTTGCCGAGTTTGGTTCCAGTCATCATCAGCCTGTACACGCCTTATTGCTCAAGCAAGGAACACAGGCCTCCTCTAATCTCCTCTAACTCTACTGCCAGCCATTTTTATAGCCAATAAAACTGGCGCAAAGGAATCGCCAGACATTCTTGTCTCCGCGTCCATTAATTGTATAATAAGCGAGTGTCTACCGTGGGGACACACAGTATTTCTTCATTTAATTTCATTCGAAGAGGGCAGCGGTGCGACCGCGGCTAATTAATTTACGTCCTAAGTTCCTCGCAAACAGTTCCTGGTGAGCTAGGGCTGTCGCCGACACGAGTCTATTAATTGAAGAAACGCGATGTTAATTATGACCTATTTATTGCATTCCGTCATTTTCCGTACCCAAAGTGTAAAACGGGACCTTATTACTAAGACTTCGCTATCCGTCTGTCAACAGGCTGTATCTCATGAACCGTGATAGAAGAAATGTTGACAGGTAATGTATTTCTCTTGCCACTATAACATGAAATATTGAAAAACAGAATAAATAAATATTAACGTGGGTCTTCCATACAACAGATATGATTTTTTTGCCGTGTTTTTAAATAACAGTACGGGACGTTTCGTGCGCGAGTCCCACTCGCACTAGGCCGGTCTTTTTGTTTTCGTGAATCTGCCTGTTTTATGAAGACATATTCAATGGTCACGTAAAAAAAATTCTTGTGATTTTGCTTCATCTCTATTGATCTAGCCTCTGTTATTTGTTTTAAAACTAATTATAGCTACGAAATGTAATAGTCAACAAATTAATTCGTTTCGTAGATGTGATTCCGTTTGAAGTAACTATCGGCCTCATTAAAATCGGGATATAGTTTTATTGTAAATTAAAATATTTCCTAATTTACCTAATTTTTCTTTCTTTTTGTTATCGATGGGAAAGCTGGTAATGGCCATCTCTCATATCCGCCATCCCTGGGGGAGGGGGATAGTGAGAGTATGTCGGGGTCATCTAGGGTGCGACATAAAAAATAGTTTTAAAATTTAATTACTACTTAAACTTTACGTCGCGCATGCTTAAGTTGTAATTAAATTAACTAAGGTTTTTAAATAAGGACATAGAGAAATATTAGTTTATTGAAAAAGATAAAAATATTTAAAACCTATTTACCTTTCCTCACCTTTTTCCTCCTTATTCCGAAAGGCGAAACTGTTCTTCGATTACTCTATCAAAACATTGGCAAGGGAGAGAACCGAGCAAACACTGTAATAAAAAAAATAACAATACCCTCAATCCCATCGATATTGTGCCCTAAGAAAACAATATTTTTGAACGCAAGCACAAGTGTTCTGTTTTTCCTGTATCGCTTATCCCCAAGACGTATCGGTGACCCACAAACCAAGTAATAACTTATGTAGAGACAGAGAGTGGTACAGTATTGTATGGCCTCGATAGTGGTTAAGTTATAGGAGGTAGCGAATTGATTTCTGTCACTTTACGTTTGAAATTAATCCTAGAAGTATTGAAGTTGTTAGTTGGTAGAAATTAAATAATAATTTTATAACACAAAAAATGACAAATACAAAGACACAATAAATGCTATATTATGTACATATATTTGCTTTTATATCAATATTGTGAAGGAAATTCTATGTTTGAGTTTTTGCACAAGGAATTCTTTAGGTATGGGAAATCTACTAATCCTCACTACTACTTAATCCAAAGAAACACTAATATTGATAGTAATTTTAAATATTATATAAAAAAATACTTCTAATGTATGTCACACACAACTTATACGCTAGTATGAAATCAGAATAATTAACCACAGGAAATATTAAGTTATTATTATTTAATTTCTATACATTCAAATCTCGCCATCTCTCCCCACTTGCATCATAGAATGGCAGCGTCCCAACAGACAGGTCCGTGAGGCGAGCAGCCTCCGACTGCACAGCGGTTAATTAAATTCTATCCGCTGCCCACTCTCTGTATAAAACCACGGTAAATATACAAACTTAATGCTATTTAACTACATAATAAGATGCTCGCTTTCGTATGAATCAGACTTGAAAACAACTAAGTTACTGTCTTTATCCCAGTCTACGACTGACGTACCTGTATCGTAGCGACCGTAGCACGTAGTACATACGTAGCACATAGCATGGATCGTCTTGCTTAGTTACTTCATATAAAATAATATTCAATTAAGGGTAAAAAGGAAATTAAGGGTAGGTTAAAATAAATATATACATAGTTGTTTAGTGAACTAATATCGACTTTCAATGAGTATAGAAATTTGTACGGATTTTCCTTTTATTGTATAACAATCCTGGAATGATGACTCAAAATGCGATGAATTGAAAATTCAAAATGTGCATTTAAATGGATTTCTTTTCTTTAAATTAATAATATCATATTTATAATACAAAAATTAATCCTTATTTATCACTATAATATTACTATTTAGTATTTTAATACTCCAGCAGAACCTCTTACGAAGTTCCGTCATCGTTTAAATTAATTACTGTTACATCTTAGCATGTCTTTGTATATGATGTGTGAACCCGCCTAACAGTGTCTAAATCCTTTGTTTATTACTACAGCGTACAAGCTTAGGCTGCATTAACTCGACTCGAGGCTAATCTATGGTAAGTAAACGCACACCATGCAAATAGTGGTTTGGCAACAAAGCCTATATATATACATACATATAATATGTATATGCTGAATTTTAAAACGCATAAATATGAGAATGAATGACTTTACTTGTGAACTTTAGTATCTCATACTTTCTGAATCAACTAAAGGTATTGTATAGACAAATTTAAAACTGTCTGCCAATCTACTGAATCCAATAACTTAATTTTAAAAGATTAATAGGTTCCGCATGAGGTAAAGCCTTATTGGATTTCTCCATTACCATTTTTCGTGTATCACCATGCAGTTTGAAAATAAATAAATAAATTCACCTAACACGTACATAATTCTAACCCCACACTAATATACGAGTCTTGTGTCGTGGGTATCAAAAACTACGAGAGACTTTTCGGTCTCACAAACACCCAGACCCGAAACAAATATTTGGTCTTGGTGCAAAGATCAAAGTTTCTCGTTTCGCAAGCTAGTGTTTAGCCAACCGCGCCACTGGGCTGTCAAATGAGCCCAAAAACGACAGTGTCCACTCTCTTATTACACTGGACTTAAAACAGAGCCATTAAAACGTGAGTTTATAAAACACCATTAAGAATAAGTGTAACATACAATTTTGTACATATTTTTATCACTCGAAAAATAATACTAACAGTTATCATTAAAAGAAATTGCTCCTTTTATGCAACACACTTTGCAATTCAAAGACCTGTGTGCAATTGTTTGAAAGTTCTCGCGGAGCAACGAGAAGTTAGCTGTAAAACAAGATGTTTTGAGTTCGTTTCTTGCAGTGAGGCAAGAGTTTCTATTACATATCTAGAACAGCGTATATATCTGTCCTACTACTAGATACCTATACAGTACAGAAGTTAAAATCACAGTCAGGTTCACTTTCGACATTACAGAAGATGATTAATAAAAAGTGGTTTAAAGTGGCCCTTGAAGCTCTTGATAACTAAGATTCAAATAATGCATCATTGAGGAAGAAAGGTTTTTTTTTTGTAATGTGTACTTTCTTTCCTTTATTGATAAAAGACGTTCAACCATGACTGAAATGTACATATTTGTATTGCTAGTGTAGTAAGGCCCTAAACCGTTTCCGTGTTAGTATTTTTCATTTTTTATTATTATAACATAACCCAAACTTTCATATTATTGTTTAATGTTATCGACACTGCGTAATAACCATTATCAGACGAAAGACGTCCACTGCTAGACATATTAGACCTCCCCCAAAGACTTCCAAAGCGCTCCGTCAGAAGTGGCCTGTATACATATTACAATTTATCGATATTTAAAAGTAACTATCGTCTAGCCAAATACTACACCCCCCCCCCCCCACACTAATTTTTCATTGGACAATTGTCAACTAATCACACGTACGACGCAGTGGCGGTACCTCCATTGAAGCCCAAAAGCCCAGCTTGCCTTACAAAATTCCGAATGATAATCTTCAAGCTTTAAATCTTTATATAACAAAAGCAATTTGATATATACATGAGAATATCCTGACCTCACAATAAACAATTATAAACTAGACATTGTACAATTAACGTGTAACTCTTTTGGGCTTCTATTGAAGTACCGCCACTGGTACGACGAAACACGACAATAGGAGTAGGTATGACAAACGTCAAAACCTCACACAGGCATAGAACAGATCATATCGCCTCTGCCAACAAAAGCTCGCTTAATTGAATTCAACGTTGCGATGAGTGGCAAAATCAAATCAACATGTGTACGTAGTGTAAAACCGGTTGTGATCCGTTTGTGAGAACAATAGGCCGCATATTGTGTGAATAGATTTTGTTTTCGCTGAAACGGTTAATAGGCCTCTAAAACTTTGTGTTGTGTGATATGACTGCCTCGTGGTCTCGCGGTACAAGCATGTACCCTGCGATCTAGATCCGGGATCGATTTCTGCGTCGGGAAAAGTGTTATTGAGAAATTCTCAGAAGCAGCGCGGAGTTGGGAAATGTTCTCGACAGACGGCAATAGGCCGCTCTCTATTACGTGGGAAAAAACAATTGGCAAAAATATTGGTGCAGAAATGTACATCTGTCTACTCCTTCGGGGAATATACGCTTGAGGTTATGTATGTATGTATGTTAACTTCTAAAATTTCTTGTTGTATGATAAATAAGGTGTGAGAAATAATTTGTTATGCTTTTGAGCTTAACCCTCTGCACTGATTTTGATGAAGTTTGGTATAAAAATAAACAGAAACCTGAAGACTTAGTAAGTAATAGGTTATCATTATCCGGAAGAACTAAGGTATAAGGGCCTATATTATAAAAAATAATTATAAAATCTGAATTAATCAAGCGACGATGTGGGCATACTGTGGTATAATTCTGAATAGAATGGCTTTGCATTCTTCACATTACTCTGGTATTTAAGATTCAATACGCTTGTTATTTATTTCTCATTTACTTTCGGTCTCGTTCTTCAAACGCCAAAATTGGCAAATCTAAAGACCAAGGACTTGGCTGATGACTCGAGCTTAGTATAATTTTTTTTCGGTAACAAAACAATGAATAGCAGCCAAGAGTTTAAAAATGAGTGTAACACTTAAAAAATATACCCCAGAACGCCTATGTAGGTCAATTTCTAAACTAATTCAGAAGTCTGTAATAATGAAGCATGTGCTCAGCTTACCTTTTCCAAAATGGGGGACTTTACGATAGTTACCGAATTTCACACGACAATCGGCACGTCACACGATACGTTGAGAAAGGGTTCTGATAAAGGTAAAGTTTTGAACTGGGTCGGCATATCCTATTCGGATACATTGGAATAATTTTGAGATCATGTAAATTTTATACAGAAATTATACATTCTGTACGGAAAGTTAGAAGTTTTTATATGTATATTCGTTGCTTATTTCAGTACATTTCGGATTTCTTTTAAAAACATACGACTATTTAAAATTATGAGAAACACGTAAAAATCACATTAATATCTCTGACCCCATAATAAAGTAAAAAAAATTGTGTCGTGAGTAAACTACGGCAGATTTTTTCGTCGTACAAACACCGAGACTCGAAACAAACATTTGCGGATTGCACAATCATTTATGTCGGTACGCGAATCAAACTTAGATTCCACTACAGAAATTGCGTACAAACCTTTTCGAATTAATAAAGTTTTTAGTGTATAATGGAAGACTTCTAAAGGCATAAACACATCAGTCAGATGTCTTTACGATTCCTTAAACGAAGACATCCTTTTGGAGGTGGGTATTTTATGTTTATTCGCATTTTAAATATAAATTATGCGTTGGTTTTAAAAAACAAGCTATTTTTCCTCCCACGTCAGAGCCCTTATTGCGTAAATCAGGGCATTACTTTTTACTCTTGACATAAAATCGCCGCGCGTCACCAGTCTCTAGGCGGTCGGTAAGCAAATTGCCTTCATTTGTATAATTGGACATCTAATGTTTTTGATCATTACGCTCCTCGGCGACTTGTGAAATGACGAAACATTTTTAATTTTTGTTTAATAATAAATTACGTTTAATGGGCGCTGATATAAAAGCTCGGCGCGAAAGGAGGAATTAATAGGGAATAATAATGAAATCCGTTGGCATCGTTTATCAGTTAAATTTGTGGAAGCATTATTTTATCGGGAACTGTCGCTTAGTTGTTTAGTTTCAAAATAATCGTTTCCTCGTTGGTCCCCGGCGTATTTGTGCGGCTTGCGTTTGAGAAGGTCGGAGTTCGATTCTCGTGTTGGGCCTTGTTTTAATAAGTTTTTCCTTTATTAAGCGCAATAACTACACGGAGCCCAGTGTTAGAATCGCTTATTCTTAGTATGCGTAACGTGGGTGAAGGAAATAATATCATCATCATCATCAGCCCATATACGTCCCACTGCTGAGCACGGGCCTCCTCGACAACTGAAAGGGTTTAGGCCTTGGTCCACCACGCTGGCCTAGTGCGGGTTGGCGAAAGGAAATATAAATAAATAAATAATTGTACACCCAACAGTCACATACATAGTTCTGACCCCACATTAAGATACGAGCCTTGTGTCGTGGGTCTCAGAAACTACGAGAGATTTTTCGGTCTCACAAACACCCAGACCCGAAACAAATGTCTGTGGATCACACAAACATTTGTCTCGGTGCGGGGATCGAACCCACGGCCTCTCGTTTCGCAAGCTGGTGTCTAGCCAACTGCGCCACGGGGCTGTCAACCTGTCAATATACCTTGAAATTATTGTACCGTAATTAACATCAGCTGTGATATCGTCACTTCATTATTTCATAAAAAAAGGAGTTACTTTGGAGACTAGTATATAATAAATGACCAATGCTATCCAATCCATTGATGCATCAGTTGATTCATATTGACGCGGAATAGCTTGTTATCAACATGATTGTGATTGGCCGCATTGGACGCCGAATTACGTTAATTTAGTTCTATTTCTATCGGCCGATAACCAAATGCTACTATTGTTTGTCGTTCACCACAAAACCACATTATGTCATTAATAACCTTTAGATTATTTCCAACTATTATTCATAGCTTTTAAATAGTTATTTGTCGAAGTGTTAATTACTTTTACCTAATCCGTGTTATGCGGGGTAATGATTCTTTTATTTTAATGTGGTTTAGCTTTTATTGTCCTTTAAATAAAAGTTAATGCACGAGAATTTATTTATACACCTGAATATGTTTTAAATGTTTGACTGACGTCATAGATAATGAAACTATTGTTTAATGTATTACAAGACTTCACCACTTCACCCCTGTTTACAAATAAAAACTTTTCGTATAACTGATTAGACGAAGAACTTAATTAAAACAATCATTAGAATAATACGTAAGCATAGAGGACTTACCGCCGAAAAACCAAATTCCCTTTTGCAAAACTCTAAAAATGCTGCAAAGATTCCACATGCAATACATAAACTCGGTTGCTTGTGTTCGTGGCTTGCAGCCGACAGTTCTTTTGGCAGACCTGTTGCGTTTGGTTCCGTTGAAGAATGCGCTAGTTAGGAATCACTCTAGCATTCTTTTGATGTTTAGCTTGACTTATTATCGAGCTGTGTATATCAAATATCGATATCATACTCATAGCATATCGTCGTTGTCTTCATCTTGAATCTCAATTTCTATACCTCAAGGGTTTTTACTGATGGTAGCGGATAGATGAGGGCTGCTCAAGACGGTAATGGTCGTCGTTTACGTGGGGAAGTCTACGTTCAGCAGTGGACGGTGATAGGCTGAGTATATATACATAGGTTTTTACCATTTGACACTACATCAAAAGGCAAGACAAAAAATACACAACATAACACATAACATAACCTCACGCCTGTATTACCCGAAGGGGTAGGCAGAGGTGCATTTCTGCACCCACATTTCGCCAGTATTGTATCAGTCCCACGTAATAGGGGGCGAGCCTATTGCCGTTTTTCGGGCATAATTCCAGACTCCGTGCTGCTACTGAGAATTTCCTAATTGAAAGACCCAATAATACTTTGCCCGACCCGGGAATCGAACCCAGGACCTCTAGATCGCACGGCACATACTTGTGCCGCGAGACCACGAGGCACAAAAAATACAAATGTGAACTAAAAGCATATTGACGTAGATTTTCTGTTCGACTTATAGGGCTTAGGCGTTAATGCCTTTAACTGGACTAATGGAAGCTGATCGTCCTAACATACACAGAAAATCCTTAGAAAGAACTCTCAGGCTTGTATGTTCCATCATGACTTTCCGCTTCGTGATCTATTTTGAATATTGATATTTATGTATTTCTTTTTTCTCGTTGATATCATCAGTAATATTACTAAAATCGTTTACATATTATTATCATCATATCTCCATTAGAGTCGTCAATTTAATTAGTTTTAATAACATGCAATATGTGAAAATTACGAATCGTATTAATTAGACAGCAATCTGTTATTATGCTGAAAGCAGTCCGCTTTAGATTATTATTAATTAAATAATATCATTACCCAAAAACAAATACAGTCCTCCTCCATTACTGTGTAATTATTAACCTCAGAAAACTTACGTGGATAATTCTTAGGTATGCAAGTTTCCTTTCGATGTATTACTTCACCGTTAAATCCTTACTAATATTATAAATGCGAAAGTAACTCTGTCTGTCTGTCTGACTGTCTCGCTTTCCTGCTAAAACTACTGAACCGATTTAAATGAAATTTGGCACACAGATAGTTTAGAGCCTGAGAAAGGACATAGGCTACTTTTAATCGCGGAAAAGGGGTTTTAAGGCGTTGTAAGGGGGGATGAAAGGTTGTATGGAAGTATGGTCATTTTTAAAGCTAGAAGCTTGAAACTTATTTTTTAGGCTGTTGTTTAGATATAAATAAATATGTCATTAAATTTGTAAAAAATTGCAGCTTTAAGGGGGTAAAATAAAAAAAGGGGTGAAAGTTTGTGTGGTAATTCGTCATTTTTGAAGCTAGAATGATGAAACGACGTGTAGACGATTGTAACTATATGTCCGTTACGCTTTCACGCCTAAATTATTTGACCGATGTGAACGATTTTTGATATGGACATAAATAGGACTGCCTCGTGGTTTCGCGGTACAAGTATGTGCCGTGCGATCTAGAGGTCCTGGGTTCGATTCCCGGGCCGGGCAAAGTGTTATTGGGTTTTTCCATTAGTAAATTCTCAGTAACAGCGCAGAGTCTGGAAATGTGCCCGAAAAACGGCAATAGGCTCGCCCGCTATTACGTGGGACTGATACATACCTGGAGAAATGTGGGTGCAGAAATGCACCTCTGCCTACCCCTTCGGGGAATACAGGCGTGAGTTAATGTATGTATGTACACACGTTTAGGATTTGAACTGACAATCGTGATTACAATCCTTGATACTGTCTGGTACAACTAACTAATTTCATTAGCTTATGTTCAGTCTATAAACAAAGCAACTGAGATAAGGCTAATTAAATTAGTATACCGTCCAAATATATTCGCCAAGTTAATTAGAAAGGACGGCGAAGATTCTAGGACACAACTCAGGTACTTCCTCCGTCTACAAACAACAGAATTTCCTGCTTGCACGGCCACTCAATAATTTAACAAAAGTTTAACGCAAACTATGGGTAGCTGGCTGCCCACTTAGCCCGAAGGTCTGAGGCATTAAGAGAACTAGTAAACCCATTAGTTGATGTTTATTGGCGAATCGTGAGCGTGTGTTCGACTGTTGCGTGTACTTTGATGCAAGCAAACATTAATAGTTAATTAGTTGGAGTTAGATTAACGTTTGTTTTAGCACGAGTTTAGTGAATAAGGTTTATTCTAGACGTAATCTGAGAGCTAATTGTCGGTATGTTTCCAAATGTAGATAAATTTATACCAAGGGATGCTTGCTTTTCGACATTGCAGATTTTTATATTAAAACAGCTTGTAATTAAAAAAAGGAAACAAAATAATATAATATACTCAATGATTTTAATATGAATGAGTGTCTCGAAATGATCAGCAAATACCGATATTGAAGAAGACGATAAAAGAAGAAGAGAAAAAAATAATTTTATGTGTCACAAAAATAAACCAGAAACGGGATGAATTAAGAATATAGAAATAAATGTATTAAAGACGATGGAAAAATCATTGTTATGATGGAAGGGCAATAATAACTCCTGGTTTAGTATGAAATAATACATGAAGGCATAATTGATACACCCGACAGTCACATAATAGTAAAACTATGTACTCAAACCCCTCAAACTAAGATACAATTCTTGCGTCGTGGGTATCAGAAACTACGAGATACTTTCGGTCACACAAACACCCATACCCGAAACAAATACATATTTGTAGATCACACAAACATTTGTCTCAGTGCGGGGATCGAACCATCGGCCTTTAATTTAGCAAGCTGGTTTCTAACCAACTGCGCGTTTAATAGTACACATATTATGTGTTGGTTAATTTTTATCTTCATTTAACTTGTGTGTTTGCATGTATTGCCATTATTAAAAAAATAAACAAAGGCTTTTTGCTTTTTAACAGAAGATACGAATTTTTTTCTTTAAAAATACTTTATGTAAATGACTAAATTCTTAGAAAATAATTCACAATTTCATCCAAACCAAATAATTTTGGTTTGATATTTTTAGAATTTCGCAAGCCTGAAAAGAAGAGACGTGTGTAGGGTACGAGGGTGTTATTATTCCAAATTTTAAGTTATATTGTTTTCGCGAAACCAAGTTTGTGCTCAACAAACGGCTCGTTTCATTCAGACGTATGTTCACCAACAAAAATATTCCAACTCGTACGAAAACATTTGTAAAATAAACTTGTGCTAGGTATTTTTTGTGAATATATGAATAAATCTCGGTGTTAGATAATTCACGTTCGACCGATTTCGGCGCTCGTCGTGAGTTCACTAACTCCAGCACACCTGCTCGCCAGATTTCTTTTATCTACACTTTTTCCAACATGCTCCTTTTCACGGATAAATGTGCGCTTTTATATTTCTTTTATGATATTACTGATGCTTTCATTGGCTGGTTTTGCAATCTCGTTTGATAACAGAGTTTGGTTTTAGCTTTTCTACGCGGTGAATGTATGGTACCGTCTCATTTTATACGCAAAGTTTTAATCTATGCTGTGTGTAAGAAGCAATGAAATGAAAAGTACTTAAAATAACAACCCTTATATTTTACAAACAGAGGAAGGCCAAAGAAAAGATGGATGGAGTGCGTGAGAGAAGATATGAAAGAAAAAGGGGTGACTGAAGACATGACGGCTGATAGGGATGTTTGGAAGGATAAAACATACTGCGCCGACCCCAAATAAAATTGGGAACAGGGCAAGTGAATGATGATGATATTTTAATTTCTTTAAAAATTGGAATATGGACAACGAAACTAAACATGACTTTTGGCAAACGTGGTTATAATTGTAATTGAGAGATTTAAGTATTATTAGTATTTTTGGATATAAAAAAGGGTATTTATCGCGGTACGAGGATTGATATCGTGGCCTCTTGTTTAATATGCTGATGTTATACCAAGTGGAAGAAGATGCTACATATAAATAACGATTATTCATTTTATACGTGCCCATTGCCTTTATCCTTCATATGAACTTGATATCTAATTAGTTAAGTTTTCATTCTGTGAGGCGAAACATAATATCTAAAATTAATTAGCGAACAACATTATAATTAAGATTTTAATGATAGCATCTTCAAAATCTTTCTTTAGCCTGAATAGATAAAAGTGTAGACTCACTGGATTAGACTAGACTTACATAAACTTTAGAGCACCTAATATTAATGTATTGTTATGGATATTAACCTAACAATTCCATAGAAATTGTTTACAGATACATTTATTTAACTTTTTATTGTACACATAATATGTGTACATATATTATATAAAGTAGATAAAGGCACAAATGGCGGCCTTATCGCACAAAGCGATCTTTGCAAGACAACCATAAGATATCCATTTTATTTTTGAAAGGATTTATTGGGATCAGATTATTTTTATCCGCCCATATAATAACCACTGTACATAAGTTTGTAAGTCTGTTATGATTTCACATGCTATTGTATTGCATTCTGAGATCAGGTTCGGTATCACAAACACACCGGAAAAATTGTAAAGACCGATGAGCTATCTGCATAGTTAGTTTTCACTGGCTTTCTCACATAATCACCATGAATTCTCACGTACTTTAACGGTGAATGAAAACATCGTGAGGAAACCTGCACAACTAAAATATCTTAGGAATTTCTTAGGTGCGTTGTTCGCCAACGCACACTCGGTCAGCGTGGTGGTGCGTTCAGCTGGAGAGGTCCGTGTACAGCAGTAAGATATGGTGATACGTATACGTATATATAGTAGTGATGGCCTCGAGGTCGCAGGTTCAAACCCCAGGCACACACCTCTGACTTTTCGAAGTTATGTGTGTATTCACAATGAATTATCACTTGCTTTAACGGTGAAGGAAAACATCGTGATAAAACCTGCACACCTAAAAGTTCTTAGGAATTTCTTAGGTGTGTAGTCCGCCAACCCGCACTAGGCCAGCGTGGTGGACTAAGGCCTAAACCCTCTCAGCTGTAGAGGAGGCCCGTGCCCAGCAGTGGGATGTATATGGGCTGATGATGATGATGATGATGGCTTTCTCAGAATTTAAACTCCTCGGAACTTACTGTCACTAGCTTTTATAGTAATATCTACATAAAAGTATAGGTACTATTAGGATAGTGATCCAAGTAGATCTAGTATCTATCCAAACAAACCATTACATAACCCATGAACTGCACAAAAAACTCATCACGATCCAATTAAAAATTCCGAGTACAATATTTGATGATTCAACCCATGTTTGGTATTACTGATCACAGCCAATTAACCTTACAAAACACAACATAAAAGAATATACACAGAAACGCAAACACAGAATCACTGGCTGGTTTGATCAATGTATCGAGAACGACTACGGAATATCGAAATAGGTGGACGTAATGTGATTCCCTGATGAAAACGACGCGTCATCAGCGTCAGGTCATCAATCAGAAGCTTAAATTAATTACCCTAATCACTAACGAGGTAGGTTTCGTTTTGATGCATTACGTTGTTATCTGATTGTCGGATTCGATGTTCTTTTCGCGATCCTGTTTTGTTTTTACGTTCATTCGTGATTTGGTTAGTGTTCGTTAGGCTACAGTCGGATCGATAGTACTTTACCTTACAGAATTAGATTTGACGTTAGTTTTAAGAGATCTTCAGAGACCGAATAATCTTTTTTCTTATTTTAATTGCTGAAAACTAACTTACAATCTTTTACGTGTTGTTTGTGTTCACGAGTCCGTGCTGTCTGTAAGTACCGACCTCTTAATATTAAGACCTCTTGCTATTAAGAGCAAGCAATTGTAACGATCAACGAAATAATGTTATACTGATTAATGTTCTTCTTTTTCAGAATCTCAAATTATTGAAATGAGTTTATCAAACTGTAAGACAGTAACTATATTGTAATATTAGTATTTTTAATTTACTTCTCAACAGAATTCCGAAATAAAACGAAGTTAAAATTATATTAATTTAAATCGAAATTTTATGATAGATGTATCCGAGGGTAAAATTTTGTTGTGCGTAATGAGACGAAATTAAGATCACCACGGAGACGCATCGTATCAATAACGAGCTTAAGCCCCTTTGTGAGTAATATTATTAACTCAGTCTTTTCAAAATATATATTTCGTACAAATGTAAATAAAATCATACGTTAAACATTTTCAACGATGTGTTAGTACATAAGCTTTCTTGTCATGAAAGTAATAAAATGAAACGCGAATATTAAACAGAATGTAAGTAGGTATATTAAATGTATAGACTCCTTTGATGTTTTTTGAGCAAATATTTTATTAAGCAGTGACCTTGTATTCCGTAGACGAAATAAAACACGTGTACAAAATTATAGAGACCGTATAAAATAAATAAAGACTGAATTACAAAAAAGAGTAGTTCATATTTTTTACTAAGACAATGAGGCAAAGAAGGAGTAATCTGTAACATTTTTTCTCGCACATAAGTTCTATAAGAATACATATTAAAAATAGAGCCAGTCATAGGGGAGAAAATATTGTTGTTCACACCGCATTAGCTGAAAGCGTTTGCCTGTTCAATAAATTGATAGGTTGGCACACCAACACGATTGAGTGTTGCAACCATCTACAATCTAAGCAGTCCGTTTATTTTTTTCTTCACATTTTATATCGCTTTGAAATTTTGGGCAGTGAAAAATATTTTTGGCTGAGTCTGATGTCGGAGAATGAGGGTGCGATCGATAGACTTCGGGTTCGACTACCGGATTTTTTATTGTGAAATTTTAATTAGAAACCCGAAGTATGTAAATGTGACCGAAAAATCTTTTAATTATTATTTTTTGCTTATTATGTGGGAAAAAAATACATCTCTGCTAGCCTTTCGAGGCTAGCGTGAACATATATGCGTAATATGCAATATGCATTGTTGTTACCATTACAAGTATATTTATGCTCAATGGATGACTATAGAACCTTAAATAGCTTTCAGTTTTGTGTCGTACTTGAAAAACATTATTTGAATTTGATTTATAAACTTGTAACAATTTGATACTTTAAAAAAGTATAAAAAACGGCAAACGTAAGAAAACTTCACATTATTATAAAGGATTTCGGATTTACTGTAAGCAATATTTTCCCTATTACGTATGCTTCCGAGATTTATAGCAAAAACACAAGCAAAGAGATGGTTTACAAAATCGTGAAATGTGAACCAACTGATGCGGAAACTGGTGGGAGGAAATGATGTAGGAAACGGGCAAAATTCTACCCGCGTAAATCTACTCTACGCCATGTTGCTTATATAGATGTGAATGTATAAAATTTATGTATTAATTGGCTATCCGAATTTTTGAAGCGTGTGGCCCGCAGCCCATCTATTTTATGATTGAATAGTTACCTCTTTACATTATTCATAGCGTTCCAAATTTGAAAACTTCCATTTCATATTCGATTTTTGAATTTAATTCGTGCGATGTGCCAGCGTTAACTACAACGTTTAGAGATTGAGTGAAATTTTTATGTTTTTTTTTTTTTAAATTGTTACTGGCCACTTATAAAAAAGCAAATTTATAGATGTATGATTTTTTTACGCAAAATTATTATGCATTGTTTGAGTGATTCGATAATCTCGCGGCATATGTTTTTAGTATGCAATCGAGAGGCTCGGAATCGAATCCCGATTCGGGCAAAGTGTTATTAGGTTTTTCCATTAAAAATCTCAAATACAGCGCTAAGTTTTGTCCAGTTTAAATATTATTGTTCAAAAAGATTCCCAAGGTCAAAGTTATGAACTTATGTGGTCTAGATTAAGTCTCCTTCTATTGACTACTCATATCTGAACAAAAACCAACCCTTGCAAGCTAAGCAGAATTTAAAGTTAACCTTCCTTCCAAATAAATATCTCAGTGAAACAAGCAAGGGGTACGAAAGTTACACCTATGGTGTCAATCCTAACGTCAACCGCGGGACGGAGTAAGACAACAGATCAACGATTCAAGTAAAAGTACCTGACAAACAAATATTAATATCACTCCTTGTGGAACTTTGTGGAGCATCTGTCGCCTTGGGATGGTTTCATGCATAATGCAAACGGCTGATTGTGCCACATAGGGCCCAAGAGTTGCTTGCGAAAACATTCATCCTGTGCTCGCGTTTCGATGTTTGTTTTCTTTTCTATGTTGCATAATGCTGTATGATTACTTGCCGTTTGAAATATAGTTGTTTTTTTAGTTCCTTTTTTAAATTGAAAAATAACAAGAGACAGTTAAACTTGCAGTCTTATATTTTAAAAACGTCATTTTATATTCGTATTAACTTGTCACGTAGGTACATTAGGAAAAAAAATGGTTAACTTCATATTTTTTGACAGCCCCGTGGCGCAGTTGGCTAGATACCAGCTTGCGAAATGAGAGGCCGTGGGTTCGATTTCCGCACCTAGACAAATTTTTCTTTCGGGTCTGGGTGTTAGTGAGACCGAAAAGTCTCTCGTAGTATCCGATACCCACGACACAGGGCTTGTATCTTAGTGTGGGGTCAGAACTATGTATGTATATGACTGTTGGGTGTATTTATTTATTTATGTATATGTGTATAAATCCACCAAACCGCTATACTAAAGCCCAGTGGCGGTACTTCCATAGAAGCCCAAAAGCGTTACATGTTAATTGTGTACTTAATGTCTAGTTTGTAAATGTTTATTGTGGGGTCAGTATATTCTCATTCATATGTCAAATTGCCTTTGTTAAATAAATATTTGAAACAAAAAAAAAATATTATTCGGATTTTTTTAGGCCAGCTAGGCTTTTGGGCTTCTATGGAAGAACCGCTACTGCGTAAAGCCTAATCAAATCAAGGATTACCATGTTGAATGATGGGCCATTTTTTATAGTTAAGTGTACTATGGGCCAAATAGAGTGGCGACTAGCAAAATACAAGCATATGTTTGTAGTTACGATTTATGATTACGATCGTCTCTCACAAGTCGACATAACTAAACTGTCCTAAGTAAGACTGTTTATACACAGACTGATTCCGTTACGGGATACCTTAAATTCGCTTCATCTGGTTATTTTTTACAAGTGTAATAAGTGCGACCATGTTGCCGTTTTTTATACATATTAATAATCAGCGTGATACTACACAAATCAACATCACTTTGCCCGACTAGGTGGTCGAAACCTGTACATCTTAACCAGTGGCGGTACTTCCATAGAAGCCCAAAAGCGTTACACGTTAATTGTGTAATGTCTAGTCTATATGTAATTGTTTATTGTGGGGTCAGGATATTCTCATTTATATGTCAAATTGCTTCTGTTATATAAAGATTTAAAGCTTAAAGATATTATGAATCGGAATTTTGTAGGACAAACTGGGCTTTTGGGCTTCTATGAACGTACCGCCACTGACCTTAACCATTTCTACCTATTTGCACTGAAGACCCTAATAGGCAATCAGATATTTCACTAGTCCCTAGTCCCTACATTTACGATTCAACGTATTAAAATGCACACAAAAATATGAGCTATTCGCGAGACTTTCTGACCTCGACCTAATTGCGAACACTCAGTCCCCATCAGAGAATAAAAGCACTCAAACGTAAAGATGCTAAATAGGCGAAAGTGAGCGACGAAATGTATATTATAACTGTAGGGCGTAATGCCCTAGAGACCTGACCCGAGCCTCGCTACTTATTTCATTAACATTAACTAGCTCTGCAGACGTAATACGAGTACATCTGAATATCTTTTTATTAATACATATACATAACTTCACACCTATTTATCTCAAAAGGGTAGGCAGAGGTGCATTTCTGCACGCACATTTCGCCAGGTATTTATCACGTAATAGGAGGCGAGCCTATTTCCGTTCTTCTGGCACATTTAATGACTCCGCTACAACTGAGAATTTCCTAGTGGTAAAACCAAAAAACACTGCTGCGCACTAATCACCTTTACAAAGACAAGCAGTACTAGACATGGTATGACTTATATTCGTCATATTAGAGAACGGTGCTGCCGGGTAGACTGGTCTACTCGCACTATTATTTTTGTAAGTGCGTGTCAATTTTAATACTTATATAGCTTAGAATCGTCGACTGTCTCGGTGGCTTCCGTCGCGCGCATAATCTATAATAAATCCTACGAATTAACAGTAGGTATATTACTTAAGGTAAAATAAAAACTATTAAGACATTCTTAGCAGCATAGATTCTGGAAATGTGCTTAGTAAACGTCACTATGCTCGCCAGAGAACAGTTGCATAAGACTAGAAAGGTAATGTCAGCATGCCGAGCGTGCCGAACCTACGATTAGTCTATCATACGTTTGATATGGCCGTTTATTTTATATATTTGGGTAGCGTGTAATATCACTTTCATAAATTTGTGAGAACCAATAGCAGCCCTTCATTTTTGTTTGAAATTTTTATCATTAGACGTAACAGAATGAATAGGTGACAGACAAGCGGCGACACACGTCCCCATATTTGTATTCTGTCTATTTCCCTTCTAATGTTATTCAGTTGTTCTGTGATGCTCGCTCTGTTTCATCGTAGGCTATCGGCTGGCGAATTATCGCAGTGGATATACAACGATATCCTTTTAGAAGCGTATCTAAGAGGGAATACGTAATAATAATTCAAAACATATTTTAACCAACATTGCTCAGGCGTGAAATAGACAATAGCTAATAAAACGAGCGGACGTGTGATCGGTCTTTAGGTCTAATTTGAGCTAGGAACTAACGAACTAGAAGAACGAACTAGTTCGTTTAGGAGCGGCGAACTAAAGTGAGCGATCTCAGTTGTGAACTAGTATGCCCAAGACTACTAAAGACCTTCTCAATTATAGAATAAGAACATTTGCATTCAGCTGATTGTATCGTGCAACAAAAGCACAATACAGCGCACTCAATGAGCGCGTTGAATGAATACTAAAACGAGACAATATCTCATTTTGTTGTTACAAATCGTTCCCACAGCGCGGGATAAATCATGGGATAAGGCAAAAACTGTGGGACAACGGTACGTGACTAATTCACTAACATGAAAATGCTTTTACTATTGGACGATGCATAAGTTGATCGCGCATATCCACCATTGACTATGGGGTGAATGAACTTGTGTGGTTGTGTTAAAATTTAATTGTATTGAGGATCGGGTTATAAAATGTTATTTATGATTTAATTTAAGATGGAAAGTGAAGACGTATTTTTATCAGCCCATACCAGTTCCACTGCTAGGCACGGGCCATCTTTACAAATGACGGTGGTTAGACGTTAGTCCACTGTGCTAGCCTTTTTCTTTGTCGAGGGGAAAGCTGATTATAGCTCTACCTCCCGCTAGCCCTGGGGCAGGGGGGCAGGAAGTGTATGTCGGGGTCACCGGTCTTCCAGCCCAGCGACGTCACGTCCACTAGACCATAAACCACCGGCGGCCATCTCCGCGCCAATTGGGGTGACCACGATACGTGGGCGAAAAGCGCCCACCGTAATTCCGCAGCCATCTCGTCCGCCTTCGAGACGTAATCGTCTCGGCCGTCTCAGGGGGCGCAGATGCATCCCCACTAGCTTGCTTCGGGCGCCCCGGTTGTGAATCGGCTCCCGTGATGGACACAGGCCACAGTGCCGCCGGCCTCGCTCGGGGTAACTTTTAGTGAGGACGTACTGCCCCCACAGCACGTCCAGCGACCCCAAAGGCCCCTTTGAGTCGCCCCCTTGCCACAGGCAGGCACTATGCTGGCCTAGTGCGAGTAGCCGAAGTGATGATGTGAAGTAAGCTGTCTCATATCTAACATTATGTTATTGATGACATAATATCAACTAAACATTAAAATAGAACCTTCAAGCCTTATACACATACTTATCGATCCGCGTTAAATGACCATAGTCTATAAAGACAAGCCTGAGTCAAGTATCAAGTATCTAATAACAATAGTGAACAGTTTGGCTTGTAATAAAAACCGTTACAAACTAAGGCACTAAATAAGAATTAATACAAGGCATAATACATATAAATGATCATAATGTAAGTATATTATGAAACTAAAACTATTTACAGTAGGTACAAGTATTGGAGGCAAAACCTAAAAAAAAAAAACATTGAAGAGTGATACAGCTATATAACCATAAGATTCAAATACACTACTGTTTATAGTAATATAACAACGCAGTAGGTAGAACGATAAAGATATTTTCAAGTAGTTATTTTCAATTAATTACAATTTTAACACGTACGCTGTAAAGTTCCCGGCGCTGTTTGTGATAGCCGCACGGTTTTAATCAAGCGTCGTGTTTGCACCCTACGGATAGGTATAAGGTTGGAATGTGTCGCTCCACGTGTCGGTCAGGAGTCACGAACGTTCGACACAGTGCGCCAAGAATTGATTTCAGCGATTCTGCAAGGTTTGGTTTCGAAAATTGCATTCTGAAATTTTTAGGTACGTGAATGAAAATTCATACGCCAGTATCCGCGAAGACGAAGTAGAAGTTTCTTTTTTATATCTATTTCACGATTTATTTATTTATAACCCCACTTTGCAGATAACTTCATATTGCTTCGAGAGTAACATCTTTCGGACCGGGAATAAATGACAATAAATAAATTAAGTAAATAAATACTTTTTTATATACTACTTCCGACTGCCTCGTGGTCTTGTAGCACAAGTTATGCCGCGCGACCATTAGGTCTAGGGTTCATAACCGAGTCGAGCAAAGTGTTATTGTGTTTTAAACTTGCGAAATTCTCAGTAGCAGCAAGGAGGTTGGGATTGTGCCCGAAAAACAACAATAGGCTATCCCCCGCTATTTGGGACTGATACATACCTGGCGAGATGTGGTTGCAGTATGTAGGTTTTATTACAAAAGGGTGTAAAAACTTTTATCTGCTCTAAAAAAAAAAAATCATCTTCAGCCTATACATATACGTCCACTGATGGGCACGGCCCTCCTTTACTATTGAGAAGGTTTAAGCCATAGTCCTTAAAATAAAAATGTTTACTTATGAATAAAAAAGGTAAAAGCAATTTCTGATACACAAACACAGCTATGAGGCCAGATATTGATAAAACTACATTAGAATCAAATTTAAATATTTATGAGCCAGTATCGTTTATTATTATTGACATGATTTCTTTAAGATATTTTTTTAGAATATTTTTTTGAAATCACTTTTTAGGTATTCTTCTTAGATTTGAATTTGTATTTTTGTGAATTATTATTTTCAAGATACGAGGGCAGTCCGATAAGTACTTAGCCTACAAAAGAAAAACGAAAATTTTGGAAAAGTGGCGATTTATTTCTCATCACAGTCTTCTTTCAACTCGATTCACTTGACCCAGCGATGCTCCAACTTCTTTAAGCTGTCTGAAAAGAACGTTTTCTGGAGGTCTACAAAGTAGGCCTCCGTGGCGGCGATAACCTCCTCATTCGACTCAAATTTCTGTCCGGCGACGGACTTTTTCAAGTTTGGAAACAAAAAGAAGTCACACGGGGCCTAATCTGGAGAATACGGTAGATGGGGCAGCTGTTCGTAGCCTAATGTGACCAATTTGGCCGTTGCGACGGCGGAGGTGTGAGCCGGTGCGTTGTCATGGTGGAAGAGCACTTTTTCTTCGCCAAATGGAGCCGTTTTTTCTACAATTCGGCGTTGAATCGGCCCAATAGTTCGGCATAGTAAAGCCCTGTGACCGTTTTGCCCTTCTCCAGGTAGTCGATGTAAATCACACCTTGTGAAACCTAGAAAACGGTGGCCATCATCTTTTCGGCCGATGGGACAGTGTTCGCCTTCTTCGGAGCACATTCGCCGGGTAAAGTCCACTGTTTCGACTGTTTATTGGTCTCTGGTGTGTACCAGTGAATCCATGTTTCGTCGACGGTCACGAAACGACGCAGAAACCCCTTCGGATTGCACCTAAACAGTGTCAAACACTGCTCTGAAGTTGTGTCATTGATGCGCTTGTCGTCCGAAGTGAGCAAACGCGGCAGCCATCGAGCCGACAGCTTTCTCATGCCCAATATTTCATGCAGGATATGACCCACGTGGTCTTTTGAGATGCCTACTGTCTCAGCTATCTCGCGCACCTTCAATCGGCGGTCTGCCAATACAAGATCGGGACTTTTCTCACGTTATCCTCCATGGTAGCCGTTTTTGGGGCACTTGGGCGTGGCTCATCAAAAACTGACGTGCGACCACGTTGAAACTCGTTAAACCAATTTTTGACGGTCGCCATTGAAGGAGAAGAGTCACCGTAAACAGCATCCAAGCGCTCTTTGATGTCGCTGCGCGATTTCCCTTCCAAAAACAAGAATAAAGTCACCGGCCGATATTGCTCTTTTTCCATTTTTCTAAAATCCGCGGACACGTCCGCTTACACACGCGGTCAAAACAAAACTACAAATCCAATTCGGCTGAAATTTTGACAATAGCCGTCTACGAAGATGTGCTACATGATGGTAAATTTATCTTACGATAGTGGTGCCATCGGGCGGTGAGGCTAAGTACTTATCGGACTGCCCTCGTATTTATGTATAATGTAGTACAAAAAACACCAGACTACATTTGTTGATAGGTGCCAGAGCCTTTTAGAAAAACCATTATTATCAGCTATATGATTGATGAGCAAGCATGATAAGTTAAGAATCTTGCACACCTAAAAATGTTCTTAGGTGTGTAGTCCGCCAACCCGCATTAGGCCAGCGTGGTGGACTAAGGTCTTAACCCTCTTAGTTGTAGAGGAGGTTCGTGCCCAGCAGTGGGACGTATATGGGCTGATGATGATGGTGATGATGATGATTTCATTAAAGGGAAGTGATGCTACTTTCTCTTTAATTATGAGCAACCTTTTGCCCCCTGTGCATCGAAATACTGATAAATTCGTCAAAAATTACTCTAAAATATTTTCATTTTCATGTTTCCCAGCCTGCATTATCCCACCAGGAAGGCTGTCATACATTACTAAAACCTCATTATGAACATCTGCTCGGGATCTGATATCCATTCATGTGCTTACTTAATTATTTGTCGGCCGACCGCATTCTGGAAACTAAGCATATGTGCGGAGCAGGCTTTCGATAACAGGAATCCTTATTCGCGACGGCAACACTAAGTATATGAGCTGTGCTATGTAAACTTTATAGGAGATACTTTTAATAATTGCAGGAAATCATCACTAACGAACGGCTACGAACCTTAATTAGCCAAGCGTGTTGTACTTAAAACCTTCTCAACTGAAGAGAGGAATCATGTTTCGCAGTGAGGAGCGTATAGGTCGATATCAATATATCTAGATAATATAGATCATCGAAGTATCTAATACAACTTCTTTATGAAGTTAGAAGTGCCCGTAAAACGGCAATAGGTTCGCCCACTACTTCGTGGGCTGATACACTCCAGGCGAAATGTGGGTGTAGAAATGCACCTCTGCCTACCCCTTCGGGGAATACAGGCGTGAGGTTAAGTATATATGTATGTAACTACTTTATTAACGTACTTAATCGGAAAAGCGTATACTTCACGGGGCTAGCCCAAAATATTGAAGCTAGAAACTAGAAAATAGTGACATACATTAGTCAAGGGAAACTTTTTTTTTTATTACTGATAAAATCATTTTTCTCTTAAAGTAGCCCTAAAAGGGGTGAAAGCTGCAACCAAACGAAACTGGGGCGGAACGCTTGTTCTTTAATTAACATAAATTTATATATAAAGTCTTACCAACTGAGGGATAGAAGTTCATTAAGAATAATCCAAAGTACCTCAACAGTACAAATAACAAAGCATTCAACATTATACCGAAAACTTTGCAAACTTTACAAAATGAATTAACGATAAAATACGTTACTTGGGAATACACTGTTACTCTCAAATGGCCCAGACAGTTTATACGACTAAATATTATTCTCAATATTATTACGTTGTTTACAGCTGTTTCTTTGTTGTATTTTTGTATTTGAAGTAATCAATTTGTTCAAGTCAATTTTTTTTCAGATGGTATCACTTAAAATCTTTTGAGTCGATAAAAGAACTTTATCGTTCAGTGCTACGTAGATAGTTAGCGTTACTATGAAGAATTGATTTAAAATAAATAAATAAATACACCCAACAGTCACATACATACATAGTTCTGACCCCACACTAGGATGTAAGTCCTGTGTCGTGGGTATCAGGAACTACGAGAGACTTTTCGGTCTCACATACACCCAGACCCGAAACAAATATTTGTGGATCACACAAACATTTATCTCGGTGCGGGGATCGAACCCGCAGCCTCTCTTTTCCCAAGCTGGAATCTAGCCAACTGCGCCACGGGGCTGTCATACTCCCATTCTTATAACAGTATCAGTCAGTAGGAGAATAGTGGCTACTAGAACAGGTTTATCAAAGCGTGAAGATAATTTGTAGAATTAATTGTTATCTATTCACTGTGAGATACTACGTCGATTAGCATTTCACAGGATTGAAATGGCTCAAGAACGTGGTCCACTACATTTTCTGAACTTCTTGACAGCTTCATGGCGCAGTTGAACAGACGTCAGCTTGTGATATTAGAGTCCGTGAGTTTTATATTCTTTTATATTATATTATTTTGGGTATTTTTAAGACCGAAAATCTCCCGTTGTTTTTAAAGCCCATACTAGGCTTGGATTATCGTGTAAGTAAATAAATAAATAAATACACCCAACAGTCACATACAAAGTTCTGACCCCACATTAAGATACGAGTCTTGTGTCGTGGGTATTAGGAACTACGAGAGACTTTTCGGTCTCACAAACACCCAGACCCGAAACAAATATTTGTGGATCACACAAACATTTGTCTCGGTGCAGGGATCGAACCCGCAGCCTCTTGTTTCGCAAGCTGGTGTCTGGCTAACTGCAGCACGGGGCTGTCAAAATAGAAAATTATGTCCTCATCAGCGCTTATACGTCTCACTGTTGGGCCTCCTCTACAATTGAGAGGTTTCAGGCCTTAGTCCATCACGCTGGGTCCATCACGCTGGCATCAGCCTAGTGTGGGTCGGCGAACTACACACCTAAAAACATTTTTTTTAAGTGTGCAAGTTTCCTGGGGTTTGAACCTACGACCGCCGAGAATATCGACCGCGCGCCTAAACCTCACAGTGATGGCTATCACTACTTAAGAAAATTACACTGGTCAACAAAAAAAAATATGTTTTATTGCCGCGGTTTGAAACTTGTATTTTTCCATACCTTACCATGAGATTAGTTGAAACACCCACTTTCTAAGAAAAAAGAGATTATTTGAAATTTATTTGTAGGCTAAGGTGGTGGGCTGTCTTCAGTATAAGGAATCGGTTTAGTTACAAATTCCACATCAGGATAATTTTAGTTCTTGTTTTATAAGAATATCCCTTCAATTTCCTTAAACAAAAATAACAATCATTCTCATGATCTTTTGTTCCCTCCAAATTACAGATTTAGAAAAAGGCATTAATCGGTGGGTACCATTAAATCACCCTCTCAAATAACATACATTTCTTAAACAAAAAGAACTTGGTGTCCAAGGTTGCTTAATACTCTCAGAAATCTTGAAACCAAAATACAAATTGTAAATTTTATATAGTAACGGCGTAGGCTGTTCTCGATTGGAACTTGAATTAAACTCCCCACAAACAAAATAGAAGAGATCCGATGAATTGAAACACTTTCGATTCATAATGCAAACTATATACATATGTATTTACTATTTAGTACCTACACTTCTTCAAAACCGAAAAGTATTCAAATTGCCAAAAAACTTCACAATTTAAACAACAACACTTTGGAATAAACACTAGAAACTGCACGTCGTCGTAGCAATACTCGTATTACGTAATGGTACGTGTTAAAGTAATATTAAAAAAATAAACATCAATGAACGAACAATAACGAGTTGAAAATATACAGGTTTAAGGATATATCGTGTACTACCAACAACAATATTGTCTTTGTAAGTAAGATCAGCTGTTGCAATACTCTTTTTCGATATACCTTCACAAAATTAAGCCAAATTTATCGTACATATATATGTAATTGTACATATTTAGATATTTCGATGTAATAGTTTTTTTTTTATTATTTTCCCGTTAATATTTATACATAAAAGATACCGAATAAGTACAATTGGATTAACGGCAAAAAGTCATGTTGACCAGTGTTATGGACTGTACTAGAACTATTTTTAACATACCCCTTCCTAATACAGTTACTTCCCTTTAAAACACATGCTATAAATGCAACAGTGTGCGCTCAGGTTTAAAGCAAGCAGTACATCACCGCTTTAATTTCTATTGATTTTGTAAACCCACCTCTACTGAGTTTAATGAAAAACGTGCGTGGAAAGTTCTCAGTTCATTACTTTAGGTTTTATTAATGACGGCGCCCGGTATTCGACTCACCTCGCTGATAGATAGGCCCATTCGTCTGCCGCGATGCAAACAAAGGAACTGACGTGGAAGTGTTCTGTTTTGGAACGTTTGCGCCCGCGGAGATTTGCGCGGCTAAATGAGTTTTGTTTGTGTGGATTTTTTAGAAGTTATTTCGAACTCAATGTTTTCTTTTTTTTGTGTTTAGTTGCCAGTGTTGAGTAATAGTCTGTTATATGTTTAGTTGCCAGTGTTGGTATTTGAACGCTACAAAATTATTATATTATGCCATCAGTTCATGTAGGTTTATGCAAACAGTTATTATGTACTTTCGTTGCAAGATTTTAATATAATATTTTTGTCTTGTTTAACTTAAAGTTGGTACGTGTAACTTAGTATTAACTATTTATTGTTATCTGTTACTAGGTTCTATCTATCCGGATGTAAGTTATTAACTTTTTGAAAGACATTTTATGCACATTGAGTCTTATAAGTAAAAGGATACAAGAGATATCAAGTTATCGTATTATAGAATTACAATGAAGCTAATTCTATTGACACACTTGATTTGTGAATTTTTCTGCTATATGAACTTTATCCACACGCATTGTACCGGCGATATATCCCATTTAAATTAGGAAATACTACTTTGTACTCGGAACTCAGCTGATAAAAGTCTTGCGACTGATTGCAGCTTAAAAGGAGAGAAAACAAAACAAATAAAATGGAAATACTGGTGACCAACTATAGGATATATTCAGTTGGTTGGGGTACTGTATTGTTACGGGTCTAGGTGTTCCGTTCAGATACCGAAAAGTCTCTCGTAGTTTCTGATACCCACGACACAGAACTTGTATCCTAGTGTGGGATCATGTATGGTGTATTTATTTATTTACTGTGGGTTGTTGATAAAAAATGTGAAACAGGAAAAAAAGAACGGCAAGTGTATTGTAAAGAACAATGGGCAAGTATATAATGAAATGAAATGTTTTATCCAGCTGCCGTCCGGCTTTGACAATCTCTTAATAATGCCAAGAATAAACTAAGATAATAGAATGCACCTCTTTGTTCCTCGTTATACCTACATCTTTTGCTTATTCTACGAGCATTCTCGACTATTTTTTTATGACCGGTATACAGAAAAAGGCACGAATTAATAGTCCTTAAAGAGATAATGAAATGCGGCTGTTAAGTATTAATAAATTAATGCACAATTTTATCGGGGAGGGAAAATATTGTGAGAAAACCCACACCTATGATCTGAGGAATTTCTCTTAGGCGTGTAGTCCACCAACCCGTACTACGTTATCGTTCACTGATGTCTAACTCCGCTGAGTTTAAGAAGAAACCGTTCCCAGATGTGAGACGTATACAATCTGGTTTAGGTGTCCACCAACTCACACATGGATAACGAGGTAGACCGGTCCTTCTTTATTTGACAAGATTATACTAATCAACTATCAGTAGCCCATACATGCCATTTGGGGGATTTGCCTTAGTCACCACGCTTGGCAAGCGGGTTGGTGACCGCAGTGGTTGGAATGTTTTAACCGACGGTGCTGCTGCCCACCGAAGGTTTGGGTATTTGAGGCATTCCAACTAATAAGATTAGCACGCTAAAGTGAAAGTGGGCCGGCCATGTTTGCCGACGGTCGGACGGCCGGTGGAGCAGACAAGTGTTGGAGTGGAGACCGCGCTTAGGCAGACGTAGTGTGGGACGTCCTGCAGCACGATGGTCCGACGACTTGAGAAAGGTGGCGGGTAGCGGATGGATGAGGGCTGCTCAAGACCGGGATGGTTGGCGCCTACTTGGGGAGGCCTTCGTTCAGCAGTGGACGGCGATAGGCTGAATATATAGCCCATACATAGGTACATAATTAAAATCAAAATAATCTTTTTTCAATTAGAGCTTTACTAGTACTTTTGAACCGTCAGTTTAAATAAGCTATCGCCGCGCCGCTTTGGAACGAGTTATCGCTGTGGAGAAGATACGTATCTAACATACTACATATCTACACGTTATCTGAACACCATACCTTGATGTCAAGAAACTAGAAATCTGACATTAAAGATTGATAAAATTCAATGACGCAGTACAAAATATGCTCCATTCATCAACGAATTAATCTAATAAGGTAATATCAAAATGGCCTTTCGATTGTTCTCATTTCTAAAGGAAAAACTACAAAAGGTGTTGTTAGCGTTAAAAAGTTTCGAATGACTCAAAAGGCAATTTACTCAAAATTATAATTAGTCTTAATGGGTTATTTTTGTACCATTCGTTTCTATTCAACGTATTATTTTTGTCAATTACACTGTTTGTATCGTAATGTGTGCGGCGTGCCATCGATAGGTTTTAAATTTGATTCTCGGTTTGGATTTTTCCATTAGGGAATTCATGTGTTCAAAAGACACTAATACTGTAATAAAGACATTAATCTCCGCACAACGTTGAACTCATAAATAGAGCTGCAAAATGTAGGCGGCAATATACACCTCTACCTATCCCTGTTGAAATACAGGTGTGAATCACGACATTTTTAATCTAGCACAAGATAATTGCCGCATTGCTGTAATGTTAAACCCAAGTTAACACAATCACCTTTCTTATTTCTTTGATAAGACTATAAAAAGCAATAGCGCATACATACATAGTTAAAGTCAAAATAATCTTTATTCAATAAGAGCTTGTAGCTTAGGTGTGTAGTCCGCCAACCCGCACTAGGCCAGCGAGGTGGACTAAGGCTTAAACCGTCTCAGTTTTAGAGGAGGCCCGTGCCCAGCAGTGGGACGTATATGGGGTGATGATGATTTTAGGAGGGGTGATGATGATGGTGATAATAACACAATTATACCAGGACACTAGAAACAAAAGGTTCAAACCCCAGGCACACACCTCTGACTTTTCGAAGTTATGTGTGTATTCACAATGAATTATCAGTTGCTTTAACGCTGAAGGAAAACATTGTGATAAAACCTGCACACCTAAAAGTTCTTAGGAATTTCTTAGGTGTGTAGTCCGCCAACCCGCACTAGGCCAGCGTGGTTGACTAAGGCCTAAACCCTCTCAGTTGTAGAGGAGGCCCGTGCCCAGCAGTGGGACGTATTTGGGCTGATGATGATGATGATGATGACAAACAAATGGTACATAGTTCGATCTTCTTTAGCATAGAAAACACCTTCTAACCTCAACCCAGTATACGAGCATATGCATATTATCCACAGATTCTGAATTTCATAAGACATTTCTTCTGCATGCTTAATCGTGAATATGCATAATTAGCCCTAATGGAGCTGACATCGCGTGGAGAGATTGCGGAGCATTTAGAAGAAGAGAAATATTATTACAGAAATATGAATAAAGTAATTGATATGAGAGCTTTGTTAGTGTTTCGCTAATGAAATAATTATTCAAATAACCGCAAATTTAGCAGATCGCTGGCATCTGCATCGCTGAAGTGGTGGGACGTCAACCGTTTTATATTGTCTTATACATATATACTCAAATACTTGAGTGTTTGTTTGTGTCTCCTCGATTTAAAGTGAATGCAGTTTTAGTAATATAAGGTTTTTAACCCGGAATTTATTATGGGTGATGGAAGATCCCTTAAAACTTAATTCTCTACATTGATAGTGTGAGACTTACCACCCGATGCGGTGTTGCTACACAACATATTAAATAAAAGAATAAAGGAACGAGATACCGGCTTGCAAACCTCTACCCCGAAATGTTTGGGATTTGTACCTAGCATTCACAACCCACATTTTTTACTCGTTAATAAAATAAATCTACTACAAAAAGGTACTGACGATTTCACTAAGTTTGCTGACCATAGGCGAATAAAGGCTGCTTCTAAAGGATCACTGAAAGTTTTTGTTGGAGCCCTTCGTAAAGTCTAAGTGTCTACCTGGGGTTTGAGCCCGTGACCGCCGTGATTCACGACCGTGAGTTTACCCTCGAGGCCCTCACTACTTCACAAGCTATCACTCATACCAAATTCTCCTGCAAACCAGAGAATTAATCGTTTTGTTTAAAAGTATTGGACAAAGTCGCGTGCAATGCTTGAGAACAATAAAGCGTCAAAGTTTGTAAGCCGGCCACTCACCCCGACAAGACGAGCTGTGTTCTCGAATACATATTACATTTGTCCAAATTAAATTTCTTTTAAATTGGACACAAAATGGTCGTGGTCTGTCACGGGATGGTTTCTTATGAAAAGATTCTTCTGAGGTTCACAGACTTGTACAACTTTGTATCAAATCTTAAAAATAGTTTGATACTTTAGTGAGGAATGCTACGAGTATGATTATCAAGAGGATCAGTTGGTATACAGTTTAGAATTTTATACCAGCACATCATAGGCGACCAAGAGTCAATTATTGTCTTAACACAACCATATATGTATGTATATATAAGCCCAAAATGCGCAGCTTTGTAACGAGTTAGGAATTCAGAAATCTTTCCTAAATGCTGTTCAGAAATCATTATTATTTCTGAACAGCATTTAGGAAAGATTTCCGAATGGCATACATCAAAATTTCTTTGGGCTCAATAACATATTCTCACTTGCCTGGTTACGGAAACTGCATTGTTGCTTTCTAACAATACACTGGTATTTTTAATTGTCTTTTCAAAATTCCTTCCAAAAATATTTTTTTAGGATATTGCTTTACCCAATACCCAAAACCTATATATACCTATAGTATAGAGTGATGAAAAAACTAGTAGTCTCTTCGGTCTAAATATAATCTCGTGTAAAAAATATAAATATCATCATCAGCCCATATACGTCCCTCTACTACCGTTAAATAATTATTTGATAATTATTTGGGAATTCATACATAGCTTCGAAAAGTCAGAGGTGTGTGCCAGGTGTTTGAACCCGCGACCGTCGTGATTCTCGACCGCGTGCCTAAACCTCGAGGCCATCACGACCTTAAAAATTATAAATATATCATATGATAATAAGCTATTTTGGTGCTTAAAATTACAACGTAATATTTACGTGAAATGTGTTAGATGATTCAATTATCTACCGTATGCTTAATATTTTAAAAGAAATAAGGAAAAAAAAATAGATATTCAGGCAACGGAAATTACAAACGATCAGAATTGCATTTAATCCATCCATTGCAAAAAGAGTTGCCAGAATTAGTAACTTTATAGAAACTCTTTTATAATAACCAGAAGTCAGCTCAAGTAAATTAATATCAGCAAAACATTTTGTCCCGTTCAAGTTATTTTAACACCACGAAACAGTTGCTTGAAATAACACTCGGACCAGCAAATATTACGACTTCGTAACTAGAATTAATTTCAGCAGTCCACGACGGCTACTTCGAGTCCATAACTCCTAACAATAATTATTATTTCTGAACAGACGGGCGCTAGAAACTTCGTCAATGCGCGCCGAGTTTATTAAAAAACAATAAACAGCTTTTGTTATTGTAATTCGCGTTCATTCCTCAGAATTAGACGAGGGTCTGTGCCTTAAGCACCGTCGTTTGTTTTGATATCATAAAAACAGAAAAGAGCAAAGAACTCTAAATTAAAGTGATCGCTTTTCATAAACATTCACAACAGTAGGTAAATATATTTGGATGGAACTATTGCATTATTACAGTTAAGTCCATCGCAGTCACGATTATCTTTGTCGTTGATTTATCTCTCAATAGTAGGACTATATAAGTAAGTATGTGAATTATTAATGGCAACACACAGATCTCCATACCGGAGCTCTCCAAAAAGAATTTCTGGGATATTCTACCAGGGAGTAACAACAAGCAATATGTCCTGTGGTGTCAAAAATTATTTTTACCCAAATGTATCATAACAACAAAATAACTAAAAATACGCAGCGTTTTAATAACCGCCAGAGCCCAACCCGCATCGTAAGTTTGCAGACACCACTGTAATAAGCGCAGCACTTGAAACCACTTGGTTGATTAGAGCGAGTAAATTATGCGAATTAGCCATAACGCGGCGCGGGCGTCTTCTTACACGCACGGATTTAATCAGATAAATAGGTCACGGGAAACTAACGAGATCCCTCGGGAATAAATACTGCTCATTACTTACTGAGAAAAAAGCGCCGTGCTCCAGTCACGAATAGGGTTGGAAAGACGAATTTTTCTAGTGAAATTACCTCTTAAGACCTCATTGTGAACACTTGAGATTAATTAATTACAAAAGTAGTAGCATCTTAATTGAGAATGGCTAAAACATCATCGTATTATAACGTAACTAACGAACTTGTATAATTTCGGAGAATGCTATGCACACCTCAAGCGTCATGTATATCGAATGTAAGTAGGTACCTTAGAATATGTTCCTAAATTAGAATTTGTTTTAATATATGTGATGTGGTTGGACTTAACAAATAAATAACTTGCACTTAATATTTACATATGAATACATACATACATACATAAACTCACGCCTGTCTCCCGTTAGGGTAGGCAGAGACTATAGAGCGCCAAATGCCACGGTCCAAACACACCAATTTCGCTTCCTCCACTGACATTATCAGAGGATAATGTCATGAAGAGTCATGCATGCACGTCGGTTTCGAGGACTCTTTATATTGCCCTTTTTCAGTAAATTACCTATCTGCTCTTTATAGGTGCACCTGGGCCGTCCTCGACCGACTTCACCGTTCACTTCCGCACAGTAAATCTCTTTCGTCATCCTGCAAACATTCATCCTTTCAATGTGGCCAAACCATTTTAGCATCCCCCTTTCAATTTTAGTCACTACATCGACTTTTAATCCACATTTTTCCCTTATCACACTATTCCTCACCCTATCTACCAATTTCACCCCACACATGCTTATCAACGCTCTCATTTCGACTGCATTAATTTTGCTTTCATGCTTCTTCTGCCATACCCAAGACTCACTTCCATACGTTAGTGTAGGCACCAGGACTCCTTGGTGAATCGCTAGTTTAGCGCGGTCCGATATATTTTTACTGGCCGCGATGGAGTACAAGGCGCCATTAACACTATTACCCAACTTTACCCTTCTTCATATGAATACATAGTTAACAAATCTTCGTGACACGTTAAATTCAACAAATATTTTGTTTATAGTTTATAAATTTTATGAATATAATCCCAAATTAATAGAACGAATGTCTCACAAATAACTAAGCTGTGCAGTGTGATAATTTTAATTAATTCAACAATATTAGCGAGCTATTCGGATGATTGCGCGTCGCAGTGGATGCGCGCTCAATGGACTGTATTCTGCGTCCGATAACCATTTGTTGTGGCTGGAAGATAAACAAATATTTGTTTGTTTTTATTTTTTAACGTTAAATTCGTTCGATATAGTTTTAACCAGCTACCTTTAATCAAACGACTAGTATAAATTAAGCTACATGCTATAGTGGGGCAGTTGATAACAGTTGTTAGTGGAAATTTGTTATATAATCTCTATCTTGAAGCAAGTTTTCAGTGAGACAGTGGTACTATATACCATCATCATCACTCTCAGCCCACATGCACCCACTGCTGGGTATAGGCCTCCCCCAATGCTCGCCATCTCTCTCGGTCCTGGGCTACTCTCACTACTATACATCGAATAATCCAAAACTTTATAATACTTGATTTATGAATAGTAATATTTTTCAATGTGGGTACTTTGTAACTTCATCATCAGCCGAAATACGTCCCACTGCTGGGCACGGGCCTCCTCTACAACTGAGAGGGTTTAGGCCTTAGTCCACCACGCTGGCCTAGTGCGGGTTGGCGGACTTTGTAACTTAAGCTTTAGTAATTTTATAACCAACTATACAAAAGAAAGGGGAAAAAAAATACTCGAAAATTCCAGTCTAAATTAACTAAACCTAAACTTCTCAAGGCTTAAGACTAAACCGAGACTTCTCATCTTATTTATAAATTACGCAGGGAAAAGAACACCAGTATTGAAATCACCCACATATTGTCATTATAGAATTGTAATTGGGTAACCATAAACCACATCTATGTTGAATTTATTAGCCATCTGGCTCTTTATGAGCTAAAGTAGGAATACGATTCAAAACTTCGGTCATTACTTTTTTATGACCACCACAGTCTCCTATTTAAAGTTAGAATTGTGAGTGCGGCGTATAAATGTGGAATTTCATTGTTAAATCGATCAGCGATTAGCAAAAGTAGACTGCAATTTAGTTAAGTGGCAATGCACATTATTTAGATAGGTCACCTGTCTGTTTATGTCTCACTGTTCTATTTTTATTAACTTGTCTAGTATCACAAATATGATGTAGTATTAGTTGAAATGATACATCGAGATTTTTCGGATTCTTTTTTTTTAGATCTACCATGTTATTTTGAAATAGAATTTATCGCTGTCTGAAGATCGTCAAAGAGGGCAAGTTTTGACCTGTAAATCTAGTTTTTTTAATATTAAAGCAAAAATGGCCAATGATTATAAAATAAATTAATAAAATAAATAATTATACTTATATACCTGACTATATATATTTTATATAAATGTTAAACCATAATTATAAAACAAATAAAAAGTAATTGTTGATGTTAAATGGCACAAAATATATTTTAAGCCCGTTATGGATAATTTTCTTTCGGTACATTCCAATTTACGAATCAAGGAGTACCTACTTACATAGCCTCACGCTTGTATTCCCCGAAGGGGTAGGCAGGGATGCATTTCTGCACTTACATTTCGCTATTTGTGTTTTCGTCCCACTTAATAAAGGGCGAGCTTAGAGTGTCTCGTGGTCTCACGGTTCAAGTATGGACCATACGATCTAAAGGTCCCGGGTTCGATTCCCGGGTTGAGCAGTGTTATTGAGTGTTTCCATTAGAGAATTCTCAGTAGCAGCACGGAGTCTGTAGTTGCGTCCGAAAGACAGAATTAAAAAAATGTGATTAAAATATAATTCAGAAACAACCCAAGCAAACGTTTAGGTATCTCCGTAAACTTAAAATCGCAATGATATTTTAAATTTTCAAATACAAGGAAACGAACTTTATCCCCACCTGACAAAGTTATCAGCGACAAGCCAAGTTTGAAACATGGGAACGCTTTTACAATGCATTAGTGTTAACCAAGTCGAACCGGGCTGTAATATAAGAATTAATCGAGGGAAAAGTTTCGCTCGCGATGCAGCTGCCGCTATAGTTGGAGTAAATAAGGCAGTATTGATTGAATACGTGGAGAAACTGTGTCATTACACGTAGGTAAGACTAACACTCCTTAAAGTTCTTAGGAATTTCTTAAGTATGTAGTCCGCCAACCCGCACTTGGCCAGCGTGGCGGACTAAGGCCTAAACCCTCTCAGTTGTAAAGCTAAGCAGTGTGATGTGTATCGGCTTATGATGATGATGATGATGCTTTTGTTAAATGAAGATTTAAAAATCATAGATTATTATTAGTCAGAATTTTGTAAGGCAAGCTGGGCTTTTGGGCTTCTATGGAAGTATTGCCGCTGCTATGTTGACGTAAAAAGTGTTGTGACGACAACTAACTAGGAGTGTCATAAGTTAATGGACTCGCATATCTTCCGTTACGTTATTGAATGCTTTATATCATATTCTCTCTTTATATGATACGGATAGACAAAATGGCGTCTGTTGTTATGTAACAACTGAAATTAGTCTTCAAGAAGCACATTATTGAAATTCATTTCCCACAATCAAATTGTTTGCTAACATTCGTATTTTGCTTTGCACTGCGATATTAATCCTGCCGCGGATATTATGAAGGGAAACGTGAATATTCGTACTGTCTGTGTATGCGCTTTTCTGCAATTGTAGTAAGCAAAGTGATATGACCCGGGTAGGAATGGAGAATCACAATTAAGAATTAATTTATAATGTTATTAAAAGAAGCCAAGGAGAAAGGAGATATTTCTATACTGGCTATGCAGTAACTCAACTGATGGCTAGTACAACGTAGAACAAGAATTCTAAAGTTTAACTATCTTTTATCGCTCGACACTGTTGTGTGTTGTCGCTATACTGGCTAATACATGGCCAAATAATCCTCTAAATTAGACCTACGGCTATCATGTTGATCTTTCGTGTCAATAGGATAATTTCGAGCTCATAAATTACATTGATCAAAAGATCGGGATTAAAAAATCCCGATCTAATATGAAAAGTACCCTTAAATTCCCAACAGTGACTTTAAATTGCCACATACATACATACATAACCTCACGCCTGCATTCCACGAAGGGGTTGGCAGAGGTGCATTTGTGCACCCACATTTCGTCAGGTATAAAGGTATCAGTCCCACGTAATAGAGGGCGCGTCTGTTGCCGTGTCCGGCACATTTCCAGACTCCTTGCTGCTACTGAAAATTTCCTAATGGAAAAACACTTTGCCCGACCCGGGAATCGAATCCAGGACCTCTAGATCGCACGGCACATACTTGTGCCGCGAGACCACGAGGCAGTCCAAAATTATAAATTGCCGCAAAGAAATAACCCCACATAAACAAGTCAACGTTTGTCCGCTCGACAAATTCATAATAGATACGTTCATCTCTTTAATAAGTACACTTGACCTTAACAAAGCCTTCGGGGAGCGCCGCGCCACTTGAACTCTGGAGTGGCAACTTGCCTACCTGAGTGAAAGTTACATTCCTTACTTTTCCCGTTTAACTTTTTGACGAACTCTCAGACTAAATCTGACCAACTCCTAACTCCCTTTAACGGACTGTTGTCGGTATTTCTACTTACCGTTCTGTGGACTTAGAAATCGCATTTCCAATCAATGGTGACTCTTCAGCTCACAATCAATTCACTTTACAGCTTGGAAAGAGCTTGCTTCTTAGATGTTACTTGTAGGAAGGAACCTAGTACTGTTCTTCAAACTTACACACACTAGCCTGTATCTACTATGCAGTAATAGAGGAGTTTTTAGGCAGCCAAGGTAGTGTTACTTTAGCGAGGTCATAGCCGTTTATACGCGTGTTTATGTGCGTACGCCCGAGCAGTCCTGAGATTAATTGTCAAATCGGGCAAACTGATTCAAAACTACATACATACATACATAACAGACAGCAGACGTGCATTTCTGCACCCACATTTCGCCAGGTATGTATCAGTCCCACGTAATAGGGGGCGAGCCTATAGCCGAGTTTCGGGCTCATTTCCAGACTCCGTGCTGCTACTGAGAATTTCCTAATGGAAAAACACTTTGCCCAACCCGGGAATCGAACCCAGAACCTCTAGATCTAGATCGCACGGCACATACTTGTGCCGCGAGACCACTAGACAGTCAAAATGTGTCAACGAGGCAGTGATTCCAAATTCTCTCTAGCAATAATACCTACGTCATTCTGTTAGTTACAAAAAAAAACTACAGTCGATAAAAAGTCAGTGGAAAGCAGTGAACATCAGCCTACCTACCCTCGGTGATTCAGAAATAAGTATTTATGTATGCAAGTACTAACTCGTCACTTTCCGAACCAGCAATGGCACACTTACACGCATGGGATCCTGCAGAGAATTTATCTCGCTACACCGCAAAAGTTACTCGCGATAAATTGAAATACGCGAGTTGTGTTCTTGTTTGATAATAGTAAAATTGGCTGGACAAAGTTCCGTCGAGATTTTATTACGAGAAAAATGTTTTAAACGTCACAACTTCGGTGGAAATGTTACAGTATATTTCATGTTTGCGTGGCGCATTAAACATTTAGACGGCTAGATCTTTTGTAGCAGTATCTCCCTTTTGATCATTTACTTGGTTGAGTTTAGATTTTCCACAAAGAAGCAATTTGTTGAGGTTATTTAACTTTATACCATCCTTTAGCAACGACTTATACAAAACGTATTTATTTTTAAGCACATATTGCGTTCTAGACAAGAGAAATTTGTTCTGTTTCTACGAAGGCGATCTTAACCAAAAGTAAAGATCCGAAAGTTAGTACTTTTTTTGCTTTCTGCCTTAAGACGGTAAATCAATTATAATTTTAGATGCTAGTTTTTATCTTGCATGAATATTACATATTCAAAAGTTTTTAAAGCGCATTAATTTGGCATGCACGTCATGCGTCTACGTCGATTTATGTTTAGAGAATTGAGCGCAAGGTATACCAAGGTTCGCAGGTTCGAATTTAAGGTATCAATCACCGAATTTTCTGAGTTAAGAGTGCATATCGTCGTGAAATAACTTGCATGCCTGAGGCCTGATTACTCTTAATCTTAAAAGTAGAAAAGGTCCGTGCCAAACCGGGAATTATATGCATATGTAGATACATGGAGCATAAAATAAAACGATAAAAAAACTCACTCCATGTAGTAAGCATATTATCCTGACGAACTAGCTCCATCAATCCAAAGTTAAACTAATTCTCAAACGTTCCACTTCAAATGAGGTTGCACCGATCAATCCACGTGCTCACCTAGCTAAATATTTAAGATAGCACAAAATAAATTCACCGTATCTAGTAAAATACCGTCGGCGAATAAGACGTCAGTATCCGATGTGAAATTTATAGACGGTAATTTATATGAACGCGATGTTAAAACTACATGCTTTAATGCTGAAATATCTATTTTCACAGATTATGTCATCGTTCTACGCTAACGGCTTAAGTGATTATTTTAACAGAAGAGATAAAAATTTAATGATACAACCTTTTTGCTTTTAAACTTTATGGTATAACTATTCAAAATAAGCTAATAACTAAGCTAATAACTATTCATATAAGGTGGAAGGAAACGGGGCAGACCACCGGCCAGATGGTCAGATGACATAGTCCAGTTAACCGGAAAGCTTTGGATGAGAGTAGCCCAGGACCGAGAGAGATGGCGAGCATTGGGGGAGGCCTATACCCAGCAGTGGGTGCATGTGGGCTGAGAATGATGATGAATGATGATTCAAAATAAGAAATTGAGGATCGATAAGAAAGACATACATACATACATACATAAACTCACGCCTGTATTCCCCGAAGGGGTAGGCAGAGGTGCATTTCTGCACCCACATTTCGCCAAGTATGTATCAGTCCCATGTAACAGGGGGCAAGCCTACTGCCGATTTTCGGGCACATTTGCAGACTCCGTGCTGTTACCGAGAATTTCCTAATGGAAAAAAAACAATAACACATTGCCCGACCCGGGAATCGAACCCAAGACCTCTCGATCGCACGGCACATACTTGTACCGCGAGACCACGAGGCAGTAAGAAAGACAGTGACGATATATTCTCTCATCGTTAAGGATGTATGGTCTTACTCATAAATATATATCTGTCATAACAATATAATGTGCTGTATTGTTTTAAAACAGCATAATTCATAAAACATAGCGACATGAAACACTGCTTGTCATGGCGAATAATATTAAAACATTATATAGCCTTCTTTATCAGTTTCATAATCATCATTATAAAAGCTTTCGTTCCAATGAAAACTAATACAACAAGCATTTCTAACCAATCTTTCCACTCCGATTTATATTGACGTCTCATTTTAACACCGCAAAACGAAGAATAATAGGATAAAAGAATGATATTACAGACATCAAAAGTAATATGTATATCTTCGAGTGGCTTTAACAATTAAACTAATATTTTTAATCCTTGAAAAGGTACTTTAAAATAATTCAAAGGTATTTAACCTTTTCAAATTCACATCTATCACTATTCCGATCTTTGTAACTAAGTTGGATTTAGCGCAAGACGAAGAGTAGTTTAGATTAAGCTGTATTCAAAGTATTTTCAGTCGGCTTTGTTTTCCGTTCGGAATAGAAGTTCTTAACTTATCATAAATTTAACTTGATTATAAATACGATAAATTGAAACATAAACTTTGTTAAAATTAAGGATATCAAATCGAGATTTATTTCTTAGTTAATTATATCAATTTAGCTAGCTAGTGACTACTCACCCTTTTGGTTTTGCTTTTAAATGAAACAAACGTTTTTTTCTCTAAAGTGTTTATATCAGCCGTAACAGCCGTCTTTCTCATGTATTGATTCACGTAAGGGTATCGCAGAAAATAAATAGTTACTAATAAAGACGACTTATAAAACCTAGCTAGTGACTACTCACCCTTTTGGTTTTGCTTTTAAATGAAACAAGCGTTTTTTTCTCTAAAGTGTTTATATCAGCCCTAACAGCCGTCTTTCTCATGTATTGATTCACGTAAGGGTATCGCAGAAAATAAATAGTTACTAATAAAGATGATGAGACTGCCTCGTGGTCTCGCGGTACAAGTATGTGCCGTGCGATCTAGAGGTCCTGGGTTCGATTCCCGGGTCGGCCAAAGTGTTATTGGGTTTTTCCATTAGGAAATCCTCAGTAACAGCACGGAGTCTGGAAATGTGCCCGAAAAACGGCAATAGGCTCGCCCCCTATTACGTGGGACTGATACATACCTGGCGAAATGTGGGTGCAGAAATGCACCTCTGCCTACCCCTTCGGGGAATACAGGCGTGAGTTTATGTATGTAATAAAGATGACTTATAAAACCTAGCTAGTGACTACTCACCCTTTTGGTTTTGCTTTTAAATGAAACAAGCGTTTTATTCTCTAAAGTGTTTATATCAGCCCTAACAGCCGTCTTTCTCATATATTGATTCACGTAATATCGCAGAAAATAAATAGTTACTAATAAAGATGACTTATAAAACCTATAATGTAACAACACAAAGACACATCGTAAATAAAGTGTATATACCATCGACTCTATAGCCGATTTCAACAAGATTTTTGAAGTTATAATTCTTTTGGCGCGTTAGGGAAAAATAATGAGAGTGATTTTTTACGATGCGCGCGCACACCGACACCAAAAAGTTATTCAGAAAAAGTTTGTTTTAAATTTTAAGAATGTAGAATAGTGACAGTAGTAGCTTTTTTGAAGTTATTACGATGCGCGCGCACACTGTCATGAAAAACCGACACCATGAAGTTATTAAAATATTATTTTATAATATATTATTATATTATTTAAGAAAATATATATTTATCTATGAAGTATAACTTCTAACGCGTGTACATAAGTACACACACACTTTTTTTTACCTATAAAGCTTTGTCCGAGACAAAAAGGTTTGAAAGGATAATAAAGTCTTATAAATGTTCTGACGCAACAAACATTCTCATCGAAATCATAAAGTAAAGAAGCGACTCGATATTTGAAATAAAACAAAATACAAAATAGACAGAGAAATATGTCACGTTTAAAGAAATTTCAAATTATGCAAGATTCCGAAGGACGTACATGGTTGCTGGGTACCCATTGCTTTTTTACTGGTCGCTCCAGAAACCTCTTGCTTTGGTAACTTGAAGACGCGTATCAGCACACCAGAAGGATTGAGTCGAGTAAATGAGGTTAAAGACTACTGTTATTTGATATATATTTTTGGACAGTATCATACTTGCCAGCTTAAAAAATACCATAAAAAATATTCTATAAATTTCTAGACGTGAAATTTTTTTTCAATAGATAGTGCAGCTTGATATTATAGAACAAAAACATCATCAAACTCAACGATATACAACAGTATTCGTGGAACATCTTCCATTCCCGCAATATTTTAAGATGGCACTCTAAAAACTATAAAATCAAAGTTCAACGATCGGGCGAGATCGGATTTTTCCGATAAGCGCACGAGAGATCCGAGTGTAAGCAACGAGCGTATTTGTTGCCTCCGGGTGCGATCCCGTACCGGTTTCTATCAAGTCACGTATTTTATGTAGGGTGCCTCCAGATGTATCGAGATAAACATAGTGCATTAGATGGAAGCGGATTTGCGAAATGAGCTCAATGTGTGGATAGCTTAAGAAACTAGGGCTTCGAAATTCAATATTATTAAATTCAGACTTGAGGTAATTTTATACTGGCCATTTCTTCCTTGAAGATTTATATCTGGAGTAAACTAAACGCGTACAATGCTGAAAATAGTACCACAAAATTAGTTTGCGAATGACAGCGCCAAACTAATTTTGAATGCAGCTTGTACCAACTAGAGTCCTACGGATGCCAGTATTTTTATATGCTACTAAAACTTGAATACTGCTTGTGAAATCGTCCTGTTGTAGACAAGGACTAAATGCAATGAAATCAGTGATCGAATACATTTTACTAAAGTCTGGATTAGAAAGATAGGGTTAAAGGTAGAATATGTTTACAAAAGCCTTTTTTTAATACTGGCATATCGGAGTGAGGTGTAATACACCTCGATATGATTATATGAACAGTGCTATGCAACGAACGAGCAAAAACGAACACAATTATTTGTCACCAATTCAAGGATTTTTAAAATATGTAAACTAATCGCATAATGCAATATACCTACTCGTACAAAGTGTCTACCTATTTGGAGTTATAATTACATATTTACAATGTCCTCGTACTATTTCTGCTAGATTATACAATATAAGAAAACAAAATATTATTATAATGCCTTCCAGCCATGCACAAACAGATAACATTACAAAGTAACCATGAGACGACTTCGTGAAATCTAAGAAAAAGTCAAAGATCAAGTTTCAGAACACCCGAAGGTACATTCTGTTATCAGTGCACGGTCCATTGGCCGATTTGAGACCGTGTGGACCGTTCCAGAGTTTATGATTTGTGAAATTTCCTCAACAAGAACGGACTTATCGGGACATTTCGTTTCCAAACGGTTCTTGGTTGCAACGGCTACTGAATATCTAAGTGACTGAGTTTCTCTTTAACTTCGCTAGGGTTCCGCCGGACTAGGTTTGGATACAAATAGGTACTTTCATTTTGTGTTAGCTTTGCCCATGGCTTTATCTATGTGGTCATTATTAGGAGGTATTCCAAGCGTTAGGTTAACTAAAAAATCTGTTCTTTAAGATAATAATTCCGGGCCCTTTATTAATTCGATATAAAAAGAACGTAAACGTTTTCAAAATGAAATCCCTCTCACTCTCTCTCTTTAAGTGATTGAAAAAAAACAAATAAAATGTAATTTTATACCACTTAAGCAGAGATCCTTGTAATTTATCGTGTTATTCCATCTCCTTAGTAACAAAAATAAACCAGCCACTAAGCATCGCCTTGGCAGAGCACGCTGCACAAACATCGTACATATGACGGTCGAGTGTGAACTATAAAAACAGTTTATCAGTGCAAAGTGTAATTAGTACATAGTTTAATTACTGGCCAGCCGCACCGCTGGTGATTCGGTGGAAATCTTGGCTTGGTTCCTGCAATTAAGGCTGGCTTTAACTGTGGCCGGTGGCTCGATCCAATTACTGCGAGCTTGGTGTATTTTGAGAGATACAGCGGACATGAGCGACATATGTTTACAAGATAAAAAAGGAAAATAATGATGAATTTAAAATATTGATGATATATTTTGGAAATGAGCGGAATCAACGAGAGAGAAAGTTAACTTAAAGGATACATAGTATCTCCAAAAAAAAAGTAACGTATTTTTTTTTAATCATCATCAGCCTAAAGACGTCCATTGCTGGACATAGGCCTCCCCCAAGGATTTCCAAAGTGTTGCGTACCAGCCAGCGCAGCGTTGGACGTCCACCCACAAGGTGGACTGACAATTTGGTGAAAATAGCGGGAAGTCGCTAGATGCAGGCCGCTTTCAACAGACCACTTTATTATATAGACACTGTATTTTTTTTTAATTAAGAATGTATTAATTCTAATAAAATGAAAATAACATCTTAAAACAAATTTTGGTGCCAATATACAATAATTTTGCTTATGGAAAATAAGAAAGTAAAGTGCTAAATTTGACGACCACAGTCACATTCATAAAATTGTTATGTCGCTATTTGCTCGATACATAACTGAGCCTTTTCCGCGCGATATCCTATATTGGCGTGTACAAGGCTATTTAGCTTAATAATTTGTTGTTTTATAATGAATAATCAAAATCCTGCCAAATAGTATGACTATTTAAATATATTTTATCGCGATTAACAGTCCATATGTTCTCCATAAAAATACATAATATCAAACAGATTCACCAAGGACCCTGTACTAAGCTATGCTTGTGTCGCAGTAATATTTTTTTTTTATAAAACCGATTTTTATCTCTAATTCACCATTATATATTATTAACACTTGTAATACGTTTTCGCTTAAAGTATAGCATGTATTTTATATATTTCAGTCCAAGTTTATCATCAATCTGATCCACAACGCACACAGTTCTGACCCCACATTAAGTTACCATAAAGTCTGATACTGAGTTCCTATTAAGTTTGTTACAACTATTTTGTTTGTTAAAGGTTTGGAATAAAGTATAATTTAATATAATTAAAACGTTTTTTATATCAGTTAAACTTTCCTGAATAAAAATTAGAAATGAAATTGTTCTACATATGTAGAGCGCGCGAGTACTCACGTACCAAATAGGGGCGCGGGTAACGGAGTGTTAAGATACGAGTCTTGTGTCGTGGGTATCATAAACTACGAGAGACTTTTCGGTCTCACAACCCAGACCCGAATCAAATATTTGTGGTTCACACAAACATTTGTCTCGGAGCGGGGAATCGAACCCGTGCCCTCTCATTTTGCAAGCTGGTGTCTAGCCAACTGCGCCACGGGGCTGTCTATGAGATGAATTTATCGAAAAACAAAACAGAGATAAAAAACCCGCTATCGACTATAACTTGTAAATATAATCAAGAGGCTGCAACTATTTGTGCAAGTTCATTGTTCAGGTACGCATGGTTTCTGTGAAAAAGTGATATTTAATATTTGTGAACAACACTCTGTTGTGTTTTCCAGTAATCAGAAACATAACAACGACAATATTAATGGACCCTCTTCCCATTACTAAGAAGTGAACAAAGGAGAAACTGTACATTCATTTATTATCATTTGCTTTAAATGTGAGAAATTAAATCTTCCTTGGAGAATTTTGCTGTAAAAACATGGAATTACAGCTATGAGTCATGAGTGCTGTACATATAGACCAAGGTGTCTTCTAGTGGGTAATTAAGATTTTTGTGATCAATCTTTAGTCATTTATACATTAGAATCATATTATATGACTTGTATACGAGTATATGACTCATATCAGTGACAGCGTCCGTGGCACAGTTGGCTAAACAAAAGCTTGCGAAACGAGAGGCCATGGGTTCGATCCCCGCACCGAGACAAATTTTTGGGTGCTCCACTAATATTTCTTTTGGGTTTGGGTGTTTTTGAGACCGAAATGTCTCTTGTAGTTTCTAATACCCACGACAGAAGACTCGTATCTTAATGTGGGGGTGTATTTGATTGTTGGGAGTATTTATTATACACTAATTTATCTGAAGATTCACGGAGTGTTTAGATGACACAAGGATATAGAAGGAGGCAATCTGGAACTGAAAGAATATTCAATGCATTTGAAAACCATTTATAAAGCATTTATTTCAAAAATGATACAGGAAATCCGAACTATGTATGCAAATTCACCAAAAGAAATATTATACGCACCTAGACAATCTCTCTCTATAAGAGCCGAGGAAAATACATTTGTTTCATATTAGATATAGAACAGACTGCCTGTTCGGGGTCTCGCGGCACAAGTATGTTTCGTGAGATCTAGAGGTCCCGGGTTCAATTCCCGGACCGGCAAAGTGTTATTGGGTTTTACATTAGGAAATCCTCGTAGTAGCAACACGAAGATGACGGACGGACGGTTCGGCCCCTACTATGCGGGACTCATACATATCTGGTGAAATGTAGGTACAAAAAAGCACCCCTGTGTTCAGAGAATACTGGCGTAAGTTCATGTATGTAACTATGTATATAGATACAGAACATCAGATCTTGCACCAAGTTCGCCAGAAGAAACAGGTTTCATAGTTTCATCTGAATAAGTCGAGAAAAATATTTTTATCAAGCAAGCAACCCATGAGTTAGTAGCGAGTTGAATGTTCATCCCAGCATCGACCGGTAAGCACCGCTCAGCCTCGCAGCCCGCTGTATTAGCAGCGTAAAACATAATCCTGTTTATATGACACGGTGTCGCGTTGCGGGGCGTAACTCTAAACTTTTGATAAAAGCGTTCCGCGCGACGCGATGTCACGACGGTTGCTTCGAGCGATCCGGCCGCTTCTACAGTGGTGCAAGTAGTTTATTGATGTAGAATTTATATTAGACATATTAGGGGTAAAAATAAACGTGGAAGGTTAGCATGCAAACATTGGGGTAATGTGGAATAGTCAATGTTGGAAAAGTGTTGCAAATTTATGTTAAACTTTGTTGATAAGCGAGACAAAATGTAGTGACCTCTACAAACCGCTCCTTATAGATACTATACCGTTCAATAAAATGCAATAGAAAAGAATACATACAATACAGAGTAATTAATTTCACATAAAAGTGATAGGAATAAAACAGCTTATGTGTGTGATTGAGACTGTCATCCCCTAATATAATTGTTCTGATTCTACTTCCTAACATTTGGTTAACTATACAAATAATTTGCTAGTAATAAAAGTATCCATATAACGCAGAATAATAATATTCTCTACATTTTGGACTCTGTCATTACATAGTTTAGAAAAAGAAAAATGTTATTGATAACATGTTATTGAATAAAATTAATTTATCCTTCAATAACAAACATTTCAAAAGAAAAGAACAGCCACATCAAACCTCTTAGATTCAATAACCAAATCGCATAAACACAAACAGAACTACATCTACTTACTGACTGCCTCGTGTTCTCGCGGTGCAAGTATGTGCCGTGCGATCTAGAGGTCCCGGGCTCGATTCCCGGGTTGGGTAAGTGTTATTGGGTTTTTCCATTAGGAAACTCTCAGTAGCAGCAGTAGAAATACGGCAATAAGCTCGCCCCCTATTACGTGAGACTTATATACCTTTTTTTTTTTTTTTTTGTTCTCGAGGGGAAAGCTGTTTATGGCTCTACTTCCCGCGCCAACCCCGGGGGAGGGGGGGCGGGAAGCGTATGTCGGGGTCACCGGTCTTCCAGCCCGGCGCGCGGCGACGTCATGTCCGCGCAGGTGTTAGTGCCGGGCTGGGTCCCTAACAATATCCCTAAACCGGCATACCGACCAAAACCCCCCGGTGGCCATCTCCGCGCCGAGTGGGGCGACCACGGTACGTTAGCGAGAAGCGCCAACCGTAATGCCGCAGCCGCCCGGTGCGCCTCCGAGACGTATTTGTCTCGGCCGTCTCGGAGTGTGTAGGGGGCGCAGTTGCACCCCCACTAGCTTGGTTCGGGCGCCCCGGTTGTGGATGGGCGCCCGCGACGTACACAGGCCACAGTGCCGCCGCCCCTCTCGGGGTCACTTTCAGTGAGGACGCGCCGCCCCCGCAGCGCGCCCAGCGACCCCAAGGGCCCCTTTGAGTCGTCTTTTACGACAGGCAGGGGATACCGTGGTGGGATTCTAACGCCCCCTTGCCACAGGGCAGGAGACTTATATACCTGGGGAAATTTGGTTGCAGAAATACACCTCTGCCTACCGTTCAGAGAATACAGGCGTGAGGCTATGTTATGTGAACATATCATGGAGATGATTGCAGTGCGACCATTATGGCCGGGGCGACATCAGCGCTTTCACGACAATGTGTTATGACGTGGCGGTATCTCGTTGGCAACCCGTACGCCACAACGTTACGACGCCTGCATTTCACCTATCTTTAATGGTTTTAAAATAACAATATTAGTTTTTGCCAAGACGCTGCTTTTCGCGCCAATCTTCGTTGCGAATATTTCACGTGTTTTTCGAAACAAAGGGTATGAAAACTATTTATAGTATGAAATTGAAGCACTACCTTGGTGTGTTTCTCAGGCGTTTCAAATTTATACTGCTGACGTTAATTTAATGTATTTTGGGATAAATATAGTTGGCCGTTGGCGAAATAAGGGATATTTTGTCCTATTACTTTTTTGCGTTGTTTACATGAGCATTTAAATAAATTTCACCCCGTATGCAGAGTGGCGCAGAAATTAAAGAGAATTCAAGTTATATTAATTTAATAATGACAAATATAGCCTCATCATCATCAGCAGCCTTTCTTACGTCCACTGCTGGACATAGGCCTCTCCTATGGCACGCCACTGGGCTCGATCTTCAGCCCTCCTCATTCAACCGCTGCCGGGCACCTTGCGAATATCGTCCCCCCACCTAGCCAGAGGGCGCCCTACACTACGTTTGCCGAGTCGCGGTCTTCACTCCAGAACCCGTCCCCAACGGTTGCGGGTCTGCGACAAATGTGACTAATATAGGCTATACGTACTAACATAACAATATAGTACATAATAAGAACCGCAAATATGCCTCGGAAAAATGCCTATAATTTTTGACGAAGTAATAATTTCCTTCACATTTATTTTACTCAACAGAAATACAGGTTAAACTATTTTAAAAACACGAGTCAGTATTTTAATTATTTTTTTATAAAAAGTATTTTTTCGTTTCACTTTAGTCAGTAAAAATGTTTTTCTACCATTATTTGTGTAAATCATAGGGATTAAGGGGAGCAGGAAAGTTATTTACAATGCACAAAAAGCGAACGAGCTTCGCGATCGATCACGTAAAAATCTCTTTTTGCTATATCTGACCAACACGTCGGCGGACTATCTCTATTCGCAATTTAAACTGTCCCATTTAAATGTAAACTTTATTGCCACAGCGTCAGAGTTTAAAATATGGTATGTATTCGTTGGCGGAAGGCCAACATTTTGGCTGCCAACTGAACACTTTTTCCGATTGGTTTTAAAATTTAGAGCAGTTTGACGTTTTTTTTTCACCGCCGACAAAAACGGTGTCGAATTGATGAAATTGACACTGCACCTTAAAAGTGATGAATAGAGCGCATCCGATGGATAATATTTCAAATTTTCTACCCCAATAGTTTGAAGTAAATAAATTTTCTTATATCTGATGGAACAAAATGCAAGATAATCTATTTTTGAATATCTGTTATAACCTCTCTTCATATTTAGTTACATTTTAATACAAATAAAAATAAATCAAGTCATTTGTGTTTCTACGATTCTTGATGTGTAGTCGGCCAACCCGCACTAGGCCAGGTGGACTAAGGCCTAAACCCTCTCAGTTGTAGAGGAGGCCCGTGCCCAGCAGTGGGACGCAGTTGGGCTGATGATGAATGCAATGATTTTTTTTCCATTTTTTAATTTAAATATATACTCTTACCAGTGGCGGTACTTCCAAAAGCCCAGGTTGCCTTACCAAATTCAGAATAATAATCTTTAAGCTTTAATACATTATTTTACAAAAGCAATTCGACATATAAATAAGAATATACTAATGCCACAATGAACAATTATAAACTAAACATTACACAATTAACGTGTAACGCTTTTGGGTTTCTATGGAAGTACCGCCACTGACTTTTACATGTTTCTTCTGTAGTTATATCCCACGTAATAAAGCTAGCCTGTTGATATTTACTAAGCATATTTCAAAAGATAGTGAAGTATGTCTGAAATTTGAACCATGTCCAAGCGTAAAGTCTTATACTCTAAGTCGTCACACAAATATGGTCACAAGCTATAATTTTAGAATAGATAATAAGCTGATAATAATGATGTTCAATGAAGCGAACACAACTCCCACCGTTACATTCACGAATGAATTGGCATTCATTCGTTCGTTCATTCAATCACGTATCGTGGGCCGTTGGTTTATCTGCTCCCAATGAATGGCCATGGGAACTGTACTATCGCATGAATTAAAACATTTTATACTTTGTTTCTATTTTTATCTTATCTTATGAGATTCAAACATATGTTTGTAATTATTCGATATACATCTTAGAATATGATACTGAGAAATGTAATGTTAAAATTTTGCAGAACCTTATTTAAAATATCATCATTTATTTTTCTTTGAAGAAATATTCATTATAATGACGAAAGTATGGTTTTGGCAGAATAATTTTTGATCATGGCTCATTCCCATAATTAAAATTGGAACGGCACGTCAAAGAACAATATTAAAATAAAACAAAACATTCGTAAAACAATGATGTGAAGCGTTGAAATGATTTAAAACATCCTGCGAACGTGATCTCACTGAAAATCTACGCTCCAATTACTTTTGTCCATAATGATAAATTATTATGCGAAAATTCCGCAAACTTTCCGCTGAACCCGTATACGTGCAGTTGCAAGGAAAAAGGGGAAGCACCACAAAAGCCGGGAACAGAAATTTTCATTAAAATGTTCACTTAATTAACAGATATTACACTAGACGACTAGAGGGACCTATGACGTAATTCATAATTGCGAAGTAGTTTTTGTCAAATGATATTGAAATTCTTTCGCAGACTATGTGCCGGTTTGTGAAGAATTTAATTTCCTCTTCCCTTGACATCGAAGCAAGTTTAGGTGGAAATTGGAACTGACATTTTTAACTTAAACTTTAAACGATACGAACGTTTCATAACTTACTCTTAGTATGTAATAGTTACATAGATTCCATGTTTTATATAATACGTTATTTTTTAAACTGTTGGTTGATATTTTTAATGTTAAGGTATGTGAAATTCCTAATGTCTTAATCCGCACTTTATACTACTACTTAATTTTAATCTCTAAGCTTCTTTACTTGCATATAAGTATATAGTTATTACAATTTTGTCCCCAAATCCATTTAAGCCTGTTTACATAAAAAAATGAGTACGGAAATCTCCGACCGTTATCTCAAAACTCTGTCTGGCTCCACAGTAAGCTATCAAGCACATTAATTTCAAGTTACTTTTTGTGTTGGAAAAATTGTGCAACATATCTGCCGTGCGATCTAGAGATCCTAGGTTCGATTTCCGGGTCGGGCAAAGTTTTATTGGGTTTTAGGAAATTCTCATTAACAGCACGGAGTCTGGAAATGTGCCCGAAAAACGGCAATAGGATCCCCCCTATAATGTGGAACTGATACATATCTAGAGAAGTATGGTTGCAGTAATCGGGCTTCGGGTATTACAGGCGTGAGGTTAAATATGTAAGTATTTTTTAATATGTTTTTTTTATAGAATTCTAAAATATAGTCAGTCTTCTTTTTAAATTGCGCATCTGGTAGATTAAAGACAGCCTTTGTTAACAAATCTTTACGCACAAACAATTCCACTTACATCACATTCCAAATTATATAAACAATTACATTTCACCCAAAAATTTTGGCCGTCTAGAAGTCAAAACAATAGTTATCGAAATTTATGCCTGTTTGTCAGCCTATCCCGACCCTTAGGTCAAATAGTCCCGAACCAATTCCGAACTCGTTCAGAAATTCTTCTGTGACAACTACGCTTTATTTCAAGAGCAAAAATACGCCGAAGTGCCAAAGTGTCCAACTTTATATTAAAGTTGTACAATCAGGCACAGAAATTCCGAAATTGTTTTCAATGTACTTTACCTGGTTTTCACCTAGCATTCTACACTAGACCAATGTTATCATTATGCGCATGCCTGTAGATATTTCTTAATTAGTACAAACGTGCCGATGGTGGTAGGATATTCGTATCCGCCCGGATAGCGACCACCGTACACAGGGCGTAAAACCCGCCATAGTGGCACATGCAAGTGTGCCGCGTTCCGGGATCAGCCAGTGTATATCCGGTTTTCGGGGGGGCTTCAATCATGGCGAAAGGATGACCGTGCCGGCATTTTTTGGCCGGTTTCTCGCGGTCGGTCCTTTGTTCACCATGGTATTAGTCCCCCAAACTTCTTCACAAGATAGGTGAAGAGGTTTTCGGCCGGCATAATTGCGTCGACCAACGGGAGATCATCATCTCTCGCTGGTCGGCACTTTTTCTGGACTCCATTACACTTACCATCAGGTGCAATGGGGTCACTTTGCCGTGCCAGTATAAAAACAAAAAAAAAAAAATCACTGCCCCGATGTGGTTATGGCAAAGTTATGCGGCGTGTGTCCAATAGGTTCCCAGTTCGACTACAAGCTACACAGTAACTCTAAACAGTGTGTATTATTGTTTAGAACAGACTACTGAATGCTATAAAAGGATTATGGCTCTATTTAAGTCATCATCATAAGCTATAGGTATACGTCGCACTTCTGGGCCCGGCCCCCTCTACAACTGAGAGGATTTAGGCCTCAGTCCACCACGCTGGCCTAGAGCGGGTTGCCGGACTACACACCTAAAAAAATCCTAAGAACTTGTTAGTTGTGCAGGTTACCTTCCGATGTTTTACTTCACCGTTAAAGTAAGTGATAATTCATTGAGAATACACACACAACTTCGAACAGTCAGAGGCGTGTGCCTGGGCTTTGAAGCCGTGACCGCCGAGGTTCTCGATCTCGCGAGATCTCAATCCTAAACCTCGAGGCCATCACTAGTTTTTTTCTCTTTTCTTTTTTCTTCTACTTATTCCTTTTCTTTTTTCTCTATTTAAGTAATCAACAATATTAAGCAGCAAAATTAATCAGTATATCCAAATACTCATACAACTTATTAGTATGTATTAGCCGAGCATATTCCACCGCAAACAAGATTCGAGCGCAACTGCACTTCCTATAGCAATGTTTTCATTAATTAACATTACTCCCCGAAGTATCGTGACGTGGGGATCTCAAGATATCTGCGTGCCGTGCATCTCATTAATTTTCAAATTCATACAGCGCGACGGGTTACCTCAGCAGTTCTGCGCAAATAATGTTATAGGTTTAATGCGGGAAGTAACGGATGTAATGAGTGTGCCTTCTGAAGTGCAATACTACTCGTATATAGCAGGGTTTCTCAAACTTTTGGTTTCACCTCTTAAGTCTTAAATAAATAATTAATCCCCCCTCCACCTAAAGAAAATAATAAAATTATCTGTTGAAGAAAATAAGATTTTTATATCAAATGAAATATCTTTTTAATATTAATGTCATGGGAAAGAAAGATTCTTGTCGCAAATGGAGTCAATTTTAGAAGTAATTTTGGAAAATTTTAACTTTAACCCTGACTCGGTATCACCAGGTGTGAAAACCCACTCTCACATAAGTATGTTGTAGCCGCTATGTGTGCTGCACGTGCCTGCTAGGCATCAAGTCACCATTACGTAAATCTTGTCGCGAACCCCCTGCTGTCGAATGGCGAACTCCTAGCGATTCGCGAACCCCACTTTGAAAAACCCTGCTAATAAATAAATACTGCTATATAGGACCTTGGAGTTTTTTTTTAATTTCATTATCCATTCTTCTCGAGAATCAACCACATAAGCCGCATCTGTCCTACCTATTATTGAAAAATAATCCATCATTTGAAAAGTCTATGTCATGTTATACATTTCATTTGTTTCTGGGTAAAAATTAACTGGTGAAAATTTTTTTATTTTTTGACAAAGCTAGAATTGTACTAGTAGCTTTTATTGACAGGCCTCATCTTACTTTTGATCTTCCGTCAATAATTTGTATGTGTTCCCGTCTATGGCAAAGCCAAAGGAGGGTTATGACTTTGACAGTCTATGTATGTATGTATTTGTACACTTTAACAACGCGTGACTACGGCTTTTCAAACTTGAATATGTGTATCTCTGTACACTGATAATTGTGTAATATAGTATCGTATCGGATGACATTATTGTCAAATTGCGACGAAGGTATCTTAGTAGAGTCTATGTGTCGATTATCTTGCATCTTCAGTAACGTTGTTTGATACTGTGTCCTGAAAATCTTGTTTAACCTCGTTTTTGTCGTTGTAGTATACTTTTTTTACTTGCTTATCTGACTAGATCAGCAAGACAGTCGCCTATTTTTCTAAAACTAAAGTAGCCAGAGCCAGACCGCAGTCAGATAAGCAAACGAAAAATAATACAGAAAAATATAAACCTGAATTTATATTTAATAAGGAAGGTAATAAAAATGTTTTATCATTTAAAATTTTGAATGGGCGTGTTTAATATTTTGTAAATACAAAAGCAAAGGAAACCACAACATAACGTTCAATTACGTACGTGTATTAAATCGGGTTGAAATGGCTTTCCGGTGTCTCATATAACTTTTATGTTTCGAGAAACTATTGACCGCTTTAGTGCCTCGTTTGAAATCAAACGTAGTAGAGGCTAGCTGTAAATCATAGATAAATGTTGTTACAGACGTGATAAGGAGAATGTATCGTGATCCGAAAAGTTCAATATGTGACTGTATGATTAGCTTGATAACTTGTTTATAATTAGTTACGTCTCAAAGTGAGTAGCTGGTGATGACGTGAGCGATGCCTAAATGCCTTTCCTTAGGTGATTGAAATTGACGAAAGTCCAAATTATTTGAAAAACAATAGGTGTTAAACTTGTCTAAGTAGTTTTAGCTGCATCCTTTATAAATCCGATGAGAACTAGACCGTATTAATTGTATCGAGTTGAGATCTATTTCAATTCTTTTTGAATCTTCATAATCATCATCATCAGCCCAAATACGTCCCACTGCTGGGCACGGGCCTCCTTTACAACAGGGAGGGTTTAGGCCTTAGTCCACCACGCTGGCCTAGTGCGGGTTGGCGGACTACATACCTAAGAAATTCCTAAGAACTTTTTTAGGTGTGCAGGTTTTATCACGATGTTTTCCTTCACCGTTAAAGCAAGTGATAATTCATTGTGAATACACATCTTACTGCACTTAAAATCGGACGTTATACAAACACTTGAGATATTCAATGAAAACACGGGAATTTATACGAACATCTTACATCCGAGGATACAAAAGATGTTTTCAACTAAATTATAGACAACTTGCCCTAACTAAACAACACACCAAGTAACAGGTGAAACCTTTGCGTGTCTGACAGTGGCACACGGCCTGCTCAACGAGGAATTATCCATTAATAATGCACATTACAACGAACGAAGCGACCTTTAGCGAAAATCGAAACTATCAGAATAAGGAATTGTTTTGTAAGTTTAATAGATTACTGGGTAGCATTAGAGTTAAATTATTGATGCTTAGAACATATTATAATATACTAGTGGACCCGACGGACGTTGTCCTGTACACAATTCTAAATTCAAAATTTCCATTTTTTTTCCAATCTAAACCATTCTCGAATCCACCTGAAGACACATAAAAAATTTCATCCGCCTTCTTTTGAACAAAGAAAATGAATTGTTTAAAATTTTGGAGTTATGTTCTATGAACTCGATCACAGCACCGCCTACCGGGTCCAACTGTAAATCTAAACCATTCTCGAATCCACTTGAACACACACAGGAAATTTCACCAAAATCGGCCCAGCCGTTTAGGAGGAGTTCAGTGACAAACACACGCACAGAAGAGATATACAGATATATATAAAGATTGTATACGAATATATATTATTTACGCATGTAACTACGAATCCGTACATAGAAATATGTACTTTTAAACCCACGTCTTGCCAGATATTTTCAGGTTTCATTAGCCGTGCTGCAACTATGAATTTGCATGTGGAAAAACTCATTACCACTTTGCTTGACCTGACCTTTCAATAGTACATACCTACGCTGCACACTTCAACTAAGAACGACCAAGTCACGTCACTATCACGGGGCAGAAAATTTAATGATAGTAGATAGATAAGTAAATGTAGACTGCTTCTTTCTAAATTCTTCATTCCGTGTCTTGTGTTGATTTGACCGTATTGTGTCGACTATTGATAGATAGTCAAATATTTTCTTGGAAGTCAACTCTTAGGTGAGTTAAAATAAACTCTACTGCACTTACCTTTAATCAGTCACTTTGTCTCGCCTACTTACAAATGCACCAAAAAACCCAGCCATCAAAACTCAAACTGCTTCTTTTTTTTTGTTCTCAAGGGGAAAGCTGATTATTGCTCTACTTCCCGCCAGCCCCGCGGGAGGGGGGCAGGATTTCATTAAAGCGCAAGCTAAATACAATTTATAAGCTATACGAAGAAAATGATAAATTCATAATTTCCAACAATCGCGCGTTACGGGCTCGGGAGAAAATCCCCAATGTACACATATCAGCGGCCGTAACTCTGATTGATTGGAGATAAATTCGTCTAAAAAACAAGGAGGGTATGAAACGAATCGGAATCACTCAGACGTGTGAGCATTGAAGATTAAACAATGCAGACGCGAATTCTATATTTGTTTCATTTGAATTATGTATTTCAGCTTTAAACAAAATTTTGGTTGAATTACTAAAGCAAATACATACATACGCACGCCTATATCGCGAAAGGGATAATCAAAGGTGAATTTCTGCAGCCACATTTTGAAAATATTAAAAATTACCCTAAAATTTTATTAATACAAAGCTTGAGTAAAAAAATTATATAATTTATAATAGATAACTGCCTCGTTACTTCCGTATAACAAGTATTTGTTGTGCAGTCTAAAGATCCCGAAATCGATTCTTGGTTTAGTCCAAGAGTTATTGTTAATCCATAAGAAAATTTGTTGAAAGGGCAAGGAGACTGTTAATGTGCCCAATATACAGGCGACTGTTTTTTCAGCCGCCTTTATCTAAATATAGTTTAAAAATACAAAAAAACACGTTTTTAGAGTTAATCAAACTTAAAAGAAAAAAAAACTTTAAATTAAAACACACCTAATATTACAGTTAGATAAGACTGCGCAATGGACCATATTTACCAGAATTATATCACAAAGAATGAAATACTAAGCCATGATCGGAATGTCGGTTCTGCTACGTTACTCTAGGGGATCAGTCCATATCGGGCTATCGAATCGGCTCAAAGATACATCAGTTACACAGGCCATCGGTTCATTGAACTTTAGTTAGACGAGCTGTGGCTAATCTACCAGTAATCAGCTTCTCATACACGATATGTTTACGCTACATTTGTTTTACTAGTTTTGTTTGATCGATCTATAAATAGTTCGCCCTGAAATGTACGTAATTCATTAATTTATATTGTATATAAATAATATAATATAATATAAAATACATTCATACAAATATAACTATTGTTATATTTCTGCGCCCATATTTCGCCAATTGTTGTTTCGTTCCACGTCATTAGGTGGCGACCCTATTGCCGTTTTTCTATTATAATTCCCGACTCTGTGCTACTAATGAGAATTTTCTAATAGAAAAACCGAATAACAGTTTGCCTGACTGGGGAATCGAACCCAAGACCTTCGTTCAGCAAATGCTTGTGCCGCGAGAACACGGGACAGTCGGGCCTATAAGTGTATTCGCTTTTATGTACCTATATATATCTTTTAAGGTCTACGGGATAAAACCTTATTCCACCACGCTGGCAAATGATGATGATGATGATGATGCTGGCTAGAGACTGATGGACTTCGCTTTGACTACACCAATTTATCTGAGTTGTTATTATTATTTTAGTATTGGCAAAAGGATTCCTGAACCTATTATTTGACAAAATTGAAGCAAAATATTTTAAATAAAACTATTTGATTAACATACCCCTTGATAAAGCGACGTTAATATCCTGGCTTTAGGCATAACCATTTAAAAAAATATTAATAAATAATGAAATAAATAATATACACCCAACAGTCACATACATAGATATGACCCCACGCTAAAATACAAGTCTTGTGTCGTGGTCATCAGAAACTATTGGCTGCGCTAGATTATTGAATAAAAAAAATATAAAAAAAAAAAAACTACGAGAGACTTTTCGGTCTCACCAACACCCAGACCCAAAACAAATATTATTTAATTAATGATTTTGATACAATTATGTATAAAGGCGGAGAGAAACCCTTAGACATTTTTCATGAAGAGATAAAAAAGTAAGTGCATAATTATTAACGATATGGTAATAAAACTATTGGGTAGACAAATACACATGTCATCATCATCATCATCATCATTAGCCCATATATGTCCCACTGCTGGGCACGGGCCTCCCTTACAACTGAGAGGGTTTAGGGCTTAGTCCGCCACGCTGGCCTATTGCGGGTTGGCGGACTATACACATATAAAATATAGGTATATAAATTAAAATATATACACATACCCGTACATACAAATGAAACCAGTTACAATAAACTTATTTAATAGACTACATTACGCATTCGCAATAAACTTAAATTACTGCGATACGTACATCTTGGGTAATATGTAGACGTACAAAGAAAATAATATACAGACAAATATATTAGAAACTATAACTCGTAAAAGTAAACAACATATGACTTGCGCAATTTTATTTTGCAACATTATTTTTACTTATCTCCGTTTACGTCCGCGCGGCGACAAGGGGGAACGTGAGATTGTCAAAATAAACATTACATTTTTTGTCGAATGACATATTATGTAATTTTTAGATACGTGTTTTTATTGTTTACATATATGAATATTATAACCTCGCGCCTATATTCCCCGAAGGATTAGGCAGAGGTGCATTTCTGCACCCACATTTCGCCTGTATAGGGGGCGGGAATTGCCGCTTTCCGGGCACATATCCAGACTCCGGGCTGTTACTGAGAATTTCCTATTGGAAAAACCGAATAACACTTTGCCCGACCCGGGAATCGAACCCGAGACCTCTAGATCGCACGGCACATACTTATGCCGCGTGACTACGACCACTTTTTATTGTTTGTATTAAGAAACAGCTGTTTCGATGACCGGCGTTGCAACTATGTGGCTTGGGATCTGCAGATCATGGGTAAGATTTCCGTGTCGATGAAATTGTTACTGGTTATTTCTTAGGAATTTTTCAGTAGCAATACGACGTCTGTAAATGTACCCGGTAAATATTAAAACGTAGCGAACTCTACTTCTTTATTTTACGGACTACTAGTGTAGATAACTTT